>JACAZI010000028.1:0-1200000 GCA_014462655.1 Mycena venus
CCTAACCCTAACCCTAACCCTAACCCTAACCCTAACCCTAACCCTAACCCTAACCCTAACCCTAACCCTAACCCTAACCCTAACCCTAACCCTAGTTTTCAATACAACTGAGGTCATAGTGAAACTTAAGTGCGATGAGAACTTAAGTTCCAGCGGACGGGGTTGGTGGGGTGTACATGCAGGCACATCCGGGTGGAAGGTGGAATTTAAGTTGCGGCCAAACTTGAGTGCACGAAGTGGTGAGGGCCGGCCAACTTAAGTTCGGCTTATTTTATTTCATCAACCTGTTCAAACTTGCGGGTGACCTGTACTCATGACAAGCCTCAACCCTTCCGTGTTGCTCCACCTTTCCTGTTGTTCTCTTCCTACACACTTCGGTGATTTCCTGTTGGACTTCAAAAAGCTTGGGACAGATGCAATCTCCTAAAGAGAGACATGTCCTTATCGTGCTCTCATATTCTGAGGAATGACAATGGCATGTACTCGAATGATCGTTCATACGTTGTCTCACCAGAAATTTAATCTACATATCCAGGGGGTGAAGAATCCGGTGGCTGTGGTCGCAACTCCTGCTCCAAGGCGCTGATACGTGCCTCCAGTATGTTATTTTGCCGCCGCATGGCTAGCTCGAGATTCCTCATTTCGTTCCCAGTGGTGCCATTGTTCCACCCCAGCTCCAAGTCTGCGCCTTGGCCGTGGGGCTCTGGAATGGTGACTGTCGCGCCTGCTCCGGGCTTTTGGCGCACCGGTGGTGTGTGTGTATGGTCCGTCTGGCGGAGGAAAATATCCTTGACTTGGAAGGATTGTACACGTCTCGCGTTTCCTTCGTGCTTCGCCAAATACAAAGTGTCGCTGTGGCAATCAAGACCAAGGCGGATACAGTACCAGCTGCGAGCCCTGCAATCTTCCGTGCGGAGAAGCTATTTCTAGGGGCACGAAAATTTCTCAACACCTAGCGCATAGCAGGTGAAATTCATACCTTATTGCCCGAACAGCTGACGGCGCTGAACGGATGAGCTGGTCGATGTTAGGGAATTTGGAGTGTTTCTGTGCATATGCTCAGCTCAATTCCGAGGTTCATTCATCGCGAGAGTTCACAGTGAATAAACACTCACAGGATCGGTGATGAAGCCAAGAGGGATGTACTGGATGACGACGCTGAGGACTCTGTGTTAGTTCTGTTCAGGATACTCAGCAGGAAGGTAATCATTTAGAATGAAGACTGACGAGAGCGGGCTCGTTCTCTGGGTTGACTGTAGGAAGAAGCCTGAAAATTTACCTCCGGTCAGCGACACTACTGGAAACTTGTCCGATGAGTCCAACATTTAGCAGTCTTCCACAGAACTCCGTCCTCGCTGCTTGCAGGAAGACAGGTGCCGTGTCCCAAGGTGTACTCGGACGAAGCTGAGTTGACCGAGCAGCTGGACTCGTCCCAGAAAGTGCACAATCCGTCCGCAATGTTAGCCATTGTCGTTGTGTTCGCGGTACTGTACTATTTCGATCAAATCGACAGTCACGCGTCACGCACCCCCCTGTCGATCACGAACTTTGGTCAAGGTCACGCATCACTCGGGCCTCTGTCGAACTTCCAAGCTGTCACGCAGGCCCCAAAATTGCCCAAAAAGTGCCAAAAAGACGAAATTTCACGGGAAAATGTCGAAATTTTGGAGGTGTCACGCGAAAATTCGGCAGCTGCCAAAATGTCGAATAGGTAAAAGCTGTCACGCGTCACCCCCCCTGTCGATTTGATCGAAATAGTACAGTACTAGGTTCCCACACGGCGGAAGTGCCGATGCTCTGCGCATTACCGGGCATGTTCAAGGAGAAGCAGTCCGCCTGTGATCCGGGGCCGCCGACGAAGGACACCATGGTCCACCACGCTGCCGCTTCTCCATCGTACTGCGAACATGGGACGTCTGTAAAGAAGTTGACTTGGACCGCTTTTCCCGGCTCCCAGTTTGCAAGGGAGAGTAAGAGGAACTGGGCAATGGCAGTGAGTATGGCAAAGTATGTGACTGGCGTGGGCATTGTGAATGAGAGTGAATGAAGGAGGATGGTGGATCCTGAGCAAGGCGGAAGACAGCTACTGCCTACCAGTTTGCTGCTCTGATGAGAGGGTCAAAGCACTGGCTATATCGGACACAGCCACTGTGGCTATGTCACCGGTTTGACCATCTAAATGGAGCGACAAGTCTAGGAAATATACGAACTGAGATTCAAGCGTCCAGCATGTCTTTTTTTCTCTAGTCCTTTGTTCCATCCTTTGCCGATACATTTGCCCCAAGTCGCATTGTCTACCCTAACCCTAACCCTGGACACAATGAATCCATGCGGCCACGTTGAGACGCCGAATACGACGTCGTCATAGCTTCCCTATCTCCATACGCGCACCGCGAATCTAGCCGGTTGACATTTCGTTCCAGTAAGTCTTTCCTGCCCTTTCTTTCTGTGTCTTTTTCTCGCTTAAATCGAATTCCAATCTAAGGTGGCAGCCTGAACGACCAATGACGCGTCGGAGTACATTCTCGTTTACTATTCAACGGATCTTTGGCACACTGGTCTTTGGTTGCACCCTATTGGCCAGACAGCGCCCGAACAATCCCAGACGCTTTTCTTCTCAACGTTTATCTTCAAAATACGTCGACGTGGACGTACGCCCAGTCCGCGTAATTCCTCATATATGATGTTCATCACTGGACTGAAATATATCTCAGTTCATCCACATTGGAGCACATTCAATCTTGGTCGAGGTTTTGAACTTCATCGCCAATCGATTGCATTCAATGTGTGATCAGGTGAAAGTGCCATCGACTTCAACCTTCACTCAAACGTTTACCAGACTCCAAACGAATTTTCGCCCCGCGTCGAAGTGAGTTTCCCTTCTTTATGCATTCTTATACAAGACTGACTTGCCTTGGAGTTCGCACTGCACTGCATGTTCATTTTACCCAGCCAGGCAAGTCTATTCAACGACTTCTTGTTTAAGCCTTCCTACAACGCACCTGGAGCATTAATCTGAACGCATTGTATCAGTCGTCCTTCCCTCGAGGTCAGTGATACGGTGCATGAAACCCGACCTAAGTTCCATTACGTTCTTACTGGGTCCACCTCGAGGTGAGACATAAGTTCTCTTTGCTCCTTCATGTTCTTGTGAAGGAATAGTGCTCGATCCTCCAATGCCGCACTTTAATTTGATTCCCTTTTTCTCAACCTCCTGGATACTGACTGTCTTCCTTCAATCTAGATTCTCTCCCTCATGTACACTGGCTGGCACGCCAACAAAAAAACTGTGGATTCTCGTGATCATTGCCTGGCGCGCGTTGGACACATCACGGCCACATTCCACTTCCAGCTCTTCTACAAGGGGGCACCATATACAGGTATTGCTGGTGACCTGGTGAGTATTGTCTTCACTTGCGTCTTATTGTTCATTTTCTCTGCAACCCCTTCCCTATTGATTCGCCGCTGTGTTCTGTGGTACAAACCTATGGCTGTGTCTTGGGATAGTCACGCATTTTGTACCCTCAAATCGGACCGGCAAGATAGTGGACCCAGGAAAGACGCGAGCCAAGGAGGCGTACATGGCATCAAGGTTGGCTGTCGAGATACGAACCTCCCTGTTTTGAGTGCGAAGAAAAGTGTCTGGGGGACACGTGGATTAAGAGCCAGTAGCAAAATAACCACAAGGCGCACACACAGTTTTTCTGGCGTTTTCGAGACCGAGGACGAGAAGTTTAGCACACTTGTGAATGAGACCTTGGAGAGCTGAGTCATTGGCTGTAATGAAGAAAAGGAGTGAGTACCGAGTCGAGCGAGTGCATTCCAGAACCAGGCAATTCTAAACATCACAACGAGATTGGCGGACGCCAGATGAAACCAAACGATCAGGAATTGGTTTCAGGCGCAGCGTTTTCTAGGACAGGACTAAGTGGCTTGACTGTATCTGACAGGCAACGCCGCTGGTGCGTCCACGTGTCCTCCATGTCGGGACGCCGCGGCAGATGTCGGAGCGCCGATAGAGCTGGAACAACGAAATACAGGTAGGTATCGTCCAGACATAATATATGATTACCATGCAACTTGGAATTGCTCGTGTCGGAGAAGGCAGCCTGCCGAGTGACTCGCCACTTTGCCTTTGTCTCCACTGCAGAGGAGCCAGAGATCCGGAGTCGGCGGTGGGTCATCCCTTCAGAGACACTGGGTGAGGTACTCCGAAGAACAGCGGGGGCGCGTTATGCCGCCGTGTGGTGCAATTGGAGGAGGAGAGCGGAGAATGCACTGTAGCACACCTAAAATAGGAAAATCTCAGACCTGTTAAATGTGAGGTATGAAGATGAGCTTCCTGCAGCAATTGCAGACAGCTAGAAAGTTCTTCTTCCAAGTGGACGGAAAGTATAGTTAAATGCATTAATCCAGATTGTATTGATTCATAAATATAAAAAATATGCTGTATTCGTAGTGGAAAGTGGCTACGACATGAAGGTCTGTACTCCAGTGGTCATACGACCCACCAAGCCATCTGCTGAGGCCACTTTCGACGCCACCTACATCAGCAAAACCTGGGTCGAAGGTCCCCCTCTACGTAGTCCTACGTAACACTACGTAATGTTTAGAATACTACACGTAACTACAGGCCACTACAGGGGCTACGTAGCGCTACGTAAAGGGGGACCTTAACTACAGGGCACCCAGGGTTTGCTGATGTACCGATCCTTGATAGCCACGCCGTGCACCACGACGCCAATTGATGACTCCAATAAATTACCAATAAACGATAGTGGAAACAAGAAAACCAACACACCTGGAACCTAACCCGACCTACAATGCCCACACGAAAGCAATGGTAACCTGCCGAAGGTGCTCGAGATCCAAGCACGACCAGAAGAGACATAAAGAGCATTTACATAATGGCTTCAAGTAGAGATCTTTTGATGACGAAGGATGCGACTAGCGAATCTTGAGTGCAGGGATTGTGTACATGCTTGATATCTTGAGAGATTTGATACTATCTATCTAATCCTGGGATTTGGCGCCAAATTCCAGGATTAAATAGACAGGCCCCAGCGACTTAGGTCCAAAGCTATTAAATGCAGCATCAGCGGAACCCTTGAGTGGAGTTGCAGGGAATGGTAGCGAGATTCGGGGATCATAGGAGCCACGGTATGCCGTTGTCCTGGCGGAGAATCCTCAGACTATCAACGAGAATGTGATGACAGACACTGGTGAGACAGAAATATGTGAACCTAAGCAACAACTCATCTTTTTGTCCGACTTCACACCACCATCTCTGACTCTTGGTCTGTGATTAAATAGGTTGCGAATGCCACATCACTCGGACAGGTGAACCCTCGGTGAGTGTCGTGCGAAGTTGGTGCTGCGGAATCAAATTCCCCATGCATAGTCTGGTTGGATGATGTTCACCATATCATACGCGAAATACGATCCCCAACGGTCTGAGCATTGTACTTGCACCGATGTTTACTTGCATGACAGGGTTGAATCGGGGCTGTACTTGGTTGACAAGATTAGCAATAAATTGGATCGCATGAAGCACTCTGACGCCGCTATGTACCTACCTACCTACCTGCCAACAAGGGGCATTGCCGCCAGATGCAAAGAAAAAAAAAAAAAAAAAAAAAAAAACCAACATGGGGCATTGACGCCAACCTGTCACACTGCCGCCAGGGAAAACTGACGCCACAAAATTTTATTAACGACCACCCGAAGCTGAGTGCCGCCACCGTGACGCCAACAAAAGTGACTTTGACGTCAACTTGCCGCCAACTGACGCCACCAAAACGGGTAATTTGGCGCCAACTGCCGCCAAGGCCCAACATGACTGGAAATTTTACAGATTGGATGAGGAGATGTAAGGTTTATTGATCATGACTGAGTGCTACGACACCGAGTTCTACGTATCTAGCCTACCTGACCCTTGGTTTGGCTTAATACTGCGTGATTGCTGCCAATCAGATTGTGACTGACGCCAACTGACGCCAAATGACTCGGCGGCAGTGACGTCAGTGCGATCGACCGCCATAGACATTGGGAATTTTCCAGATGTCGGAACTTTCCTGGCTCCAGTTATCGGCCGAAAGTTGGGATGTGGCCTTTTATGGACCATTTCCGTGGCCCATGACTGATCTCGACGGGAACGACAAACTCAAACATCTGGAGCCGAGATTATGGGACTGTCCGCGTGCCTTCGAAGCTGCTTCACAAATTCTCATCACACCAAGCTATCGCCGCGTTCGCGCCCATGGCCGGCTACAAGTCTTCAGGGGACGGAACACAGTTGACGCCGGATAACTTGCCATACCTGAATAGCCGCAACTCTCTGGCTATGCACAGCGAGGGGACTCCACTGCTGAATAAAGTGCTTGGAAAACACGGAATTCCGAGCCTGGTTGCATACGCGGGAGGTCCTCGTTTACACGGCGAGCTGTCTCCGATTTTGGAATTCCTAGTTGCAACTTCGGACGCGGGAGGTTCTAGCCGTAGGCCCACACTCTAATTCTGTTTCGGACCGATGTCATTTTGTAGTGATTACATCCCGATTGCAAGTGAATTCTGTACAGGGGTGGGACTCAGAAGCAGTCTCGCGGTGATCTGTCTCCGCAACCTATCCAAAGGTGATATAAATACAATGAACCTAGGCCACCTTTTCGCCTCATCTCCTTAGGCTTCCACAGAATGCTCGAGTTTATCTTCCTTGCGCTCCTTGTGACTGTCAACGGATATGTTTGGCCCTCACCTCAGCTGGACGCCCTCGAGTCCGCGCGCTTCGAACAACTCGGCCACAACGAAGGTATCGCCGGCTTCGTTGATCCCTGCATTGCGGATAACTTTGAGGAAAATCTGTCTGGGAGGTCTGACGCCGCGGACTGGATACGCAATGTGAGACGAAGCCTACCTAGTCCGATCGTCCAACTGAGCTCGTACAGGCATATCATGATATGGCGACGCACAATACCATGGACGGCACGGGAGGTCTAGACTCATCGATTCGTTTCGCAGAAGAGCAGGCGCGGCCAGAGGTACTGTATGTCTCGCGGTTGAAATAGGGAGGCGCTGACGATCAGTCATGTATTTCTAGAATGCAGGCGACGGGTTTTTCAGAGCCTCGGAGGTACTCAGCGCCTTTGCCACTCAGTATATCTCTAGTATGCAAGCTCAGTGTCCCGCATCCCGACCCGTGGTAATATTATATTCGTAGTTGCCGATACGTTCGCAATTGGTGCTATCATTGCCATCGAGAATTGGTAAGTCCCAGCTTGTATCATAGGAGTTGGCTAAATGATATTAAAGCGGAGGCCCTGAAATCGCGTTCCGCGGAGGACGCGTGGACGCCGGTGAACCCAATGCGCCGGGCGTCCCGCAACCTCAACAAGACCTGCAATCGCATATCGGCGCCTTTGCCCGCCAGGGCTTCACCCAGACCGAGATGATCAGCCTCGTCGCATGCGGGTGAGCACTGCTTGGAGCCTCGTCTCCGCTGACCCGCATCTAATCGGCACCAGACACACTTTCGGCGGTGTCGAACACGCAGCATTCCCAAACATCGTCCCTGAATTCTACGACCCCACCGACACTCTGTCCGTCGCGCACTTTGACTCAACCTTTGTGCACTTCGACAACAACATGTGAGTAATTGACATTTGGTTCGTATTATACTCACCGTCATACAGCGCCATGGAATACATTTCAGGGACAACCAAGGATCCACTGGTCGTGGGAAGGAATGACACAACCAATTCGGATAAGCGGATCTTTGGAAGCGACGGTAACGCAACCATGGCCTCGTGCGCTGCATTGTTTTGGGGCTATCTGCGGGCTGACTACATTACAGGTTCGCAAAATCTCCTGAACTGTACGCGTCGACGTGCGCGACCTTGTTCGCGCGCATGCTGGATACCGTCCCAAAAGGCGTGGAGCTCACCGAGGTCATCACGCCTCTGCCAGTTAAACCTGAAATCCTCACGATGCTGTTCGACAACGGCACGGTGCAATTTTCCGGTGAAGTTAGGGTGTGTCTCGAAAACCCTCCCACCACAAAGTTGCAATTCTAACAGGCTGTAGTTCTGGAACATGACATTGGATGAGACTCACGCCGTGAATCTGCTCTGGGACGATCACATCGGCGGTACACACAACCTCTCACTCCCTCCCGCGGGCGTGTCTACGTCCACCGGGGGCCTCTACAGCGCAGCGTTTTACTCGATCCTGGACAATGGAGGTCCTTTCTTGCTTGATGCCGCGGCAGGGATCAAGAATATGCGGTTCGTCGTGGATGGCAAGCTCGAGGACCAAGGCGGCAGCGGTTTCCCAGTGCAGGACGGTGTGCTCTACTCCACTTCCTCTTGCATCACGTCGGGGATGCAGTTTTTCCCACCGTTCACAGGGAGGTTTGATGTTGCGGTAGGTTTCTCAGCACAAGTGTGCGAAGCTAGCTGAACACGAAATACAGGTGCGGGACGGCCTGAATCCGACGCGCGTGTTCCTTGAGCGACTCGAGATGGACAATGTCGGCCGTCCGATTATTGTCGAGACAGATGTTCCACGCCCGGACCAGCCCGTGCCCACGGGTGCAGGGTACTCCATCTGGAGCATAAATCTCACCCAGAGCGGCATAGACGCATTTGCCATGTACACCCTTGGGGCAGAAGTAAACGGTGAAAAGCTTGTGCTGTTTGGGGCGGCGCAGTCAATATCGCAGGTCCCGCGTTGCCCGACGTGAAGTGGAGGAGCTGGTCGCAGCATGTGGAGAGCACATTTTTCGGAATTAGCTATTGAATCATGGACTAATTGTTCTTTCCGAATGAAACACAGATTTGATGTTAAACCCGTTGGCAGGATTCTCTTCGACAATCTTGGTCAGTGAAAATTATGGACGTGCCTCACTGAGACGAGTGACGGATCGCCGTTACAACAGAGGCTAGCCGTCAACATAAAATCAAGTCACCCCTGTTCTACCTAAAAATATTGAGCTGTCGGGAAAACTTTTGGCTGGTTTCAGAAAATTACAAACATTCTGGGTTGCGACACCAACAGCAACGGCATGACCGCCAGTATCAAATTGTATCTACTGTGTCTGATGAGAGGGCAAGATACATCGAAACCAGTCGTGAGATCATCAAGCATGAGTACGAATAATCTACGCACCATATTTTCTGCACTTATTTGAGGCAGGAGCGCCACTACACGATCGTACCTGTCAAAGGATTTTGTCGAGGGAGGATTAGCATGATGTAATTCAAGTCGAGTTGATCTTCAACGTACGGCCCCACCCCTGTAGCGCCTCCAGTTTGCCCGGCGCTTCACGCCACCTTCGCTCCTTTTGGAGAGGCGATATTGTAGTTGGTGCGCCGGATCGGAAATCGGCGGGCGGCATGGCCGCTACTGGCTCGTCTGCGGTGCGGGATAGGGAACCCCCCGGTATCCATGAAAATCCAGGAAAATGAATGCCGGCGATATCCCCGATCGCGAGGTGCGGACCGAGATCCTGAGACCGATGAGATCCCAAGAATGCCTGCGCTGCGATGACAAAGAGTCCGCGTAGATCAGTGTCCAGGCGGGATAACGGAGCCCTAAGTACGGTCCGAGACAAGAGTGAAAGCGTGGGGATTGTTGCAGTGAAGAATGGCCGAAGTGCTGATAAACATGGATCGGCGCTGGCTATGGAGTCATGTCAAAATGTTGATCGCCGCATGTGACGATGAGACAACGGAACAATCCAAACTGCTATCTCCGACGCAACCACCGCAAATGTATCGTTCAACCCGCACACATCCCTGACGCGTAGTCCCCGCCTTCCCTACAAGCCGCTTACCCTGTACTCCTACTTTCCCCTGGAAACTCCCCTGGTTTATTCCTTTCCTAGGCTTCCTCTTGTACTCGTCCCTGTCTTGTCTCTTACCGCCCGCCTCCCTGTTTCACTTTGTACAGTTTGGTTTAATTTTAGCATCTCTAACCCCTTTTCATCGTCTACAACGTAACTACAAACTTACTATAAAATCTTAGATAGTTCACCTTCAATAACAACAAAGTTTTCCCCTCGCAGTTCAGTTTAAATCGTCTGCCTATCGTCCTCGCCTTCGCTCTCGTGTCCCTCGTCACCCTCATTGTCCTTCGTCGCCCTAGTACTCGCTTCAAGCAGCCTTTGCCATCGCTGCACTCAACCTCCCACACACTTCAGTATTTTTCTTATTACTTGGTACTTTGCGAGTCAGTGCTGAACGAAGCTGAAACTCCTCGCACCTCAGGTTCTACGGCCCTCAGAGCGGCGGCGGCTGCCCATCCCCATCTCCCCTCCATTTTATATTTTTGTTTTAGCTCCACTCTCAGCCGCGCCATAGGCGTATCAGTGCGTAGATGTGCTCGGCAGGAAATGCGGACCGTTTTTAAGCGAAGATACTCGGCGCGACGTGCAAGTTGTTGAGCAACACCGGGGATTCCGAGTTGGTGGATTTGGGTACAGCCTTGAGGGAAGCATTTCAGGAGCGCTGCACGGAAGCTGCACATCGACGAAAGTTGAATGCCAGAAATAAGCCAGGGCCGGTCAACAAGTGGCCACGGGCGAGGAGATACGGGGGGCCTAAAGAACCCACGGCAGGAAAAAACCACAGTGAGAAATCTTAGTAAAACTGAAAAAGTGATCTACACCGAGCAACGCGTAAGCCACAAGTCGCCAGATCGGCGCCTTCTGGATGCAGTGAGTCGGTGGTAAGCCAATGAGACGCCCCGTCCGCCGGTTTAACCCTAACTATATGCAGGCTGCACTGGGTATACCCAGTCATTTTGCCCAAGGAAGTCATTCCTTGGCCCTGATGAACAAAGTCGGTGGCATGATGTGTGTACTCTCTGGAAGAGGCGGAGTCAATTCAGTGATGGAGAGGTGGGTGAGGGCTTGAGCTAGGGAGGCGTCGCTAAGGTCTTCAACTCTTCAAATTTCGTGGATTGCACTGGGTATACCCAGTGCAGCCTGCATATAGTTAGTCATTTTATCTACTACCTCTAATAAATGGGCCATATATTCATGGCAAAAATCATTGCAAAAACCGCAAAAATCACCAAAGAAAAATCAAACTCAAGCCATATCTAAGGGAAAAAAATAGCCTGGCCAATGCTACTAGTATTGAAACCTCTTTTCCCTCACATAGCCCTTTTGCTCTGTTTATATAGGCGTTGAAAGCGGTAAAAGGGCCATACAGTGGAGGAAGAATGTCAGACTCATTCTGCCATCCTGAAGGTGAGAGGAAGAGGCACAAGAGGGACCGAGTCATGCGGCCGAAATTTTTCAACGGCTCCAGCTGATGCGTTTCCTTTGGTGCGCAGCTGCCAATTCGCCAATATTGCTGACTCCAGGTTCTGACAGCTCCGCCAGCAAAATATACTCCGAGTCCCCGGTGCCCCCTTGCTATGCCTGGTCCCCGAGGCAGGAGGCGTGCAGATCCCACCCGAGTAGCTTGCCCAAACCCGCCAAATCCGAGAGGGGCCTCACCTATCATATACGATCCATGCACAAAAACACAAATATCCTACCCACTGCCGCAGGACGATTCAAGGATTCCCTGCCACCACTATCTCCACATTCGCCTGGGAAAGATGTAGATATGCATGATGATTTTGGTTCACCACCACCACAGCCATTGCCCTTGGCGCCGCATTCCTCGAAGACTTATCATCCATTTTTAACTGGTGCGCCTCAAGAGAATCCAAAATCTCAGTCCGTATTTAATTAAGTTTTTCAGGCCAGCTGTGTGACGAGGATGGGACATTTGGACCGATGGTACACCACCTCCACCCTGTACAGCGGCCCTGAATGACGATTGGTCGCCGTATGAGGACTCTATCCAATTCAATATTGCCTACTTCCTCTTTCACCGCGTTCAAATGTCATTAAAAAATATCGACTTTCTTCTTGAACAATGGGCACTCTCTCTTATGAAACACAACAAATTTTGGTCCATTTGAAAGCTACCAGCATCTCTACGAGACGACGCAACTATACTTGGGGATGCACCTTGGCAGTGCTTCCAGACGGACCCCTTGGCTGACGGAGAGGATGCTCCTGCCTGGGCTCGTCAGTCTTACGAGGTCTGGTATTGAGATCCGGACGTTATGCTTGACAATCCAGACCTCGACGGTGCATTTGATACTACGCTGTAATCTCGGTTCGAAAGGCAAGAGACATTGGCATGATTTCATGTCGGCAAATTTTGCTTGGAGGCATTCAGTGAATTCCTTCCTTTCTCCATGCTCATACCACTCGGGCCTGATTCAAATATAAAGGATCAAATATACGACGATGACCCTGGCCGCTTTCTGGCTATGCACTGGCCTACCCGTCTGTCTAAGGCAATTCTGAGACTTGCAAACGGACGGGTTCCGTCCACCGAACCCGTTACGCCCGTTTCAACGGATGCTTGATTTCCTTTTTGGGACTTTGCTAAGGAGTACTATGCTTCGAGGAAAGGATAACAAGACAAGGGATTCAAGCAATCGTGGACACTACCCTTACCCCTTGCACTTCTTTGGCACCTTGATTGCTCCCTCTCGACATGAGAAGCTAAGCCGGCGATGAGTATTTTATCACGCGAGCATGAGAATGGCATATCTGGAGTGCCGAAATGCAAGATAAACGGATAGTGTGTAGTACAGACGTGGCAGGATGCCGTTTCGGACATTTCTCAGGTCATCGCCACAGGTTCGGATCTGGAAGCCGACGACATTTATGGCAATTTTGTTTACAGTTGAACCAACAATTTGCGATCAACCCCTTTCCCATTTACGGACGGATACGGATCCAGTTTTAACGGGTGTACCTGTACCCAACCCGTCCGTTTTCAGAGCAGGCAGAACGGCGCTACGGACGGGATGGAATCCGTCAAAATGGATCGTCAACCCGTCTCAGACGGGAACGGATTGGAGCCCTAATGTATACACCCTTTGTTTTTTGGAAGTGACAAGACTACTATCTCTGTCGTGACCGGCGACGTGGAACATCATCCTGGCTACATTTCACTGAGAAATCTGCATAACAGCATGTGTCGCAAGCATTGCAATAGTGTGGTGCCTTTCGTGTTTCTCGCGATCACCAAAAGTGAGTTGCAACCGGTGTCTTCTGAGTTATGAGATCCAACTCAGTCTCACCCAACGGTGGCGAAAATATCCCAGGGCATCCCGGACCGAGATCTGCGCTACATATCCAAGGACAGTAGCCCAAACAAACCCCAGGACAACAAATGCGTCAACATGTCCAGCGGCCTTAGCCCTGAATCCCGAGTCATGTTCAAAGACAATCCAGACGCCTTCTGCTCGAAGAGGGAAGGACCTCTTCTACCCTCATTTATCAATAAATCTTACTTCTTCAGCAACGTTCGTATCCTCATTTTGCTGCCGAACTCACCGAACACATCAAAGTCCCCAATTTTGCCGACCTTAACCTTTCTTGCTGAGCAGCTCTTCTCCGATGAAAATCCTGGTGACAACAATGGCTTAGAGGAGCTCGATATCTCAGACTACCCACTTTCAGTTTATCATTCGATGCCCCAAGCGACCCTTTTCGCATCTGGGGCATGCATCAGGAATGTAGCCGTTCCACGCCAAGATGAAGAAAACACGGTCCTCAGCGGGACTGTGCCTTTGTTGTTGAGAACCAGCACTAGCCAGGCTTCCGTGGCATGAGCGTTTGTCCGCTTTCGCCTTTTCTTCTCGTCCACTGATAATGGCATGGATAACCCATGTGCACTTGTTGAGTGGTTCCAAAAGGTGGGTCGGTCCCCTGACCCCGAAACTGGGATGGGGGTTGTAGAGCCTGAAATAATGCCTATAAAGGAAGAGTTTTCTTTAGCGTCGTCGTTTGCTTAAAGAAAGGCACAATAATGTCTTACTGAGTGGAACCTCATCTGCTAAGCCCAAGATATCTCGCTCGAGTATGTCCACCTTGGCCTCAAGGCATTCAACATTTCAGAAGACCTGTTCATGCTTTTCTACAAGTTGCGTGAGCAAGGTCTCAATGCGTTCCAGTCCACACTTTTGATTGTTATGAGACGAAACTTACTGTCTGCACCTCAACAGAAGATTTGGAAGACATGCTCGTGGTTACAGGTGAGACCCTCGTTTGTGGATGCAACAAGTCCTGCATACTTACATGTCAGGTCATTGTCTTGCCGTATGTGTTGATATCTCTCCCTTTATAAGATTGCGTGTCCAATGCTTTTTGAACTCCAACAGGGAATGTCCGGGTTTTGATGCTGCACGAGGAAGATCACGTATTGCTTGAAACGCGGGACGGTAAAGCCGTCCCCGCGCACTCTTTATACCTTAAAAACACGGTTGCAAGCCTAGATTGACCCGCGTACAAATGGAACATGTACCTCCATGATGATACTGTTCAGTCGGTCGTGCAAAGCCCTCTCAAGAGAAACAGTCCTGTGCCGCAAAGTGGCCTAGCGTGTTCTTGTTACGTGTAAAGAATAACAGAGACCGGTGTTGATCGAGCAGAATGAGGGCCATGGGGTTTTCTTCTCTTGATTTTGTCGTGGTCCACACCAAATATGATATGCTCCCAAGCCAGCATCTGTGGAGGGAGCTGTCCTTACTCGTCTGTTAAGCATTTCCGGGAGATGGTGGCCGCCAGACAGAGCGACGGTAATGCTTGATTATGCCTTGCAAACTATATTGATCTATGAGCATACATCTTTGGTGCTTCAACTCAGGACAATGTATTTACTATATTTATGCCTGCAAACCACAAGTAACCCCAGGAAATGCCCTCAATTTCATTCTGGTGCACACAATTCCAATGCAAAATGGTATGAAAGGGGCGGCTTGAGGTTTCCTTGCGAGAGATCAATATTGTCCCAAAAGGGAATGTAGTTCCTACTGTAGTAGTTTTCTTTAAGTGACCAAGAATGGTTAAAGAAATAGCTTACTTTTTATCGGGATCAGTTGAATTCAGAGTTTGCCTAACTACTTCCTCAGTGTGTTCAATCATGCCGGCGACTATGACGAAAGGGTTGGGGTACCACATGTTATGCAGCAACCATGGACGATCTGCCTGTTGTTGGAAAGTTCTGGTTGTTCCTCATTTTTCCAGGTCATACAATTTAAATAGTCATTTTCTTTACCGCCTCTGGACAGCAAAAGAAATGGGCCATAAATTCATGGCAAAAATCATTGCAAAAACCACAGAAATCACCAAAAAAAAAAAAAAAAGTCAAGCCATATCAAAGGGAAAAAAATGGCCAGGCCAATGTAACTAGTATTGAAACCCCCTTTCCCTTAGATAGCTCTCTTTTCTCTGGTTATATAAGCATTGAAAGCGGGAAAATAACTGGTAACAGCCCTTTTCCACTGATAAAAGCCCTTTTTCACTGCTAAAAGCCCTTTTCCAGAGTGTATAAGCCTTGTATTACAGAACATAATCCCTTTTTCATACCTGACAGCCCTTGTCAATAGTGTAAAAGCCCTTTTCTCCTGCTAAAAGCCCTTTTTCATACCTGACAGCCCTTTTCAATAGTGTAAACGCTCTTTTCTCCTGCTAAAAGCCCTTTTTCAGTATATGAAAACTGTTTTCCAGTGTGTAAAAGCCCTTTTCCCTGGTAAGCCCTTTTTCCCTGTTGAAAGCCCTTTTTCACTGTCATATAAGCCCTTTTTCCCTGCTCCCTTTTTACCATCATATAAGCCCTTTTCTTCACAGTAAAAGCCCTTCTTCCCTGCTAAAAGCCCTTTTTACCGTCATATAAGCCCTTTTCTTCACAGTAAAAGCCCTTTTTCCCTGCTAAAAGCCCTTTTTACCGTCATATAAGCCCTTTTCTTCACAGTAAAAGCCCTTTTTCCCTGCTAAAAGCCCTTTTTACCGTCATATAAGCCCTTTTCTTCACAGTAAAAGCCCTTTTCCTTCATGTTGAAGCCCTTTTCTACTCCCTTAAAGCCCTTTTCCTTTTCTTTAACGCCCTTTTTCCTCTCTTGAAACTTTGTAAGGATGGACATGGGTACACCTGCGGGTGCCTTTGGGCCTACCCGTACCCGGACCCGCAAAAACCGTACCCGTGCACGGGTTGGGTCTACAACCCGTATGGGTTACCCACAAAATTCCGGCCTAACAGTATTTGATTCGACCTACTGTTACAGTTCCTTCATGCAGGCTGCAAATTCACGGTGAGAGCAATAGAAATTGGATAATTTGCCCAGGGTGGAAGGCACCCGAACAACCGTGAGACAGATATTAATAAAATTTGAGCCATGTTTGAGATGGTGGGTCAGCAAGCAATCAGAAAATTGGATGAGTATGAGATGTGTAATGAGTCTACTGATGACCAGAGGGCCAATGGTGAGCAAGAAAACAGAGGAATGTGAAGAAAAAAAGCCGAAATACACCACTAAAAAACCCGCGGGTACACGGGTTGGGTATGCGGGTTGAGCACAGGTCTGAAATTACGACCCGTACCCGTACCTGCCCACAGGTACAAAACCGCGGGTGTACCCGTGACCCGTGTCCATCCTTACTTGAAAGCCCTTTTTCTCTCTTTTTTTTGCGAATTTGGCCCTTAAATAACAGATCAAAAAGGGCGCCCTTTTTTCGGATTATATTCCTAGGCTAAGTTAGTTTGACAAGTAACTTTAGTAACCATCCGAGCTCAGATATTGGACCCACGTTGTGTGCACTGGAACAACTATCATTATCCTCATGATTAAGCCTGCTCCATGGTTCGTTTACAGTTCTAACCTTCCACAGAGCCGGACACTCGCCTTTCGAGAAGAACTCCAGGAATGCACTGCATTCGGGGTAAACGTATCTTAAGAGTCATCAAATAAAACTCGCAGTCTCAAGGAAAAGTTCATACGTGCGCCTAGCTGCCCTTTGTTCTCTGCTCATTCATTGACACTCATTTTCTCCAACTCCATCCCTTTACTTCCCTCTTATTCCTCCGAGCTTATCTCTTTTATGCCTCCTCGTATACTCGGATGATCCGGCGATATTCAGGGGAAACTCTCCATGATAGTCTGGATTTACTTGCTAGGCCTGACGCGATACTTCGACGCGTCCTCTGGCAACTGGTGGTTTCATCTGTGACACCCGGGTATGCAAAACTGAGCAGCATTACGTTCAACTCCTCCCCCCTCAGGGAGTATGAGCTACCTACATATCGTCTCCCCGCCATCTCTCGAACAATATTCCTCGATCTTTTGGACGCCGCATCGATTATCTGTGCATCCGACCGAGTCCGGGGGAATCATCGGGCCATCCAGACGTCTGGATGTAAAGCCATATTCAATAGGGCACACAAAACTCGCCAAAATTCTGCACATCAAGGCACTCCAAGCACGGCTCGACGCAGAGGGCGTGCGTATCACCTGCCTTGCGCCGCGCCCGGGCGTCATCTTCACCCCGGGCACACGCCGCGCCATAGAGGCATCACCCCTCGGCCGGTTCCCAACGCGTGTAATTATACTGTTCTTCAATCCCTGCGCGAGGGTGCTATGCCGGTCGCATTTGCCGCAGCAGGACCGGAGGTCATTGGGTCCGAGCACGACAAGTATAAGGGTGCGTATATGACGCCGATGGACGTGATTGCAACGCCGTCAAAGTCTGCACAGGACCCAAGGCTGTGGAAGGAGCTGTATGACAATATGGAGAGATCGTTCGTGAACTTGGCTTGTGATTCAGATATACTCGTTTTGTATAGATGTCCTTTTATCTTGCTTCACAGTGTTCGTTCGTTGATATTCATGCTTTTCAAGATCAAGTCCGCGATAAATTCATCAAGATGGGAATCCTCGCGCATTCTCTCCTTGTTCGTTGTCTCGTTCAATTGAGCTTCAATGTCCATCCCTGCATTGGGCGTAAAGTCAGACTCTTCGATTAGACTTTTTGTTCTCACTCCCTCCTATAAGCATCTAGAAGCTCCGGCTCTGTATTTCTGAGTCCCACTCAGAGATACAACTTTACAAGAAATCACGCCATCTCAATGTCAAACGGTTATCATTTTTTTTTTTTTCGTGCACGGTCCTGAGAGGATGACACGACGGGGATTCTCTGGCTGGTACCCGTACCCGTCATTTCAGGTTTCTAAATTCTCGCCTGGATGTAGACTGGAGCGTCTCTCAGAGCCTCGCAGCTTAAGTGGTGATACGCCTGCGGCGAGAGTAAAGGGGGAAGGTGGATAAAAAGAGGAAGGAAGTGGTGAGGCCGCAGGAATATTAGTGCGGGACAGGTTCCAACCAAGTCTGAACTCGGCGGCAGCAGATAGGGACGAGGGACGAGGGCAGCGAACGACGAGGGCTGCTGAAGACGATGAGGGCGACGAAATAAGACGATAAGGACGACGTAGGACGCAGAGACGAGGGTAGTAGATCGAAGAGACACTTTAAAAAGTGGTAAACTTCTCTGTCTTTATTTCACTAGAACTACAAGTATTTATACAAAGAAGAATAGTTAATGGACAGTAAAGGAAAGTTTTAATATCGGCGAGCTCGGTGTATACGAATCCTCTTTTTAGCCTGTACATAAGTTGGACCGCGTGTAAAACAGAATAAAATCAGAAAAGGTCCGTAAAATAATCAAAAACAGTTCGTAAAATATCACAGTTCATTGCCCGTTGCCTCCTGCACCGGTCGACAAGTTGTTGAACAATCGAACATGTCCGTCTTCTTGATTTAGTGGCTGAATAGCATAGCATGTGGCTATGTGGTATTAATCGGCGAAGTTGAACTTACTGCATCGCCACCTGATCGGGATCAGATTCCGTGCACACAGCACGCCCATGCGCATCAGTGGTGTTTCAGTATCATCGGGGCGGATTCAGTGTCTCGCAACCGGAGCAAACCGGAACGGAAACGCAAACCAGAAGGCAAAGCGGTCCGGCCCGTTCAACGGTGAATTGAAGCCGATTCTCGCGGTGACTTCTTTTTTGCCATACACCTTTCGCTCGCTCCGAAATGGGACGCAAATCGATCCGCGAAGAGGACCTGGTGTATGGCGGTCACCTTGCACCTTTAATAAAACCAAAATATATCTCTGTTTTTCATAATATATCCGTCCTTTCCTGTTTTCTGTCAAGAAGTCTCGTAGATTTTGAATGTATCTAAAATCTATACAACTCAATCTCACGGAAAGTCAAGTTTAACCAGTGATATATATATTTGTGTAAGAAAAAAAGTTTCTGCAAAAAAAAAAAAAAAAAAAAACTTCGAGTGAAAAAAAAATAAAACTCTTAGAGAAATTTTCTTTCTTCATTGTGGAGAAATAAAAACTTTCGTTGAGCCAATTATAACTTTCTCGGCGCTATCAATAAGCTGTGCTAACCCTAGTGATGCACTCGCCCAAATGGGTAAGCTGTGGCCAACTACACTCCCAAGCTCATGATGTCCATTCCCCAAGAGCTCATTCAGGACACCCTCAAATTCCTTTCAGAGGACCTTGATTCTCTGCATCAGTGCACACTGGCAAGCCGGTACTGGCTGCTTCCAACCCAATCATACATTTTCCATACAGTTTCTCTTGGTGCTGCCCTGCAGGATGGAATTGTGCTAGGTCTTTGCTGGGTCTTGTCAATATACCACCTTTAGAACAGGCTGCCGCCACTTGCTGAGCGCACTCCTGTTGATGCGCCAACAGGCAATGTCATGATCGTTGGCCATGGTGAAATTACCCAGTTTGGTAAGTGGATCATTAGGGTTAGCACAGCCATTGATAGCGCCAAGAAAGATATAATTGGCTCAACGCAAAAGTTTTTATTTCTCCGTGATGAAGAAAGAAAATTTCTCTTAGAGGTTTTTTTTTTTTCACTCAAAGTTTTTTTTTTTTTTTTTTTTTTCATAAACTTTTTTCTTACACAACAAATATATATATCACTCGTTAATTGACTTTCCGTGAGATTGAGAGATTTTGGATACATTCAAAATCTACGAGACTTCTTGACAGAAAACAGGAAAGGACGGATATATTATGAAAAACAGAGATATATTTTGGTTTTATTAAAGGTGCAAGGTGACCGCCATACTGGTGGACATCCATGGAAAGGTCGTGCTCGTAACCGGTGGAAAGTACGTCCCCAGTCCGCACACGGTTTCAACTTTCCAATTTAAAACTGGCGCAGCACCGGCATTGGATATGCGACAATCCAGATGCTTGCGCGCAAGGGTGCAAAGGTGGGGAACGGTACTTTGCGTGAGGCCAGACCGCATAAATCCAAGGCTACAGGTGTATATGGGCGCCCGAAACGGCGTGCGCGCAGCCGAGGCAATTGAGCGATTCAAGACCGAAAATATCGGCGACGGAAGCGTTCACTGGCTCGAACTAGACTTGTTCAACCCACGATTGACATCCAAAGCTGCAAAAGAGTTCTTAAAAATGGACGACCGTCTGGATATTCTGATCGATAACGCGGGGATGCAGTCGTGAGTGGTCTTGCTATCGGCGCGCCTCGAGATAGAGTTCCCGAACTGTCCTTCCACAGCGATAAACAGCCATTCAAGCTCACCGCTGACGGGCTACTCGATATCATGGTCATTAAGTACCTTTTGATATCCCCAGCATCGGGTTCCGGCTGACCTATATGCAACTCAGCCACATCAGCCCCTTCGTCCTTACAGAGGCGCTGCTTCCCCTCATGAAGCACACCGCAGCAGACCTGGGATCCGACGTCTGCATCGTCAATATAAAAGCTAAATCCTGGCTTTCCCATCTGCAGGCTGATTCTCCATAGGTCACGTCGTACACACACGCTGACTCTGCTCCAGAGACATTGGCCACCAAGGACTCCGTCAACCTAAATTTTGGCAACTCCATTATGGACAAGGTACACACATATGGTATGCTCATTCAATGTGAAACGGCGCTGCATTGACACGCGCCTACAAATTTCTCTCTATTTCAGGGCACACGAAACTCGCAAACATTCTGCACATCCAGGCACTAGGGCGTGCGTATCACCTGCCTTGCGCCGCACCCAGGCATCATCATCACCCAGGGCACTCGCCGTGCTATGGAGGCATCACCCCTCGGCCGGTTCCTAGCGCGCGTGGCCGCGTTACTGTTCTTCAAACCCCCACGCGAGGGTGTTATGCCGGTTGCATTTGCCGCAGCGGGACCCGAGGTCATTGGACCCGGGCACAACAAGTATAAGGGTGCGTATTTGACACCGATGGACGTGATTGCGACGCCGTCAAAGTCTGCGCAGGACCCAAGGCTGTGGAAGGAGCTGTATGACACTACGGAGAGGATCGTTGTGAACTTGGCTTGT
Source organism: Mycena venus (assembly GCA_014462655.1). NCBI lineage: Eukaryota > Fungi > Basidiomycota > Agaricomycetes > Agaricales > Mycenaceae > Glaucomycena > Glaucomycena venus. Next base: position 21,252 of record JACAZI010000028.1, read on the forward strand.
GATTCAGATATGCTCGTTTTGTATTGATGTCCCTTTATAATGCTTCACGGTGTTCGTTCGTTGATTTTCATGCTTTTCAAGATCAAGTCTGCGATAAATTACTGAAGATGCAAATGGCCATAAAAGATAAATAAAATACTCTATAGTATGATTTTCGATCACTCTAAGCCGAAAGCCTCTCCAGCATTTTAGTTAAAGTTTCAACTGGGTGATACAGCTGCTGCATAGCGCGCAGTTGGGAATCTGTCGTCCACAAACACGTCAGTTCAACCATGTTTTTAAGGATTTTTCCAAGTCAACACCCAAAGGAGGTATGAATTCGTTCAGAGGCATTACCCATAGTCATACCTCCTTTGGGGGTCCAATGGAAGTCTAACTATGATTAGGTTTCTCACCTCGTGCTCTTTGGGGGTGCATATTTTAGTCGACAGCCTACAAATCCCTTGATGCCACCGACATCAGGAACAAAGACTGTGCCTGACACGTCAGCGCGAGTCAGCGCCCGTGCCCCAACGTCAAACAACCTCTGACCTGTCTGAAATTGAGAATCGTTCTTCTTCCTCAAGTCGGACCTTTTACTGCGGCTCACAAGGATCCCCAGCGTTCAAGTCTAATAATACCTGTTGTCTGTATCTGGATGCTCGGCATGAAACAGGATTCTAAGCGATGGCCGCAGTGCTCATCTAGAAGAACTCATTTCGGTTCGCATCTATGCGCGAGAGAAGAACCGTGCTAAACAGAGTGACATTTGAATATCTGGGACAGACGCGAGCAGAATCATGGACAGATACAAGAACTCAATTAAAAATCGACCCTGATCATCTTCTGTCAACGTCTTAGAAACAGTTCGTATTGACTGACAAGCGGTTCGTTCCTTGAATCGCGACTATTACTGACATGGCTTCCGGTCATTCCCGGCGTGCTAACCGTATAAAAAGCCTCGAGCATCGTCCGCCCGAGTCTCAGACAACCATGGTCAATATCCTCACCAATATCACTGCTCTCGCTGGTGCAGCGACTCTTGTCAACATCGTCGACTTCAAGAAACAGGTTCTGGATCTCAGCAACTCATTCGCGATCAATGGCAACCCAATCATTAGCTTTCCCGAGGGGGCGGGCCAAACAAACCAAGCTGTACGGTGACCCGTTTTCCAAGAATCCAAAATGAACTCATTCGTCATCGTTCAGTGGCTGCTTACCCCTCAAGCTACTGCAGGCACGTTCACCCTCCAGAGCGTCGCTGCGCCCTCGTTCTCTGTCTCGTACACCGGAGCAGCTGCCGGTGTCGCACAGCACTCACAGGCTGTCGCCTCGAACACTCTTGCTACTGTGTTCAAGATGACGGCTGTCGGAAACGGCACTGTCAAGTACTTCCCATATTTTCTTTCTTGGTTCTCTAACCAGCCTCAATTATATATTACACAGCCTGATCGATACCGTCACTGGTACCGCTCTCACGTCTTGGGTGAACGCGAACCCCGGGAATTGGAACGATCCGACCACCCCGGTTTGTCCCCGCTGAAACCATTACTTTGACTGATACATTTGGCCAGATCACCATGGAGGTCCTCAATGCGCCACCTTCGTTCATGCAAAGCTTCACAGTCCAGTCCAGTCAGTATTTGCTCAAATTACAAGCATCGGTGCTCATGTTCCATGCCGCAGTTTGAATACACACCAGAGCCATGCCAGGTCGTATTTTCCAAAAATTTCGATGGCGTTTACGTTTCCTGAATTATGTGAATATCCCTGATACATGTCTCGTTCTGCAACAAGAAAATCCAAGTTTTCAGGTCACCGTTTGATACATGTAGCTTGCTGTTCTCCTCTCCTTGGTCAGAGCCTTACCTAACTCGGACTTTGGGGCTCGAACTTCAATTCAAAGGCCTCTTCATTATATTTCCATCTACCCTTTTCTTCATTTAATCAATGAGGATATTGCATGCTCAACATTGCGCTCCATTTTTGTTGTCAAATGACTCTGCTTCAGACCTATTGCGCGTCAAAACGCGTCATTTGAGTCGCGGTTTCGCGTTCTGTTCAATTTCACGTGATGTTCGGTAGCAACCACTTTACTCTCTTTCCACGTTTCCTTTTCTAGCCATTTGAACGTCCTCAGCCCTTTGTTTCAATCCTACCGCTCTTATTATCCAAAAGCTCATGTGAAGCCATTCAAGCACTGATTAATCCAAGTAGCTACCGTCTAATACTACGTGTGCTGCTTGAACTTGACAGTGCCGACATCAATTCGGGAATCACGGAAGCAAATGTTCAAATGTCAAAATCAAGCTTGGCCATCCCGCCTACCGTAATTGGACGCTAGTTTGTTGAAGGTCAACTTTACGCTTCTCTGTCAGAACCAGGGCAAAAGGTAACATGACAGATAGATTCCAAATACCTGATTGCATTACTCTTCGCTCTGCACGGATGTGTCGACTCTATCATCAGAATAGTACAAAAATCTACTGATATTCACGCATTAGCATCTCAACTTGTTGACAGAAGGATGTGCACGGTAGGTGGCGGCTTTCAGTCGTCTTGCAGTCCTGGACGTTGATATAACCGGGGATTTGACTGTATCACTCAAAGTCCATTTTTAGAGCAGGCATTGCCGATCCCGCCAAAGATATGATGGCTCTATTTTTGGAGCAAAACCGTCGAAACTTCTATATTCGCGACGGAACGTCCGAAATCCGACATATTTTGGGGCAGGGATTCAGTATCCATCTGGACCGCCTTACAACTTGAATTTCAAGTTGGGGACCCCACTTTCGTCCCCAACTTCGCAAGTCGGACATCCAAGTTGGAGGCCAAGGTGAGCGCAAATCTTAATTCCGAAACACCCTATTCCTCCTTGATCATTATCAGTTTACATAAATCGTCAATGATCTGGATTCTAAGCACATTGATTAATGTGCAGAATATCGAGGCAGATTGAGGGGTTCGAAGAGTTCTCAATCTGTCTCGCCCTGGCTCAATCCGATTCGTTGGGTTTCATTGATCCGTATTTTCCAACTCCCGGACGCCCTCCAAACATCACACCACTAACCGGAAGGCTCTTAGCCAACATCTACTGGCAGTCGAACGCATGCGCTACAAGTCACATCCCACGCGAAAATCGGCGACGTCGTTTCCGCTGGCTGTGACAGCGTGGAGAGCGCGGAGCATGCGCTATTCCGCTGCGTAGCTCTCATTGACAAGCGACTTTGGTTTATAGAAACGCAATGAGGTCAGATCGGTGCACCGAAAGCAGGAGGACTTTTTTGGGCCAATGGCAAAAAAACCCTCAAGATTTCAGCCGGTGTGATAACCTTTGGGCCATGGCCTATGCCTGTTCAGACAGGGGTTTTTTCAAGATTTCAAGATGCAAAAAAAGAGAGGAAAAAAGAGAAAAGACAGGGACATTTATGCATTAATCAGATGGTCAGACGTGTCAAAAATCCGGTGTCAATGCCGTCTCGGCGCCTCCCAGGTGCCGCGTAAATTTTGATTCCCCAGCCTGCATTTGGGAATGACAGGTTTCAAGGCCCCAGTCTATCCGGGTTTAATTCCCGAATGGGACTGGGGCCACAGCTAATTGTATTCAAGATATTATAAATGATAAGATTGAGATTGTCCAACCTGTCTTGTTTTGCTCGTTTATCGCTCATTTCTAGGCCGATTTGGTCGAGTCTGGGTGCGTTACACTGCGCTTAACGAGGGCTTTCGCATACTACCTAACTTGCATTCAGAGTGCATGTTCAGAATTCTCACCAGTCAGTCTACCAGAAGAAAGCACAATTTCTTGGGAAATGGTGATCCAATTGTGATAGTTGTTGGTGATTCTGAGAGTGTACAAGTATGGCATATATATTGTGTAAAAAGTATATTCTTGCAACTTAGGTCCAAATCGGCATTTTTTCACTACAACTTATCTCAAAATTGCAAAATTACAACAACTCTTGTTGCCTGCATGCGAGTACCTGCAACTTACGACTCCATTCCTCCAACTTGTGAGTTGCATGCAATTTTGGTACCTGCAACTACATATTGTTACAACAATTGTACTTGCAACATTTTGTACTCTTTCACCTTCTTCCAACTTCAACTTCAATATTTGGAAGGTGTCCGGCAGTCACGGAACTAGAAGATCTGATCAGGGCATCGATATTTCATTGCCGAATTGATGTCACAAAGGTTTTATCTGTTTGTGTGATAATGCATCCGGGAAATCAACTCTTGTTGGCTTGCCTTGCATATGTAGATTGAAAGGTAATATTTCCATATTCCCAGACCCCCCGTATAGTCTAAGATGTTGCATGCCAAACTTTAACCCATTGACACATTAAGTGATTGTTCTCACAGACTGAAGTGGTTTTAAAATAATTAACCCTCTCAGAAACGACATAGATGTCAGGATTATTATCAGTACACTCTTATCATGCATCATGAAGCTCTGGTAACCTGAAGAACTTCACAGTGAGGACATTATGATAGCGAGACTGATGGGAATCATGGCATCAATAAAATTCCGTATTTGGCCATTTGTATACCCGGACTTACATGTAAAAATTGTTGGGCTGGACTCCAGAATGCAGGAAACCCTTGAGAACATGTAAGATAGTCCTGGAGAACTTGATAACCTGAGGTTGCAAGCAAAACTTAAAGTTGCAACCACATGGCTGAAGTTGCGAGCATGTTTGGAAAGTTGTACTTGCCTGCAGGATAAAAAAGCTCAAAAAGATGCAAAACTTTGAGTAGTTTTTACACAATATATCGCCCATATACAAGCCAAACCACGCTGGTTTCTAGCAACATGATAGCGGATGCATTGGTTCACGGTTTTGTTAGTACGCTCGCTTGAGCCATCTGTTTCGGGGTGAAAGGCGGTGGACATCTTGAGCTTAACGCCTGTAAGCTTGTGTAGAGCCGCCCAGAATTTAGAGACGAATAGTTTGTCGCGGTCAGATAAAATTTCCTCAGGTAGTCCATTTTCGCAGTACCATGTGTCAAAAAATAATAAAGCGAATTTTTTCTGCGGAGCTTCGCGACGATTTACATCAACGTCGCAGTAAAACAAGACCTGATTTGGTTCTTGTACCATATCCGTGCTTCCTCGGGCATTTTCGCGTTCCACGCCATCGACTGGAACCCCCGCAGGGAATCAGATTTTTCCATTCTGTGCGACGCATGTCCACTTGGCATGGGTTTTTGGAGTGAGTCTTTACGGCGTGGCTTTTATTCCTCAGTTCCGGAGAACACGCCGAAAGACACTATCTTCTTTTGGGAGGCTACCTGCGTATTGGCAGCATTAGAGTAATTTTGTTTGGACCGGCGTGCTGATTTTACACGGGACAAACCAGCACGACTCACCATTTTCACGGATAATATGAATACTGTGCAGATTTTCAGTAGCCTCGCTGCTGAACTGGCCTACAATATTCTGCTAAAGGCTGCCGTCGATCTCCTATTACTGCATCACGTCGATCTGCGCGTACTTCACGTACCAGGCGTCAACAATACCGTTGCCGATGCAATCTCGCGCGAGAATTTCATTCTTGCCTACTCGCTCATTCCAGGTCTGGAAATTACCACATTCCAACCCCCTCAGTGTGTGATGGGGGCAGCGCAAAAATGAACCGACTATAATCGCGGGCCAGGCAACCGCACCGGCCGGCCTGGCCCATCGAGGAGTTGGTTCGGAAACGAGCGGTGGCGCTCGGAATGGCGCACAATCACTCCTCACGCGCCGTCTATTCATCGGCCACAAATTCCTTTGTCCGTTTTTGCGATATCCATAACCTCGACATCAATCCTACACCGGAAACCTTATATATCTATGGCTGGATTCAGAGCTCTGAATCCCCATGGCTGTGCTCTAGGCAATTGCCCAGCGGTTGTTGAGATATGACCTTTTTACTGATAGACCATGAAAAACCGCTGGCTCCGGCCGAGTATTTTGCGATTTCCGAGACGGGAAGTGATGGGATCAAAAAGATTTATTTGTATGAAATGATCGCAGAGGTCAGATCTACCTTACAGAATTTTTTCATGTTTTTTCATTCTTTTTTCTGAAAATTTTTTGGCTGAGCATAGCCACTGGTGGCTGTGGTAGACATAGCCACCGATTTGTACTACAAATCGCAACACCACCACTATAGGTTTTTTCAGCCACCATGCGCTCGGAACAAGCCGAAGGCAGTACAAGGCAACGAACAATCAGACAGGTGACTGCCCAATCAGACAGGTGACCACTCGTATATAGCAGGAGCCGGACCATATATAGTAATTTTTGATGCATTAATAAGTCGTGATCTGGTAGTGATTTTCCAGGATTCCGATTTACGGTCGGTAGATCTGGAACCTAAAACGGTACCAGGAATTTCAGCCGAACGTTCATTGAATAGGATTTGCTGTGTAAAAGCTTGGATTAATTGACGAAGAATTTATCACCTTCCAGTTCTGAAAAAATAAATAAAAATACACGCTAAGGACAAGTCATTTGATGGAACTTTGCGACAAATTTAAACTTCCTGGCGACGGACCATGACTACTATAAGCGGGAAGGAATTCTCCAGCACAGCTTAAGCTGTGGAACTTCGGATAGCCAGTCACGCCGAGCGCTTATCCGGCGTCCATTTGACGGCAACTACACATCCCTCCACTGCTCCCATGCCCCTCGAAGACCTCGCCGACGATATCTTGCTGGAGTTGCAGGCCATATGCGATGTTTATACAGTTCTGTCGGTCTCAACGGTAAGCGTTCCCACCCGCGTCTATTGCTGTTGAAGCCAACACACCTGCCGGCCAGGCGAACAAAGCTCTCCGACGTGTTGCATTGCAGAAGCAACTATGGCTGTCGTTGTTGCACGATCTTTCGTTTCACAGCGTGCTGGACCTCCCGCCTGCAGAAGTGCTCAAACGCTGCTCGACCACCGAACTCGTTGATCATGTCAAGCGCGTCGTCGTTGGGCCCGCTTCTTGGCTTCCCGGGTCTTTTGCTCCTGCGATGCTCCACCGCGATATGAAGGTTGACATCGGGATTGATGCAGTGCAAGACCTGGTGAATATACAACTCCTGCGGGGTGGTAAATACGTCCTCCTGCGAACAAAGCAGTCTTTGAACGTGTATGAACTCGCAAGTGGTCGAAGGGCCTGGAAATATGCGGCAGACTATGGATCCATTACTTGGTCAATAGACTTGCTGCCCGGAGGCAAGATCCTCCGCGTGCTCTTCCTCCCTGTGCATCATTCCGGAAACCCGTGAGTTTTTGATCCTAGGCAGTAACGTTATTAACAGCGGATAGCGATATTTCTGTGCAGGAGGTGGACCTCGTCTCCGGTCAGTCCAGTGAGATATTCAGTCTCGATCTGGTGACCAGATTAGAGCGATGGATGTCCAGTATCCTAGGAGACTTTTTTGTCTTCGCTCTGCAACCGTCGAATCCCGTGCAAATGATTTTTCTCCTTGTAAATTGGCGCGCCGAAAACTACGTCGTGCTCAACTATGGGGGGCGCTTATATTCAACCGTAATTCCACTTTCTTCATGTCCGCATCATCCAATTGACTATCTTGCCAGGCCCAGGCGGTTCTCGTACCCGGCCACATTGTCGTAACGTACGCGGACGGCGCCGAACCGTATCAACAGCTATTGGCCGTCACATCACTGTGAGAAGGATTTGTCGTGAAATTCAGCATTAAAGTTTTGAATTTCAAGATTCATGATGCTTTGTTAGGGTGCGCGTCGTGAAATTCAATATCTGTTTCATGATGGTTGTATTCCAACTTCTTGCCCATATTTTTGATAACAGATTCCCGACCTCTCGTCGTGAATTTTAGGCATGAATATTCACGAGGCAGTTGTTTGTAGTTCCCAAGCTTCAACCGAGCTGGCCCTAAAGACCTTACGGCACTCGCTCCACCGACTCCATAACTCCAACCATGAGCTGCGCACGGGCTCCACACACCTCTCTCTTCTGTACCACCACCACCCTTCACTCAGGACCATCTTCCTTCATTGCAGCTACCTCGCCGCCAAGCGGTTTCGCCGCCAGTGGGCGACACCAACGATTCTCCAGGATACATCAACTTGAACAGTATCCTCGCCTACACTTCCGGGAAGAACAATCCAAGCGGCGTCAACCGTCGCCGTCAACGGGTGAGTCAGTGACCAATCTGTGCAAGCAGGACGCCGAGAGAGGCCGTCGTAAGTCAAGTTTTACATGTTATTGTTTTTTCGCTTCTTATTTCAGGCCGTAACACTGACCGCCGTCACCGCCTGTTGAGCGTGATGATGAGGGTGCGTCACTTGTTTCTACAACAACTTTGTGCTTACCTTCAGAAGTGTATGTAGACGAGGCTGCCGCCGCCGCAGAAGTTTCCTAAGGGAGAAAATCAAAGTATGGTTTCGGTTCTGTGAGTTGGTCCCCGGCCGCGATTTTGATAGTGTGGCAGCTCTGCGTCATTCTTCCCCGTTGACCAGCATTTCGAACAGAGCCCGACGAGAACCTGATGGGGTGTGGGGATAACAGTTCGGGGAGTGATGAGGAAGAGGAACTGGGCGTGGGCGAGGATTATTGTAGCATTAATGTACAGTATTATTGAAATTAATGATGTTTGTCATGAATTCCTGATGTTCTGTGAGGATTCTGTCCAAGATTTGGGTGGCCACTGTTGTGGGATTGAGTCACAATGAAATGTCGTGGAACCATGATCAAACGTAGTGAAAGAAGCATCATGAAGTGACCCTATACTTGTCCCGAATTTCAAAACCCTAGTACATGATGTTTTGTCATGAAACCACATTCAATCGTCAATAAAATCAAGGTGAATCATTTAGAATTTCACAACTACGAGTCGTGAAAGACATGCGGAAATTCACGATGGTTTGTTCGCCCAGTGCATCCTTCAGCTCTTTGGATGCGTGCTGGAAACCCCTTCACAAAATCAACTTCAATAATCAAATCCGCTCCACCAACATCCCGCTCGTGAAACATGAAAGGCTCGAGTATGAAAATCGGCCTTTGTGCGATACCACCGCGTATCTGAAGCTCTCGGCCTTTCCAAATGTGCTTCACCACGACGCCTACAAGATCGTCATCTACGCGTGCGAAAACCAACAGATCCCGCTCAAGCAATCGGTAGCGAGCCGAGTGCGCGATCTCGTGCGTCTTGGCTCATCGGTACAAGAAATGACCCCACGCGCCGCACTGCTGTCGTACATCCTCTCAACCCCAACACTCCCCTCAGGCCAATGCACCTGCCTGCTTACTTCTGTTGTCGAGGCGGCACCCGCGCTCTCTTCACCGCGCCTTTCCTACGCAGGGTACTTCCTCGACGCAGGAGAGCGGAAGGAGCGATCTGATCCCGCGGCGGGGACCGCGGTTGTGGATGCGCGTCGGCGGGCGGGTTGGCTGGGTCCGCATACACGCAAGGTGCTGAACCGCGGGCATGGATGGCGCTGCATGCGTTTGGCGTCGAGCGGGACGGTAATTTATTTGGAGGGCAGTTCAGTTGTTGTTTCATATTACGCCTAGTGGTTATTCCATGTATAGAGTGTACGGTTTGCCGGAAGGCCACGGATGGATTTTTTTTTCCATTGTCGTGACTGTGCCACCTCGGGACAATGAACCGATCAATTAATCGCACCGCCTCATGTCCTTGGACGACCACCGTACACCGACATCCGGGCCAGCTTGCTCACTGCCTCTCTGCCTCGCCCCGCCACCGATATGCCTTCACCACATGCGAGGCCGATCCTCTTTGTCTGTATGCTGTGACGCGCCCCTGTACGACACATCACGGCGGAGGCTCTACTCCCCTTTTCATCGGTCACTGCTCGGTGCCGAGGAAGTCGAGCCTCAACAGTCGGTCTCACGTTCCTTCATCTCTCAGCTCTCTACGCTAGCAGCAGCCCGCGAACCCGGTCCCCCTCACCACTCTCCCACTCTGCCGGCTCTCATGGCCCCTGCATCTCTACGTCCGAGCATTTTTGCGTGCCCAATCCGTTAGTGCACCAAGCCTCCCCCCGCACCGCATACCCACCACAACAAACCCGCAGCCGTAGCGGTACAGGTCCGTTGTCGACGATGCTCTTTGTGTGTTTTTATTCGTGGCGCTGCGCTCAGTTTCTGCTCACGCTCCACCCCGAGGCTGCAGATTTGGCTATCACATCACGCGTCAGGGTATACATGGCTGAGTAGGCAGTGGGGACATGTAGCTTGTGTACACAGTTGAGTACTGAATCAAATAAACAGAATCCATTTTTTTGTTCCCCCGTTTCTTCTAGCTCTCTAATCCCTGAAGGTGGTGCCACTTTCCAAAATACAAACATTTTTGGGTCTAGGAGGGAAATTGCCCAAAAAGGGTGGAGTGATCGAGTTTTTTTGACAAAATAGCTTGAATGACATCTTCTGATGAACTTTCTGAACCCTAGTCACTTCAAACAGGAGACCCCCTACCCCTACTATAGATGCTGTTGGCGCTATAGACGGTACGTAATATTACGTTGCGGTCCGTAGCTGACTCAGGGTTTGCTGTTGGAGTCAGGACCAGTTAGCTTTAGTTCATTTTACAATCCAAAGTTCCACGATTGGAGTCGAGGTTATTTGCTACACTCAAGAGTGCAACTTCTCGTCCCTACTGCTCTTTGTCTCCTTGTTCACGGAATATTGGTCTCTCGCATTTGTTTTGACCAGTGAGCTCTAAACTCAAACCTATGGAATAACGCTGGAATCCAGTGGCTTCAGCAGAATTCTGCAATGATCCGACTGAGGTGCTTACATCTTTCCAAGGCTGACCGATACAATGCTTTCCTTTGCCTGAACCGCCTTGCACTTGGCTTGCAGACCCATTCATACAGTAGCGAGCTTGCCCATTTAAATGGCTCTGCAATGTAGCGGTTTCCTTGATTCTTTTGAGACAATTTTCCCGAGCCCTTGCGGCGATTTTTCTCAGCCTCTGCGCCGAGTTTTCAAGCCCTTTGTGGCGATTTCTTCGAGCCTTCACGGCAACCTTTGTCGTACCCTTTCTGGTAATGTCTTCTAGCCCTTTGTGGCGATTTACCTCAGCCCTCTGTGATGAATTCTTGGCCCTTAGCGGTGTTCGAACTGAGCCAATCGACAAGTATTGGGTCGACAGAAGCAAGTTACCGCGGGGTATGCAATTCCAAGGAGTTGGCCGGGATTGCGTTGATTTAACGCAGCACACGTTCGATCGATATCACTGAGAGGAATGCATCGGTGTGGAAACAGAAGGTACCCAGGCCCACGATCCACCCACGGATATCCAGCAATCGAGACCTTTTCAATAGTATTTACCATGACTGTAATTCGCCCCAATAATAAACCCGTTTCATAGGCAAACAAAATCGAAGAACCACTGCGAGGTCGCATCTTTGAGAAAGTGCTTCATAGATTGTTTCAGTTTGATACAATTTTGTGTCTAGTCGAGACAAGTCGTTAGATGACTCTATCAAGCATGCAATGCATCAGGCATTCCCGAAACCTTTGACATGGAGCAAGACACTCGGTCCTCTCAACGCATTCATGAAACGATCTACAACCCCGCCCCTCAGAGCGGCGCGCACGCTCTGCGCAAGCTCGGTGGTTCCGCACATTGCAAATGAAAAAATGAGAGGGGCATTAAGCTGCAAAGAAGACGCTGACTGATCCCCGAGTCTCGGCGATCTCTGTCGCTAAGAATTGCCTCGATATCAGGACGACCATATATCAGATTCTCTCTCGGGGCGGTGAGAAGACGCTGCGTCGCCGAAGGGTCCATCTTTTCGGCACGCGCAATGGCTTGGTTGGGGTCTTTACACACGACGGTCTCCGCCGCAACCTCAGGACCTGTAGCAACGGATGAACACTCCTCACCGTCGAAGGTTTGCGTTTCTTCGGCCGCCGTGGTGACGTAAAGTCTGATATCGATGTCGGGGGCGCTGCCAGAAGAAATGCTCCAAAGGGCGTGGGTAACCGCCTCGGCGATCCAGATAATACGGTCTAATGACCGACGATTGGTGGGGAAGATGTCAAAACGGCGATATCAAGGCGTACCGGGATCACGAATTGCCCATACCAGCACAATACGCTGGCAGCAGGGGTTTCTTTTGTCTCGGGCCGCCCTATCGTTATGGAAAGATGCGTCATACGGTGTTTCGGATACATAGACCAAACTTACTGAAAGAGATGCAAAAAGAGAGGGAGCGCGAAGGACACGCCAGATCCACCTGACGAATTAGAACAGACAGACCGCAAATGAAGACTACCGTCTCGAATCCCCTCAGTTCGGGGGGAGAGCTGGCGCGTCGATAAACGCCTTGAAAGACTTGCTGACACCATTGCTGTCGGGATTTTCTAGCACAGAGTCAACCAGCCGCCTCGTGAAACCCTCGCAGACGCGAAGGATGAACGTCAACTGGGTGCGGGAGTCGGAGGGCGCTGCGATCTTCGCCTTGTCCTTGTCGAGGGCGGCGGAAGCGTCCTTTTTTTTCAGCTGAATCGGCATTCTTTTTTTTCTTTTTAAGCGCTCGTACTCGCCTTATTCGGCGCCGCTTTGTCGCACGGCGTCAACCCATCGTGCAGCAGGTTTGTGATTGTAAACGGATGTGCCTCCGTGATCGAAGTCGCATATACGCCGCATATCGTGATGTAACTTACCGCTTTGGCCCGGACGCCATACGAAGAACGTTCGGGCCTCAACGAGGATACCAACGAAAAACGGTGAGAGCACAGTGGCAGTGGAATCCGAAGTAAAGCGAAGTTTACTTGTTTTGAAGAGCCGAGAGTTTACTAGAGAGATGCGCACGGGGCGCAGAAAATCACGGCAGCGGTCAGTGCTGTAGCTCGCACGTATGAAGATGGGACGTATTGCAGATTGCGGTAATAGAGATCGAAGGATTCGCGGCGGACGCCCATTGACGCGAGAGTGAAATTGTTGCCACTGACGAGGACATTGTCATGGACTGTAACGAGAGTGAACAAAGCAGAGGCGCGAGTGGATGCTGCAAGACAGCTCTCTGGCGCATCGGTAACCCTGGGACACTGGAGCTCGCGAGGCGGGCCAGGCACTGGCTAAATCGGCGGTTCCGCGAGCGAATAACCAGCGCGAGGGCGGCGCTACTACGGGCGGAGGCGCGCCAATAGGAGCAGGTACGTCTGGGCGTGCGTGAGTAGTGCGATCGAAGACGAAGGCTGCAGAGGTAAAGAAACAGAAAAAAAAAATGACCACAGGCGACGCATTGAACCGCACATCTCCCGGCCTGCACCGACGAGTAGAAACAGACACGGATCCGATGTGAAGGCAGAAAAAAAAAAAAAAAAAAAACGAAGCGCACCTTGTGAAATTGTCTCCCATTCCCCATAGCTAACCCTACCTCCTTCCCTTTCAGGGTTATTGCGCTTGAAAATGGTACCCAGAGATTCCTCCGGCGCAGATTCTGGCGGCGAGACGAAGATTGCAATCACGGGATGGTCCTGGGACGAAGGCAGAGAGAACCAAATAATGATGTCGAACTCAACTTGGCCACTGCTGATTATCATCAGGCTGAAAAGACCAACAGTTTACTCCGTAGTGTTGGTGGAACCTGAGTTGAGGAAACGGCCACGCAATATAAATACACCGCAAGCCAAAAAAACAGAGGACATCAAACGGCAGAGATGAAGTAATAAAAGCGAGGCAACATATAAGACGAACCCTCGCCTGGTTCACTCAGGCATCGAACGCTGCTTTCCCCGAAAATCACGATGCGGAATCATCAGATATTTTAGGGGCGTACCACAAAGCAATGAACTGACTCACAGGAGCGAGTGACAATGAAAATCAGAATTCATTTTTGAGTGCCATGACAGAGGGCATCGCACGGGCAAGGATATGGCGGCCAGGAAGAATGATTTCTGATGCGACTAACACCCAGCGTGCCTGCCAGGAGCAGACAAGATGAGGGAAAAAGCGACGTTTGAAAGTATGGGCAAGGGTAACCCTCCGCACAAGCGCGCTATCTCGGCCGATCTTCTTCCCCTACCCCAGCGCCTGTGCCGACCGCATCTACCGCACGAGCGCACCGGCGCGCAGGCCCTCCCTCCCGCAATAACGACCGCACCAGAGGGGTGGGAGTGCAGGCGCGGGCGCGGGTCCTCGTCTACCCCTCCTCCTGCCCAGGCTCTTCCCAGTCTACAAGCGATGCAGCCGACCCGCCTGCGGCAAGCTTCCAGCTTCCTCGCAAGAGACTCGCTCGCCGTCGCCGGTGCACTGCGCAAGCCGAAGATACCAGTGCCTAGGATCGCAGAAGTCGGGAGAGGCGGGAAAGCGGTGAGAGGAAACGTCTATGTCGTAGAGGGGCAGAGCGTGGAGGTGGTGTGGGTTGTTACCCGCGGGTGCGATGCGCGACAGATAAAACGATTGGGGTGAGGTGCGCGCGAGGAGAGCGAGTAACCAGCTCGTCTGGAAAATTTAATCGAGTCTCGGCGTCAGTACGATGTACGCGGGAGAGGCGGAGAGGAAAATGATAGAGACAGATGAGAAAAAGAAAAGGAAGAGCGGTCGCAGGGCGCACCCTCAAAAACGAACAGAGACTGGGAAAGAGAAAAAGAGTAAGAGACTCACGGCATGGAAACCACTTCACAAGCATACCGTCCGATGACCCTCTAAGCTCATTTTGTTGGCCCACCCTCGCCCTATCCATGCGCAGCACGCATGTCCATATCATTGCCGCGGTCCGTGAACACATGACGGAAGTCATGGAAGTCGCCGTCATCGAGGAATGTAACCGAAGACCTAGCACAGAGGGCGCACTCACGAGGCGCAGAGCATGAGTCAGGTTATCCAGTGGGTCGAGAAGCACATACCAGATAGTGGACAAAGGAAGGAAAACAAGGGAATGAAGACGCACAGTAGCTCTAGATATGCCAACACACACCCAGGTCACTAAAATCCTCAAAATTGCCCTCGGCTTCCCAGATATACGAGTAATGCGCTCGAGGGCATTTGAAGTGGTTATCTTCGGGCGTACGAGCATGTAACGGCGTCCTCCAGTGGGTTGGTGGTTCCAGGTCAAGAGAGAACTGAAGATCAAGAACGGCAGCCTGAGTGCCACATCAACAAACGTCACACGGAAAGATCCGGCATCTTTCTCTTCTTTCCCACCACCACCTCCAGCGATCTTGACGACGGCAAGGGTCTCGCCTGCGGAACACCTCCGACGCGTGCGCCGTAATGCCGCCTGCTAAGGCCGGCTTTCGTTCGTGTCCTTGCCGCAGACCCGATGTATATTTTCAGGAGCTAACACACAACGTCAGCTAACGTGCAACGTCTCTTAGGACGGTGCGTTTGTGCCATAGTTGTTTCTTGAACCTGCTGACCCGGCGCCCTACCGGTCTATCAGGCCCCTCCGCTACTCTCAGGTGCAGCTTACGGAGAGTCCCCATTCTCGGTGCCGGAAGACGTCATTTAAGACGGAGGAGGAGACGGCTTGAGTCCGCGTACAGAGCTAACCTTTTCTACGCTCGTAACCGTTCTTTTTGTTTTTTCGCTGTCTACCCCTAACGCGGGGAGGATACTTCTTGTGTCAGAACGCAAAGATCCCTGTTTCTCAGTACGTGTGACCTTCCTCTTCGTAACTAATGCGTACCTCACCTTTCAATAGACAACGCTGAAGTTCCGTAACGGTTCTGCGCGTTCAACGTCGCCTCCTTCACTACTGCGACCCTCCTTTCTTCAAGATCATTTTTGGTTTTGAAATTCTAATCAAGAGTCTTTCTCTCTCGTTTGGCGCGCGAATGGCCGATCTCCTCGATGTAGAGGCTCTCCTGGATGTCCGGTGTTGCACCCCTGGCTTTTTCTCGATGCGCCGTCGGCGTCGAGCTCACCGGAGACCTCACTGGTCTGCATGTCTTCATTGAGACCAAGCTAGGTCTCTCACCGCTGTCTTCATTAGCTCGTCATCTTGTGCTTCCTCGACTCCCTATACATCCACCCCATCTTCGTGAATGGCGATTCAAGCACTAGCATCGCCTGTCGAGGTCGCAGGACGTCATCGAAGCTGGGCTCCTCGCGTCTTCCCTCGGAATCCTTCCCCTGGAAAGAACGAACGAAATCTCCTTAATCAGGGGATCGCGCGAGCCGTGGTCCCATTGGAAAAGATGCATGACAAGTCAACCCATCTTGGTCTATCGTTGCCGGCATCCTCTCGTCCGCTACTACGATTCCGTCGATGCCGCCTACCGTGCTCGCTTACGTCCTCAATCTTTTTACTTGCCACATCCCCTCTCATGCATCCTGCGGTCACCTTCTCACGTATTCACACACTTACTCTCGTCCCTCAACTTACGACCTCAAGCCAGTGGTCTGTCTCATTTCCTTGTCCAAGGAACCAGAGGCTGGGGCCGCACCGGTTGACGAGCATTGAATCGTGACGGACATAGGCAAGTGCTCGCGCTATGCTTCTTCTTTTCCTTTACTGGACCTTTTGTCCGTACCATCTTACCTTCATTTTCCCCCGAGTACACGTTCCTCCCAATACTTCCGTTCCTTATTCCCTTCTCTTTTCTTTGCCTTGCTTTCCCTGTGTCCGTGTTTTCCTCACAATGTTCCTACTCTGTTCATTTACATAAAGTATGCCAATACAACGTTCCCGCCAAGGATACGCTTGTCTTCAGTGTCCTGCTCCTCAGCGAGCACGGTGCACGATTCCACGGTCGTGAATTCGCAATCGCCCCCGACATCGCCTGCTAGGTTTTTTTTTGGTGTCTTTATCTTTTCGTTGCCTGGCTCACCTTTTTTCTTTTCAAGAGCTCGTTACCTTTGCAAAACGACAACGTGCGCCACGGCACTCCGCCATCACATCTGTAGCCGCCGTCGTTAAGGCAGTTGCGAATACGCGACTAGTTTTATGTCGGCGGCTCCAGCGCTGGTGGACGCACTTCAAGACCACGGAGTAGGGCAGCGGCGCTTGGTGGGCCGCTGTTGTTCTCGTTCGCGGTCGCGGTGCACGGCTCCGTGCTCGGGAATCGCCGGCAAGGGCCCACGACGTCTGGATAAATCGGTGAGAGCCGTTGTGTCTGTATCACTTCATTGCCAGCTCACATTTTCTTCTTTCTTTCTCACATCAGGCCTCCTCTTCTCTTCAAGGTCAATAGGCTTTGCTGCTCTCTAGCATCTTCTCTATCCGTTCCAGGTACCTTCTCTTCTAGATGAGTCCCGTTCACAAGTACTGACTGCGGCTTTTTAAAATTCTGATCCGTCATCCACGTCCAAGCTGCGCCGCCATCGGGGTTATTGTGCACTCCAGAACGAAGATTATTGTCGACGTCTCACCGGGTGGGAGAAGTGCGAAGGGGAAGGATGAATGAGGGACTCCCATAACTTCGGACTTCGGCGCGTGCTCTTACTTTTATTTATTCTTCCATTCTTGTATTACTCACGACCATTTCCTTCCTACCAGCCACCTCGCCTCCATCCACCACCCACAACCACACAGGCGAGGACTATCACCGGACGTCCGCCTAAGCTCTAGCCGCCCATGCTACCGCGGTCGCAGATTCGCGACTCGCTTTCCATTGGCGGCTGGGACGTCGTTGGATAGAGTCCAAGACAACTCAGGAAAAAGATTCCACGGCGGTATGAAGAAGTCCCAACGGTCTGGGTTGAAGATGAGCGCGGGCGGAAGTTTCTCCGCTTGAGTCTTGACCGCCTACGTATGATTCTTCGTTGTCCTTTCCAAAGACTTTGTCCATTTCCGGCGTCAATATCCCGCTCTCCTTTTTCTGTTTTCGACTATCGTCTTCCTCACGCACCCACCACCGGCATCGGACCCTCCGCGCTTCACACTTTACACATCAATTCTCCTCAACATCAGCTTTTTTCCTGTCGGCGTGGCGTCGTCCTTAAGCGCGCGTGTCAATACGAGCGACCGAAGATATGATCAAGGAACCTTGGAACAGGCTTAACGACGGTGTGAGCAACAGATGTGGAGTGGATTTATGCTGGGGAGAGTGGGTGAGTCTTCTGATTTAACTCTTTCTTTATATTTTGCCCAACCTTTCGACGACCCGCTGTTCCTTGGTTCCAAAATGTCTAACTCTGGGCAGTGGTCCCAAATTTCTCTGAAAGGTTCGTCGAGTCTCCTTGATGGCATTCTATCTTATTAAATACTCTTGCTTCCTAAGGACTATGACGTGAAACTTGTTAACGACGCAGGAAAAAACGGCGAAACTATTTCTAACATGACAAAGCTCTTACTTCCCGCTAGGCGAAGGAAATAGCGATTCACCGATCGATGGCATCTGAGACCTGCCATCCCTCGGCTATCCGAGTCGTTTTTTCTGTTCCACTCATCTGCACAAATCCGGAACCTCTTACAGCGGCGGCTGAACTGTCTGTATAGACCTTACTCGTCCACTAAAAATTAGCTCAAACCAGCTGTGTACTAGGGTGAGCTACTGGGAACAATTGGCTGTGCATTCAACAGCGTCTTAACTCACCGTGATTGTACTTCATGACGAGAATTCTTTAATCGTGTTTCATTCAATGATACTAATTCCACACCAAAACTTGGGCAAAGCGATTGGGCGCCTCAATCTGTACGAGATCTGGCGTCTCTCTTGTCATGCTTTCTAGTCTCAAAGGCGCCATTTGGGGTGGTGCCAACTCCCATCGTACGCGCCCGGCCGGCACCGCCCCAATCTTGGGCAAGCAGGGTCATATCAAACTCACAAACCCATAAATCCAGCTCACGTTGGATTAATCCAAACCATGTCCGGACGTAAAGTACGGATTAATCTAGTCTCTCAAAGCCAGACTTCAATACGGTACCATCTCGTACCTCGATCGTATTGAAGTCTGTTATTAAGTGATGGGGTCCGATCAGGGTAGAGTCTTATTACATAATCTTCGCTTAGCGCGTTTGGGTCGTTTCCGCTCTGCGGCGCCATTTTCTATGGTTTCTTGGTGTGGAACTGAAGCGTAGAGCCTATTAGCGATGATCTGCCGCTTTGGAATTTTTTAAATCGAGCTGAAATGCGCGCAGTGGCTTGTCATTCAAGTTGATGTGCCAAAAACCCATCAACTTGACTCGTCAACAGCTGTTGCCCATGGTATTCAAAAAATCTGAAAATATTTGGGCATGGAGAGAACATCTCTACTTCTCTGCTGAAGATATATCCAAGGTTCAAGATCTGGGACAAGGGCCTCAAAACGTGATTATGTAATAAGCCTCTACCCTGATCGGACCCCCGCGCTTAACACCAGACTAAGGATTAATCCGATTAAGCGGATCGTTCCACCCAAGGACTGTGTAAAGAACCACTACAATACATGAGTACGCTACAGGACTAAACGAATTAAGCTGTTTGAGCCGTTCAAGCTGTTTGAGCAGGTCGAGATCTTGAAGCAGATCAAGCTGTTTAAGCCATTGAAGCGGATTAAGCCAAGTAAAAACAGTTGACCCCGAATGCTGCTCAACATCTGTTGAAAAGACGGAAAATCAGAAGTCGTTGTGCCCAATGGGGGAAGGCCACCGTAGTACCTAAGCAAAAGTGCCGCGGGAACTCAAAGTATTCAAGACCCGAGTCGAACCAAACTCACCGACGCCTTGGATGGCGGGTGGCAAGGATGACGTGTTTTTGTGCCACAAGGTGAACTTCATTGGAGCTCGGGAGAGAGATGAGAGGGTTATCGAGTCAAGCAAAGAGCAGGTAAGGGGACGAAAAAGTAACAAGCGTGGGACCGTCGACGAAACAAATGCCACCCGGGGTCGTGCATTGAAACTAAAGACCTTGATGGACGCCAATACAGACCGACGGGAAAGGCGAGCGTGATCGAGGCGGCCAGACTCATCGGGGTGGTTGGGGGTTAGGACGGACTGGTAACACATCAGCGTAGGTGACGCAGTGGTTCGAGGAAAGAGAAGAGTTGCAAATCAGCCGCGGATAAGTACAACAAAGGTCTGATCCAATATCGGACCGAGGTCCGGCGATGTCTTTTGTTCTTGGCCGCCATCTTGTCTTCGGTCCCTTCCTCTCTGCAGCCATGGATCTCAATACTTAACAGGTCTTCTGTGTGCCGAAAACGACATTGCAGCACACCGCTGCAGGGCTCTCGCTGCAGTGCTTGGTCGAGGCTCGAGATTGCCACTCCGCATCATGATGCCACCTCAGTGCCACTTCATTGAAATCCCTTTGGACTGCTACAAGGGTATGGAAAAGAGTTGGGAATGGAAGTCGTACGTATGGCTATCTGACCGACAACTACTTTTGGGCAGAAATTTATTGGCCCAGATCTGACTTGAACACCGCCTTGTAACCAGCATCGGGCAAAGCCGGGTTGGAATGGCTTAATCTGCGGGAAAGGCTTCCCTTTCAGCAGATTAACCCGCTTGATCTACTCAATCCTATTAGTCTACTTAATCTGCTTAATTGCTGCTTAAAGTACTCTGTAGGGTAGTTGTCTATTATATATCTATGGTTATCACACCGGCTTAGGCTTGGTGGATTAATCCGCTTAACTGGATTAATCCAACTTTACGCACAGACGTGGATGGTTTGATCCAACCTGAGCTAGTGACAGCAAACCCACCCTCCAAACAGGAACCTGTTCTGACCAAGATCCAATCAGTGCCGTTCAATTTGGGGCCTGTCCCACAGACTCCAGGCAAAAATTAAGTAGGGGAAAAAAACCGGGTGAAAAACAAAGAGAATGGCAAAAAGGGCGGAAAAAGGGCGGAAAAAGGGTGTGAAAAAGGGCTATTGTGAACAACCCTATTAATGCTTCGGAACTTTCAAGGCCCCAAGCCGTGGAGGGGTTAGGGCATTGAAAGTTTGGAAGCAATGATATTGGCTAACAATGATTTGTGTTTTCGCATGACCACAATACATAATCCACTTCAGCGTACATCTACTCTGTCTTCCCCAACCCCGTAACGTGCGGGCGGGTAGGAGCCTGATCACCAACCATCTCTGGGCCAGAGACCGGGATATATCATGGTCGGTCTCTCCGTAGAGACGGCGATATATCACTCCAGGTATTGTTGGCATGGACAGAAGTAAAATGCTATTCGGCATAGGGTAAGAGGTAGGTCTATAGTAGCATTGAATTTTCTAGATCTCCTCAAGCAACCTTCCCCTTACGATAAGTTGGCATTGGCAGCGCGCAACATTCTCGAATATCAAATGGAACAAATAATTTGGATTTTGCAGAGAAAAGACACGGAACTACGTAAATGATTGCCAGCTGACTTTGAATCCCAACAATCTAAGCATTTTGGTATGCGCCTGCAAACTCCCGTAACGCCGCCGCCAGCACAGTAGCATGTGCCTCGTCAAATGGCGGCCGTCGCAAATCAGTTATGTATGTCTCGAAAAAGACCGCCCACTGTCCGGAATCCCTGGTCTTCGAGGAGTTGACGGAGGTCTGGCGCGATGTTGAAATCCTCCAATTTCGTGTGGGGCACGCGAAGTCGAGTTTCGTTCGTTATGGAGAGAAGCGGAAGCCGATAGATTGAGCTTTGGTCCAGAATTATTCCAGGCATGTTCAGGACCAGGTTCTTGAAAGCCCACTTGAGCTCGGCGATATGCCCAACTTTTAATCCCAAATACTCCAGCTCTTGTTCCTCGGTATAGTAAAGAATTTTGAGTGTAGGAAATCCCTGGTGAAGGAGAACATGACAGATGTTTTCACTGAGGTGGTATTCCTGACAAAAAGACTCCAGGGACAAATCGGGGAACGCCGCCTCTTGAGCAGCGTCGATTTGTACAAGCTCTTCTATATAAATTGTAAATATGGTTTAACAGACCACAGAAGTAAGCTCTTTCACCTACGAGCCATGAAACGTCAGTGGACATCATTTCATCGTACTGAATACAGATTTTGGGCAGTCCTGCGTTTACTGTGGATAAAGTAGTTCGCAGTTGCATGTATGTGGATATGGGATTAAAGGCGGATTTAACGCGAATGGCGGCAAAGGCTCTCAGAATACGACTCTCGTCGTCATAGCCTAGTTGTCGATACTCATTAAGAAAAGCCTTGCAGAGCAGAGCAGCTGCGTCGGGATACTCGGCGATAGAACGACAGCCAGTATCTAATGACGTTATAAGACTATGTCACTCCAGATAGAAAATATTCACCCTTTGAAATCAAGTGGTCAAGCACATCGAGATCTGCTTCCCTCAGCTGGTGAATGTCGGACAGGATGCGGTCTGCATCAGCGTATGGGTCCTTCACTATCATGTCACGTTTCTCCAGCGCTTCCTTGGTCCAGCTGATGTCTTCGTAGAAGGTAGCTTTCGTATAATCTTCTTTAAGCTCCTCAAGAACCGATTCATGAACCAACTGGCCGCGCTTAACCTGACGAGGGCACCCCCAGTGAGGCAGCCTAAACCAACGAGAATATGAGGCTTTCAGAACGAAAGAGCACTGGGAAAGCGTACCAGTATTCCACGCTACTGTCATCTCGATACGACAATCGAGAAATTAGGACAGGAATGCATTCGAAGAGGATCCAGAACCCCGTCATGGAATCCCTCTGGTCGATTGGCGACCACTTGCCTTCGTATGTTTTCATCTTTAGTCCACACTGAATTGCCTCGTACGTCATCCAGCGCAGAGCCGGCCCAAAGGATCTGTTATCCGCGTTTTCTGCATTCCCGCCACCGCTGAGAATCATTAGTACTGCGTTAAACTCCGCTACAAGGCCTTACATGTCCGAATGAAACCCAGCGAACCAGACCTCCTTTATACTCTTTGCATCAGAACCAGGCCCTTCACCACCGTTTGCATACTCAGGCAGGAATTTAACACGCCGCTCATTGATCGCCAGCGCATGGCGAAAGTTGCAGACGTGTTCCATTCCAGCGGTTGTCTCTGGGAAACCTCGTCCTCTGAAAAACCCAATTGATGAAACGGTGTCCCTACGCGAAACTGGTTTAAGTGTGGATGGACAATCTTCACCTTCAATATGATCGCACCATGCTCCGACGAAATGAACATTAACTCGATCTTGGGATAGGGTTTCTTTGAAGTGGTCGCAAAGCTGCTTGGATTTCTCACCCATCCGTTCGTTCCGCTTTTGATTTGAGGTGCTCTCGATGTAGAGCTCGTACGCACTGTAGGAAGCCATTGATCGGAATGAGCATGAAAGGTTGCGAAAAACAGAGGGTACAAGGGTATTTGCTCGTTATTGCCCTTGTGCAGAAGGCCCACCTATCACAAGAAATTAGATGGGCCTGGATCAGGCCATTAAAGCAGACGAGCGCACCAACTCAATCATCCCTGCGATGACACGAACTTGATACGCGCCTCGAGAAAAGCCTATGAACCATAGTAATGAGTACAATATGCAATAATTTAAATGGGAGCACGGCACGCACCGAATAGGAAAATACGGTCGCCCACTTCGTAATTTTCTGACAACCATCGGTATGCGCCGATGATCTGGCTTT
Source organism: Mycena venus (assembly GCA_014462655.1). NCBI lineage: Eukaryota > Fungi > Basidiomycota > Agaricomycetes > Agaricales > Mycenaceae > Glaucomycena > Glaucomycena venus. The sequence continues at coordinate 44,664 of JACAZI010000028.1, forward strand.
TGAAGTTCCTGTGAAAGGCTTAGTCGCACTTTCTTGTGTTGCGAGATTGATCTGACCACGCGAATGCCAGGTCAAAAATGTTATCGAAAAACTGTTTCCAGCTGCGCAGAGAGAACCAAGACGTCCATGACTTGGAATCTTTCACATATGTCCCAATCCCGCTGTTGTAGTACGTGCGCTGTTTTGATTTTTCAAGCCGGCTATACAGTTCGACGACGTTGGTGTTCTGCACCAAATTCAATGAAAGAATTAGGAACGGTAGTCTGAATACTAACCCGCGTGCTGAACTGATTCGAAGTCCCATCGATGCAGACGACAAGATTTCTTCCGGATGGCGGAAGGACACATCTGCACGTGGGTTTGTCTCTTGTCTTTGCGACAGGCTCTTGGGAAGGCAGCATTCTGTGGGGCTCGCAAAATATGTGTCGGGAGCAAGGTAGAGGAGAGGAAGGGCAGTGGAAACGTATATCTTTATATCAGTGACGGACGTGGGCAAAAATGTGCCCAACCTGTTTCAGGCGTGGGTGAAACAAAACATGTGTGATTAGTCCAATGACAGACGGGCAAGATCGCCATGTCAAGGGTTGATCTAAGTTGGTCTGAAGACCGCGATTAAATCGAGTATGCCGGTTCTACATCTGCAATGCATCCGCGCGGACGGGGTTCTTCAGTTCGCGCCCCAAAACCCACGCGTTGACCGTGCGGGAGTAATATGGGCATAAATGACGCTAAGGAATAGACGTCATAAGAAATTGGGCCGCGAGTGCAGCTTAAGTGTAGTCCCGCTATCTAGACTGGCTGAAGCCCAAGCGAAAGGGGCTTGGTGGTGATATCGTCGGCTTGACCGGCAGATCTGAGATCTGGGGATCGGCACCTGAACAGGCTGTCAATCAATCGCATTATGACCTTGATCTCCGAGTGTCCGAGGTCGTCCTTGATCACGGCGTGTACCTTGGCGTGTACCAGCACTGGCTGCTCTCTTCCTGTGGATCCGAACCCTCGATCCCCGGAAATAAACGTCCTAGCAGTCTGATATCGAGGGAACCCGCATCCTCGACTCTCATCCAATTCACTTGACCACACCGTCGTCCAATATTCTCGTCTCGTAACCCGAACACCTGTCCGTCTATTATCGGTACATGCCGCTCGAATCTTCGCGCTAGCCGAGTAGGATATAGCACATATGTAGCACACTCGGATTTGGAGCGCCCCTCGCCACAACGCCGCAGTTCACGGATGCGAGCGCGCCGTCGATCACGGTCTGCGCAGGGCAGCTTCGCTGTCCTATCCATACCTCTCGAGCGCACCCGCCTCCGCGTCGCCGGGCCCAGAGACGCTAAGAGATTATACGCTCGTGCATCCCGTATTCATCCGCATTTGACACAACCTCGCACACGACAGGATGGCAGTTCTTCAATACCGAATAAGGGACGGGCACGAGGACGCTGCGGGGCATATATGGATCTTGATGATGTGAGTTTCTATTTCAGTATTTACCCCTTCTTTCTTTCATACACTCTCCCACCAGGTGAGGCGTCTCGTGTCCCGCTGCGTCCGTAAAACGGACCATCACCTCACGCTGCCCTCGCTCCCTCGGCACCCAATACCTTCGCCCTAGTCACCGGTTCCTAATTTACTCTCCCCCAAAAATTCACTTTTGTCACACCCAAGGATGAATCAGGTGGAGCGAGGAGGCTGGTGTGGGCAGATCCAGTGTAGTGACCAAGAGGAGGTGAAGAGGACAGGTGAAGCGAATCACATAGACAGATTAGGGAACACTTTAGTCCCTATCGCCATTGATGACGCTGATCCACCAAACAGGTCGAGAGCCCTCCCCTGGATATGAAAGGGAAAGAAATAATGAGATCTTGACCAATATTACAAAAAATCGGTCTAATAGTAAGGTATCATTATCAAGTTATTGATCACGGGACTGAGATCGCCCAAAATCAGGGCACCCTGACACTTTCTGAGGTGATCACTGTTGTCAAGAAGGAATGACTGTGTTGTACAGCATTCTGGTTGAGACCCTGATTTTGGAGCCAATACTTTGCCATTTGGGCAGTAATTTTAGGAGGATGGACATTTGGGTATGTGGAGACAAGTAATGTAGTTGTTTGGAAGAAAGAATGCAGGATAAGCTATTTTTGGGGGGAAGCTCCAGCTTATTTTGGTTCCTGAGCTGCCAAAAGGGAGGCATTTTGTTGGGATTTGTTTAAGGGAGCCATATAGGTATCGACAAGACTTTTGCATGGGAGGGTGCAGGTCAATGGGTAGTATCACCCCCGAAAACCTCAGAACAATCAGATAAAATCTTGATACCCGGAGCCCATGGGTGCAATAAAAGTGAATTTTTTGGGGAGAATAAACTAGATCGAGAACGAATTTTAGCGAGCCGTCGGGCAACTCAAGCGCTGATTCCGCGCGTACCACCGACCACAATGGCCGCCTTGTTTGAGTCGGCGAGAGGTTTTCCGGTCTGGTGGCGACCTCTGGGGGATTGGAGAAGTGTTCATACACAAGCCGTGGACGCATCTGCGACCACTGTGAACTCACGAGAACCCTTTAATTTGACAAATTGAGCAGATATCAACACCACCCGTAAATCAGACACATAAATCAGAAAACACAGCACATTTCAGAAGTCCGGACACATTGTATCATCATAATCACAAAAGACGACACACTTTCTGAAAACCCGACACGCTCCTTTGTCAAGTAGAGCTCGCGGTTCATTCGGATCATCCAATGTTGAACATCACGTGTCAGGTTCGCCCTTTCCCTTCTACCACCACCACGACCGTCGCGCCGGCGCATGGAATCCGTGGGATCGCCAGTTACCCGCACCAGAATCTTTAAGGCAGGGATTTTGTCATTCTGGTGCGTCTAGGCCACTCCATTCCGTGCCGCTTGCCACGAGAACAAAACTCGCACGGTGACTAGAGCAAGATCGAGGTCTTCTTTACCCGAATGGTGCATGATGAGGGGGCAGTTCAGCACCGTAAATTGACTCCTTTGGTAAGCAGTGGTCTTTATATTCTGTAGGTTGCATAATGTAGGGACCTATAAAGCGCTACAGGAGGCGTCTAGGGCTGGGAATGGATATGGAAACATCGAGGACGGCGCCAGGCTCTTCAGCGCACAAAGGAGGTTCTTCCGCGCATCTCCTCGCACCATGTTACGTCCGGGGACCCAGGCAGGGTCGCTGGACTCTGTATCTGTTCCGTTGCGCCAGAAGCCGCCCACCACTCCCCTTGGAACAGCTCTCCCTCGGCACTGTTGCTCCCTGCACCCGCGCTAATCGTGGATTCTCATACCTCAGGTAGTTGTACACCTAGTTCAGCGCAGTAATTCCTTATTTGTTTTATTCCTATCGAAAGCATGATTTTTCATTCATCTTTTGCACTTCGTTCAGATCTGGTAGATGAGTAGAAGTCTGGCGGCACGATGCCAGGAGACATTCAATCAGATATTCTATGACATGAGGTGATGAATTTTTAATGGTGTACTGGGGAGTGATGAGGAAGTGTTCGTTGAATTCCATCAAACTGCCGAACTTACCCGAATTGAAACGAAGTGACGAGTTTGGCATTAACTCATGAAGCGGCTCTTCCCCACCGTGAAGCAACTATGGATCGGTGCTTCTTGCACCTCCAACCCTGCCCAACTCTTGAGCTTCTTTCTCTGTCGTACTTATTGAACTGTGTCATGTCACTGTCACAGTAAGAGTAAGAACTCAGAAAAGGAAATTACATTATGTCGAGTGCAATATCCAATAAAGTTCGGCTTAGAAGTATTCATATCAAGGCATAGGGACGTAAGCGCGGCAGATCCACACGAGTCGAGCGGTGAGGGCATTCAACGGAGCCACAGCGAAGCGATGATGTGCAGCTGCAGCGGCAAATTCATCCTGCCCTAACAGTGTGTGTTTAGCATGCTGTGTCGGAATCTGTGAGATCCAAGGCAATGTGTCGAGCTTACCGATACGTGTCCGCTTTTCTGAGGCTTGACAGATGTGTCGTAGTGTCGCATTTGAGGGAGCCTCGATATCACCGACAGGCGCATATGTTGCGGAATTCTGCTCACCAAAAGCCGGATATTTCCCCGAATCCGTGTTGCAAGCAAATGGATTCGGAAGGACTAGGGAAACACATGCCCTATCTGTCTTATCCGTCAACCTGGGCCCAGGTTCTCGGATCAGGTGGTTAGTACAAGAACACTAACGCATGAGGTGTACATGTCGTTGACGATAATCCTTGACATGGTTCGAACATCGGCACCTTGAAAAAATCACACCAAAACACGTTACCCACGAGGAAGTTGTGAGCAGCCTGCCAGCACCTATGCACGCAATTTATGAAGTAGAGGAATGATACAGGAAACAAAACGGAGCCGACTATGAACAAATCCTGCGTAGATAAGCGATTCCATGTTACGGGAAAGGCCGTAGCCAACGGTGCCAAGCGCGGTGAAGAGTATAGCGGTGGTGTTCGTGTTGCGGCGGCTGATGAAGTTGAACAGATGAGGGCGTGAAGGTGCATCTGGCTGATAGATATCTGGTCAGGAAGAGAGATCAGGTGGTACAGAGGTTTCGAGGAGTTTGCGCCCACGCAGTTCCCAACCAACTCACCTGGTTGAATTTCTGAAAGTCGGAGGATTTTTCGGTACGAGAGAAACTGCGGGTCCGATAAACCACGAGAGAAGAAGGAAAAAAAATGGATATCTTTGAATGCACGATTCAACGACTACCGCCATGAGCAACGACGAAAAATCGGTGTCCATTCCATAGACCGCTGTAATGGCGAGGACTTGACCATCGGGCGAAAAAAAACCAGGGTTGGCAGATAGTGAGTTCGTTTTCGACACACAAGAAACGGGTATCTGAAATTTATCCATCCTGCATGGTAACCTGACATCAGTGTCATAAATTGAGATCAGGAAGACAAAATATGTGCATCACTGCCAGGGAGTGTTGCGCACCAGGAAGCCCGGACCGCATATCGTCAACTCGTCGAACATGACATGAATCCAAACTTGAGGGATTTTGAGCAGCGAAGGATTATAGATGAGGAGAGACTACTGTCTGACGGAAAGAGACCTGCAACACTTCTCCGGAAGTTTGCATTAAGGAACCGGTTGCATTCGTGGTAAATATTGAGTGTGCCTAGATCAAAAGCGGTATAGCGAGGGCGGCGGTAATTTTGCGTACAAGAAGCGGTAAAGGTAGAGAGACCGTTTTGGAGTTCATAATCTGCTGCACGATAGAGATAGAGCCCATTTCTGCCCTTGGGAATCTGGGACGGAAACGTTGAAAGTCGGTGAATCTGGTGTAAATCGTTAGTGACCGACTGGACGGAAAGCTGTACCAACGACATCAATATTTTCAACATTACCTCTTCTTCCCTAGCTCGAGCTTGGGGTTCAAAGGATTCCAAGAGAACGCAACCATAGAACAGATTTAAAATCAAGAAATCGAGACCCTCTAGACCAGCAAGCCTACCAGAGCCGACGCAAATCAATCAGAAACAAAGTATCGAATGGTTTTCTGAAGTGAGTGTGATGCTTGTTGTTGGGAGCGGAGAGCGTTTTACCGCTGTCGGTCGAAGGAAGTCCAGCTAGAAACACTCCTGCCACCAGATCCTGGGCTAACGATGGATCGCCCCTTCTCATCAGAGAGTTAGGGTGATCCATCGTTGGTTCTCATTAGAAGGATGGTGATCCATCGCATTAGAACCCTGACCCTTTACAGACAGGCAGCGTGTAGCCCTATCACACGCGATGAGCTCGCTCGCGTCGTCGCTGTGATGCCAATATCCGCATTTGGCACACAGCGATCAATTGCTCTGGATGTCGTCCTCGACAATGAGCTCAAAAGACCTTGAAAAAAATCATGAAAAAATTCTCTGTTGCGTGGCTGGTGGCTAAGATACACAATGTAAAGTAGCTGAGCGAAAGGAGCCAGCAGAACACTATAAAATGGAATTTTTGACAGAATTAACTGAAAGAAAAATGCCAATAGACGCAGTGGGCCCTTACCGCCGTCCCACCGTCGTTGATCCTGTCCTGAGCTCGTCACGGCCACAGAAATGATCCCGGCTGGACGCAGCAGCAGTAGCCAACGACACGAGGTCATGCGGGCACTATATTTCGCAGTTCGTGGGACGGTTCGTGGGATGCTGGGGTGCGCGCCGCAGGCAGGCTCCCCAGCCCGACGGGACGAACCAGCACCGTCACTGGCTTCCTGGGTCACCATCTCATTCGAGTTGGAGCAGACAGCAAAAGGGTCCTGCGGGCGAGGGGAATCGTAGGCGTCCACGCACGTGCGAGCGCAGACTCTGCGCCCACGGGTCCGTGGCGAGCAGTCCTCGCTTGCCGCCGGGCTTGGGGCGAGCGGTGCTTGCTGACCAGCACCGCGCACTCGTGCTCTCAGCTGCAGTGAGCGATAGCGCGCCGAAACGTGCATAGGCGCCTTGATGGCAGCCGCACAAAAAGCGAGCGCGCAGGCGCTGGGTTGGCTGCGCGCCCGTCCGTTAGTATCAGGAGCAACAATAATGCACGTACACATGCTCCCCCGAGCACACGCAGCGGAGCTAATAGCGAGGTGGGCGTGCACTAGCTACGTACAGTAGCGGGGACGCCACCTGGCGCTACCGCCGTTGTGGGCAGTGCGTCATGCGTCGTTGCAGCGGCCCCTACCCCCAATGTATGTGGGAGAGTACAGGGAACCAGCAGGATACACCAGTAGCGCAGAGGAGGCAGTGCGCCGAGCGCAGATGACGTGACACACGACAACAGTGCTCACGCGACAAATGGCGGGCCAAATGTGGGATGTAAGGCCCTGGAACATTCAATTTTGATAGGGGATGCACCTTGATCCATGAAAGATCGAGTCCCGTGTCCCTTGTGCCCCACTTCTTCATTTCAAACAGAATTGTGGACAAAATAGCAATTTGCGGATCCCGTGGCTCTGGGAGGATCAAAATAAAGCGACAGAAATCATTATCGTGGTCCTCCAGGGGCTATGGTCAACACATGATGACATTGGATGATATATGGTCTACGCTCCAGAGATGTAGGGGGCAGGTCAAATGTTGATAGTGAGATATCTGGAAGGCAAAAACAGGCCAAATGGGAGTAAACAATGTCGCGGGTCCCAAAGAGTAGATCCCAGAAGCAATAGCGTGCTGTGACACAAAGCAGAGCGAACTTGCGCAAAGAGTGGTCATGGGGTGAAGCCAGGAGAGTCACGACTGTCACACCGGGTAACCCGTCCCGAACGATCAATTCGGCCAAATCGGTTGCCGCCAAACTCTGCTTCCTTGAACGCTGCGACGCGATTAAACAGCCGAAATTGGGACGAGAGTATTTGCATTACAGATGCGATGGCTTGTACATAAAAATCCAACAGTTCTGAGGTGGTTGAAAATCAGCCTATCAAAGAATGACGCGCTAGATAGGATTCCAAGGGCCTGACTTCGAGATCTCTAAAGCCAAAGTGTGTAAAAATATTGTTGAATTTCCTCTGAGCCAGAATCTCGCGGTTAGAAACTAATAGCAGATGAGAGTGACATGATTCGCGGCTATTGCCGGTATTTTCGAAATCCCACGTCCCAGAAGCATCCTAAAAAAACAAATCTGACCACAGACAGACTCGAATACATCTAACGTATGTTCTACATCCAAAGTTTGAGGAAATTCATAGGGGTACAATATCAGCCTATTGAATGTTGGCCAAAAAAATCAGAATGTACTGCTTTGGGAATGGGAATTTGGACGCCAAAGGGTGCAGAATCTTAAGCCCCGACCTTCTGCAGAGGAAATGAAGCATTGGAACGGAATTAAAGACGAGTATTAATCAAATAGTTACCTTTGGCGATGTTTTTGGTATTGCTTGTGCTACACGCACACGATTTGAGTTTGGACATGATATAAGGGCTTGCCCGCACTCACCGCATCTTCTCCATCTCAAGTTTGAGCAAAATCATAGTGGTCAAATATCAGCCTATTGGAGAATACACGACAGAATTGGAATGTACCGTACCGTCTCGGGGACCGGAAATTTGATGCCCCGAGGTACAGAATCATAAGCCGTATTGTTTTCGGAAGGAAAATCACCATGTGGAGGCTTTCGTAAGTCGGTTTCCGTGGGTTCTTTGAGCAAATATTGATTCAGGCACGGGAGTCATATATTCTCAACTAGTGTGTTGTTAACACGTTACCGTGCTGACCTCCTATGTATATTGGACCGGGATCCAGGGGTCTGAATCCTGTGGCTGTGCACTTTGGTCTTCCGGGTCAACACATGGAGAAAAAAGTGTCAAATAAAATAAATCTGAAGAAATTCAGAGAGATAGGTATTACCTTTTTGAGCACGTCTTATGTGCAAAGTTTTTTGATGTAATCATTTTCCTTCTCGGAAAAAGCAAAATACTCGAAAAAATTCAACATGAACACTGTGGAATTTAAGCAGTAAATGGCTTATATCTCAGCAACAACTGGGCCGTTTGCCCTGATTTCAGGACCTTTAGAAAGTGGCTGATGAGAGCTACTAGATCAAGGTTGATATTGACCAAAAAAGGAAATTTCTATGTTTGGAGATCTGGATAGGAAAAATCAGTAGAATGATATAAATGGTGGATATTACGCAGTATTTATTAGGTTAGGGTAAGGTATTGTGAACCTGGGTGCATCTAATCTATAGCTGTGCCTTAGACAGTAAACAGCTGATATCTCAGCAACCATTGGGCTGTTTTTCTATTTATCTTGGACTCTGGCTCAGTTCTGTGAGCAGACTGGTGGCTATACACTTTTGAGTATAAAACACAAATCAGAACAAATGAGAAAAAATTCTGAGTTGTATTTTTTTTTCTACACTCAAAAGTGTACAGCCACCAGTCTGCCCACAGAACTGAGCCCAAGATGGATAGGTTTACCACCTGCTGGTCGACAAGCTCAAAGTCCTTGACCGTGGAGATGGTGAGCCATGGGACCCGGCTATTCCCACGATGCCGGAACGTCGTGCCTACTCGCCTGGCGTCAGCCCAAAAAAGAGGGCCAGGGACAGCGCCGTCGATGCTGTGTTCAACAATTTTGGAAAGGCGTCGCCCAGCACCAGCAAAAGACACAAGCGCAACGCCGCCGGCACTCAGTAGCTATATCGTAGTAAACCAAACTGCCCACCTTATTGTTAGTATTGTACCGGCTTCTTCTATACTCTTTAGTCTTTAAAAAATGCCATATAGTACTATCCCTTTAATATTATTTGAATTAGGTCTTGATCAAAACCGGTAGCGGGCCATGCCGCTTGCCGGCCTTACCGCTTTATTTACCACCCGTCCGTCATCTCCGGCGATGTCTTCAGCCCGAACCGAAGCTGTGATCGAGAAAGCAAGCAGGTAGAATGATGTACTGAGTCCTGGAGAGGGACTCCACTCCACACTTTAGATGGAGCGAATGAAAGAAACGAAAAAGACGAGTGCTTACTGGTATAAAGTCCAAAATCAAGCTTGTCGCCGCTTTCGACAGCGGCAACCGCAGGAGTGTCAGTGACAGAAGACCAAAGAAAGGCAAAATATAGCATTATGAGCCCTGAAGAAGGGTCGCCCAAGTTAGATTTATTTCAAAAAGAAATAGCAAAAAGAAAAGAACGCGTACTTTGCAACAGGGCAAGGCCAATTAGACTGAGGGACCGCGTCAGGCTTGTGGGAGGGCTGAGCGCTCAAGCCCAACGGTGTCGGCGTTGAACGCCTGGCATCGCGAGCTAGCGGTGGTGGAACAGAAGAAGCGACTTGACGCCACATCGCCATCGAGACGTCACGTCCAGCAGGCCGTCCTAGGCGTCCCGCTCCGTGCAGAACGGCCTCAGTGTGGGCAAAGGCTTGGAAGAGAAAAACGGGAATAAAAATTCTATGGGCCTGAGCTGAGTGATGCAAAAACTCCTGGGATTCCCAGGAGAATTAAAGAAGAAATAGACGCGAGTATAGTGCAAGTGAATGCGTGGATGTGTGCATGTAGCAGAATTGCAATCATTGTAGGGCGCTGGAAGGAGGGGCAGGCGGCGGGTTGGACTGGCCGGATTCGGGGAGGGCGGGGCAAGGCGGAGCATCACCGTAATCGGAGAGGGGCACATAGCAGGCCCGGGGCAGGCGACAAGGCGGAATGATCACATGCAAAGCAGGCGCAGCGGAGCGGAGCGTCAGTGTTATCGGCGAGGGGCAGCGGGGCGGCAGATTAGCGTGCTGGTCTGCGTGAGGACGCGGCAAAGAGACAATTAGTGTGCGGGCGCAGTTTAGGCGTCGTCCCTTGGATGTGGGAGGGTGTTCGTTGGTGGGGAAAGTATTTGAAAACGACTCAGTCAAGTAAATGTGGCGGAATGAAGTGAAGAAGAAATAAGAGACCACGAATAAATAGCGAGTTTGTAGCGAAAGAACAGCGAAGAATTAGCGAATGAGAGAATGACAGTATAAACAAAGGGCATTGGAACGAGTGCGATATGAGAACGGGAAGGTCACAGAAGATATATCAGGTAAATGGCGACATAGTACGAAGAGAACGTATGACACGTATAAAGCAAAGCGCGGGGGGACAGCAAGAAACCACGGCAATGATTGGGGGGAATAGTGTCGCACAGAGAAAGCGGTAGCACGAAAGATATTCGAAAAGGAGAGGTCAAAAGGGTGAAGGGTATATATACGGTGACGGAAAGGAGGTGAATATGGGAAGAAGAAGGGCCCGACCTGTACCCCCTGCTGCGTGAGGCATGCACCTCGTGCTGCACCCGCGTGCTCTCCAACAGACTCCGCTGCGCAGGGGGGCCTTTCCCAGATTTATGTCCGGTGGTATCAGGGTGCATTTACCATCAGACCGCGTGCTGCGTCCGATGTTCTCTTCGCAAAATACCTACAAGTGAAAGATATCTAGCCGTGAGCGCGTTGATATCAATACGACAAAGGGGTCGACGTAGCTCGTGCCTGGGAGTACTAGGAGACAGGCACTAGTAGTTTCCAGTTGGTACTTCTAGCCAGATGGGAACCAAAGAAGTACCAGAGTCGTCCAAGAGCAGTAATTCCCAAGTAATTCCACCGCTGATTGCGAGAGAGATCAGAGCCCGAAATAAGAGCAGCCTAGTCGCCAAGATCGCGATCCGAGCCTAGTCAATGAGGGAGCCTTGATCAGAATAGGCCATAGATACCGGATACGAGCGCGCAGTAGGTCTCTATGCACTACGGACGGTTCCGAGAGCAATGGAATAGGGCCTTTCTCTAGAGTTTCTCGGGGTATCCGAGCGCCCAAGGACGGGTGAGGTACAGGAAAAGAGCTTGATAGGACTAGAATATGCCTTGGATATGAGGAGAATAGCGTTCAGGAGTAGTTAGCAAGTCGGCGTGGTGGCAGGCAGAAAGACATGGCTGTGGCAGTGCCAATCATGTTGGCAAGGTCGGGCGCTGCAAACATTGGTAACCGGTGAGTATCTCCCTCCCTTTCTCCTCTTTCAACCCTTACTAAATCACTTTCACATATGTGAGGCTTGTGCAGTTGTATACACTCCTTGTCTTTCTTCCGAGCGTTGGTGTTGGCCCCGCCTTCACCCCCCGCCATCTGAGGCTTTTGCCTCATCGGAACAACCTGATCAAATCCTCTCCCGCTTGCGGGGTGTCACTGGAAATCTCAAACGATCGTGTGAGCGCGAAACTGTGCTCCACCATTCCAATTCTCTGGCTCACCTTGCCATCGCTACTTCCAGGTTCAGCTAAATCGATTCGACTCCGCCCGTGCGCACGTTCTTTTGAGCTGTTGTGCTTGCGGTGCGGTGAGCCTCTCTCGACATTTTCGTAAGGGAAGCTTATGATCCATATTCAGGGAAATACAACAATTCATATCGGCTCGGTGGTGGTCGGTCTATGCCAGCATAGCATCCGTTTGCGACGTAGAGGTTTTCTGCGGAAGACGCCCGTTCGACGCAGATACGAGCCATGGTCTTTTTTTGAGGAAGGTTTTGGTTCTCTCCGAGTCTCTTCTTCATGATAAAAGCTGCCCAATTATTGTGTTTTTCAGGCTATAGAACTGACATTAACCTTGCACTTTCGAGCAAGGAGTGAACTATCAGCCGAGCACGATTCCCGGTAACTCGGGTCAATACGTATCAGCAGATCCACATCAACAACAATGAGTCGCGTTTGCAGAACGTTGAATCTGTGCTCAGTTTCAATACCGCTTGAAACTCGCTGTGCCCTTTCGCTCATTGTTCATTGTTGCTCCAGCTTGCTCTCCTTTGACCCTCAACTAGGTGTGCAATGGCCATCTTCGCACGAATCAAGCCATCCGTAACGTCTGCAATTGTGGAGCCAATTCAAGACTCATGCGATGCTCGGGCACAACTTTCACTCCAGCAGTAAATAATTGTTTCTCACTTATACCTCAGAAAACTTCCTACAGGTTGATTTGTTTTGATTCTCCGTGTCGTTCGATGCTGGAGAGAGCAATATTTGCTACCCGCATCATTTCTAATTGTATTGTGTAGCAACAATAAATTATTCTCTTAATCTTTTCTTGCCCTCCTTACCGCCAGAGCGAAGCGGCGGCTGATCTTGTATGCTGTTTATTTGTTGAGTTGCTTGAGCGCTGATCTTAGAGTCCGGGAGGATCAGGCGAACTGGGACAGACACGCACTATGCCGATTACACGTAGAGACTTAACAGACAAAACGAATACCTGGATTGACATCTGGTCGAATGGGTCCAGTCTCGGAAACTCCGAGACGTTACAAGGATAAGTAGCATGAGAAGCGAGGAGATTGGGAATTCCAACCAACGCATTGCCAACACTGGTCCAGCAGTTGCCGCGAATCGCTGAAAGCCAAAGCCCGTCAGCGTTATTAATGACTCTGACGTTCAAAGTTCACTAACTATTTTAGTTTAATTCGCAGAAGTTCTTGGTAATGTGAACCCCAGAAGGTAACTTGTTTCGTTCACGTTGGGATTTTCGGATGCGTGATCAAAAGCGAACGTACCCTCATGATTCGGTTCATACACATCCGCTTCGTTCTAGACCCGGCGCAGCTTGTCAGCGCCAACGCAGAACAGACTACAGTTGAAACGAACGCACAAGGTAAGCCGCATCGGGAATGATCTTTCGCAATTTTTCAGTGGCATTGCTCGCAGACTGATACACCGCCTGTTTTTCCGATGTTGTCGCATTCCACGCCCACGACGAGATGGCAGTGACATGATATAGACTCGAGCGCCATGCATCTGTAACGCTTGTACTGCCTTGTGCCTTGTAAGAGACAGGAGGGACGAGCAGAATAAGCACCCCTGGCGCTGCGTCGTCAGATGCCTGCAGGCCGCTACAACTGAGGTTCGACTTTCGGGAGTTTGGAAGTTCGTCTTGGATATGAGCCGGGACACTGGGGCTATGGGTACTCCAGCAGTCTGTAGGGAGGTCTACGTTAATCGGAGGATTTCATAATGCCCTCAACCGGTGGCCACTGTGGAACAGACGACTCATGCCCGGGTGCTCGAGTGTAAAAGCATTGAAAAATGGGAGGAAGGACGAGAAGGTCGTGACAACTGTCTGTGCCCCGGGAACCCCAGCCTCCTGAAGTCGATGACCAAAGTCAATCAGCGGCGCCATGGAGATGGCAGCCTGCGCGGGATCCAGGGCCGGGTTCACGAGAATGGCAGTCTCGGCGAGGGAAAATCCGCCCCATCCGTCGGCAGCCCATTTAAGACCGTTATCAACCATGATGTTCCACATCTCTGCTCTAAGTGTGCGGTTTGGGTTAGACCACGAAATAATCACAGCCTGAAGCATAACGGGCGGGGATGCGAGCAAAGTTGCTTCCAGAACTACGTAAAAAGTGCCGCCTCCGCCTGTAACGCAGAATAAGCACGAGAATGAAAATCACGGACATTTACAAGAAACACACCGCCACGCAGAGCAAAAAATAGGTCCTGGTTCTGACAGGCGTTGGCCACCCTCAATTCCCTATCTGGAGTTACGACTTTGAACTGAAGGTGAAGAAATTGAATGTTCAAAATTGGGACACGAGGGGATGAGTTGGCATACCACGCGATCTACCCCCAGACCCAAGGTATTGCTGAGTACACTGTAACCTCCGCCCCTTGATATAACTATTAGAACGAATTACGATCTGCGGCATAAATATATGCACTTACCTGCAACCAACCGACAGATCGATCGCTGCCTGGAACAAAATTGCTATCACGAAGAAATCGAATAAAAAGATGCCCACTCGTACCTCCAATCACAGTGATATTATTAGCATCTGCGAACTCAAACACTTCAGCCCACTGAACACCGGCCTGCCAATTATTACCCGTATTAGAAACGTCGAGACTTCGGGAAACAGTTATGATCTGCTTACGCCAAAGGTAACAGCGGGTTGAGACGAGGTGCAGCCTTCGGGCACAAACTCCAGGTGATATGACATCTTACCGAGAGTCGGTCAGTTCAATTCAGTCCCGCGGATATGATACACATACGTTTTTGAGATTGTGCATCTGCGAACAAAGGATAGTATGAGTTTTTCTGCTTCCGTGATAGGCGGTGAGGACCCACCCAGAGGACAGTTCGCTGTTCGTTCCCTTCACAAACATAAGGCAAGGAGCTTCCGATTGAAGAGTGGGCACTTACAATTGCACCTCCAAGTCTGATGTGAATGTGTCCAGCTGCACCATCCGAACTCTGGTCAATATTCCACTCGATACTGATCGCTCCCGTGGAAATTAAGAAAAAAAGAAAAAGAAAAAGAAAAAGAAAAAAAAGAAGAAAAAGGGTACGCTGTGACAACATACCCGGGAGGAACTTAGGGCACGTTCGCAGTTTCGCCGGCGTCTACGGTTAATGTCTAATTAAGCCTGACAACTGTGTTAATGATGACTTTTCTTACTTGCCTTCTCTTCAATGGTGTTGTTAGCTTCGCTATGTGGCGATCGTGTTTTTGGAAATCCTTTAATTCTCGGCGCACCTTAATTTGGAAGCTATGAAGATTGATCCTCAGCAAATGGCCAATGTAATTCATGGAGACATCCGTTGTCAGTACCCGGGGAAACCGCTGACTATCTGTAAGAATGTCGAACAAGGCATTCTCTGCGCCCAATGTTCCTGTTGGCACATCTCTGCCACGGGGCGAAGCTCGGATATTGAGATAGGACGTTTGGCAACTCCTAGATCTAGATAGGGCTGCACATCATCACCGTATTCCGTCCAGAAAAGTAAGACCATACCCGAGAACATGATCGCGAGCGCCATAACTAGAGGATTCTGTAGTTGACTCAGAGATTTGGTCGGAGACGTTCCAGCTTGACGGATTTCGCAGTCATCCGGGACGCCGCCCAGTAGTCAAATCCGAGGGAACGGAGAGTCAGACCGAATGGAATTCCATAAGCGAGAAAGACCACACGAAAAGTTGAACCGGAGCAATTCTAAGAAACGCGAGCGTCGTCACGATGGAACGGTATGATTCAGGGTAGACAATGTCACTCGGCACAGAAGACGCCATCGGAGACGCAGGGGATCCCAACAACAACATGTGTCGGAGGAAGCGACGCTGTGATGGACAATGGATGCGAGATTAAGTGCTTATCCAACCGAACAAGGTCTCGAGAAATCCAAACCTGCGAGTTGAGGCACGGCAAGCCAAGAGGTCGAGCTGCAAGCAAGAGTCCGGAAAATAATCGTACCCAGAGCGGAATGGTACATAACGGCCGCAACCGCTGGAGGGCGCTTGAGAACCCCCTGCATCCTAGAAAATTCACCAAAGCCACCTCACATGCAATATTCCTTTTGACTTGATCGAGTACCAAAACTCGAACAATCTTCCCAGGAGTACAAAATCCTGGCCGAAAATTCGTTGGGCGCAGGTCGGAAGGTGGTCGGGGTGAGGCCCGACAAGGCGAGACCCTAGACACGGGAAGTGCACGCAGCGAGGACAGTGTGCAGTTCCCCGAATTTGAAGAGCGTGATAATTTAGAAGCTCTCTGGGTTCGACGAGGATACTTTTCTGGACGGAGTAGCCGAGGAAGAACAAAGGTTCATCGGTTGCGGATTACGAGCACAGTGGGGCAGATCGATTACTTAGCCATGTCTATCCAACGATCAAAGAAAGATAAATCCTGTCAGAAGGCTTGAGGTGGTCGATATGTGAAACACAGCCGTTGAGTGAACTACACCGGAGCAAGCCAAAGAAAAACGGAAATCCGTGGTGAGGGTTGCAAGCCAGGAGGATTGATGACGGATGATCTCCCGGGCACAGCCATGACCTCCTTCTTCCTCTCCTACCATGTCATCAATTCGTCCGGGCCGATGGTAGCTCGAGAATGGAAACACTCGCCCGTACAAGACAGCAAAGTACTTGGGCTGAAAGGAGTGAAGATCCGATGGGATAAGCACGGATGTTTCTGCGCAAAACATTTCGGTGCGTGCTTGTACTTTGCTGCGAGTGTTCCAATTGGGCGCTCACTCCCATGTATATTTAGGCCTTACGACCACATTCTTGCGCTCGGCGTGTGGTCAGGAAGACTCCGTATCCTCTGCACCATCGGTGGCACCGTTTTCCGACTCGGACGCAATCCCATCTGTGCACTATCAACGGCCCACACGAGTTCAGGTAAGACGAAAGAAGGCGGATGTCTGTAAAGCAATCCACTTGTCCTCACCAATCTTTCCCTCAATTCTTGTTTCTCCCAGGACTTCTCGACAATCGTCGGCTACACGGTTTTCTGGGTGGTGCCGGCTACGCCATGGCGCCGTTTCCGCACGCGACTACACCCGCGCCGCTCCGCGCACACCGTCGAGTCAGCGCAACGTTGAGATCCAACCAAGAGGTTAGGGAGATAAAGTGCGTCTTGATCCTTTTTTGTCGCACTGCTCACGTTTCTGGAGTAGTTACGCACCTCACCAGCCATCTCTATGTATTAAAAATAATGCTTCGGCCCGCGACTCGTGTGGGCACATCATCACCGCCGTGCAGGGCGTGCGCAAATGCAGAGGAGATTGCTGTGGCGCGGCGGCCTAGGGACAATGTCGGATGGACGCGTTGCTCGCTCAGGGTTCGCGGGCGACGGCGCCGGGTGGCAGAGTTTTCTGGGAATAAGGTCAGTGCCTAGTCCTTCGTTCCCCTTGCCCTCATCTCCCTTCCTTTTCGTCTCCCTCTTTTTGCTTTCCCCTCCATCCCCTCTTTCCTTGACGTTTATGGCAGTACAGCAGACTTGACGACGTCCTCGTCCTCTACTTCCCGCCAGCACGACTTCGTTTCCGCCGCATTGCCGCTCTACGCGCACGCACGCAATACGCGCGCGACGTCCGCGCTGCGCTTCCTCGCGTTCCAAAGCCGTGTCGTGCTTGCGCTGGGACAGGAATGCCTGCGACACGGAACAAGACGACCACGAAATGACCACGATCACGATTGGAGCAATCGCTTGCCCCTCAACGCCACCATGTGCGCCGCCCTACCCGATCCAGGATCGCAGCTCCTCCAGGAGGAGGAGCGGTGGCTCATTCGTGTGCGCCAAGGAGCGGGAGGATGCTAGCGTGCGGGAGGGAAAAAGCGACTTGGTACGAGGATGAGCAGGAGGGGAGCGGCTAGAGGGATCAGAGAGAGCGTGCGCGGCAGGCGGGCGCGAGTCAGAGCGGCCCGAAGAGAAGATACGGGTACATTACAAGACGGGTGATGCCCCAAGAACGCTTGCAGACGTGGTGCGTGTCCTTCCTTCCCTCTCTCTCTCTCTTTCTGATTCATCTTTCGTCGTCAGGACTACCACTGCTCGCGGATAAATCGGCCAATATTCGCTGCGTTGTTGCGGCGACATCGATATCGCTGGGAACGGCCGCGTCTTTCTCTTTTCAATCGACGGCCATGACTCCCCGCCCACCCACTGCTGCCCGTTCCGCTCCTCCTGCGTCTACCTCTACCTCTTCTCGCTGGACACCCACCTTTTCTTCCTTCCCAGCATCCCTCGGTCCTCCCTCCGATCCATCCAGGCGACTTATCCTCAGTTCCACAGACTCACGTTACGAGCCTGGGGGTGGCTACGGAGGGCGTCTCTCTACGCCTTCGCAATGACTATGGGGCGAG
Organism: Mycena venus; assembly: GCA_014462655.1. Classification (NCBI taxonomy): domain Eukaryota; kingdom Fungi; phylum Basidiomycota; class Agaricomycetes; order Agaricales; family Mycenaceae; genus Glaucomycena; species Glaucomycena venus. The sequence goes on from JACAZI010000028.1 coordinate 62,761, forward strand.
CTGGCAATGGCGTGGCACGAATGGGTGCGGGGTAACGGTGGGAGGCGATGAACGTGAGGCGGAGCAGGAGCCGGTGACGATGAGCACAAGGGCGGCGGGAGGGAGGATGGGCTTGGCACCAGCGAGCGCCAGGGGTAGAGGCCTGAGGGAGGCCGTGCCCGAGAGGGGTGCAGACGGGCGACGGCCATACATCCGCCGCAGTGGAGGATAGCTTGGATACGCCGACGAAGGTGAGGTAGGCCTTTCGTCCAGTTCCATGGCAGCTTAACTCACGATGAAGCTATCACAGCAGGTATCCAAATGCGAGCCGCGCGCCTTGCAGGAGACGACGGCCTCCTTCCTTGTGTTGCTCCCAGGCGAGCAACGTGCCAGGGAGCGGGACCGGGACCGCGAACGAATGTAAGACACGGCTTCTTCGTCCTCATCCGCGTCGAGGACACCGTCGCCATTCGAGCCCGCCGACCTCGAGTTCCGCCACCAGCATCACTATCATCATTGGCAGCGCCGCTGTCCTCACCAATACACGCAGGGCCCCGGGCGGATGCAGACGAGGGCGATGCAGGCGCGCGGGGTACACGGGCTACAGCGCTCGGCTTAGCCTCATATCGAGGGGGCCGCGATGATGTGGGGAGGCGGTGGACGTGCTCGTGGATGGAGTGGGTGCGAGGCGCTGGTGTCTCGGGGGGATGAGTAGGAAGACAGTACGATGAGTACGAGGGAGGACGGTGCGGAAGGCAGGGAAGACGTGTGCATCCATCGACCTTCACGCCCGTCCTTCCTCCTCGTCGTGCGCACCCTTTCTGCACGCCCCCTCCCCTCCCATCGTCTCCTCCCCTCGACATCTTCGCTGTCTCTGCAAAAGTATCCCCGTCGCCCCGGCCTCAGTACAGATTCTGCCTAGCCGCCTCGTCCATCCATTCACCCCGTGCCGCTACCCGTCCATCCATCGCGCCCCCCTCCCCCTCGCTCCGTCTGCATCGTGTTGCCGGTATGCTCCATCGCACTTCGTCTCGCCCCGACCTTTATTTCCTTTTGGGGATAACTCTGGATGTCCTCCAGGAGCGGCACGGTCTCGTCGAGTGCGAGCGGGGTGTGGTGGACTTGGCGGGCGTTCGCCACCGCTATTCTACAACCCCTGCGAGACAGCGCCCAGCTCAACCCTCCTTGCCGAAGTCCTGACGCTAGCGCGGTTCCGCGAGGAGAGGAGGGCGTGCGTGTGGCACGACAGGATCAAACGGGCACCAGCTGAGGTAGTCGTGGTCTTCGCCTCCATACCCGTCTTGACCTATCGCCAAGGAGCGGGATGCACCGAGACTCGGAGCGCGAATGCGAGAACAAGACCTCGCCGCCTCATGCTCGTCGACTCCCGTCGGTGGTAGTGTCGACGAGCTCGTCCGCATGCGCAGAACCACGGGCAGAGGGTGACGTAGACACACTGGCACGAGGGGCTACCCCCAACTGTTACCGTTTCCGTGAAGCTGCTTTTATGCGCCATAGCGACCAACCAGGAATGCGAATCCGTCGAAGGGCGGACAAAATCAGACCCCATCAACGCTCTCAGACCTTGGTCATAATAGCCTGGTCTCGGGAAGACTACTTAAACTTCAATGTTACCTATTCTGTTTTTGGCTTTTGGTTTGAAAGCCATATAAATTGAACATCGGAATTGTTGTGTGGGCGTGTTTCGCTGATGGCGACGCGTCAATCGAGCCCGTGAACGGTGATACTGATATATTGATCTCACGCTCGTTTCTCTGACGCTTACATCCACGGAGAACGTAGCCTGTCTTCCCGCCCGAACTTGACCGGGAACTATTCGAAGCGGCAGCACTCGCGCATCGCGGTACAATCCTGCCCTTCTACGTGTCGCTCGACGTGTTCTTATCTGGTCCATTTCTCTTCGTCCGAGTCCTTTGACTACTGTCTGATTCTACTCCAGGATTGAGCCATTCTTATACACCGTCGTTCGTTCAAACCAGCAAAATTGGCTCATGGCATTCGGGAGATCGAAGGTATGGTCGCTTGAGTGGCCTACACTGTCACCCGTCCGATGCATTCGTCTCAGCTACATGCTTCTGGTTGAGTTAAAATTTATACGACCGGCCTCCACATGTCCCAGGTCGTCTGCTTTACGAAATAGTTGATTCACACTGACTATTTCAGCACTGTATCGGATATCGCTCAGGAAAACCCACTAAACCGGGAATATGAACTCTCCGGCTACGCGTGCAGCTCCAGAATGGACGCGAACATTACTGCATCTCTGAAACACAGCGGCCACCTCATGCCGCCCGAGAAGCTAACAGCTCCAGTATACTGGGGCCGACTGCGTGAACGAGATACAGTCGTGTTCTGCTCTCTCAAACGACTTTGCTGTGGATCGGCCACACCCGACTTTGGATTGCTTTGAAAAATTCCTTTTGGTGCCTCACTTAAATAGAGCCCAGAAAGACTTTCTTGGGCTCTTCTTTCGAGATTGTTCAAGGTCCAAAGTTCGGAAATGACACGATGAATATCGGTCAATCACCCAAGAAATGGCACGAACGACAGTCGAGCAAACAAACTGTCTTCCAAGCGCGTTGCATCCCTTAAAGCCTCGGCGCAGCACAATTCCTCCCATTGACAATGTTCATCCCCCTCCTTTTTTACCTCCCTTGCGACAGCGACCACCGCATACATTTGGTCTTCCCCGCAGCTCGACGCGCTCGAGTCCCTACGCTTTGAGCAAGCCTTTGCCGACTTAATTCAACCATGCGACTCGTTCAGCTTTGACTCGGGGGACGCCGGCTCCCGCTCAGGACGCTCCAACGCAGCCGACTGGATTCGGGCGGTGAGTCGCCGCCTTTCCTTCGGGAACCCAGCACCCAATTGATTTGGGGTAGGCATACCACGACATGGCGACACATAACATTGCAGATGGAACTGGAGGGATGGATGCTTCGATTCGATTCGACGAGGAGCAGGCGAGGCCTGAGGTGCGTTGCAATATCACACCATGTTGGGATTTCAGTGCTAAATGATTGTGAAGAATGCCGGCGATGGTTTTCAAAACACCCTCCTGGCCATTTTGGCCCGGTCCAACCGATACCTTTCCAGTTTGTCCCGCATCTGATATTGGGAGTCTCTCGCCAATAGGGTCTATGGCAGTCGCTGACGTGCTCGCCCTTGGTGCAGTCTTTGCGTTCGATAATTGGCAAGTGTGTGGGATTGACAAATCTGACAGTTTTGACAATTTCTTTCAAGCGGAGGTCCCGAAATCCCGTTTCGTGGCGGGCGTGTAGATGCGACGGAGCCCAACTCGCCTGGCGTCCTGAACCGCAGGAAGACTTAGACTCGCACATCGCTTCCTTTGCTCGGCAAGGGGTTCACACAGGCGGAGATGATTGGCCTGGTCGCTTGCGGGTGGGTATTTCGAGTGGTGAAACAGAGGCGGTACTCACTCATCCTTTCTAGAAACACATTCGGCGGCGTGCAGCACGCGCCATTCCCCGATATTGTGTCAGAACTGAACGACCCAAACAACACTCAATCGGTAGCGCACTTCGACGCGACTTCCGTACAGTTCGACAACAAATTGTGCGCATGAATGCCATCGTTGCCCATTAATTATATATCTTAACAACGCTTTCGCAGAGCCACCGAATATATTTTCGGTACCACGCAGAACCCGCTGGTTGTTGGTCTCAACGAAACCACCAACTCCGACAAGCGTATTTTCGCCAGTAATGGAAACGCCACTATGCGCTCGTGCGCTATCGTCTCGCTCGTGAGCGACCCCTCGCTGACCCGTAGCCAGATTCGCCCAGTCACCCGAACTTTTCTCATCCACCTGTGAGGAATTAATGGCGCTGATGATCGACACTGTGCCGAAGGGTGTACAGCTCACTGAGGTTATTACTCCGCTGTCAGTCAAGCTTTCTGGTCTGGACCTGATCCTGGCAGGGGATGTGCTGCAATTTTCTGGCCAAGTTCGGGTACGTAAAACCGCAGTGCCTGTGAACTAGGCAGTTCACGACCAATCTAAATGCTTGCAAAATAGTTCTGGAACATAACCGACGATCCTGCCCGTACAGTGCGCCTCCTATGGGACGATCACATTGGTGGTATTCACAATGCGACGCTCCGCTTCACACATGTCACGTCTTCCAGCGGGGGACGCAACACAGCTACGTGGTACACCTTCAGCCCCGCGGACGACATTCCGTTCCTCTCGCTCGACCCAGAGGCAGGGATCACCACCATGTGCTTCGCCGTGGACGACAAACTCGAGGACCAAGGTGGTGTGGGATTTGCGATGCAGGACGACGTGCTGTTCTCCTCGTCCTCATGCTTCTATGCGGACGGAAACGGCGGGCGATGGGATATTGCGGTGCGTGTGCTGTGGCAAAACTGATAACTCAGTTGGCGGGAGCATCACTGACGACATGGGTTGCACAGGTTCGCAAGGGTGTCGCACCAGTGCGGGTGTACCTGGAGGTGCAAGCGCGCGACAGTGTGAGCCGGCCGATTGTCCTCGAGACAAATGTGTCGGTCCCAGTCTCTCAAGGCGCCACAAATGCCATTGCTCCCTACGCGATACGGAGGGTTGAAGTCAAGGGAAACTTCGAGAGCTTCAAAACGTATAATGTTGGCGCGGAAGTCGGTGGTGTGAAGGCAACTCGAGTTGGCCAGCACTCGTTATCAGAATTCTCTCCCTGTGTTTAAATTTTCTAATCCGGCCTCCAAGCCGTTATTTCAGTAGATGTCTCTCCGAGATGCCCAAGACTCTTCTCTTAAATGTCCCGACTTTCTAAGGGTCTCGCATTGACCGAACCCTGTTCATGACCAGGGCACTGTTTACGAATCGTTGAGGTAAATATGTTCGCCACGGAAGAATTTGATTTGGGCAAGCTTGGCCTATTTTCTTTGGGATGTGACTATAACCCGATGAGGCTCGTACACCGCTGGTTTTAGGCCAGGTATTCACTAAGACTGAGAGACAAGGACATTATGACGGCTATTTGGCCTTACAGGATCGGGATTCCAAACATCATAGGTAGGTCGATGCATAATAAATCTTATCCATCTGTCCAGAGGTCATCGAAACGACACCAGATCTAAGGCGGGGGTTCTGTTGCACCGTGCGTAGTCAGTAAACCTGCGGATTTGAGGGTCCCGGCTTTCGACCTCGACAAGAGCATGTCATGACAAAGCTCATAGTTGATACCGCTGTCGATGCGGGATCCGATGAACACACCGCCCAAGTGTCAAAAACACCATCAGAGTTGACCGCGGACAATTTAGATATCAGAACATTGACGAACGCATCGTTCGCCTCCTCCGCGTCGGATTGGGGTCCTCGGAGAGTATAACAGCGAGCTTGGCGATGGCTTGATGTTTTCGCAAGATCCCCGTGATAACGTCCGCATCGGGAAACCCGTAAACACAAAGCTTTCGGAGTATTCACGAGGATCTTGACGCCACGGAATCAAGGTAGGTAGGTAGGTATATTCCGGCGCGGTCCCGTTAAGAAAGAGCCGGGGTCCGTACTACATACATCGCGTCTAATGCATGCTACGGGTACTCCTAATCTTCAGCCACAGCATAACCTGATAACCAATTGTCCCCAGGGTCCTCGTGTTGGGGCGACCATCACGGGGAGGGCGGCCCGTATGTTGAGTACGAGAAAACCAATCGTCACTCCAACGTGAATTTTTGAAGGATTAAATGTTGCGATGGGTCGAGCCCGGACGGCTCGTGGAAAAAGCCGACATCCTTGGCAGGTAACTTGAGGTTGAGGCAGTCCAAAATATCCGCATCGGACACGTAGGCCCGGCGGAGGTCACGCAGTTCGATGACTCCGTCGGAAACTGCGCGGGGTGTGTCTCCATCGTAGACAAAAATGCGCGCCTCAACCAGATTTTTTTTGCGATCTTTAAATTTCAACATGTCGCTTCCAGGGGCCGGCTAACTGGTACCACGTCAGCTGATGGGCAGGAAGTGGGACGGAGAGAATTTGATCTTGCATCGAGAGGGTGACATTGCGCAGAGCAGGAGCCTCGGAGAAGCAGCCGAGGTCGTCTTCCAAATCCAAGCCTTCTTCTGGGACATTCCCGATGGGACGGTAATATCAAGGTGAAAATTTCGGATAGAAATTCGCGTGGCATTCGTCGCAATGGTGAAAGAATGGCGGTACTCCGCGATAAATTCGACTCTGTAGTGGCCCGTTCCTGCTCCAGTCATTCGAATTTCACACGACGTCGAGCGATTATATCGTCATAGCCAGACAGACGACGGCGGAGGCGTGAAACTACTGATTTAAGGGATGACCTATCGATTTTGAGAGGGGGTCCATTGCTACTCAAGAGCTCTCTGTATCTGGCTTCCAGTACACCATCGAAGTCGAGGGAAAATTGTTCCTCTTCAGAGTTGACGTCAAAGAGAAGACCTGCGCACTTTCTGTCTTGTGCACCTTGGCCCTTGCAGCGGACTCATGTTGAACTATCTGAGGCCAGATGAGTAACGAATACGATGGGACCGAGACCGGAGAACCTACGGCTGGTACAATGACCAGGAAAAGATGAGCGCAAGATGAGCGCTTCGTGGAAAGAGTAAGGTTCCAACCGTTTCCGTGTATAAATGTTTATACGCGGTTTTAACCGTTTTCGTTTCCATTTTATTTGCCAGCGAGGTCAAACAGTTTACAAACAGTTTGTAAACGGTTGGGAATTTTCATAGACTCGCAGAGCATTTCTGAGCGGAAATCTGAAGACATCTCGCATCAAAGGGGATTCCAGAAGCAGTTGAGCATCCTCTCAAGTCATGGATGAGAAATTACCGCCCACACTGGGCTCAACTGGCGGGATGCGGTCCGGATATGGTAATTGTTCTTGATTGATAGTCGGATTGATGCGCCGTGTCGCTCTCTTCGACAATTTACATGTCTACCCTCTCTCGTCACTCGTCTCGGAGTTGGAGCCCAGAATCGACATCTTTGAGTTGAACTGATCCATCCATCTCTCGGCTTGCAGTTGCACAGGTGTACCTCGAAGTTCGCAGCGAGCTGTGATTGCGAGGTATTGTTTTTCAACCCAAACTTCTGAATGAAGATACAAGGAAAAAGTATTGGCGAAGCCAATCCTCATTCAAAGCTCGGCTAGCTACAAATCGATCCTGGTTCCCGGTAGTACAAAATCTAATGCAAAAGATTGATATAGACTCCATGGATACTTATCAGTCCAAGCTCGAGAAAAATCCCTTTGCAAAACCTGAAACAGTCGGTGAAAAAGCAGCAGCAAAGGTAATGAAGTACCTTAATTATGTCTCAGATCATGTTCCTGGTTCGGTCGGTGACGTGAACAACATGAAGCAGCAAATGAATAGTAAGATCATATGCGACGGCCTACCGCATTTTTTTTGCCACAGTGAATCCGGCTGATTCTCACAATCCTATCGCTCAGGTTTTAGCGGGACGCGAAGTTGACTTGGACAAAATTTTTCATGCAATTGAGAACACAAAGAATGAACCAAGTATTCGCGCGAAGACAATGGCCGAGAATCCGGTGGCTGGTGCGGAGTTTTTCCACTTGATGATAACCAACTTTTTGGATATAATTTTGGGCGCAAAGAGGGCTTCGAAAATTGGTATTCTTGGGAAGGTCAAGGGGTGGTACGCTGTTGTTGAAGCTCAAGTGCGCGGTTCGCTTCATCTGCATATTTTGATATGGATCGAGGGAGCACCTTCCTCACCGTTGGATATGAAAGAGCGAATGAATTCTGATCCCGATTTCAAGCAGAAACTCGCGGAATGGTACGACGATATCATTTGCCAGAGCTTCCCAAAGGATTCTGTTCCGTATGTTGCAGCTGAAAGCGCCCCAAAACAGCTCCCCGTTCTGAGTCGTCCATTGAATCCTGCTTCGCCAAATTACGACAAGAGGAGAGACCAACAGCACCGAGATTTGTGTGAGACTACTGGATTGGTTCACGAACATAATGCAACATGCTTCAAGCATATTCCTCGTCGAATACACTCTCTGGTTGACCCTGACAGTGATTGTCGGTTTGAACTCCCTCGACCTCTTGCTTCAGAGACACATTTTGACGACGACGGTGATCTCATAATACGGTGTAAAACTGGACACTTAAATGGCCACAATTCAACCGCAACTCTTTGTCTCGGGTGCAACACTGATCTCAAGCAAACTGCATCCGGCTCTGTCGCGATGGCCATGGTTGAATATATGGCAAATTATACGATAAAATTGCAGCTAGACACTTCAATTGTCTTTTCGGCACTTTGTGCTTCAATCAAGGCTCTGCAAAATAAACCTCCGGAGGATGTTGACGGCAAGATTGACAACGCTGAAATGGCCCGATTAATGATGGTCAAAACGACTAATACATTAGTTGGGAAGCGAGAACTCACGGGTCAACAAACTGCTAGCTTCTTACTTGGCCGAAAGAATAATTATACATCGGATGTTTATCAAGAATATTGGTGGTCTTCCATGCTTAGAGACATTGCACGGGACATATTCACACTTGATTTGGATCAGGATCGTTCGCATTCCACAGCAGAATTGAATGAGGAGAGCGAGCTGGAAATTCAAGACTCAGAAGAGCCCGAACGCATGGTTATCCCAGACAACGAGGATGACAGTTTGATTCTGCTCACAGCGGAGAATGTCAATGAAGAACCCGCAAGTACGATCCCTGACGGCGAGGTTCAAGAGAAAAAATATTCAACCATGTTCAATGACATTTTCTACAGGCCGCCGGAGCTTGATTCAATGTGCGTCTGGGATATATCAAGACAATTTGTCAAGGAGAAGAAGCCAAAGTCGAAAACTCAACGAAAAATATACCTACGGTTCAAACCAGGGCATCCCCAGTACACTACACACTGCCTCAAAAAATTGGACAGTCCTGTAATACCTGTTCTCATGGGATATCGGGTGCCTCGGAATGACTCGGAGAGTGTCGAATTGAAATATGCCGTGGTGATCCTGTCATTGTTTAAACCTTGGTCAAATATCAAGTCATCCCCTCTCAAGGATTCGAATACCTCCTGGCTCGATGCATTAAATGACTTCAGGCCGTCAATGTCCCCAGAGCATTCTAGAATCGTACTCAACATGCAACTACTGTATCAGACTCGAGACGCCAAGTTTGATTTTGCTGCAAAACGTGGCAAACGGCTCGCTGAGTTGAAGAGAATGGCGAAAAATACAGGGATAACCGAGGATGGAGCCGATGAATATGACCCAGTATGGGAAAATGCAATGCAGACCGATATCGATTCAGACGAAATCGATTCAGAGAACCCAGTATTGGTTAAGGATACGAGAGCCACCCGGGATGCGAAGCAAATCATCTCCGAGGCGAATAGTGCTGGCTTCTATTCAGTAAAAAACCTCCCAAGCCCCGATATCTGTGAAACGTTCAGCTGCAGATCCATGCTAGGAGATGAGACTGATGTAGTCAGAGCAAGCCTAGCCGCCAAGGATCTGTTGAAAGAGAAGGATGTGTTAATCAAGAATCGTCTCAAAGCTGCGGAAAACAGCACAGACAGCAGCTCTCACCACCTTCAAGTATCTGAAAGAGTACCACAGGCGCTTTACACAACTTTGGCGGAAGAAGACCAACGAGCCCGTGAGATGTATGAAAGGCTCCATTCAACTACTCGAGATTCAGATTCGGGCTCGCCGTGGTTGTCTTTGCGTCCATACCAGCGACTGTGCTTTGCTTTGATCGTGAAACACACCCTGAACGATGAACAGACGAGAGCTTTCCTCCTGCTGGCCGATAAGATTGGTCGTGAATTGGAAAGCAGCCGAAAAAAACCCACCGATATCGCTGCTCTGTACAGGACCGGGTGGAACAGGGAAATCGGTTATCTTCCGAGCCTGGAAGGAATTCTATGAAATTACGGGTCACCCAGAACGGATGCGTTTGACTGCTCCTACGGGGGTCGTGGCCAGCGATATTGGTGGATGTACAATCCATTCAGAGGCGAGTTTGCGAGTTCTTCCCGCCAAAATGAAATCTACCCCGAGTTTGCGAACAAATCTGGAGGAACGTATCTCACCGCTTGAGACTCTGATCTTGGATGAAGTTTATTTCCTGAGTGCCCAGGATCTGGCCCGACTTTCTGAATATCTCTGCATGGGGAAGGGAATCACTGACTCGATGTGCGGGGGTTTGAATTGGGCGACGTGCGGTGATCCTTGTCAGCTGCCGCCACCTGGAGGTAACTCATTATTTGACCGTGAACTGGTGCAGTGCCATACCAACGATAATCTGAATGATTTACACGAAAAAGTTCGCCAAGACGTCAAGGGTATTCAGATTTGGCATCAGGTCGAGCATGTTGTCGTATTGGAAGAGATAATGCGGCAAAAGGGCGACCCGCTACTGATCAGCATCCTCAAACGACTGCGGAAGGGAACATGTTCCGCGCAGGACAAAGCAATTCTGGACACATATGTGTTATCGAGCTCGGAGTGCAGCACAGAAACAAAAGATCTCACCGATATCAGAAGATGGATCGATGACCCAGAACGTGCATGTCCGTTGATAGTATATACCAACGCTGCACGAGATCGGCATAATAACAACATGGCTGAGGCCTTCGCAACTGCGACAGGCCAACAATTCCATGCTTACCATTCGAGGGACACCAGGGGGCGGGGGCGCAAGCAGCGGCAGCTTACTGGCCTCGCTGCTGAGGCGGCCTGGTCGGTGCCTGTGAAAGAGGCGAATGACCTGGGCGGCAAGGTAGCATCAGTTTAATTCGATCGGTGCATTACTCAGACTATACATTAGGTACCTTACATACCTGGAATGGCGGTCTTCTGCACCGAAAATCTTGCAACAGAGCTAGGAATCTCCAACGGCAGCCCTGGGACACTGGTATCGATTATATACGAGGAGATTGAGGCCCGCCGCTACGCGATATCTGCGGAAGTCGATTTCAGAGCCTACAAAAACAGTAATCCCTCCGCTCCATTTCCTCACCGAGTCACTCTCAAGACTATCACCAAAACAATTCACTTCCGCCTCCCGAATTCGGAAAAGACGTACAGTGCGACCCGCTCCCAGCTCCCCCTCATCCCTGCATTCGCCTTCACGTCACACAACGCCCAGGGCCGCTCATTAGATGTGTGCTGCATCGATCTCGCCAGCTGCCCGACAATCCAGAGTGCATATGTCATGCTCTCGCGGGTGAGATCGCTGCAAGGGCTCTGTATCCTTCGCCCGTTCAGGCTCGACCGCATCCAAAATCATATTTCCCAAGAGCTGCGGGAAGAATTGAAACGCACCGAGCTCAAGGCAGAGAAAACGAAGGCCTACTCGCGCGAGCAGTTGTCGTGGTTTTACGACGTGGTTCCAGAAGGACGCGTCGAGATCTTGACTCAAAGAGATGGCGACCTTGATTTCAACGAGCTCATGGTCAATTGACAGGTATGTTGTTCGTGCTAATTCATCTACCGACCTATTGACCTTTGAGTTAGTAACAGACTCAAAACTCGACAAGACATCATGATACCCGCTTGGTCCAGTGATTCGATGCCAAAAGTCTCTCACCATCCTAATGCCTTGCACCCTCCGCGTAGCCCCAGATTCCGCCGCCCATCCACACATATTCCCATCCCTTACACGGGCAGGAGTCGTCCTCCCGGTTCCCATCCACCGTCCTCGAGCCATTCTCCCTGCAGACAAGGCGGGAGTTTCATCGGAGCATACCCCTACACATCCCTGTGTACTGTACCATTATTATTCCAGCTCCTCATCTTGTATCTAGATTTTAGAAGCCGTGCAATATAATTATAATATCCCTTTGATATTTTTTTCAGCAGAATTCACGGGAGCGAAGCCGAGAGGAAGAGCATCGGATCGCTCACCCATCTAAAGGTTCAGCACCCGCCTCGGAGAGGCCCAATCCATGTCATAAAATTAGGTGTGTCCGAAGCCTTTTTAAAGTCCGCTTTTAATATATCATTCCGGCAGCTCGGATCAAGGTGCTTATTATCGTGCCGCCAGATCAACCCGTCTTCTACGGACCCCTTCGTGACCATGTTTCTTACCATCTTGTCAGGAGCATCCACCTATCTTCTCTCAAATTCCAGTGTCAATCGTTCGGCGTGCTGGACGATAATCTCTACAAAGGCTGGACATGACAACAATGCTGGATGCAATATCCCTAGCTGTCCTCGGGTCCATTTCAGCGTTGAGGCAGCTTTATTCGCATTCTATGGGTTTACCAGCCTCCATCGTTGGCCCTATTCGCGTCCTTGCCAGTCGATCCCTTCCGAAGTCTCAAATCAGTCCACATCCCTTGCGCCGTACCTGAATTGATCAGTCCCTTCCTAGCGTGCATTGCCCCTGGATTGTTGTATATTTTGAGCATTAATTTACAACGAAATCTGACCGCGAAGCCGTCTGACGTCGATGATATTTTTGCGGAGATCGGCCCCCCATGGGTCTCCTCGCTCCACAAACTCGAGCTTCATGGCTTCCAGTATTTCGCCCGGAAACATTATCATAAGACCGGCTGCTGGAGCTCCAGAATCTGCGTGTTTCCCGCGTCCAGAATATGGCCATGCCCATCGACGCGGCAGGTATATCGGTCATTACCGCGCTGGCCGCACATTGCTTCACTCCATCTCCAAACCACCCTGGGTTTAGCCATCGATTCCCTTGCGTTCATTGCTCAAAACTGCCCACATTTAATAGATCTCGAAGTCACATTGGGCACCCCAATATGCACGCATCCACCGCTTGCTCTGAAGGCCAAATCATCGAATACCTGGGAAAACACTTTGCAGGGGTAAGCCATGCTTTCGGAATGGTCATATACTTACTGACCATTCCTGAATATATTGAGTCAATATAATAGATATATATCATTTTAGAAATGCGTGCTGGGGGTGATCTGTGTATGGTGAGTGAGCGCGATCACCGATTTTTTGGGTATGTACGCCGCTTTGGTTGTCCGCCATCACGGCGATCACCGAAACCCGGGGTGAGTCATACGCCTCCTCTCTCTTCTTCCTCCCATCATGTCCGGCACGGATGACGGTTGGCTCTTTGTGGGCCCAGAATCTGACGATTACGAACCCAGCCAATCCTACGCACCTGGAGGACTGTGTCCTGTCAAGCTGGGCGATTTGATCGGCTCAGGCACTCCTCCTCGATACCGGATTATCTTCAAGCTCGGATTTGGTAGTTTTTCGACCGTATGGCTGGCTCACGATAGCGTCGAAAGGTTGGATGTCTTACCTAGAGAAAAGACCATCTGGATCTCATCGGTTTTAGTCGAAACGTTGCACTGAAAATTGTCCAGGCGAGAAGCACTGCGCGGAGCCAGGAACCGGATGTCCTCGAGCGTCTCAGAGCCCTTAATTCTACTGCGGGGCAGGAACCTTATGTTATACAGCTTCTGGACTCTTTTGAGCACACTAGTGCCAATGGCATTCATCAAGTACTCGTCACAGAACTCGTAGTCCCCCTCCTCGCACCCTACTCACGCTACTCGAAATTCAAACCTCAAGTCACGAGAGACGTCCTACGCCAAACGATTGAAGGGCTTGCATATATTCACAGTCATGGCGTCGCGCATGGAGGTTCACCCCTTTCCAGTTCTCCATTGTAATTGCCACCTTACGCTGACGTGTGCGTAGATCTCTACCCTGCCAATTTCGGTATCACGGTCCCCGAGATCCATCGGTTTGAAGAGCTAGCCTTTTGGCATCAGGCTACTTATCCACCACTCCGGCCCATAATACCATTTTCCCCCCATTGCGATCCTCATTCATACCCGCCTTACCTCTGTGGCAACTTGGACCTCTGTGAATTTCTGGGCTTCCGTGCCCCAGAAATTATAGGACGCCCATTGTCGGTGCGCATATTCGACTTTGGCAGTGGTGCGCATTTTCTCTAAGTAGCTTTCAATTCGCAACGTAACGGAAACCCACAGCATACGTCGTGGACGGATCCGCCCCTCCCCAACCTGTGACGCCTCCCTTCTATGCTGCGCCCGAGATCGTGTTCCCGCAAGTGGCCTTGAAAAAAGAGGATCCTCCATGGGATCAGCGGAGCGATGTTTGGTCCCTAGGAGTCGCAGTAAGCCTATTCGCGCTATAGCACTCTCTTGCAAGCCCGATTGAGTTGCGATCCAGTTCCACGATCTAGTCGGTGCTGGAGGGCTTTTTCCCGAGCTCCTGTTCGACGATACAGAGCTTCCACATTACATGGTGTGTATCTGTGGCGAGGTTCCAGACGCATGGCGTGATCATATCGATTCGCAACCTTGGCCTTTGGGTACGTCTTGCCCAACGATGTTTTCCATGTAAAGTAGTCAACTCCAAAACCAAATATGCTCATTGTCAGTCGCAGCCTTCTCCCCCCGACATGACCGAGGAGTTCTGGAATGGAAGGAAAGAGCTCTTCGCCCAACTTGGCGTGGAGGACCCCCGGGCCTCGTCAGACTCATGCGGCGCATGCTGGTTCTCGACCCGGCAAAACGGCCCAGTGCACAAGACCTTCTCGATGATCCGTACTTTTCTTGCTCAAACGGCGCAAGGAACGTCGTTGGCAGCGTCCATCCCCTTATGCAGCTTCCCGCTGGCATTCCACACGGCGAAGAGGCGGATCTTCAGACGAATCGCCCCAATCTCCTGACCTTGGATTGAATCCCCGACTACCGTGGATACTGCATATATTGAAGGTGGGTCTCGTTTTTGCGCAGTGACCCGTACCGAGCTCTCATTATTAAAGTCGTGCCAAAGCTAACCGAACTCGCAAAAGCAATCACATTTCTTGGGCGGCGTGCACTTGTAATGTTGCGCCTCGATGTAAATTCTCTTTGTACCTTCGCTAGAAAATCGACTTGTAACTCCAGAATAGTCAGATCGACGGACTATTGCCCGGATTTTCTGCTTGGAGAAACGGCCTGCAATTCAGTGACTCGGGTACGAATAACCCGATCGGTTCCCCCAAATTTTCTGTTGCATACTTTTCGTCTCTGAGTCGACGCGACCTGACATTCTAATCTGTCTGTGATGAACGGGATTCACATAAATTTGGCTATTCAACAAAATTGAACGATTCTACAGGAAAAACGGGGGAAAGTGGAACTCGTCATGAAATCTCGCCGATGCCCAAGTGCGAATGAAACAGGTATTCAGTATTGTCTTGCAAGAAAAAACAAACAAACATTGATTGCGCACAAAAATGATGAGGCTCTTCCGTCCAGATATCGAACGTAGCTCAAATTGTGGAGCAGCCAACTTGGAGCGCCAATGAAATGAAAAAAAAAATGAAAAGTAAGATACATTGCACTTGTAAACCTGAGACACGATTAAGAGGATAAATAAATAAATTGTACTACGGCATAAGACCCTTATCCAGTGGCCATGAACGTTCCCACCGCTCCTTGTGCGCTGCAGTAAATGACACATGCTGCAAGTTGGCCAGCCAATAGCTGGTGTACGGACCGGCCGGCGTGCCATCGGTATGGACGTGCACGACGCACCGGCATACTTCCGGAGGGAACTGATCGTTGAAGTCGTCTGCACCGACCACGATAAACGAGATACGTTTGTTGAGGTCGCGTCGATCTTTGGTACTTTTATGGAACGGGGCACTGTAAATTGTCAGATTTGTGACGCCTTGCAGAAAAGAAAGGGTGAAATACATCATTAAGAGCGCCCTAATGGGGAACACACCGGGGCAAGAAATTTGAGGAATCGTTTCAAACGGATACACCCCAAATTTGACAGACTGTGTCAAATTTAATTCCCAATTGCAAAAGAATTCTTGGAAGCTCACAGGAATCCCGTCCTTGAAGGCAGACAGGAATGCCCTTGTTTGCTGCCCTAAAGCAGTCATTCTCGGAGGATGATAAGCTGGATCTCCCAGCTTGTATGCTGGGAGGAGTACATGTATACTGTCCTCTCCGTGGCTAAGGATGAAGTGAGCGCCCATCGGCGCCGTTATGTTGGGCGCAGTGGATGAAGAGCGCGGGAGAATAGGAGTCATAGGAAAAAGAGGCGTTGACGCGGAGACCACACGACGCTGCGAGAAATCGGCGCCACCACGTAGCGAACTCGCGCTGGAGGATGCATCCATCTCTGTGGAGGGAGACGGAGCAATGGGCGTGGTGGAAGGGGTGGCGGACAACAACGGGGACGCCGGACGGTACGGGGCCACGCTGCCAAGGTGGGACACCGTCGAGTGTGGAGGAGCGGCGCCTGACGTGGCGGGAGGCATAGTGGATGAAGCCCCCGACGGGGCGGTGGCGGTGGACGCGGCGGACGAAGGCGGAGCCATGGGGCGCTGCTGGAGGTTGGCGCCACGGCGTGTTGGTGCCGAGCTTGCACGGGCGGCATCTGCGGAAGCGTCGCTGGTAAGGGGCGGGCCCGCTGGCGCGCGAACCAGAGCTGCGTGCGGCGGCGACGACAGGCGGGATGACGTTGCCCCCGTGGGATTCCGTCGAGCTTGAGGAGGAAAAGGTGGGTGCGGCGGGCGACGGGATGTGCGGGGCATGGATGACGGTGCCAAAACTAAACATTAAGATGGAGCTTGGGGGCTGGGCGACGGTGCTGAGATGGGTAGCGATGGCCGGCAACGACGCAGACGGGCCGCTCAGGACTGGGACACCACCGGCGGGCGACACCGACGCAGAAGGAGCGCTGACGCGTGAGCCAGAAATGGGTGTCGGTAGCTGAACCCACGCGATAGATCTCACTCCGCTCCGCTGCGCGGCCCTTGCCGCCGCGGAGCTGGCGGTGACGGCGGCGCTGCGCGAAGGCGACAAGAGGTGGTCGCGGCGGGTTGTCGGGACAGTAATCCTCTCAGGCTGCAATGCGGAAGGAACTACCGCCGTCTGAGTTGCTGGCTGAGCTGGGGCCGTCAGCGAGCTGGCGGGAAGAGCGTCAGTGCGTTGTTGAGCTAGACGGGGCGGTGAGGCTCACCCGGGAGGGGCGGGTGTTGCGCCGCCACGCGAGCGTTGAAGAGGTTCACCCGCGCTTTCAGGCACGTTCTTGGAGGGGGACGGGGGTGGGTGAGACATTTGAAAAGAGGGAGGCAAAGGAAGAGAAGGAGGGATTTTCAAAAGCTTACGTCGAAAAGCGGCGAGGCTTCAAGAAGTTTGATAAATAAGCGTCGACCTTCGCACATAGGCAGTGGGGTACGTCTAGCTTCCTTTTTTCTTCTCAGACGAGTCCAAACTATTCATTCTCAGACCCCATCTGCCTTTGGCCCATTCCCCAGTGGATTCTCAACCCCGACCTTTTCCTTTCTCCCCGCAGAATCCAGAGCCGCCGCCACAGCCTTACCCTCGTCGGCGTGGGGATCAGTACCTGCGTCTGGATCCACAAACTTTTCCAAGGGCCCCGTCATCGGCGCCGCCGTAGGCGGCAGCATTGCTGCGTCCCTCGTCGTCCTCGCCGGCGCGCTCTTCTGCCTCCGCCTCCGGACGCGGAACACCCCCGCTCCTCCGGTGGAGGGTGCATCCAACGTCATACGGCGCTGCGAGGCGCTGGAGCGCGAGGTCTCCATGCTGCGGGAGCGGCTCGCACGCCTGGAGGCACGCGGGAGCGATGGGCCGTCGGCGGCGGCGGTTCTATACACGAACGAAAAGGACGGGTTAGTGCTTGATGGGAAGGCGGTGAAGGACCAACCGCCAACATACTTGGATTGATATGGATGTGGATGCGGATGCGGACTTAATATACGTGCACAGGTATCGTCATGCCGATGGATATTCTACCTGAATGAGCCCCTCTATTTTATTGTAGGCCGCGGACTGTATTGTACAGTGCTTATAACAGTAAAAGCTGTCGTAGCGCTCAATACGTGTCGTTCTTGCAAACACTGCGACTCCAGTTCTACGACTTGTCATTGGCCGGTACCGACTCCTCAGCTATGTCCCTTATAATTCAGTTGCAACGCGATCAACATTCTCGTCCATCCGTGCTCGCCGATGGAGATTCAGCAACAGATCTGTCGGACTTGCATGCACACGTCCTTGCTCGACCTTGCTTGCCCACATGTATCTTCCCCAATTGTTCCGGTACTCCTCAGCCTCTGCAGCTTCTTAAATCCCATCTCTGAACCGGTTACGTCGGGTTCGAAGTTAACTCTCGTGGCCACTGACTGGTCGCAGCGAGGTTTTCTGAAACATGAACATTGTTTCTCTTTATGATTCCATTCAACCTGCCCATCCCGTCTTCTCAGCTGTTCTCATACGAATTATGTATGCTGAATTCAAGCGGTTGAAAATAGGTATCTTACCAGATTTTTAATCATTGATCTGATTCCGCTGGTTTTTGCATTTTCAACATCCGTCTCCGTCCCGTTTCTCTGATAGGGCGCGCGGCGTTTCTGCAGAATTCTGCCCCTGCAACCGTCAGATGGATCTTCCTCTGTACCACACTCTCGACCTTCGAACCTCCCTGATAATTTCATGGGACCTCCTCTCGGCTGCATTTAGCTGAATGGACGTACGCGACCATCTGATGGATGAGCCGCACCAGCCTGGTGTCGCCGACGCCACCGTACCTTTCCATCCGCGACCATCATGCAAATCTCCCTCCAGCAATTCAAGCAGGCATTCATCCTCCATTCATTGCGTTTCGATTGCGTTTGCATGTACGTACTGTGCATATTCCCGGTTCCGCGGTGCCACGCAGGAACGATACTCAATAAATACCTGCGATACACCAACCCGCAAGTCCGTATCCATTCTTCGCCCTTACCTCCTCTTCCCCACAAAAGAAAGAAAGATGGCCATCCGCAAAGACCGCGTCCGCGCCATCGCCGTCTTCAAAGCCCGCACCGAGCTCTCCGACGACGACATTCACGCGCACGCCGAAAAGATGATCGAGAGCCTCAAGGCGCTCCCCATTATGCAGGAGAACCTCCTCAAGTACGAGGTGGTGAGTACCGCCGTGCCTTCCCCCACCTCAATGCCAAAAATTGGGACGGCACAACTAATGGATTTGCTGTTGTTCTGACAGTCATTCAAAACTGAACGCCCTGCGGCGACGTTGGCGAGCGAGTTGGGGCTGAGGGAGACGGAGTTCTCCGCGATGATCCTTGTGGAGGCTGTATCGCATGAGAAGATTCACGAGGTGCGCTTACACGTCCGATGTCAATTCTTGTTGAGCGGTTTGTTAAATTACGGTTGCGCTGGACAGACACTCACCGATCCGGGGTACCGCAAGTTGTTGGCCGGGGCGTTGGAGCACATTACGACGAGGGAGGACATGCATTTCTTCCCGGCAGAGTTCACCACTATTATCGACAAATAGAGGGCTACGGTGTATACTTATTTGAATTTTAGAAGTTTATTTGTAGATTATTGTCTGTCCCGTTTTTCTCGTTGCCGGCAATTCTATCTAGCGCTCGGAATCGATGGGGTGCTTGATTGAGATAAATTCTACAGGACACATTGCAACTATTTGATTCTCTGTACGATCCCCTTCTCTTGAACACGGTACGGACATATCTACATTCATGATTAATGACTTTCTCAGGCTACTTTGATGCACCATGGCGACCTACTACCAGGAATCCGAATCTGCGACGTTCGTCAAAAGGCGGACAAAATCAGACCCCATCAACGCTCTCAGACCTTGGTCATAATAGCCTGGTCTCGGAAAGACTACTTTAACTTCAATTTTACCTATTCGGTGTTTGGCTTTTGGTTTGGAAGCAATATAAATTGAACACCGGAATTCTTGTATGGGTGTGTATGGGCGTGTTTCGCTGATGGCGACGCGTCAATAGAGCCCGTGATGTTGATCTCACGCTTGTTTTTCTTTGATGTGTACATCCACGACGGAGAACGTAGCCTGTCTTCCCGCCCGAACTTGAACGGGAACTATTCGAAACGGCAGCACTTGCGCATCGCGGTACAATCCCTGCCCTTCTGCGCGTCGCATTCTTATCTGGCCCATTTCTCTTCGTCGAGTCCTTTGACTGCTGTCTAAGGCTCCAACTATTTCCGTTTAGTTTCCGTTTTAAACCATTAAAATCGTTTATATTTCCGTTTAGTTTACTGGGGGTCGTAAACGGTTTACAGATGAAAACTAAACCATAAACCCATTTTATTTTTGAGGCAAATCGACACGCGCAGGCCTCTTAAATCGCGTGCGCCTCTAAGTTTGTATCCGGATGTGGTCCGACTACCGATCCTGCCAAGCCCATGCCGTCAATCATGACTTTACTCCTTGTCATCCGCCCCCATCTTCCACCAGCCCGAGAATTCGCAATCCACATGACATATGCCGGATGAAGAGTATGGGTCGCGCGTCGGGGCAGGGGTATCGGGTAGGGTTTGGCAGGCATGGGTACACGGTACGCCATCTCAGAAATCTGTGAATACCGTTGGCTGTGACCCTGACATCCCGTTCTTCGGTCCACAGTGTGGCACATTGAAGGCGATGTCGACAGCAATATATTTTATACTCCATTTCATAGTTTTTCCTCGCGATATTTTCGCGATAAGTAATCAATTTTGCTGTTTTGAACCCCAATAGGCAGCGGTGGACTGTTTGAATTTTTCAAGTCATTTTTTTTTCTATGTTCTCTGTCCGGCGACCAGAACTAAGGTCTGTTTTACTTTCTAATCTCACCCATTCATATCACTTCAGGGGACTTTCTAAATTTTTCAAGTCATTTTTTTCCATGTTCTCTGTCCGGCCAGCAAAACTGAAATCGAATTTTCTTTCTAATCTCATCTATTCATGTCCCCTCATACGATATGCCGCAAGTTTGATCGGGCACGCAACCACTATAAATTCGCAACTTTACTGCTGGCACACATCCAACGTAGTTACCGCCTACTATGTCGCATTCCAACGCCTCTATACCAGCCAAAGGGCGACCGCGTCGAAATCCATTCCCTTCTGCCCGCATCGCCGACGGCAACAATGCTGAACCACCTACTCCTGACCAGCGGCGAGCCTTAGAATATTAGTGATTTGACATCCATTTCAATGCGTCTTCCCAGGCTGACACGGTGATTCAGCCATGAAAGTGCTCACCCTCATCAAGAAGATAGAAGCTCTCGCACCCCTTCTACCAGATTCTGTCACAGAAGCCTCAGAGGACGACAACGAGCTCCACCGTATCCTCACCGAAACCTCCGGCATTGATGATTCGCCCTGGGGCACACTCAACCGCCAACTCGACAAACTATTCGGCATGGATACCCGCGAGAATGGCCGTCTCAAGTACATTCGTCGCGGTGAGCACGGCATGTCATTTGTTGCGAGGCATCTTGCTGGCCTCGACTGGAAGTCAGGCAAGTACCCTTTGGAGCTCGTGGAGCTCAAGCTGCAGCGCATCGTGGACGAGCGGGAGTATCTTTGGTGAGTACCAACAGTCTATTTGATTTTATTCCACTCTAAGCGACCTCAATAATACGACTGCGGAGGTTGAAACCGCGAAACCAAAGCAACCCCCAAAGAAGCGCAAAAATCAAGCGGTCGAGAAGGCTGCGGATAGTATGTGAGCCCTTCCGGTCATCATGTCGAACTCACCTCGCCTGCAGATAACTTTGGGCAAGTCATTGGCTCCAAAAAAAAGCCCAACTCCACCGCCGCTGAAAAGTCCGGCGAGAAGGGCACGCCTCCAGCAGACAGTGATGAAGACGATCCCGACTATGCACTGCCCAAGCGTGGGCATCCTCACCTCTCGGAGGAAGAGGAGGACGACTTTATGGACGTTGACCAACCCGCAACTCTAGCTGTGCGTGTTTTTTTCTCATTGTTCTTTTTGCGTCCTCATTATCCTAAGAATCCTCGCAAGCGCAAGGTATTAGTTACAGAGGGCAGCGGCGCCCCGGTGCGTCCTATTTTTACTCTTCACACTATGTCCCTCACTCTCGACAACGTATCTGCAAACGACGTTCTCATTCGCACGTTGTCACGCTCCTCATGGAGAAGTTCGACATCCAATTTGCTCCTGACAACTCCCAGATTCGTTGCATCGCTCATGTAGTCAACCTTGTTGTCCAGAAGCTTCTCGCCGCTTTCAATGAGGCCGCCGATCCCGACAATGACGACTACTATGTCCCTAACAAAGATGAGCCATTTCACTACAACGTTGACGATGATCCCATCCAATATGCGTTGGAGAACGAGCCAATCCCGGTTGACGATGTCGGCGATGACGACGTGGATGAGGCACGGGCAGACCACGCTGACGCGGCACTCCTCAGTGAGCTTGCCGAGGAGTTTTCTGATCTCACACCCCTTAACAAGGTCAGTCATATCGTCCTATTCCGCCAGCTGTCCTGACTGCCCCATTCCAGCTCCGGCTCATCACCACCAAAATCTGTTCATCACCTCAGAGGCGGCACGCATTCCGGCTCATCGCTGAGGATAAGTACGGTGCCACAATGCATGCCCCTAACCGAAGGATTGCGTCGTTGTTGCCTGTTCGGGATGCCAAGCACAGGTGGAACTACACGGAGGCAATGATCGCTCGTGCAAGGCTCCTGCGTGTGGTAAGCCACCATTCCTTTTGTATTGACGGATCTGATGTTGCTCAGACTCTTGACCGCTGGGTGCTTGATCATGCTGAGCTGCAAGCGCTATTCCTGCTGGAGAAGGAGTGGGCGACATTAGAAAAGCTCGGTGATATCTTGAAGGTATGTATATTTACTCTCGCAATTTATTTGTGCATCTTTCTAACAGACTACACCTGCAGGAGTTTACAAACGTTACACTGCAAATGTCGCAGTCGAAGACTCCCACACTTCCTTGGGTGCTTGCTGCCAATGTACGAGTTAATGCTGAATCACCTCACGACGGCATCGGAGAATACGGGAATTCCCTCTGCTCTTCGACTCGCTACCGCCGCTGGCCTGGGGAAGCTCCAGCAGTACTACAATAAGGCTCAGAACTGTCAATTCTATGTTATAGCGACCGGTATGTGGGTCCCCTCGTATCCATTTGTCTCTGAACGCTTTCAGTTCTCCATCCATGCCTCGGCTTATCATGGTTTGCGGGCCAAACCGATGGCCCACAACGCATGGAACGAGCCAAGACCCTCTTTAAGCCTGCATTCGAAAGCTATGAGAAAATTTTCGATGACGAAAGGCAGGCCAGAAACTCGGTATCAGTCACCGTGGCATCTACTTCCCGTCCCTCTGGCTCCACATCTTTCCTTGACAGGGTGTGCTCGTTCAACCTCCCTGCTGGCCTTCTTCCCGCAGTAAAGGTCGGCGAGCTAGAACTGTTCTATGCCGCGCCTGTCGCCTACGGCCCAGGAACCCGCGAAATGCCGTTGGCATGGTGGAAGATAAGTTAATCAATTACAGTTCTTCCGTCCGACTCACAGTCATGTCCAGAAGTTTGGCATGCACTTTCCTGTGGTTTCGCGGATGGCGCGCGACTTTCTCGCGATCCCGGCGACCAGTGTTTCTGTCGAAAGGCTCTTCTCCCGGTCACGGCACCTTTGTCACGAGGCGCGCTCTTCGATGAAGGCGGAAACAATAACTCGGGCAATGCTGACAAAAATGTGGGTAAAGGCGGGCTATCTGCAATATTAGATATTGTTTGAAGCCCTGGCGCGATGTATTCTAGTAAACAAAATAACCGTTTGTAAACAGTTTAAACCGTTTATCAACCATTTATTTAGGGTTTCCGTTTAGTTTACCCCCCAACTGTAAACGAAAACTAAACAGTTGGAGCCTTACTGCTGTCTGACTCTATTCCAGGAGTGGGCCGTTCTTATACACCGTCGTTCGTTTAAACCAGCAAAATCGGCCCATGGTATTCGGGAGATCGAAGGTATGGTCGCTTGAGTGGCCTACACTGTCACCCGTCCGATGCATTCGTCTCAGCTACATGCTTCTGGTTGAGTTAAAATTTATGCGACCGGCTTCCACATGTCCCAGGTCGTCTGCTTTACAAAATAGTTGATTCACACTGACTATTTCGGCGCTGTATCGGATATCGCTCAGGAAAACCCACTAAACCGGGAATACGAACTCTCCGGCTACGCGTGCAGCTCCAGAATGGACGCGAACATTACTGCATCTCTGAAACACAGCGGCCACTTCATGCCGCTTGAGAATCTAACAGCTCCAGGATACTGGGGCCGACTCCGTGAACGCCGAGATACACTCACCTTTCGCTCTTCAAAACCTTTTGCCGTGGATCCACTACATTGGTTTGTAATGTCTTTCGGTCTCACGACTTCCTTGTGCTCTTGCAAGGTTCTTTCAAGATCCGCAGTTCGGAAGACGACGCGATGAATATTTGTCACACACGGAACGGCACGTACGGCAGTCGGGCAAACGAACTGCGAATGTCTTCCAGGCCAATCCCATTGATTTAAAATCCTCGGCGCAGCGCATTTCTTCCATAGACAATGCTCATCACCCTCCTTTTCGCCTCTCTTGCGACTGTGACCAACGCATACATTTGGCCTTCCCCGCAGCTCGACGCACTCGAGTCCCTTCGCTTCGAGCAAGCTTTTTGCGGACTTCATCCAGCCATGTAACCTATTCAGTTTTGACTCGCAAGGCGCAAATTCCCGCTCAGGACGGTCCAACGCAGCCGACTGGATTCGGGCGGTGAGTCGCCGCCTCTCATTCAGGAATCCAGATTATCCAGTACGTAGCTGATTTGGCGCAGGCATACCACGATATGGCGACACATAACATTGCAGATGGAACTGGAGGGATGGATGCTTCGATTCGATTCGACGAGGAGCAGGCGAGACCTGAGGTGCGCCCACATGTTGCGATCTTCAGTGTCAGCGCTAAACGATTTTGAAGAATGCCGGTGACGGTTTTCAGAACACGCTCCTGGCCATCTTGGCCCAATCCAACCGATACGTTTCCAGTTCGTCCTGTTTGTGATGCTGGGAGTTCCTCGCTAATGGTGTTTATGGCAGTCGCTGACGTGCTCGCCCTTGGTGCAGTCTTTGCGTTCGACAATTGGCAAGTCTGTGACCATTGACAAATTTGACATTCTTGACAATTTCTTCAAGCGGAGGACCCGAAATCCCGTTTCGTGGCGGGCGTGTAGATGAAACAGAGCCTAACGCGCCCGGCGTCCCTGAACCGCTGGAAGACTTAAAGTCGCACATCGCCTCCTTTGCTCGGCAAGGGTTCACACAGACGGAGATGATTGGCCTGGTCGCTTGCGGGTGGGTATGTCGAGTAGTGAAACAGAGGCGTTGCTCACTCATCCTTTCTAGACACACATTCGGCGGCGTGCAGCACGCGCCATTCTCCGATATTGTGTCAGAACTGAACGACCCAAACAACACTCAATCGGTAGCGCACTTCGACTCGACTTCCGTACAGTTCGACAACAAAGTGTGCGCATGAATGCCATCGTTGCCAATTAATTATATGTTTTGCCAACCCTTTCGCAGAGCCACCGAATATACTGTATCATTTCGACCAAATGTTCACGGGGTGTCACCTGTCACCACAAATGTTCACTGGACTCAGTGTTCATTTCTCGGCAATCATGAGAAAATTACCATAAATGGAAGTCCGGCATTTGCCGGACTCAAATTTTTTGCATTTTTTATCCATTTTGAGCCCTAAAATTGCGACGTCATCGTCACCGGGGTCAAATTTGTTCAGTTCATGACCCCCCGTCACCCGTCACCTGAACATTTGGTCAAAATGATACAGTATTTCCGGTACCACGCAGAACCCGCTAGTTGTTGGTCTCAACGAAACCACCAACTCCGACAAGCGTATTTTCGCCGGTGATGGAAACGCCACTATGCGCTCGTACGTTATCCTCTCCCTCGTGAGCGACCCTTCGCTGACTCGTAGCCAGATTCGCTCAGTCCCCCCAACTCTTCTCATCCACCTGTGCTGAATTAATGGCGCGCATGATCGACACTGTGCCGAAGGGCGTACAGCTCACTGAGGTTATTACTCCGCTGTCCGTCAACCCTACCTATATTCTCCGCCCATTCGTTCAACGAATGGTGGCTGTGCCTAGATTTTTTTATTGATGGCTCCCACGGTATTGATCTTGGCTCTTCGCTACTTTTCTTCCTCTGCAGGTCATGCTGTATCTCTACGGTCGTTGTCAACGTGGTGGCTGTGCCTAGAATTTTCTTTTGATGGCATCACATCTACTCGCAGCTGCCCCTGCCTATAGCCCTAGCTATGAACCCCGTTGCGTGCCCTCAACTGTCCCTATTCACCTCGACGCCAGCAACCCCGACACCATTTCACCGTCACCATTGTCATCGTCGACATCACTCACGTGAAACCTCTCTAAACTCCCGTCTTCCTCACACCTCCGCCCTTACATCGTCATCTATGATATTCAAACAGCATCGCCGCGGTCGCCGCTATCAACCTCAATGACATTCGCCCCACCTTCATCTCATCGTGACCATAAAAATCTATCCAACGCCAGCAACCCCGACACCATTTCACCGTCACCGTTGTCGTTGTCGACGCCACTCATGTGATAAGTCTTTTCTAAACTCTCTGTCCTCCTCACACCTCTGCCCTTACATTGTCATCTATGATATTCAAACACCATCGCCGCGGTCGCCGCCATCGACCTCAACGACATTCGCCCACCTTCATCTCGTTGTGACCAAAAAAAGTCTATCCGACGTCAGCAACCCCGACACCATTTCACCGTCACCGTTGTCGTCGTCGACGCCACTCACATGATAAGTCTTTTCTAAACTCTCTGTCCTCCTCACACCTCCGCCCTTACATTGTCATTCATGATACTCAAACACCATTGCCGCAGTCGCCGCCATCGACCTCAACAACATTGGCCCCACTTTTGTCTTGTTGTTACCAAAACATTCCATCCAACGCCAGCAACTCCGACACCATTTCACCGTCACCGTTGTCATCGTCGACGCCATTCACATGATAAGTCTTTTCTAAAGTTCAAACTCAATGACATTGGCCTCACCATTGTTTCTCGCAACTAAAAAATTCTATCAATCACTAAAGCAGTCATCTCATACTTTCTCAACACTGGCGCCAACGACCAATGTTGAATGCACACATTTACGTTTTGAGAGTGTCGTTGCCATGCAAACTCTCAGCGGTACAAATACTGATCTCTCGTCAATGGTGGGACAACGACTTTTCAACGACGAGTTCCAGGTTCTCTCTGTTGGTGGCAGTTGTGACGATGTGTTTCCAACAAAAAAAAAAAAACTGAACGTTGCTACTTGATCCACCACATTACTTCGATCTCGCTTGAAGTCACTGTTTTGATGATTTTGACTCTGCAGTTCTTATTGAGGCACTCCACTTGCTGCCTGCAACAACGAAGGCAATCAAGAACAACTCTCCCCCCCCCCCTATAGTGGTGGTGTTGCGATTTGTAGTACAAATCGGTGGCAATGTTTACCACAGCCACTGGTGGCTATGCTCAGCCAAAAAATATTCAGAAAAAAGAATGAAAAAACATGAAAAAATTCTGTAAGGTAGATCTGACCTCTGCGATCAGTTCATACAAATAAATCTTTTTGATCCCATCACTTCCTGTCTCGGAAATCGCAAAATACTCGGCCGGAGCCAGCGGTTTTTCATGGTCTATCAGTAAAAAGTTCATATCTCAACAACCGCTGGGCAATTTGCCTAGAGCACAGCCATGGGGATTCAGAGCTCTGAATCAAGCCATAGATATATAGGATCCCATGCAAAACTCGATCTCTTTCTGCTATGGGACACACCACCCGATTATCTCGTGTTATCTATTCATCTCACTGCTGCTTCATCTAATCTCTCCTCGGATGTCATCTGAAGGCATGGGATGCATCGAGCTCGGGTCATTGCTCCCACGCAGCGTGGTCGGGTATGTACGTACTTAGTTTATTGTCGCGCTCTCAGCCCCTCCCTTCTTCCTCTCTCTCCAAAATTTCCCCTCAAAGACCCACAGGCCTCTGTCATGCTTTGTGTGTCAATCCACTATTTTTTCTGTCCAATCTCATACTAATTCCTTATCCAGAGTCACTGTATTCAATTTATATGAGAGAGAAGCACGGAATGGTGGTGTATTTGATGTATTCCCAGCTATAAATGAACCTACTTAGTGCCGAGTGCGCAATTCATCAGCAAGGAAACAACCCAAATGTAGCGCGCTGGGACTGTGGCGTGCTGAGCAGTGGCGTCACTGAATTGGGATGAAAAGCGCCGAGATACGGAGATCATCGGCGATGAGCAGAGATTAATTGCCTATCAGTGCTGCAGTGCATCAGTCGCACTTCGGATGCATTCGCCGGTTAAAGTTCCGATGAGCTGGGTGTTATCTGCCATGTTATCTGCCACAACTGCTTAAAGTTTCATATCCACATCATCTAAAATTGGGAAAATAATACAGAGAATGTAAGAAAGAAGATGTAAGCTTTCTGCTCACTCAGAATTTTAAACCAAGCTTGGTACCTCTCAGGCCTCGGCGCTGGCAGATAACACGGCATGGCAGATAACATTCCCATGCCACCGTTATCTGCAATCCACCACCACGTCGGCGTTGTTCAGCTCGTCTACAACACTCTTGTCCCTCACCTTCTGTGTTTGGATTCTTAGAGAATATTTGAGGTGTCTCTCCCTCTGCTCTTCTGCGCTTTTGGCCATGGGATTCACAGGGAAATACCGTATCATTACATTCAATTCGGAAGTCACGCGTCACGCACCCCCCTATCGGCATCGAAATTTGGTTGATGTCACGGGTCACGGCGAACTCTGTCGAATCTCCAAACTGTCACGCAGGGCTCAAAATTACCTAAAAATGGTTAAAAAGGTCAAAAATCGGCTCGAATATCGAAATTTTTGGTGGTGTCACGCAAAAATTCGGTTGTTACTCGTTCCCGTTCTGGGCTTCGGGCGTCGGTGATCCAAAACCGAGCAGCGATATTTGAGCGGTACTACTCGGCGGCCAATGCCCGATGTCGGATTTCCGATTTTGAATCCAGAGAAGACCAGGTCAAGCGCACTACTGGTGATTAAACGGCACCTGTCTGGGTGTGACTTGGACCAGGACTGTAAATGCACCCAACCTTTCCGATGCCAAAAGGAGGCGGCCAGAATTATTGAATGCATATATCCAAAATGTGGACGAACCTTGAACCGACCGAATCCAAGTTGAAACGCCTTGTTTCGATCATTCATCAAGATTTCACAGTTCGAGTACAAGTACATATACAATTCGACATAAGCAACTACAAACTATTTGTCAATTTTCGCTATCGGAGTGTTGAGGTCAATGTTCTTATCAGTAGGTAAGTCGCCAACAAACGTAATCTTCGTCTCAGGTCGGAAGATCAGGCAGTGTGTCGATCCTCCAAAGTGGAACATCCCCAATTGATCTCCCTTCTTCACCACCTGACCCGCCTGAACCGTGATCTGGTTCGTAGACACCTCTGCCATTCCAATGGCCATGAAGCACATCAGGCCGATATTCGGGTTATCGGCCTGAATATAGATGAGCGCACGAGCAGCGGTAGAAGTGATGAAGCCCTGCGAGTTATTTGGACCCGCGGGGTCGGGTACGGGCTTTCCGTCGTCGCCAATCTTCGTAGCAGACGTCTTTGAATCGACGGTAGTGCCACTCACGCCAATGATGTCCAGCTGGAACCCCATGGCAGGGGACTCGGCGTAGTATGTACCTGGAATTAACACGGTGCGCACAATCTTGCCATTCACCGGGCTATGCCAGCGGTGGTAGCTGAGAGCGCTGAGGAAGGCCTGGTAGATCGTGCCTCCGACGAACAAATCAGCCGCAGAATCATTGTTGAACATGAGCCGCAAACTATAGGGCTCGCCCTTCATCCAAAAGTACTCGTTGGCCTGGACGTTGGTTCGGATACGATAGATGGTCGATTCGCACGCATTATTGATATAATCGTCATCGTCGGGCAAGAGGACAGGACGTTTCCCAGGGCGGAATTCACGCGTGAAAAAGGTGTCCCAAGAGGCGAAGCCGTAGTAGGGTTTGGAAGGGTCACAAACGAAGGTGTCCGCAAAATCGGGAATAGCTGCGCTCGCTTTGGGCCCGAACCAGCCATCGTCATCAGTACTGAGGACGTAGCAGGAATCGGCGGAGGAAAGGAAACCAGACCAGACGTAGAACATCTTCTTGAACATCTCGTTCACCATGGGATCGCAGAACATCGCGAGCCCAGCGGGTGTCCCCATTGGCCAGTCGAGAATGGCATTGATAGGGAAGCCAACGAGGTCGTCCTCCTCGTATTTCGGTGCAGTGGTGATAATGTGATTGAAGAGCCGCAACATGAGCATGTAGTCGCGGACCTAAACTGTGTTCAGCGACTCCACGGTTTCAGGACTCAGATGTATACGACGCATACCTGTGGCGTACCAGTTGGGTCCTGGTCATAAGGAGGCTTATTGGGGACCTGCTCAAACATTTGATGGAAACCCATGTAGATGACGGGGTCGCGTTCGATGAAGTCCTTGAACTCCCCGATGACCGGGTGGAAAGGCTTGGGAATGCGAGACGGATCTTCAACGTGAGATATCATCTTATCCAGCCACTTTTCCAAGACATTGTGGTCGTTTGGTAGCCAGCCACCAACACGATGATGTACCCAACGGGGCTGGCGAGGATTCCCTGTCTATGCTGTGTGAGCGACTCTGTTTCACCCTCGCAGTACCAGCCGCTTACAGCCATGATAAAGAGTTATTGAAGACCTCAAGCTGTTAAGAGAGAGCAGACGTGGGTTTTGACGGATGTTGAGTCCTAGCGAGCTTTTAAGCCACATCGAAGCTTTCCCAATCTTGGAACGATTTTAGGACGGAGATCTCAGAGGGAGGGGTCAAATCAAGTCTCGTCTGCCATATTCAAACTGTCACCCCAGTTCCTGGATGGCTGTCAACGCGTAAAAGCTTCCATGGCCGGATCACGTTCCGTGTAAGGCACCGGAAGAGACGGGATGAACATGCCTCCACGGTCGAAGGCCAGGGTTGTAATGCGGCGTGAAACCGTGTTTAAGGCGTTCCAATTCGTTATGGGTGGGTAGCCTGCAACCCGATAACCGGGACTCCACCGGAAGTTCCTAAAATTATTAATTGTCAGTAAATATGCCTGTCAGAGCTGACGCAAATGTAGAAATGGACGAATGGCTGGGATTTTCAAATTCCCCGTTGCAGGGTGACCATTTTCCTTCTGGACGTGCATGAGTTCGCGAAGTTTAAGCTTTGAGATATGCATATTTGTAAACAGGGAAATGCTTCGACCTAGCACAGGATGCATTGCCATTGGCCGGGTACGAGGGACTGGGTTTCACAGCTATGAATAGGTTACACATACCTTGTGAGACATGCATATTCTGGAAGACTAGATCCGACAGCTCGTGTGTTTCTAGTTGTGCACCTAGTTTCCGTTTTAAATTGGGCCCAGACACTGCAGGGAATGGTTGCAATCTCCCTGGATGCGGACAGACAAGACAGGAGGTGTAGACACAGGTTCTCTACCCTCATTCAATTTCAATTCCTTCTTTACGGCCGTATACGGTCCGTGATATCCGTGAATACACCACACCGCACTGTAACCGTAAGAGCCCCTAGAAGGATCGTTACGGTTGCCGTTACGGTACAGTTAGCACTTGTGAATAGCCGGATTTCTTACGACCGTAACCGTATCAGTACGGTGAAAACCCCTAGGTGATACATTATTATTACTGATTAGCCATTTATTAATCTTAGGAAAATGTCCTGACTTCATATGTAAATGTTTGCAATCAGCTCAATTTGGGCTTCTCTTCTCAATCACGCTGCGTCTCTGTGCAGTCAGCTTCAACTTTTCTCACATAGTCTGTCATTTTCCCATGGTTAATATGACAGATTTTCAGTTAACTTCGCCGCGGCGCCGTAGTATTGGGTGCCACCAATCGCACGGCCTAAGATCTACGCCCGCTGACAAAGCTGCTGGCCTCTCTAAACTCGCAGCGCTTTTCTTCCCTCATCCTCTCACACAATTCAGCTATCTTCCCACACCTCAATTTGTTTCTGGTCGTCTATAAGACAGATACCACAACTACCAGCTGCGTCCCCATGTGTAGCTGTCTTCCTCAAAACTTGGTATCATGTTCGTTTTCATTTTTCTGGCAGCTTTTGGCTATACCAGCAACCACAGTAAGGCTCTCTCTGGGAAGAGCACATCAAATTGCTTGGCACACTAATTTAGTTTCTTGTCCATTTACAGGTTGAACTTTCAGGTTCAAAGCTAAGCGAAGACAGCGCCCTCGACGCATTGAGATTTACTCCACTGGGTGATCGCGAATTCCAGAGCTACCCAGATCATTATCAGTTCCCTTTTCCCTTAGTAGCAGAGCAGAAAACGCCCTGCGTTACAGCGCTTGCGGAAAACCTTGGCTGCGCCATTTTTCGAAAAAAAAAATTAAATAATTGATTGCCGGTTCGATGCGCTATTTATATGCACTTTGCACGACAAGCGGGGTACCTGGGACTGTCCCAATGTTTACCTTGCATTTAAATGGAGGTGTAGTTGTGGTGTGATGTTGCAAAGCTTTTTTCAAGGTAGAGCAGAGGATGGACTGAAGCCAACAAGGCGAAATGAGAGCAACGAGAAGTGACAGGCGTGAACTTTTTCGCCTATATATAGTACATCAAAACATGCAAAGGCCTATTTAATTTAATTTTTTCGAAAAATGGCGCAGCCAAGGTTTTCCGCAAGCGCTGTAACGGTGCCCCGAATTCAATTGCACATCATTATCTACTGCGGTATAAGTGCTTCTTTGCACTCGTTGAAAAGTTCAGCTTCAGTTCCAAGTTCAAAGAGAGCTGCATCGAGCAAGCCTCGAGGCTTCAGAGTTTAACGTGGAGCGTATGGATTATGATGCGCTGCCCATCTTAATTTCACCACACGTCCATCAATTCCGTGCTCAAGGCCCGCTCAAAAGCACTTGGCTTAATCACACCGCTCTGACCCCACCCAATCCGATTCATTTTTCTCACATCTATTCTGAGACAATGACTTCGATTCCCGTTTAGTTCCTGCCGACTCCACTCCACCTACCGCAGCCACTGCGGCTTCATCTAGAATGATCTGTTCCTCAGTCTTGCCATGTGATCACCGCTTTCCTGCTGGGGCTCTCACGATGTTTCTCCGAACTGTGGCATAGGACATCTTCCTCAGTATCAAACCGCCGGGCGCAACTCCGTGAGTCTGGTGATGTCATTCTCATTTACCTTGCTACACCTACTTTCCTGGCATATTTTTCTCAGCGAGTCGACGACCCCGCCTCCGTACTTCATGTTCTTTTGATTTATTGAGTTTTGCCACATTCTGGGAAGCAGTATGGAGGGTCTCTCCATCTCAGGTCAGTTCCAATTCAGCGAGCAGTCATGAACTCATGTGAATTTTCGGTTCAGATTTACATCGTTTACTTCTCGCTCATCCTTGTTGGTCGTGTTCACTGGGTGTGCTGGTATTTACTCTACTCATTCCATATGGGTTTCGATGTATGAATCAATCTGACAGAATTTAATTCTTGAAGATTTAATTTTGATCAAGCATTCAATCCAGAGCCAGAATTTTGATTCTCCAGCCTATTTCAGCCCCGAAGATTTCAATTGCACTGTCTCTAGTGGCGAATTGGTTCAGTTCAATTAGTTGCATTGCATCTCACCTGAAAGCTTGGTCAAAATAGTGCAGTGGTGCAGTTACAAGGACCCTCCCTAACATAAACTGGACTTGAACAGAATCATCCTTTGTCCCATGTAGGATGTGTGATCTACAAGGCATATCGGTCAATATATTGGGCATACAAAGGGTGTTTCACGTGTCTGGTTTGGTGTAGTGGTTAACTGTTAACTTCTCTCAAGTGATTTGATTTGATTTGATTTGATTTATTCAGAGTTGTTGCTACATATGGCCGAGAGGCTACGGTAGCAGTCCATGATTCAGTGATCTATGTGTATCTAATGTGGTGGTAATAGCTACAGTTATTTCTAAGAGGGAACTGGAAAAGGAAGAGTGACAATTAATTACTGTATGGTAAAGTGGTGGTATAAGGAGTCGTAGCGTGGTATATTGTGGTACGGGTTGGAGATGGTCAGGGAGGGCACATGGGGTTTTATCATGGTAAGGGTGAGAGTATTATTTGATTGTAGTGTATTCATATTTGAGAGGAAAGCGAGGAGAAAAAGGGAGAGGGTCGATGCATAAGCTAGGGACTCGCGCAAATCTGCCCGTTGCTTCGATAAAAGTCGCGGTAGCTCGGAGTAGTTTCGGGTGATTGAGGAGGGGCGCGACGTGGAGGGGGCCGAATAGGCCGGCTTCCTTCGCCGCCGAATGGAGGTGTTTTCGCAAGGGTTCCCAGGCCGGGTACTCGAGGAGAAAATGGGCGCGTGTTTCGTAAGCTGCGCCACAAGCCTCGCACGCCGGTGAGTTGGTAAAGCCAGACTTGAAGCGATAGGCGTTAAGGTGCGAGGGTCCGGTGCGTAGCTGGGAAATGGTGGAGGAGGTCTTGCGCACGATGGTGAGGGAAGAGTACAGGGGGATCGGGTTAAGCGATGGTGGAGACCTGTCAATTCGTCGGAGCTCGCCGCCTGTCTTTGAACGATTCCAGGCGACCTCCTGTCTTTGAGGGTCTGGAGGAGGATGCGGCGTCGGACTGAGGTGCGGGAGACAAAAGTTGACGGGTCGGGGTCATGCGTTGTCGCCTCTTTTGCTGCGGCGTCAGCCAGCTCGTTCCCGTTGGTCCCGATGTGCGCCGGTGTCCAGAGGTTGAGTATCGCGAGGTGTGGATGGGAGTGGAGCGCTTGGCGGATCATGGTGTTGTAGCGGACCGCACGGTACTGCCCGGAACGGGGTGAGGTCAGCAAAATCCCTCGCAGAGCGGCCTGGGAGTCTGCTACGCATAGGATGTTGTCCTGCGCATCGTCGAGTGCCTTTCTCGTTGCCCTCAACAAACCCTCTCCCCTTTCTTCGAAGATCATGTGTTCAAACCCCTTTTGGCTTGTTCTACTACCTATCGCTTTCAGGTGCAGATCCGTAGGCCCCGTTGTGATCAGGCATGCCGCTCTAGAGCAGGGTCTGGTGGTCCCACATCAGGAAACACCAAATTGCTTGATAGCTGTCACATCGGTGCGGTAGTGCTGGTAGCGCTGGTAGCAATTTGCTGACGCCTGATAGCACCTGGTAGCACCAGTAGCTCTGAGGCCAGCACCTGGTAGCTCTGGTAGCTCGAAGGTGTAACTGCAGTAGCGCCAGTAGCATTGGTCCTTGGCGAGTAGCAAAGGTAGACTTGTGTGCGCCATCAGTAGCCCACCGTAGAACTTTGACGGTCTGTCTAGCTCATGTCGAGCTTGCACCGGTTTAAGTCATGAAGGCCAAATATTTAAATGATAATAAGAAAAACACCACTTGAGATACATTAACGTCCTGCACGGCCCAATAGTTTTCTACGTACTCGCCGTTCCTTCTCGGCTTTTCTAGAATCATACAAGTCAACAAGATAACGAAGAAGATAAAAATCATGATGACGAAGGTAAGGATTAAGATAGAATGATTTGCACTGGTCCAAAACACATTCCGCGGTCCACGTAGGATCAATGGATCGTCCAAAAACAGGTATGAGATGGCAAGAACGGAATATCTCTGTGACGGGGATAATTTCTGATTTTTGTCGGTGGTTGCGCGATGAAAGAGATACTTGATGCATCCCAAGATTAGCAACTGGCCGGGTAAGTGGTCTATACCAATCGATGTAGGCCAGTGGGTCGGGATACGCGCCATATTGCTCAGGTAATCGAAAAATGACCCTGACACGGGCCACACAGAGACCTAGGAATATATATTAGATATACATGAAGCAAGGAATGAACTTCCAACTTACCACTTGTAGGCCCTTCGTCTTGAGGTCGGAGAGGAGTGTGTACAAGGATAGTGTCGAATTGCCCAGCCTTGGCTGGGATCACGCCCTTTGGAGTCATCTTCATTGGTTCACCTTTGACTGCCCTGATTTTGTCCAGGACAACATGTGACGTTACCTCTGATACCACAGGAAGGGCCAGTGATAAGCGTTTGTAGACCGGGAATGTGGATGTGTCTGAAGGTTCCATGGCCGAAAGAATTGATTTGGATTGGAGGAAATTGCCAAGATGATAAAGGAAGTCGGGAGCATGGAAATCAGTTGAGAGCGATGGCACGCTGACACTGGGGAAGCCGGGGATTTTCGCGACAGCGTAGACTGGGATAGATGGCTCGGAATTCTGAGGTACCTCCAGGTCCCCTTCATCTTCCACATCGGGGTCGGGCACATGTGCACGATCACCATCGCCGTCTTCATCAGCGTTGGCATTGGAGGAAGGTTTGGGAATATAATCCGGAACTGCCCATTGGAGGTACAAGCGGAATTTGTGAACGGCCTCCTGGCGGCGTAGCCAGACAGTCATTTGCTGGATATATGCCTTCTTGTTGGTCGCTTTATAACCGACTTTAGCAAGATCAATATGGAGTCGTTCCGTGTTTTCGGTGTTGAAACCGTCAGCGGTTCCACGGGAACGGATGGAGTCGGTGTAATGTTTAAGTTTATGGAGCTTGTTGATGTCGAAATGCTCTCGGATTTCAAGGTCCTTGTAGACCTCCTTGTTAATGTGGAAAGACGCCCACGCCTCGTCCATTTTGGACAAGGATTCGTCGCAGTGAGTCTCGAAATGGGCATAGTATATGAAATCAATGAGGCCTCGCACAGCGCACTGTACCCGAGGCTCCGTCGCATTAGCGAGAACGCCAAGGAAAACTTTCTCCATGTTCTTGTGCTCAGCGCCGGTCCACTGGGAAGTAAGGGAGATTCCCTTTTTGAAATGCCGCAATGTCGGGTGAGGAGCCATTGCACGGAAGCGCAAATCGATCTCTGGGCCCAGGCCAACCATTGCCTCGCTCGACCAGCTGACAATATGATCGCCAAAGACGCCATTGTGTAGTTCATGCAAGAGATCCGGAGTCATACACGAGAAAATGTCGCAGTGAGGAAAGTCGACCCAGAATGGATTAATAGGACGGAGGTTCTGAGTTAGGAATTCGGGCGGGTATTTGTTTTGAGACTCTTCAGAAAGAATTCTTTGAGTGTCGATAGGATCACGGAAGGGAGAGTCGACAAGATCGCCTCGCTGTTTGGGATCCACTAGGCAGCGCGGACAGGAATTCTCGCGGCAGCAGCAAATGAGGCACTGCTCGGGATAG
This sequence comes from Mycena venus, assembly GCA_014462655.1. Lineage (NCBI taxonomy): Eukaryota > Fungi > Basidiomycota > Agaricomycetes > Agaricales > Mycenaceae > Glaucomycena > Glaucomycena venus. Next base: position 99,945 of record JACAZI010000028.1, read on the forward strand.
TCGGCGATGTAGGCTGCTAAAATTAGGAACATCTTTCGCACGAAGCCATCGGCGCAATCCATCCGAAGTCCGTCCTTTCCTGCCATCTTCAGAGGCTGCAGCATGACCCGCATGCAGTCGTGGAAGAGTTGGTGAGCAATTTCGGACCTCCTGGCCTTCACAAAGATCTCTAACTTTGTTACAGGAATGTAGCCGAGGAGGACGGTCGCATGCGAAGAGGGAGAGCGACGCGTCTCTTTGTCGATGTTACCGATGGTGAGATATACCGGCCACGCCTGCTGATCGCCGCTGAATCGCGTCAGCTGTGTCTTGTCGGAAGATATGATGATAGGACAGAGCGTGGATCGTTTCGGTAATAATTGCTGCGTCGAGGTGAGTACAATTCCACGTCCATGCTCATGACGTACCTGAATTTTCCACCACCATTCCCCAGTCCACATCTCGTTGTATTCCCTATTCGTACCATCGGCATTCTTGAAGATTCGCTGGGGCTTGTACCCCTGCTTTGTGAACGCTGGATTCCCCAGCAACTCTTTCACACATTCGACTGGATCCCGGTACCACATTTCAACTATCTGAGTCTTTGGTTTCTTGTCGGCGTCAAGCTCATCGCCGGTCAACTCAAACGGATGACAAAACCATTTGGGACCCTCCGGTAGCGCATCGATGTACTTGAGGAAAGCGCGACTATTGTGGAACGACGGATTAATACCTTCCCGGACCTTTGCAACAGGAGTTAGCGGGGCAGAGAAATTCCTTCTTTTAGGTGCGTACCACTTTGAGCTTCAGATGTTCGTCTATCTTTGACTGGCTGAGACCGGAAGTCATCAACCAGCGGGCCAACTCCCATTCGTCCTCGCTCTCAAAGGGGTGCCATGGCTGCCGTCCAGCGGTCTTTTGCTTATGTTGCAATTTCTCAAACTGCGTTTTGCACTCGTCAAGAATATCTCCGGCGGCAAGGTCTTCGGGGAAATCCTGCTCCCAGCGCTCATCCTCATCTGCCACCTCCTCCACCGTTGCGCGGGGGCGTTTTCCTGGACTCGTGCCTCCTGGTAATGCTCTCGCTTCAGGACTGGGGGCATCATGCGGTGGATCAGCATTTTGATCCGTGTTGTCCTCCTCAACGAAGTCTCCAGCCCCGTCCATCTCAGGACGGTCCAGGTCCATAGCTCCGCCATCGGCGCCCTGCTGCGGCGGTGATTCCGCGGTGTCCGACTCGTCGGAACTCAATCCATCGTCATTTTGCTTCTGAGTGCAGGCCAGGGATTGTCGGACGTGTGAGCGAAGTCCTTGCAGCGTAGAGAGGCGTGCAGAGCAGTATTCACAAGGGAAGGTAGGAGACATTTTTTCTGGGTGTGTGGACGAAAAACCCTTAGCATTATTTTCCAAATGCAGACTCGGCTCGGACACTGCCCGACTGTATGCGCCTATGACCCTGCACGGCTTCAATACGCCCGACCTTATGCGTCTACGACCCTGCACGGCTTCAATACGCCCGACCTTATGCGTCTACGACCCCGTGCGCCGAACCAAACAAGGACACTCGAGCTTTTTTCCTGTCACATCTTTCTTTTCCTCCCCCATCATGTCGACCGACTCGGATTCCGAAGATGCTGTCCCACAGCGGACTCACACTCGCACTAAGCCTCGTGGCCGCGATGTCTCCCCTGACGATGGCACTCCCCTTCCGCCGCGCCGCAGTAAGCCTTCGGAGAAGGTGGCTACAATAAGTAAATCTTGTCTGACTTCCTCTCCTCCTCTGACATATTTATCGTGTAGATAAAGAGAACCTCGCCGTTATTCAAGACGAGCTGGCCAAAGCGAAGAAGAAAATCAACAGGCAGGCAAAGCAATTGCAGAAGAACAAAACAGGTATCACTGCGCGCCCTACTTGCCCAAACCCCTTCTAACTCGCTGTCCTTACCAGGTATTGCCTATATGGACGATGGGCCCGAAAGCGAAGAACGCCAATCGGAACCCGAGAACGTCGTCAGCTTCGCGTCAGCGGTGCGTACTTCTGGCTGGGCTCCTTACATTATTAATATATTCTCAGATCCGGCCGCTGGGGCAGCTTGATGTGCCTGACCAGCGTCCGCAGGCACCGCTGCGTAAAACCTCCAAGAAGCTCAGACCGGCACCGGCTCGTACATTTCTTAGACTCCCGGAGCCGACTGAGGAACACCGTGCCATGAATGCTCAGGTGAGTAAACTTCCTATATATGTCGATATACTCTTACAGTGCTGAGGAGGAGGACCGCGATGAGAGCTCGAATACCGGCAGCATACCCGATTCCCCCACTTCCCCACTGCCACGCGCTTTCTCCCCACTGCCACGCGCTTCCTCCCCACTGCCACGCGCTTCCTCCCCACTGCCACACGCTTCCTCCCCACCGCCGCGCGCTTCCTTCCCACGCTCTTCTTCTCCGCCGCCGCCGCGCTCCTCCTCACCCCTGCACAGCTCTTCTCCGACCGCCCGGTCCACCAGCACAAAGCGTGCTCGTCCTGCATGCTCGCCTCCTCCGCCCGCCAAACGCGCCGCAATTGAGCTCCCTCGGAAGGAGGCCGAATTTGCGGAGGGATTTACACTGGTCCCTGGGGCAAGGCCAAAGGCTTCGGACTATGCTCCAATCCCTCACGCCCTCATCCTTCGGGCCTGCGCTGACTATGCAGCCCGCATAGTCGCTATCTACGCGTTCCCCGAGGTCAAGGTTCAGTTACAGTGGGCTAAGGAGAGGCTTCAGGTTGTCGGGTCGCGTTTCCGGGGAACGGTACATCTTCACTGATCGTATCGGTAAAATTGTGCGTTGTAACCTCTTCTATCCCTTCTTATCTGATCTTCACTAGATCAGAGCACGAGGCTCGCAGATCCGTGGTAAAATTATTGAAGCCTACCGCGCTCTATTTGCGACCCAGTATGGCTTTGAACGCAGCACATCCAAGAAAATCATCTCGGCCAACGAGGCAAAAGCTACCAGGCTCTTGAAGAAGGCGGCATTCCATTATAGGGTTCGTGTCTATTGTTAATGCATGATGCCATATAGCTCATAAGTTGTAGGACCCCGCAGCACGCAAGGACTATGGGGGGCATAAGATCATTGCGGCTGCCCGTCAGCTGTCTGTCTTTCGCAACAGAGACTCTGTGGGCGTCCTCTTCGCAAGTCGCTTTGATCCAATTAGTATTCCCCATGTGGCCCTCGATATTTCTGCGGTACGTTCACCTGTCACAGCCTTATGTATACCGTGCTGAATGACTGCTTCAGCTTGAATTTTTGCATCAATGAATGGGCCACCGGCTCATTCATTCAATCCAAGTTCTTGGAGAAGGACGTTGGTGAGCGGTATTGCGTTCATCTTGTCGACACAGAAAAATGGAGCAACACCAATGAAGAAGTCGTCAAGAACATCCGGCACAAATGGTACCGCAAAGCTTCGTGAGTTGCGTGCCTGTGATGATTACTGTCAATTCTGACTGTTGCCCGTAGCCAAACACTCATGACAGCGCCAGTGCTACTTACCACCAACATGGACGAGGCCGATGAAGAGGCATTGCGTGATGAGCTTGCGGGCAGAACGGGAAACACGGATACCGAGTCGGAGGATGAGGACGCAGCAATGGTGGCAGCTTAATTAGTCTACAATATTTATCATATTCATAATCTAATGTTCATTCAAAATGATACTGTTTCATTCCAATCCAAGCATGATTTAAAGAACTAATATCTACCTATCAACTACTTGATGCACAGTAGCGCGAGTAGCCTGGTAGCACGTCTTCTATGGACAGCTACCCGACACTACCAAGTGTTTACATGATATCCACTAAGCGCTACCACGCCTTGGCAGGGCGCTACCAGCCGCTATCACGCTTAGGTGACGTGCTACCAGCCGCTATCACGCTTAGGTGGCGTGCTACCAGCTGCTACCACGCTTAGGTGGCGTGCTACCAGCTGCTACCACGCTTAGGTGGCGTGCTACCAGCTGCTACCACACTTAGGTGGCGTGCTACCAGCCGCTACCTGCGGGGGGACTTGTCTACCAGACTACCCTGGCTACCGACACTACCGAAAGCAACCAAGCATTGTGATTTTTTACTGATGCACTTTGCCACTGTGTAGAGGACCTTCAGGTGCACCCGATGGCCCTGAGGAGAAAGTGGATGGACTGAACGGTCCTTCTGCTAGAGGCCCCGCAAGATGGAGGGATTTGGGAGATGTCTGCTGAGTTGAGGGACATGTCTGTATAGTTTGAAGCCACATCTGCTCTCTTCATAACCTGGCAATTTTGTCTTCACATGAAGACAAAATGCTTGGATTGTCATGTGAAGACAAATTGTGAAGATTTGTGAAGACCACTGGGCCGGTGAGGATGTGAAGGCCTGTGAGGATGTGAAGACCTGTGAGGATGTGAAGATCTGTGAGGAGGTGAAGACCTGATCTGTGAAGATATCAAACTTGGAGATCTGTGAAGACACATCATGGCATAAAAACTTGTGAAGACATATTGCATTTTGTCTTCACATGAGGACAAAATGCCCAGACTATCATGTGAAGACAAATTGTGAAGATTTGTGAAGACCTGCCAAGACCGGTGAGGATGTGAAGACCTGATTTGTGAAGATATGAAACTTGGGAGAGTTTGATTTGTGAAGACATCTCATGGCATGAAGACTTGTGAAGACATGTTGTTGTAAGACACTGAATTATTCTGACATGGCATGGAAAGACATGATTCTGTGTGAAGACACGTCACAAAACAGATGCTCAAGCTAGGGTATACTCATGGGCATAGGATAATTTTGTAGGGTACTTCTAACAGATAATAAACGAGAACCCGATCTGAGGATGGAATACCCTGGGTCAGATCTAGCCCCCTGAATTTTTTTCAGGTTTTTGTTTCAAATATAAAAGTATCTGAAACTGCCGGCTCTGGTCGAGTATTTTGCGATTTCCGCTCTGGAAAGTGATGCAATCAAAAGATTTTCTACATAAAAGGCAATCGCAAACATCACATCTTCCTCCCTTAATTTTTTCACTGTTGTGGACTTCTTTCATCTCGGGCATCTCGGAAGGCCAAAAAGCACTGCCACAGGTTCGGAATGTCAGAAAGGACAGCCACATCCGGGATTCAGAGCTCTGAATCCAGTCCCAGATTCATAGGGAACGGAAACGGAAATCCGGATCATCCAAGGTCACCCATCCGTGTGGGCTTAAAAACACCAAGCCGGCTCTGGTACCGCCCGCAGAACCGCTGGATGAACAGCGGGTTAAGCCAGTGAGCAGCAGTGCACCAGAAAGCACAATCAATATTGCGCACCTACGGCTAGGATAAAAATAGGCACGGCCACGGGACAAAGGAGCAGCAGATTAGCCGCAGATCGATGTTGAGTAGTTGCGACAGTCGGGAGTGCACTGCAGTTGTACACCTAGACACAATAAACCCGCTGACAATAATTATGAGCACGGCCCCCGTGATCAAGGGCCGATTATTCAGATGCGGATGAGAACAAGGTGGTGAGCAGCAGAGTATGCGAAAGAATGTGCTGCACCTATTATCCTGTCTACTGAGCGGCAGCTCGCAATAATAATATCAAGGCGGGATTGAAATGGAAAAATATGGACATCCATGCCGGAAGGGCAGACCAGAGGAAAACCAAGAGGAGCTTTTGCCGTCTTCATTGTTTGTAACGCAGGCAGTGTCGATGGGGGGCGAGCTATGAATGCCAGTGGGCCGCGCCCCTTTCATTTACAAACATGAGAGCGGCTGCGTAGGGGATACCGATGGCTCAAGGCAATAGAATGCAGAATGCAGAGCGGTTGCGTTGCGGCGGCCTGCGACACGTGGAAACAATCAAGCAGTTAAACCCGCCGCTGAGTGGCGGCGGTGGTACAGCTGCGTGTTGGTAGCTACAGGAAAGAAACGTCAAGGACGGTCGAGAGAGAGACTGATTAGTTCTAGCCTAAAGAGCGGGGGAACAGCCATCGATCGCAGCTATGAAAGCAAGAACGAAAGCCGTCCATCATCTATTGAAGCCGGAGGGCAAAAAAGACCATGAGTGTTGAGTTACTGTACAGTTTCGCTCAATTCGTATGTCACGCGTCACAAGGCCTGAAATTTAAGAAAATTTTCGAACCTGTCACAGGTCACCGAGGGGATTTTCGAATGTGCCAAAGAAGTCACAAAATCCGCCAAAAATGGACCAAAAAACCCCAATTTTCGCGCGCGCACCGCGTTTTGCTTCAGGATATTGTTTCGGAGGCTGCGGAGGTGCTTCCTTTTGTTGGATAAAATAAATATCGCCTCGGATGTAACAATTCACCCACATCTGGGGCTGTTGTGTGAGCAGAAGAGACCATTTTGTGGTGCGTACTTGCCTTTCAGACTAATTATTTGGTTTGAATCTGGTTTCCAGATCCTCGGCAGCCACTCCTTTTCCAGAATAACCCAGAGATGTCCGCCATGCTTTGCCGCTATTTACGAATTTTTCTTGTGTCACGGCTGGCCCAGTGGGTTTAAGAAAACCCAAGTTCGAACTTGGGGGTCACAGGTCACAGCCGGGGAGAATTGAGCGAAACTGTACAGTATCTAAGTCTTGGCAATCAAAGAAGTTCCACAATCGATCCACGAGACATTTTTTATGAGGACAGATTGAGTCCAGGACGGGGATTAAGAATGACCAGCAGAACTGGAAGATCCGACCTAAGGGCTTCTGGTGGAACCGTGGAATCAGCACGCCAGCATATGAAAGCGCGCGGTCTTGAAAGGTCAGACATTGAACAGGTGGGTCAGGAAGAAACGGCCTCCCAGAAAGTTCGGCAGTGCAAAGACAAGCGGTAAAAAACAAAGCAAAATGCCGACATCTCGAGTTCACATTCACGATAATGAGTACGTTGGGGAGCATAGAGCCACGGCACGTAGCCGACACAAGACCAGAGCCAAGTGCAAGCCTTCGTTTGAAGGTGGAACTATGTAGGTAGAGTTATCGTTCAAGTTGCTCCCAACGTCGAAGTTCAAAACCAAGACGCCGACAGCAGAGTATGAGGCGATTTGCGATAATAGCACCCGGCTGATGAATCTGATGGTGAAATGAAGCACCCTTGTGCCTCCTGGTGTGCGGGTGACGCGCGAGCGCACGGCGCCACGTGTCGGCGCCGACTCAACGCTGAGAGCGAGTATGGGTGCGGCACGGCGGCGCGATCACATTCAGACGAGCTAGTTGGGCGCGCGCAGAATAAAGTTTGCGTGGCAAGTTCGGCGTAGCACGCCTCGAGCGTAAATGAGAAGAGAACAAAAAGGACAAAGAACAATAAAAGAACAAAAGCGGAATTGCCCCAGTCCCCATTTAGGTTTCACGTGGGATTACAGGAGATCCTGAAAATAATGACAATGATCGAATTTTTTTTTCTCTTCCCAAAAAGGAAATCCCCCCCTCTCCAAAAGCACGGACCAAATTGGGAAAAGAATGCGGGGAAAGGGATTTTCCTTTTTGGAAAGCGCAAAAAAAAAAGTGTTTGCCATTATTTTCAGGAATTCCTGTAAGGGCACGCTTCTGAGAAGCAACTCGACCAAACAACGCGTCGTTTTTGTTCCTTTTGTCTCTCTTGTTGCTCGACGCTTTCTCCAAAAAATATACCTACCTTATGTTCCATTCATTTCAGTCAGAGATGCCAGAAACAAGTAAACATCTATCATTCACTGGCGGTGCGGCGGTACTGCCCAATGAGCTGCAGGGAGATGGGCAGCAGAGGAGCTGCAGACTCATGGTAGACAAGTCCCCCTTTACGTAGCTCCTGGTAGCCGCCCGCCAAAATCTGGTAGCTCCTGGTAGCCATGGCAGACGGCTACCGTAGCGCCTGGTAGTACCCAGTAGCTCTCGCAGGGCAGCTCAGTAGAAGCTTGTAGCATGCAATATCCCGCGATACTAAGCCGTAGACACTCAATATCACGAGCAATAAATGATTAAAAAAATTGTATTCAATCTCAATTCAAATCTATTAAAACATGCAGGGAGGTTAAAGTTAAAGTCTAGACGAAACAGTAAAAGATCTGTTTGCTTTGTTAGTTCAAGTACGCACGGCTAAAGCAGCGCTTACCAGCATCAAAATTGCGACCGCTCAAAGTCTATTTGGTCTCGTAAGCGATGTAACACTGCGAGGAGAAACATCAGAGAAAATAGAACAAAAATCGCTTGCGACTCACCTAGGTGTTCTGGAGCTAAAAGCGCGCAAGACACGGGACGGTCTGTTAGAAGACTCAAGTAGTGAAATAGATGAGTCTTCAATTATCGCGCGGAAACCCTAGAAAGCAAAATCGTTGAGTTTTCTTGAAGTACTTGAGGGCATACTTGGCCAGCTTGATTTGAGCCGTTAAACTTGCCGGCACCAAGAATACTTGAAAATGAGGGAGAGGAGCGGAAACATGACTATTTCACGGGTTGATGGGATATCCGCCTTGACATGAGCTGCTTGCGCTTGAGGAGAACGGATTGTCGTCATGAATCTTGACTTCCGCACTCAGGAATGTTGCGCTCTTGTTACCGTCCAGAGGCCCTCGTTGGTAACGATGAGACATGCGATGACACGTTTGATGCATGGGCAGAAGTGGAAAGCGAAGGCCGTAGATGCGCATCGGGGTCGAGACAGCCGGCAGTTGTTAGCAATGCGGACATTGAGGGGGGGAAGTGCAAATCTTGGCGCCGTAGTGCACGGAGTGTCCAGCGCTGGCGAGACGTTGCCGGCATTCGGGGGCATAAGCGATAGCACGACACAGGCGGGAGGTATGGCAAGGACGTGGCGAGCGGGTACTTTCCACTCGAAAGCAGGTCCAAGAGCGTCCCGAGGTGCAGGAAGGGAGAGATGATGAAGGAGAGAAGACTCAGAAGAGAGAAGGACGACAACGATCAACCAACATGCGCGTGATGCTGTCAACAATCACGCAATCCCACGTGCGAGCGGACTTTGAAATGGACTTCGCAGATTTTCACGAATGTCTCGGTGAGTGTAGTCATTTGGCTTGAACTGACCTATTGATTTCTGGATTTTACCGTTCATTCCTTCTCATTGTCTGTTCCACAAATGAGGCGAAAATGATCTTCATCTGAGGATCTCAACTACTTGGCGCTACCGGTCCGTCCACCACGGCAATCAACGATATCAGATGCTACCGGACCTCGGCACACAGCTACGCGGAGCTACCAGCCGCTACGGAGCAACCTCTGTGCGCTACCGAGGCTACCGGCCCTACGGAAACTTGGCCTGCCGCGACGTAGTAAAATCTTTTTTCCTGATGGAGGAGCTGCAGATCATCTGCAGATCACATTCAGCTATGCTTTCGGCACACACCGAAACAATAAGATTCAGCTACACCTTCGGAACACCGGAACCGTATTGTTTTCAACTGCACTTTCGGCAAACTGAATATAATGCTTTCTGCAAGGCGGAAGGCACAGCTGACTTGATTGATTTCAGCAAAACTTTCAGTCAAGTTAAGACTGCAGTTGAATCTTTTACTTTCACAACTTAATTCTTTGCTTTCCGCAACATTTCGTGGCAAGCCGAAGGCAATGCATTCAACAACATATTCAACCAAGTATTATTTACAGCTGAAACTATTACATTCCGAAACGTTTTCTGTCAGTTAGAATATTCCTTTTTTTGCGGTGTGAGCCGCATCTCCGACATTTTTAACGTAGGTGTTAGCGGTAGTCTTATCTTCATACGTACTATCATTACATACAACCGTTTCATCCCGTTATTCCGAATCATTCCGCTCCTTCATAGTTTACGACACTCGCTTACTAGCCTCAGTTATTTCTTGATAACAGAGGCGTACGTCAATTCCTTTACAATATTTTATTCCTGTTCTAATTACATTCTAGACTACGCTAACAGGTAGTAAATAATATAATGAGTTATTTCTTGATAACTGAGGCACTACGCTAACAGTAGGTCCGGGGACCTCAAGGTTTATGGGATTGTACACAGAATTGTACGAATGTTAGCGCCCGGGGTGTGCAACTGATCCCAACGAGATGGTGCAAAAGACGGTAGGGTTTTTTTTCTCTTCATTCATACCGTCTCCTTATCTTGATTCACACGTCCATGTATTTCTGTACAGACCGGAGGCCTTGATATATGTGTGACAGTTTATCAGATCAAGGCTCTTGCAACAAGTGCAGAGGTGTTCGAGTTCAGTGGTACATCACCAAAAGCGCGTAAGTCAACACAGATAATTAACAGTGAGTACAAAAAGTGAGCGGAATCCGAGTTGACCCAATAAGTGTTCTTAAGTTAAGCAGCCTCACACCTAGTCCCCGAAAGACTCTCCCAACGGCCATCCGCACCTCCCCACACACCCCACTCTACGCACAATCCGCATCCACACACGGAATGATACTCGTCCCGCTCGTCGTCCGCGGGCTCATCTGCCACGGCGTCGTCTTGTTCAGCGCCAGCATGTCCACCGGCGGCGGCAGCGACGCCGCGGTGAGCTTGGTGTTGAGGCCCGGGCGCGTGAGGACGGCGCCGCCGCCTGCGCCGCGGGCTTTGAGGTTCGGCGCGGCGAAGGGGACGAAGCTGGCGGAGGCTGTGGGAGGTGAGGTTAGGTGGAGGCGGGGGATGAAGGGAAGCAAGACGCACTGAGAGCACCGGACGCGACGCCGGTCAGATTGAATTGCGGGACTTGGTCGGCGGGGACCTTGACGTTCTTGTAGCCGGCCTTGGCGGCGACGAAGGAGAAGACGTTTGAGACGGCGCTGTATTAATATATGCCTTCAGCACATATCGATATTCCCTTCCCAAAGCGAATCGACGGGGAAGGGCTGGAAAGATGCGAAAGACAAAGAACGAAGCAGAAAGGGGACTCACGCAACGGTATCCTGCCTCCCTAGACTCTTAAGCCCCCAATTCGCCTGGACGGTGCTCAACGAGGAGTAGTGCGTGTATAGCGTGTCGTCCGTCGTGCCGCGGAGGTTGACGGGGACGGCGCCGCCTGTGTCGCAATTATTACATTAGCACGACTCAACGAGGATACACCTCAAAGAGGATGATGGGGTGAAGAAAAGAAAGAAGGAAACGTACCAAGCAAGACAGCAAACACATTATTCTGGATCGTATACGTCTCCGTCTCGTCGAAAGTGAGGAGGATGAGCGTCTCGCCGTCGTTGACGCGGGGGTCGGTGAGGAGAGGAAGGAGCCAGTACTCGAGGAAAGACGCGGCGAAGTCGATGGTGGTGTCGTGCGCGTCGTTGACCTGTGGATGGAGGGTAGTGCGTTAGCAGGCATGTCCATACCCGCAATATGAAACGAGGGTCAAGGCAGGAACGTGCGCACTCACCATATTCGGCGTCACAAACACCCACTGCGGCAGCGTCCCATTTACCACATCGTTCGCGAAATCGTTGAACGTGCGGATGCGCTTGACGCGCGTGGCGTCCTGGGAGACGGCATCGTAGATCATGAGCGGGTTGTGCTTGCGAACATAGTACGGGTAGTCGGCAGAGCCCGGGGAGATGTAGTTCTTCGCATTGTAGCTACAGCGGGTTTACATTAACTATTGAATAAGAGGCGAAAAATTGGACACGCACTTGTAACCATAAAACTCATCCGCGGGCATATTCTCCTGGTAGGTCGCCCAGCTGACGCCCTTGTCCTCAAGGAGATCGACGACGGTGGAGATGTTCGAGGGAATGTGGTACATGTTGTCGTCGGACATGCCGAAAAAGTCGCCCCCGATTGCGGCGACGTCTGCCCACGCCAAGTCAGCGCTGTTCTGATAAATATAGGACGACATGAGAGTGTCTCACAGTTGGGCTCAGACGGGTGGGTGACGGCGTTGTAGTTGGTGAGGAGGATGCCCTGCTCCGCGAGGGACTCGAAGATGGGCGTCGACGCGGTAGTCTTCACACTTCCTCAGCATTGAACGAATGAGCAGACAAGAGCCACGCACGGCAAAGTCGGTATTCTCCAGCCACACCTGGATGATCCTATTGAACGCCTTCCCCTTGCACGTCACCTTATCCTTGAGCGTGCTATTTGAAAAGCTGGTATAATTCGCAGTTTGCACGAGCGGGCCCTTGCTTGGGGGCGAGAACACCTGGGCGGTAGCGGCGGCGGCGAGGCGCACGCCGGACGCGAAGAAAAGTACGGTCGAGAGTCGAAGCATTAGTACTGGGTGTAGATGAAAGGGAGAAGACGCAAGTGCGGCGTCGTTTGAGAGCTCGCCAAAAGCATCGACCCAGCTTAAATTGACTTCGGAATTTCGGGGTTATGGCGCTGTGCGAAACGTGCGTGCGCCGATTGGCTGGAGAGAGTGATGGCCGGCCGGCATCGCCTTTTCCACGTGCTTTCGCGCGTGGAGCTCAGCATGCCCGACGCTGACGACGACGAACGGGCGCAACGCTCGAATGTCCTGTAAATCGGGACTGGACGGCAACGCGGCCCTTCGCAGCGGAAATACTCCCCAACCTTATCACTGCTGGCTGCGCATCTTTCCTCTTCGAATTCCTCCGTTGAATGGCCCCTTGGACCCCGCCCGATTTCTCGGACTCCGACGTTGCTCCGACGCGTTCGTCAGTGTAAAACTCCCGCCTTTGTTGAACACGGGTCCTGTGGGGTGGGTCGTGTTCGCTGTCCCAATCCCTGGCGAAAACAGAGATAGTAGCACGGTGCGGTGATTAAGGCAATATGCCCACAAAGATACCCTGAATTATGCCGATTTCTCAAGATCTGGTTCTCCTTAAGCTGCTGGGCCATGTCACTGCTCCACGCTCTAGCCCCAGATCTGCGCGCGAGTTATCCATCTGTCCAATCTGAATATTGGTCTTTCCACCTCGATACTAACAAAACTGGGAAATCCCCGGCCCAGCGTCCAACACCTCACGACTCATTCATTTGAATCCCATCCATACTGAACTACTTGTGGCTGTTGTTATAACAACGGCAGGTCCTTTTCGTAAGTTCAACTCTTTTGTTCTTTTTTCACGTACTCCTTCTCTCTCTCGTCTGCCATCACTTTGTTTTCACCTCGCCTCGCCTCGCCTTGCCTCTCCTTGCCTTACCCTCCGCGGACTTCCGATTTCCAACTTCTCTTTCCCTCTCAGTGCCCACCCACCCAGCGTACATTCTCATCCTTGCGCTCTTGGAGGCCGGAGCTAGATTGTCTTATTCAAGAACGGTATTTAGCTGAGGATCGGGGAATATCATTCTCGCATCTAACGTCCAATTCTCAGTCATCTGAAAATTTCCACAGTAGTTTTCACTGCCCCGCCTTCCACTGATGAAACATTGCAGCGCTTTAAATGAAGCCTGGGCGCTTCAGGTACCTTCACCCTTTGATCAGCACACTCTCCTTACGACCGTTCTTGTTTCGTTCAGCCGGCTCTTTTTTCCTTGGTCCTAATCAAAGGTGGGCTCACGCAAAAAAAACGACATCTGATACGTGAATATTCACGGTGTAGAAGTTTGATCCACGCCCTCGCGTTATCAGCGCTCATTGCAGCTCATTTCCCTCCATCTCGCTTTCCTTCCTCAACTCACCCCTTCGATGACCTCTTGGGCGGCGCCAGATTGCTCCGCCCCCTAGTGGCTCAAACTTCAATGACTCAGCTTCACCAAAAACAGCGCGTCTGGCGCTGAATCCTCGTCCCAGCCCCAGCGCCCCAACGGTTGTGTATACAAGATGTTCCTCCGCTTCGCTTCGGCAATGTGCTATCGGTGACTCGAACAACGTCCATGTAGACGGCCTAAGAATACAGCGGTCGGATTCAGAATGTAGAAAAAACATGATGTAGATCCCGGCGAAGCCGAGTCTAGTACAGACTCAGTGTCTGCAGATTTCGAAATACGCAGTTCTCTGGTGGTAAGCCAATTAGTGCAGTCTCACCAGCGAGAGCATCAACTATCAACCAAGGGGAAAACGCAAACAGCCAGAAAAATCACAGGAGAATCATGTTGAGTTGCTGCCCCAGGGTCGCAAGATCTACCACGATTCCCAAGCGAGCATCAAAGTCCTTAGTATCAATAAATTTGACAGGTGGGCAGGGAGACTTGAACGAAATGGACGAAAATGGTTTTGTTTCCATTAGAGTGAAACTCCCAACGCCGTAGTGATTGTCAACAGAATACTTGATTCCACATTGACAGGAGACCAAGGAAGCGGTACGAAGGTGGCAGAGTAGTAGATTTAGTCTTTAGGAAGGCACCCTCCCCATCGTCTGTCAAGGACCGTAGATTCCACACCATCGCGCGTCCGTCGCGTCCTTCGCGGTCAGTTGATTTTTCTGTGGCATCACGCACCTTCATCTCAACCATCGTTCGGATCCCGGCTCGGGAACCATCGAGCGCAAGGGTAGAGTCATCGTCACCCGGGATCGGCTTCCGCAAGAGAAACACCGAGCCGTGAAGGCGGCATAGAAGTCCCCGAGCCATGGTGGACAGCGGTGTTCGATGCAGGGAGTCGGAACACAACGTCGGTAACACTGCCAGATAGAGGTAGGCGCCGGAAATCAGTACCAGAAGCGCGACCGCAATAAAAGTTAGCCCGGTGGGGATAGGATGGAGTAACGCGATGAGGCCGGCGAAGAAAAGAAGGAGAGATACATGTAGAAGGAGAGGGATTAACTAGACCAGAGTGTACATGCCGAATCGCTGGTGACCAAAGTAGAGATAAGCAAATATATGGGCGCGCATACGCATTCCCTTGACCTTTGCTCCACGAGTGAGGCAATAGGAGCGCAGGCGAGACTGAACCGAGGGTCAGGATCCACAGCGTGTTGCACGCAAGGGACGAGGGACCGGGATGAACGGCCAGCAGCGGAGATGCATCCAAGGCGGATGTATTGGTGCCTGCTTCCAGTTGTTCCGCTAGTCGCGCTAGCATTGCAATTGTAATAGTCCCTTGATCTGGGCTCAAAGTCTTGCAGCTCTCAATCAAAAATGTAGCTGAGAAGAGGCCCGCCTGCTAAGAAAATTAGAGCAATGCCTTCAGCAGAACACAGCACGCACAAAGATGAACAGGCACTCCATATCAGATTTCCAACCCTCCACAAGGGCTTTGTCGTATCTGGCCGCTTCGGAAATGTATACGCTCCAGAGCTTAGCACCTGCCAACTCATCGCGATCTGAAGAAAGAACATCGAACGGACCCAAGTGGATAGATGCATCTCGCTGACCTTCACGACGTGGAGATGGGGCAATGTAGGCGGTAGAGCTCATCGTGGTTTTGAAGAACGCGCTAGCACCGCTTTTTTGACGTGGATCGTTGCGCAACATGATCCGAACCATCTCTAGCCTAATACAGCTCCTTTTCCCACGCATCTCTCCATTTTTAACAGCTCTTCCCCGCCCTAGCAGCAGAGCGGGAAATGCTGAGTGCCAAAGTTCAGATTCCATTACGTTGAGATAAAGGTAACCACGGCCTTTACTCGGGATAGCAGAAGATCCTCGCAAACGCGCAGGGGATTCGTTTGAGAGCTACTAATGGTATACACAACTCGTCAGGAACCAATATAACTAACAAGGGGAACAATTAGAACAACTGGAGCGCAAGTACGCCACAGGGGGACAAAATATCAAGTTGGCCATGATAAATGCAGATAGCAGATAAGTTTTTGCCTTGCCGTGCCAGGCTACGGCGTCAGAGATAGTGAGCCAAGGACCCGGAATTCCAATAATTACGCAACTGAGTTTTTGCCCGCTTCCTTCTTTCCCGCATCTGCGGTCAAATGTCCGTTGAACAGAGTCGGCCGCCAGTGTTCCCCATGAAACCAGAATAATGTTTCAGAGGACAAGCTGCATGCTGCTCCATCGTTCGAGTGGGCTCTCGGCGAATCGGTTGCAGATAAGACGTAAATCCAGAGATCCGGCCGCCGTTTTCAATCGTGTGAACTGATCATTTTTTTAAAGGCAAATTCTTCTTTGCACTTTGTCTATTGAAGTGTTATTTGGGCGATCTAAAATTAAGCCTCTAATATTCTGGCCTCTGATTCGGCTTCATCTGAATTTTATAGTGCATCCCTCGCACGGGCTAGTCAGCCGAGTCATATAAGTGATGCAGTTCAAAACGTGGGAAGCTCGGGTATTCTATCCATTGCAGTCGGTAAGCCTGCATGCAGGACAGAACTCCAAAAATACTGATAGGGTACAGCGTGTATTATTTTCAGGGCTCGGACGGCGTCTCCACCACGATGCCCGTCAATACGCCGTTCGACGTCCGTTGCGCTTCCCACGAGGACTTGACATAAATATCAGAACTCATATACACGGTTCCCTTCTTCCCACATCCTCTGTCAAATAGCTGTCGATCCACGCTGACCTGATCAGAAGCTGGGGTGCATATGTGCGTATGTTGACGCCGCCAAACCTAATTTAATCGAGACTGAAGGCGAGAGTACCGAAGATAAATGTCGACGCATGCAGCAAACCTAGAATGTTGAAATTGGGGTTCGCTTGAGACCCAACACGAGTCTTACCCGGGTCCACCCTCCACGATGCACTCGATCGTCAAAGGAAATGATCTCCTCATCCACATATACTTATACTGCCTGCAGCTTTGCGGAAACAGTGCCGCTGCCGGGAACGATCACTACTTCCGCAAACCGGCGGCGGGATCTACGGCAAGCCAAGCGGTCCTTGATCATCCAATGGTCCAACCCATCCCATTAGACTCTATCTTCCTCACTTAAGTGCGCGTAAAGATCGCCGTATGTGCTTTCTGCGACAATTATCGCCTATCTTCAGAATGCTTTACAATGAACATGACGGCAAAGCGGCCAAAGGGGACTAATTTGCCGTGGGGCCGGCCGAATACGTCGAAGGCACCCCCAATGATTAAATCGCATAATGTGCATGTATGCAACAAGGCAACCGCGTGTGCTCCCAGGAGACGAAATATAAAAATCCTCTTGGGTCAATTGCGCTACCTCTTGCCTCCGTGCACCCCCCACGATGCTCTCGCTCCGCATTTCCTCCAAGCAGGCTCAGATAGACGGCTCAACCGTCATCGACCGGCCTGACCTTCTCCCCGTTCCTCGAGACTCAGATGCCCGTACCTGGAACGCGGCTCATATTGGAGGTTCGTGGGAATGGGTCTTCCTCCACTTCAGGCGTTTGATTGAATCTTAGGATATTGGATTGCAATGGCTTTTGGTACGTCGTGAATTCTGGTTGTATTTATATAGTTAACGGGATATACAGGCATAAGGTCAACGAGTTGTATTTTATGCTTGATGAATCATTCAAACCGTCCCCGTTAGTCAATATCAGATAGCTGCCACAGCGGTTGCAGCGGGCCTTTCTCCTGGGGCGGCGATTGGCGCGGGTACGCCAGCATCTTCATTCTCCCTGCCTTATAGATGTATCGACACACGGCACAGTTTTTGTGGGGCATTTTCTAATCTGTGACGCTTTCCAAACCGTACTCTCTTTAATAATAAATAACCTTGCCTAAGCTCTCGGGTGCGCTGCGAGCGGTTGGATTGGAGCCACCTACGGAATCGTAGGTGCCTTGAGCCGCCGCGATCATCTCCTGACAGAAACTGCAGAATTTTCCCGTCCTCGCGCGCGCTTCCTTCGGCGTCTATGGAAACATCATCGCTGTTCTAGCTCGTGCCGTCTCTGGCGTGGCTTGGTTCGGCCTCAATACTTACCAAGGTTCGAATCTCCCACTTGCGGGATGTCTTCGACTTAACCCAACTAGGTGGCCAATGCTTGCAAGTCATGCTCGGCGCGATCTTCCCATCGTTCAAGTCATTCAAAAATCACCTTCCGCCCTCGGCTCATGTCACATCGTCGCAATTATTGTGCTTCTTGTAAGTTGCAGATTGTTGTTTCAATGGGTCCAAAGATCGCTGATTCACCATCCAGCATCTTTTTTATCATCCAATTGCCGTTGCTCTTCATTCACATAACAAAGGTGATGCTACTTGCTCATACACCTCAACTATTCGCTAAGCATTATTATATAGCTGCGACATCTGTTCATGTTCAAAGTCATCGTGATGGTATGTCCGCATCCGCGGCGTATTGTTGTATAATAAAATGTTTCCAGCCGATATTTGGTTTAGCTATGTGTACGTTCTCACAGTCTCGCGATTTGTTTCCTCATTATCGGTTTCAGTCGGATGGGCCGTCGGACGGGCGCATGGGTTCGGTCCTTTATTCTCCCAAAAAACGGATGTTCACGGTGCCTCGGTCGCCCTCGTATTCATTTCGGGTGTGAGCTCGGCCATTGCCGGGGAAACAACCTTGGCGTTGAATATCTCCGCAAGTATTCTGGTCTTTCAAGTTCGTTCAACTCAACGTCTTGCAGGATTTCACTCGGTATGCTAAATCACCTCGCGTGGTCGTCTGGGCGACGATATTCTCCCCTGTCCATCCTATTAACACTCTGCGCGTAAGACCTTTCTGTGGACGTTTGGGCTCCGGCCTTCTCTAAATCGCATTAGGATCCTCGGCGTCGTCGTCACGTCTGCGGTTCAAGTCATCTACGGCATCTCGACCTGGAATCCCTTGCAAGTCGCAGAATTGTGGAACAGCCGTGCCGCACAATTTTTCGCAGGCTTTTGCTGGGCACTCACCGCAATCGCCTCCAATATTTCTGCCAAGTAAATCCTCAAGTGTTAAACTCGAGTTCTGTCGCTGAGGAGTACTTCCAGCTCTACTGCCGTGGGGAATGATCTCGCCATCCTCTTTCCGCAGTACATCAATGTCAGGCGTGGTCAATACATTTGCGCCCTTGTGAGCCTGGCCACTTGTCCTGTGAGCCTCGAACGCTTCCCACTCCAATTAACTCAACCAAACGCACCACGCATAGTGGATCATCCAAAACAGTGCTACATCATTCACGTACGTTTCTCAATCTCAGGCGGAATGATGTTGCACTGATGATCGGGAAATCGACAGCTCATTCCTGTATTTGCCTCGCAAAGCTACTATACTTTTTCTCACATTATGCAAACAGGGGTGGATACACCATCTTTCTCGCCCCAATCTGTGGAATTCTGTTAGCCGACTATGTGATACCACTGTGTTATTTTACTGGTGTTCATTACTGACGAGCAGGGCTGTGGTAGTATATTCGTCAACACTGGCAACTCGATGTTCCAGCCCTTTACCGTCGAGAGTCCTCTCGCTATTGGTATACATATTGTACTCAACCACTGGTACGACAGCTACTGACGCACCTTAGGTACACCCATGGCGTCAATTGGCGCGCTATCGCGGCATTTATGCTGCCCTTGATCCCAAGCCTGCCTGGTTTCGCAGCGAAGATAAACACTAAAATTAAAGTTCCCATTGGGGCTAGATACATTTTGTGAGTCTCCTTTGTTGAATCCAACCAAATGGGTCTTCAATTTGTCTCATTGGTATATTAGTGCACTCGTGTGGCCAGTGGGCGTGATTGTCGGAGGAGCATGCTACCTTCTGTTCAGCGCAGTCTGGCCAGCCAGCCGCGTGAAGCTCGAGAGTCCGAAGGAAGCTAAGGCTCCTAGCTTTTCGAGTGATGGAGATCTGGAGAAGTAGTAGTGTATTTACCCGCATCGCTGGTATTGGAATTAAATTCCTCCCTATCTTGCAAAGTTGAGTTTATTAATTGTTCTATGTCTGATTGCCCTGACCTTAACTCAGTCGTTCCGCAAGTAGATGTACTTTGACATTGAATTTCATAGTTTAATTTTCATCGTTTTTGTTGAAATAAGCTCAGAAGGTTAGGGTTGTTGCCAGAGGATTTATCTCTTTGCAAACCAGTAAGTGCTAGAGGAATAACTACAAGGCTTTTATACTACTCAGAAAGCTGATTGGTAAGTAAAAAGTAAGCAATTAGTAAGTAATACTAGGGAACAATATACTGGAACATTCTGCCCGAGTACCCTTAGTAAGGTATTACGGCTTCATATTCCAACAGTTTTTGCGTACGAAGTCCATGGGTAACGCTCCCAAGAAAGTCTCGAAGGCTAATGTCAAGGTTCCCGGTCGGCATGCATGAGGAATCGGAAAGAACAGGCCGCGCAGCTCAAACCGAAGAAAACTACAAAGATGATGGTAGTGACGAGCCCGGGCCTGGTGGGCTGACAGTCGGGGCACGAAGGCGTTGCGGCGTGGGGAAGAAGAAATTGTATGTCACACGGCGGCTGTCAAAATAGATGTATTTGACATGTCTTTTTAACTGCACACATTACTTACTGAAAATCGAGAGTCAGCGAGAAATCGAGACCAGAATCGGAGTGGTCAAAGCTGGGCCGATTTTTGATCAGATCGATTCTGTGCGATAATCGAATAAGAACCGAACAAGAATCGGCTGAGAATCGACGTCAGAATCGGTCGCAAAAGGGTTGGCTGACTTCCCCTAATGTACGCGTGATGTTTGGCGCGTGTTTACACATCCCGTTGTGGACATGGTCGAGGAAATGGGCGGCGAGTCTCAGAAACACATTTGTCTCAATTTATTCTAACTATGTCCCAATAATAATAATAAACGGGGGAAATAGAACCAGGGTTGTACGCAAGTTCGTCAAGCCTGAATGAATGCTGCCTGCCCAAATGCAAAGGATATTCCAGGGAATGAGACCAAGAATGATAGAAAGAAGTGTGATTAAAATTTTTCGTCTTCGGACATAGACAAAGTATTCAGTGTGGCGTCAATGCACATGTCAAAGTCGAAGATCGCTGTCCACGATAATCCGGGAATGAGAGCATAAATGACAGAAAGGGGTATAATTGAAATTTTTACCTTCTGAAAGCTCAGTGTTCGGTACGGCGTTGAAGAAGACGTCAAAGTTGAAGATCGTCGTCCCATATATATTTGTGCCACAGCTCGGAGGATTTAATCGGCCGAAAATCGGCCTTGGACCCGCGGGTTCACAGGTCGGGATCTTTCAATACTGCGTCTTCCCTGTTATATTCGAGTTTGAGGTCGACCCGGTGAATTTTCTACTTCGTACCCGACCTCGTCCATACACTGCGAACAAAATTCGTGCATGTGGCACCACGCCGACCGCTGTACGGCATCGTCTGCCGACAGGGCCGTGAAGCGCAGTGATTGGCGTATTCAGACAGTTGGAAGGTTTTTTTTGTAACCCCACGGGTCTGAACAACCCCTTTGCTTTCTCTCCACAAACCCTCGTCCCTTGACGCCAAGCTCCTTGAGTGCGAATTTAAGAAACGTCGAGCAACCTCGACAGCATCTGGCCTTGGTTCATTCCGGAATGGCGCCATCCTCAAGCCTCCTTGCACTTTCTGCACTCGTCATAAGTCTCGTCTTTAGCTGTGGGCTGTCATTTCTATGTCCAAGATCTTCATTGACCACGCATCATAGCGGCGAGCGCCATCGTCCCGCCTGGACAACAGGGCGCTTTCAATCAATCAATAACGCACTCGTCCAATGGGCCGACGACCGACGCTAATCTCATCGCCCGGACGGTAGGCCAAGTGAGTCAGAAATCGGGGCCCCCCTACGACGAGGCGCCAGATCCCGATATTCCTCCGACCGGCGTTACCGCAATCGATGGGGTCTTGACGAGCTCTACCGTCGCAGATGTCACTGGTTCCACCAGCTCCCACCGTCGTCGGCCCCGTCACTACTTCGGCCGCTTCGATAGGCGCCAGTTGGGCTTTGAGGAGATCTTCGCTGATCTGCCCGCCAACCAGCACGACGCAGCCATCGAAGGCACCGCTTACCTTACGTACACACTCGTCCCCAACTCGACGTACAACATTGATGCTTGCTTGGCGTGGGCAGCCACTATCGATGGTTGTGGTGCGTACCCTCGTGTCTGATTCGACTTGAAGTCTCTGACATTGCCACCGTCAATCTAGTCTTCGTCAACCTCTACTATGAGTTCAACAACTACCTCCTCGACTTTGTCTTCAGCGAAGAATCTAACCTCAAGTGCGTCGCGTACGCGGACATCCACGACGCTTCTGAGCGGACCAATTTCGGTGGCCAGGCGTCGTACCCTCAGGCAGGCGACTATATTCTGTCCTCTGTGGCCTGGTCTCACGCCACGTATAGGTTAACAATAACACCGTACCCCTCACCTACATTACCCAAAGCAGCGGCTGGGGTCTCCAGAGCCTGATTGACCCCGCGGATCCGGATGGCTATTCTCTTGTCTTTGGCCCTACGGGGGGCGCGAACAATGCTCCCGGCGTGAGTGTTACTATTCCTTCTCTTTATTTGCTTCGATGGCTTTTGTCTTCCTCTTCGTCTCTTGCCGTTTATAAAATAGCTTCCAAACAGCAATTTTGTTGTCCCCACCCCTTCTTCTGTTTTCTGCACTACTGACGGACCACCCCGTAGTATATGGGCTTCGCCTTCATCGACAAGTACGACGTGAATGCGTGCGCCCAGCTTTGCAATGCCCGTGGAATCAGCGGTGTCGGTGGTGGATGCGCCTACTTCAACATCTGGCGTGCAGTCGTCGATGGCAACCCTACCACGTACACCTGCGCCATGGTATGCGTCTTCATACTCCGCTCTTGCTATCATTCACTCCGAGACAGTACTATCTTGTCGCTGATGAGTCCACGGCTGTTAACACGGGCCAGGGCGACCTCGTTGTGACCTACTCCCGCGGCTACAAACGTATCTCGGTTCTCCCCCGACGGCGGCTTCGAGGGCTACACTGCTTGCGATGACTTTTGCTTCACCACGTCGGATGCGACCTGGATTGGCACCTCTCCCAGCAGTGGCCACCAGGACGCGACGATCTTCTTCTCCCCTCCCTACGCGTATACCGGCCACAGTGTCGGCCTCCTCGGTGCGGCGTTCGGCGACGACTCGCTGCTGGGTACGCTCTCTCCCGCGGCGCCACTCGTGACCAAGGCGGGTGTTTCGTATTCC
Organism: Mycena venus; assembly: GCA_014462655.1. NCBI lineage: Eukaryota > Fungi > Basidiomycota > Agaricomycetes > Agaricales > Mycenaceae > Glaucomycena > Glaucomycena venus. The sequence goes on from JACAZI010000028.1 coordinate 122,781, forward strand.
ATCCAGTGTTTCATGAACACAGCGTTCTCGGGCTCGGAGCTCGAGGCGTCCGCTAGTGTCGACATCACATGGAACGGTGCCACTGTAGGCAGCTTCAGTGGGTTCAGGAATTGGCAGTTTGTCCAAGCGACCGCAACTGGCACGGGAAGTGATACGCTCGCATTCGTTGGCAGCCCCGCGCCTGCCTGGGCATTTATCGACAACTGCTTTGTCTATCAGGCGTGAGGGATGGACGACCAGAACCAACACAGATGCTGAAGCTCTCCTCCGCGGATTTTGTCATTCCGTATCACGCTTCTTCACTCTATTTCCTTAAATACGGGGTTCATTTGGGACAATGCATATCAGACTTGGGCGATGGACGACAATAGCAACATAGACACCGAAGCTCTGCTATGGGCTTTCTTTCGATCAGGCGCACTCTCCTTGCGACACTTTTCACGAGGGCCCCTCTTCTCACTCAATTCTCTTGAATACGAGGCCGTTATTCTATTTGAGCGCCTAATGTCTCCTCCGCTTTCTCTAGTTGCCGATGCGCCGTCGAAACCACGAGCGGGGTTGCGGCGAAGTGCAAGATCTACTTTGTTCTGCGTTCCAAGCCTTGCCTTGCTTGCCGTGTCGTCTGTGAGAATCCATCGTCGATAATTTTCCTATGGCACTTATAATCGAGAAATATTATATCTTCGAAGGTTATCTTTCTTATTAATTCAAAGGTATGGAAATTCCTCAGCCATTTAACCTGTTCGAACCTCAAAATTCAACCCGCGAATCACGGTTTGATTGACGCAGTCGCCGCTGCCGAGAGGCGGCGGAGCGGACATCTGACCCGAGTTGGCAGATTTGATGCTCGGAACAATGCCGGCCGAACGGCGAACGCTGGCCAGCAAACGCAGGGCTGTGGACTCACTTCTCGAGAGATACAGCCATATCCGAGTCCTACCATTATCTCGATCCACCTTTTTTAGCCCAATCCTGCTCTGGAAAATTCGCAGTCAGACTTAAATAGATATACTGGTAGACACCAATTGAGCTCCGCTGATGTTCAAATACTCTTACATGCCGCAGACTGACAAACCGCTGTTGAATGTGATACTGATTAGACTAGGCACCTCTTGACAGACGCAATCCGAAAATCATCCTAAGAGCTCGATGAATCGCAGTCAACAAGGTCTATAATAATCGCTATTTGAGAGTGGCATGTGCGCCGGAGATTGAGGGCTAGGAACTCCCGTCGGAGAGTAGGCTCTGGGCCCAGTGCTGACAATCTACATCGCAGGGAGGCCTTGGCACTGAAGCGCTCGACCGAAATTTGAAGACGATGAGTAGAGAAAATAGAACTGATTGGGAAAAGGCAAACATGTTCCTAGATTCTACATAGATGCACAGAATCGCAAGGCATTTCGGAAGTCGACGGAGTACGTGGCCCAAAACTCGGCACACCAAAATGTTCGTTACATTTTTAAGAGCTCGCGCCATTTTTCGACATTCGTTTGGCGCGAATCGAGGCAATGTTGCGGCCTGTCCAGAAGAGGTCATCACGGAAAGATTTCTCGTTGCAAGGTGATGGCGTGGGCTGGCCAATGAAACAGATGGAAGAATCTAGTCACAGTTCGGTGAAAAACGTGTATTAATAATGATAATGGCCGTGGCACGTCCGGATTTACGGACGCACCATTCGGGCGAGATCTATACAAATCGGACGATAAATTATCGTTTTTCACAGGCCGACTTCTCACAATGACCATGAACTTGATAGGTTTCCATATAATCCGGAGAGGCATGAGGCAAAACCCTAGCATTACACGTACAAAAGTTTGGATGGATGTACTCGTACATATACACATGAATCGGAACATCTCGGTCCTGGAACAGTTAATAGATCGCCGCCAGTCGTTTCAGGACGTAGTCCCCCGCCTATTAAGCCAAGCCGGGATCGATCTCAGCCGAAGATACGATGCATTGTGAATTCTCACCGAGATCGGTTCATACTTCTTCGGACGCGACTGGTCCCATGTTCCTGGGATGCAGTCTACGACGGTGTTGTGGTCCTACATATACATTCACGCACGCCGGTGTATCAGTGGGAGTTGACTGCAGACCGGTGTGGCGACATACGGGGGAACAGAACTATCGGTCGCGATGACAAAAGGTTAACAGAGTGGATAATCGATGATTATGACCCCACGCACATAGGGAATGGAATAGCGCTCCGGGATCATCCCGTCGGCGGATGTTGAGTGCGGTGGAGCGCGTACGCGATGGATTGTGCTTCTGATCGTGTCGTTGGACCCTGCACGAATGAACGAATGAACTAGGACCAGTGTCTCGGCGAAAGAAGGCGTCGCTCACATCGCATCATGAAATCCCCTGCATTCACGACGAGTGCGCCGGGTACTGGCCGAGCAGGCTGCAGATCGTAAACAGTTGTACAGGGTAGTCACGAAGTAGACGCACCCGAAACGACCCCGGTGCACAGGGATCCTCCACCTCGAGACCGCCGACATCGTCCTGCAGCAAGAGGGTTATGGAGCCGAAATCTGAATGCTGCCCGATCCGTGCGATCGTTTCATTTTGCAAGGATTCCGCTGGGACGCTGTGCCGAATCTATGCTTCAAGGCGATGCTTGTGGTGTACAGCACATACCTGGGGTAATGCAGCAGCCGAAGCTGGTTATCGGCAGTGGAGTGGTATTGCAGGAAGTACTCTTCCTGAAGGCCCAATCCAACAGCGAGCGCGCGCAGAATGTTGAGCTCGATTTTGTGGCAGAGCTGAGGGATGTCAGACGACGCAATGCAGTGAACAAGTGCGAGCTATGGTGCACCCAGAAGAAGTTAAGACACGTCTCTTTGAACCCCGGCAGGGCGCCCTCCGGGAGCCAGATATTTGGCATCATTTCATCTTCCTCACGCCCGCACTCGAAGCTCTCTTTGACGTCGGGAGCCAGGGCGCGATGCTCTGCTAGTGCGTCACGGTCATAGACATGTTGGGAGACCTTTTCTTGCCCTGGTGAAGAGTAACCTGTGGATTAGACATTAGCCCTACAACTATCTCAGCTCTTCACAACAGATACCTCGATGATGCGTCCCAGAAGGCGGGTGGGGTGCTAGTTTCTTCACTTCCATGGACAGCGCAAAAAAGGTTTTCGACTGCGAACTGTCAATGGTTGTATTGAGAAACACCAGTAACCTACCATTTCAAACATCTTAGCTATCTCGTCGACAGGAATACCGTGGTTAATCAGGTAGACGAAGCCGATATGCTTGAACGAGGCCAACATCTTCTCAGCGACTTCCTCCTTGTTGGAGCCATCCATGAAAGGAGCGAAGTCAACGATAGCAATTCCGCTAGCGTCTTCGGTGGAATCCATGCGCTGCCCTTTGCTGGTGGTCGGTGGGAAGAGAAAGGTGGCGATGCAGTGCCATGTGACACGGATCAACAAGTTTCGGCCAAGTTTCGGCCCGACCTTTACTCTCCCGGGGTCCCCTCATGTCCTTTTTCATGGTCATGACCTGGCATCACAAGAAAGCCCTGCGACCTCGTTGTCTTGGATCTGACCCACGTAGCCTGAAGTGGAGCGGACGAAGCATGAACTAGCGGACATCAGCATCAATTCATTCTGGACTTATCGTCCAATGACTCCAATCATCCCTGCACCGAACCTCAATCTGCTATCGTCGGCGGAACCGTGCACCTATCCTATCGCTCATCACCACTTTCCGATGTGCTCTTCTCTCTGGCATTCTCCAGGTCTAAAGATAGGACATCCCTGGCTATTTCCGCAACCGGAGTATGCATTGTCAAATGACTTCCAAAAACACCGGCAAGTGGCTCATGTGCACCAACGGCGTCCCTGTGAATGGCCTTCTGGTAACTCTGTCTCTTTGCTGCCCCGCTTCCGGTTTCTCAGTGTTGGGAAATGTCAAAACCATCCTCCTTGCCTCTCCTACAATCCTATCTCCGTGACAATTCCTTTCGCAACATTGCTCTACTCGCTATCCAATACGGCGTAGATAATGGAACCGCATATGCTGCCGTCATTTCGGTCCTGATCATATATCTAGCCTTTGCTCAGCGTCGACGGGCAGCTACTGTCCGTAGTATCTAGGGACCTCAATCCCCGTCGTGACTATTCGGGCACATGCTGCAACTGACGCTCCACTCGACCTACGGCGACTATGAGTTTCATTGGCTCAAATTATACGGGTCAGTGTACCGGCTGAAGGCGTGCTTCGGGGTTTGTCTCTTTCGATCAGCATAATCATGGGGTTAATCCATACACTGGAAGACCGCCTGATAGTCTCCGATCCCGACCCATTTCAGTATATCTTCCACAGTCCGCATTTCGTATTAGGGTCGAACGTGGCAAATGTGGTGGACTTGCTGCACGGGAAGGCATGATAACGGTCAAGGGCATGTCCTTCTACCTGGTCACCTTCGTGCGGGCTAATTGTCGATATTTCCTAGAACACCATCATAAACGACTCCGTACCGCATTGAATGTCGGGCTCACGGCCTCTGCCGTCGGAAATTACCTGCCCTTCTTTCAAAAAGCGGCACAAACGGTGAGTCCTATGGTGCAGGAGCCACTCTAGTCTGATCCTGTACGTCCAGCTGACACAGAAGCTGGAAAACTCTTCAGCTGCTGGGGTATCGATCGATGTCTGCCCACTCCTCGGACTTGTCACCTTGAGTGCAATAACCGAAGGTAAACTGAACAGCTTCTACGTGATATTTGATCCCGATGTTCATTTCAGCGGTCCTGGGGTGCTCGACCGACGACTTGGGGAAAGATTTTGTGGCAGCCACTTCCAATATTTCGTGAGTGGCTCTTCGTTCGAATCCATGTGATCAACAAGGCATCCCGAGCCATGGCATCCATTCAGTCTCCGTGACAAATCCTCGCCAACACAATTGGCGAGCCTTTACCGAAATGGATGTGGAGAGTGGATTTCCTCCTTCCCACGCAAAACTTCAAAGCCATTTGCACGGCGAGAGATTCGGCAATTAATATCGGGGCTAAAGTAATTCGGGAGAAAAAAGATGTAGCGCGGAGGGGACTGGATACCACGATGGATTTTTATGGTCAGCTTCGTGAGTTTGCAGCCCTCATCGTCAATATCAAAAATTACCTCTGGTTTAGTGAATTCAAACGGGATCAGGAATTCAGCCACTGAATGAACTTGCTGCTCAGACGAGCCTTATACTCAACGCGGGGCACGATACTACCCCCCAGATATCCTCGCCTTACTGTCCCTGCTCCAATGAACTCACTCCCAGGCGAACACTCTGGCGTTTGGTCTTCTCGAGCTCACCAAAACTCCGGGATTGCAACTGCAACTCCGTGCCGAAGTCCATTCCGTCTTCGGTGATGCAAACGCGGATGGTGTCTCGTATGATACCATGCCCCTGTTGAATGTTCATCAAATTCCACAATGAGGGAAGTAATCTCACCCGTTGCACAGGAATTGTTGAGGATGTACCCAGCGGAGCCATTCACAGATCGGATGGCCGTTCAGGATACAGCTGTACCTCTGTTGGATGCTATCAAGACCTCAAGCGGCGAATACTTGTCTCAAATCGAGGTTCGTCAGAGCCAGATTGTAATGCTAGGACTCGCAGCTTACAAACGGTTCGGCACATGTCCTGACATTCATGTAAGATGCTCATCCCTCTTCTACCCTAGAGTCGCGCTGGGGTCTAGACGCACACAAGTTTGAACCTTCACGTTGGCTCACAGGAACGGCGTACAAGGGGGAAGCGGTCGATCCGTATGCAGATCTGCGAGTCACTTTCGTCGTTGTGTCCGCTTTCACTATTTAACAACGCGCTCACAGTCTGTCTTTCTTGGGTGGCCCTCGAACATGTTTCGGGTACGATATCAATTCCAAGCATATCCCGCAATACTCAGTCCTCTCTATTTGTGTACCAGGTGGCGTTTTGCGTGAGTATTTCACTTAAGACAGATGGCTTGCAAGGCCGCTCACATTGATAAAGGATATCAGAGATGCAGGTAATTCTATGCGAGTGGGTGGGCAAATTTTGTTTTACACTGCCCGCGGATGAGCGTGACGCTGTTCAGGCTCGCTTTGCAACTATGCTACTTTCGGCTCCGCCCACGGGAAAGAAAGGCACTCCGCTGTGCATTGAGCTTATCTTGTAGGGGTTGTTGAGGGTGGAATGGGTGCCATGTATTTTTGTAAATATTCCAAAACGCCGTGTTCCTATGTATGATCTTCGCCGCCATTGACAAAGATGGCTCCGGGTCGGCACCAGCATTGATGGAGCACCAGAGTCACGCTTATGATAAGAGTCCTTTACCCAGTGACTGGATTTGTTGAAGTATTGGCCATCACCGGAGTAATATGCCCGGAACTGGAAAGTTCATTGACGGCCACCACTGGCCGCCGGTGTACCTTGGCGGCCGCTGGTGGCCGTCGGTGGACATCGAGAGACATTGATGCCCACGGGATGCCAAGATGAGATATTGTTTTGCGGCAATCTCCATCGGTTGGTGTTGGCGTCCTCCACCATATTCCATTGGATACCATTGGACTTCGATGGTGGGCCAAAACAAAATTCATTAGGGGAGTTCATGCTAGGGAATATTTTCCCGTTTGTGAATAAAAATAATCGTGTGATGGGACAATTATTTTTCCAAAATAAAAATATTCCACAAACGAGATTTAATCTCGTTTGTGGAATAAACATTTTTTTTGTGGAATATACCTGCTTGAGTAAGCAAGCTGCCTGTGACTGTCCTGCCCCCACCCATCATCCCGCCTCTCCCACCCATCATCCCGCCTCTCCTACTCATCATCCCGCCTCATCCCGCCCATCATCCCGCCTTCCACGTCCATTGTCTCCCCTTGTCCCACCTATCATCCTGCCCCTCTCCTGCCTGTCGTCCCGCCTCTCCCGCTCATTGTCTGCAACAGTCCTGTCCTCCCATCAAAAAAAAAAAAAAAAAAAAAAAACTCGGCACACATAAGGTGGTTTGTGAGGTGCGTGTGTCTGGCAGGTGGAATTGATGCTACAGAAATATAATAATATCCTGGGACTCAAATGGGGTGATCACACATTTATTCCACAAACAACGATTTTATTCATCCCATCAATTGAATATATTTATTCACAAACAGGAAATTCAGCCCTACCGTGAACTCCCCTATTGATATCCGGCTAAAGGCATTATTTGGTTGATCCTGGTGCATAGTGTGACTTTTAAGCCCCTTTTTCTGTGGTATATGCTCATGGGCACAGTGGAAAACACATCAAACATACTGTGCCTTTTTACATACTGTGCAGTTGGATGATGCGGGGAGATGAACTGAATATGTCTCAAATTTCTTCAAAAACACCTTCTGCAAAAGAAGAACCGGAATAAATGAGTTGATCGCACATGGGAAAACTTGCTTTGTCAGATAATAGCTCGCAGGTGCCCTAAGTGAGTCCTGTTAAGCGGATGAGATTGCAAGAGGAGATCTGGAGGAATGAAACTCAATCGAGGATGGCTATTTCATTGCCTTTTTCAAACAAGTTGTCATGGAAAGCTATACTCAGCCTGTATAGATACTGAGGTATTTCATTCAAATCGACAGTCACGGGTCACGGACCCCTCTGTCGATGTCGAAATTTGGTCGAGATCACGCGTCACGGAGCGGTTTGTCGAACCTCCAAGCTGTCACAAATACCTCCCCCCCCCCAGTGGCGAAAAAAGTTAAAATTTCCGTACAACTGTCGAAATTTTGGCAGGTGTCGCGCAAAATTCCGGCCGCTGTTGAAATGTCGAATAGGTAAATCGCGTCACGCGTCACACCCCCCTGTTGATTTGAATGAAATACTTCAGTACTGATTGAAATTAGGCTTCTCGATTCTAATATCGAACATCTCGATTGGCCGATTAATAGTGGCCTGCAACGCTGCAAGTTCCGCTGGAATTTCCAGGAAACTGGTACTTTCTGGTGGAAAATCTATTACAACTCAGTGGATTCCAGTGGGGGTTCAGTGGAATCCAGCGTCATTTGTGCTGCCACTGAAATCCAACGAATTCCGGTGGAATCCAGTGGATGTTGTGCTGGCGGCCATCGTTTGCCGATGCCGAACAACGCCGATCAGTGCCGTTTCCACTGCCGCGTATATTACTGCATCACCGAGTCTTTGGCACTCAACAATCGCCGTATGATCCGTGTGATCCCACTCTCTTGGTACCGCGCATGCCGCACACCCGACGTTGATCCGCTCGGACACGGGTTTGCCGTCATTGCCGTACACCTTTCTTCGCTTTCATTATCAAGTCTCAACCAACTGCGCGCAATTACAGTCCTTGCATGCACGCCCCAGGCCATTGAGATTTATTCAACCTGTGGCCCCGGAGTCTGAAACTCGGTTCCTTCTCGGCCTGGACAAATCTCGGATGGGTCCTGTTGATGTTTTCCTGTACATGTGCCTGCACTTCCCGCTCCTGCGGTGAGTCCTGCCCGCTACTCCGACCCATAAAGCCACTTGCACCGACTCGAAGCTGCTACTGCGATAATAACCATGCTCTCTCTCAGACTCAACTCGCTGTTCTTGGTTGCATCGGCCGCTGCCGCCTCCGCTATTGCCGTCTCGAGTGCCACCACCACCACGGCCCCCGGAACACTCCCAACACTCCCGGGCGCTGTAAGTATTTAATTTTGCAATCGGTCTGCGCTGATCCGCGCGCTAGTGCGCCCCCGAATGGGCACAATGCACTTCGGAAAACTTGAACTGGATCGGACCCGCCTGTTGCGATGGGTCTGTCTGCACCGTCCTCAATGCGTTCTGGTCGCAGTGCTTGGTGCCGACCACCGACCCAGAGCAAAGCTCTGATGTTGGTGAGTGACTCTAACCCATGCGCAGCACGATCTTGACCATTCACTGGGAGAATGCGAAACGTGTTGATGTATATTCTGGATATCAATGCACTCGATTTATTTATGAGGGAAAATGGAAGAAGTGAAAGAAGCAACGGAGTGCGCAAACTCGCTTCCTTGCAAACAGTAAGATCAGGTCTTTGGGGCGGGCGACAACTACACTACATGTGGCAAGTCATTCGAGAAAATATCATCACACATCACGCTCCAGGCCTCCTGAATTTCTCTACCACATCCGCCGAGAAGCAGATGCTCTCGACGTGGAAGGAACTATCTTTCTTTGCCGACTCGATGTGACTCTTGCATTCCGCATCGGTCAATAACTGGAACGGAATAATATTTAGAAAGCGCACGGAGCGGAAGAGTGACCGATACCTGAATAACTTCATCCCACGACTGGCCAACACAAAACAGCGTTAGGAACCCGCAACGCAACCACAAGCTACAGCTTACCTTGCTTTCAGCCAAAATAGCTAGGACCGGCTGAGACGGGGGGATATCCGGCTGCTTGGAGGTGCTCTTCCGCATTCATGTTCTGAACATACTGAATGCGACGTCAGATTGCCGGCCCGCGTGTACCCACGTGCGACGCACCAAGTGCCACTTAATCGCCGGTTTCTTTGCGCCATAAACCGCATCAATAAGGCCCTCCAGCCTCTGTTGAAACTCGGTAGCGGACATGTGGCCCGGGGCCTTGATGATGCCGACAACGACGTTGCTGTCACGAGGGGCATTGGGGTGCCCCTTGGAGACCTTGGCCGCAGAGAAGATGCAGGCATCGTCGTGGAAGCCCCACGATTTACCCGCATCCAACGCCTTCATGTAGTCTGGGTCTCGGTGGCACTGTGGCGTCCTGTTGAGAAAGGGGGTCCAAGCTGAGGACATGACACACCTCCGCCCAGCTGTCTTCAGTCTAAGTTGGGTCCGGTGAGAAATCAGAATAAATTATAAACCATGAAAGACCCACCTCGTACTCAACCCGGAGGCAGACGATGGGCCGCGGCTCAGGAATCTCAAGGGCCGTGATATGTTCCTTCAACTGCTCGTTCTGGAAGATCTGTCTCCGAAGTCAATGCTGTAGGTTCGAACAAGGCAGAGCAGGACATACGATATCGAACTTGAGGAAGTTGCGTTGAGCAACTGGGGTCGCGAGGAGGGACTCCACAAGGGCCTCGCACTTCCTCTCGAATTCTCTCTTGGACAAATTGGCGGGAACGGGGTGAATCCCGAACGCGGTGCAGTGGGTGTCCCTGGCAGACATTGTGGGTACTGGCGTGGGACGGGGCAGGTACGGTCTAATATAAGGCTCCTAGCCGGGTGGCATGACCTGGACAGTTATGCAACCACTTCTGTAGTGCACTAGAGGGAGTACGGTGGACATAGTAGCTATCTGCATTTGGTCTAATGATGGGGAAGATAAAGCTCTTAGCCGGGTGGCATGACCTGGACACTCATGCAACAACTTCTGTGGCACACTAGAGGGAGTACGGTGGACGTAATAGCTGCATTTGATCTAATGATAGAGAAGATACGGGGTCATTCTGCACCCATTATCGCAGAATGTCTATTTAGTGTAATGACTAGGAACTGTCTTCGAACTCTCGAGATTTTGGAATCCGTCCGCACTGCACCGTCAGAGTGTCTGTAAATCGCAGGAGGAGCCAAATGTTACGACGACGTCCGGCTCCAGGAGATTTTGAACTATGGGTGCTGCCGCTCTAAAACCGTAGCATATTCCCTGCGTCCGTGAAATTCAAATCCTAAACATACCGACCAATGGACTTTGAGTCAGGTGGAGTCTTTGTCCGTATGACGTTGACGGTTCCCAACATTCAATTCGTGAAAGTTAACGGCAGGTCAAATTCCGTATACGGCATACGATTGCTTCCATTAGCATCCAGGTAGATTTTCCGCTGGTTCGTGTCATTCGGATCCTGAGAGATTGTACGGTTTTTGTATATGGTCACATCAGCACACACAGCCTATTGGAAAAATGCCATTTGACTTGCAACGGAATGAGCCGGCTTTAGGGCTCCGAACCGTCCGTTTAACGGTACGGCCGTCGAAAAAGCCGCCGTTTTCTGGCCGCGGGCAGACCTGATCACGACCGTGACAACTTTGCACTGCCCCAGGTCTCTTCGCTATCTCACAGCCAGGTGCATCATTTAGCCTCATCTCAAAACACGGCTTGCGTCTGGACACATGGAAGCCATTGCCTACCTGGATTTTCTGCCTGACGAGGTCTGGCTTGCATGTTGGATGCAATGCTCTCGTCGGCAGCTCCGGCGGCTCTCATTGGTTTGCCAGCGCTTTCGGTCCCTCGTCCTGCCTCTTCTCATGAAGCACCACACCTTTGACGCTATGGCTGTGGTGATGTGGCTCACGCAAGATAACTGGATGGAGCGCGTTCGCCATCTGCATCGCACTGCAGTCCGACTGGACAGGCTGAGCGAGGTTCCATTTGCCTCCTTGGTTCGTTCTTGGAAGGTCGTGTTTTGGACGGGAGACACAACACGTATTTTCTACACCAATGTAGAGGTTATTCGGCTCTTAAATCTCATGAATGACAGGCTCGTCGTGACCTTGTCCAACACACTCACTGTTTACCACAACCTCTCCTCCCTGCATCTCACGAATGCGATCGTCGACACTATCTTACGCGAAAGCTTGGCGTCGCTGCCGATGCTGGAGGATCTGCATCTGCTTCAGTGCAACGTCATAGCTTCGCGTGGGTTTCTGGGATTGAAGAGTCTGACGATAACGGGTATCAATGATCAGGAATCTCTGCAAATCGCATCTCCGCAGAGTCTTCGCACCCTTAGCGCCGGTGATCACCTTCCCTGTTTAATGAGGGGATTCGGTTCCGAGAAACTCCACCAACTGGTCGACCTATCGATTGCCACTTTCGGGCCGTTGGACGTCGACGAAGTGGTCTCTAACTTCGGGCAGTTTCGCCATCTGGAATCCTTGACGGTGTACTCGCTGCAGCACAATGACATCCACTCTCCCGCTCCTCCCCACGTCATGCCTCTTCTATCCACCCTTACCGGTCCACCAGCTTTGCACCACTGGCTGGCTCCCGGTCGCCCGCTTAGCAGCGCACAAGTTTTGCACAGTACAACCACGCGGTGGAGAGAAGATGCCCTCATGCCATTGTGTCTGGCCATTGCCTGCAGCTCCGTTCCTGTCCTCTCCATCACTCTCCTCCCCCCCATTTCGGTGGAACTCGAAACCCTCGTCGCGATGATATCGCTGTTCCCAGACCTCAAAGAACTGTCATTCGTGGTTTGGGGAACGTCATACGTGGTCCGGGGAAGGCTATCCAACACCGACCAATGCACTCAGTCTGGTCTTCCACAGGTGGTTCCGGTCGATCGGCGTGGGCCCGACCTTAATGACGAAGCTGCATTTGATGAACTCCCGGTGGATGATATCTCCGACGTTGAGGCAGATGAAATTTGCACAGTCATTGTCACGAAACCGGTCCCGAAGATGGACGGCTGGATGCCCATCAATGACTCTTTGTGTCTTCACGTACGCATTTTGTTAGTCGTATGTATGAGCCTCGCTGAAGATCGCCGCAGAACACTTTTCGATGGATCATGGACGGCATGCTTGTGCTTCCGCCGAGCATCGAGACACTTCGAGTCGAGAACAACGGTGATTGTCTATTGCTGTCTCCAACAGAGCAGCATGAAGCGATTGCCGTTCTCTGTGGTCTCTATCCACTCCTCCGGGAGGTGCAGTTTGGACGGTCCCATAATTGGAAATGGAACGGCGAGTTTTGGAAGTCCGTAGAAGAGAAATCACGCGTCCGGATCGTCTAGGAGTCGGGGATTTCCTTTTTTCCCCTTCTCTCCATTTGCTTTTCATTTTTCTTTCGAGGGTAGCACAGATATCAATACCAGAGAAGGTCATGATCATGAAAAGGTTGACCGAGAGCATAAGCACAGCAACACTACACTGCCAGCTGGTTCTAGGACCGTTGATAAACGGTTGGTAGGTTAGATGTCAATTTAGGCCCATCAAAAAATTATTCGAACTTTCGAGGTGGTCCGGCGTGAGAACTTTGTCCGAATTCGGGATCTACCTCGGTCAAAAAATTTTCCGAACTTTGGGTCTGACCTCAGTGTTTCGAAAAAACGAACTCGGAAAAATCCACAGTAGCTAGGCTTTTTGATCTCGAAGCCTGCGCTGTGATCTATCTCTGATGTATATTGCGGCTCCTCGATGATACTCGGGTCCTGACCTTCGTCCCTAGTGATGTTCAGCGCCCGGCTCGGCCTGAAAGCCGGGGCTCGGGCTCGGCTTGGGCGGGCTCAGGCTTCAGATTCTCCGAGCCCTTAGTGCAGGGCCTGAAGCCCTGAGCCCGGGCCCAAGCCCGGGCTTTTTCATAGCCCCCCCCCAAAAAAAAAAAAACAATATGCTAGATCGAACATGTATATTATGTTTGCAGAAGGGATGGAAGCAAGAAGTTCATAATTGCCTGGCCAGCTAGTCGGCTGCTGGCCCAAAAAAAAAAAAAAATGTCGATCATGAGCAGAGCTAAATATAATTGACGTTCCACATGCCGATTGGATGCCGCTAATAGTCGTCGTGCCGAGCGGCCCGTGCTTTGATTGCGCAGCGCAATATAACCATATGGAGATACGGCTTCAGACGGAGAGGCTTAAGTAATTTCATAAAGAGGGTGATGAGTGACTTCCCATTAACCGTTCTATTAAGATTTACTGCCCAATTCGTGTACACCTGTTTGGCCTTATCCCCTTCAGTACTACCTCCATCTCGTTGCTTCTCCCCTCCTTCTGGAATCCCAGCCTTTTCGTGTCGCCTTTTGCATCAACTTCTCTTCTACGCCACACGGCTGTGTTGTTCTTCCATTTGATCATCGCTGTTGCGAGCCGTGGTCCCTGTGTTGAACGGCGAGCTGCGCAATCTGACTGAATTAGGCCGATTGTGCATAGCAGACGTAACACGCGGTTGAATTGCTGTTAAAAACACCCAAATTTGGCGTATCTTTCACACTGCGGCCACGCAAGCCTTCGGCATCATTTTTTGTATAAAGCAGCGTCGTCGGTGCTCTTACTTCCATATCTCTGCCCCATCATTCGTGCTCCAGATACCCTCTCTTCCACTGCTGTCAAATTCAAAATTCCTCTCCCAACGCTGTATCGAGTGAAACCTGTCAAGGCTGCAATTTTACTGGCTACTCATGTTGCTTCTGGATGGCCTGATTCTCTTCAATCCACCGCTTTGACTGTCGATCTCACAGCACTGGTTGCTTGGTGTCCTATCTACATGAGAAGAAGCAATTTATTGAGCAAGCATTCCGCACCCGACCTCTCCCAATGCCTTCAATCAGCCCCCCGCAAAGGAGAAAATCATTTTCAATCGGTGTTGGCCCCTGGAACATTTATTCCGGGCTCTGTGACTGTGGAGGCTATCAGAGACTCTGATAATGATCTTGCTTTGCTTCGGTTCTGTTCGTTCATACGCTGGCTCATTTCACATCCCAATACATTGATCAAATTCTCTCTCTCTCTTTCCATGGTTCCTTCGCTTCAGCATATCAAGGCAACATCATAGGCAATGACTTATTCATCCCTTTTACAATGATTAAATCTGCTTCAAATTACTATATCTCAATGTATTCCACTAGAAGTCAACGTAGTTAGTTGTCTTTGAAAATGAACCCCATCTAAATATTCTCGGCTCCCTGAGAACTGTAGCTTAAAGACCAGCTCTTTCGAAGTTGAACACTCATTGTGTTACTTTCGTTGCATCAGACCGCAACAACAGGCTCCGTCTGGAACCCGGCTCCCACCCTGTCAAATGGAGCGCAAAAGAAAATTGAGCTGGCCCGCCATTCGGATCCAACGGCATTGTCCAAAAGCCGATGGTCAAGTTGATTTTCATTTCGAGGCCTCTCAGGCCTTACCACGAGAACGACTCTTCTTTGATTGAAGGTTCCCACCTTTTTAAAAACCCCCAATGGGTACAACTCGTATGCCGAATGCTGTTCGCACCCTTAATCACCGGATCTTGATTTGTACAACCCAAATGCAACGATTCAAGGCCAAAGGGCAGCGGAGGGAGGACATGGGGGATGAGAATACAGTAATATCCTCAAGATCGCTCTCATACATGTCGAGTCTTTTTATATTATTCAGTGTGTTTGCACAGTCGCCAGACGTGACCCACATAAATTACCATGTTCCACGTCAAAATTCGCAGCCGAATGCCGGACGTGGCCATATCCTCGCGGCTTGCAACGCGTAATCGCCGCAAGGACTGCGGGATCTTCAATAGGATCCAAAATACGCAAAAATGCCACGGAGGGTGGTATGGCCAGTGGGATTTGTCCGCAACAAACCAAAGGCGGTACTGTTTAAATTAAACTTCTGAACAGATCAGGCCATATGCACATACTGCAGATCAGATAATCCCTCCGCTTCTCCGCCTCCCCTGAAAGCAGACCTCAACACCCAACATGTTCCTGGCCCCATTCGGCACTGAATGTTGTGAATAGGATCACATCGAAGTTGGCCACTTTTTAGCGCCCACAGCTCCCACTTCAATGGAAGTCGGACCTTTTCAGGTGATCATTCCGGTGATCCACAACCACATAACGCGTAGCGATTTCACGTCTATGCGCGCTTTTGACTCAAATGAAGACTTCCTCTCAACAAAACATGTATACCTGTGCCGAGATCCTTCACACAGGACACAGCCTTCCTCTCTGTTTCGACAGCTTACGAGTTCAATCCAAACTTTCCTTCTGCTGGGCTTACACTGCCTTCTGCTGCCGTCCTTGCGCCCATTCCGGGCCGGCGGGCAATGCATTTACTCCGGTCCCTTTTGCAGGTGGTAACAATCATCGCGCTTCGGGGAGTGCACCCTGTTTTTGTTGTCAGATCTGCTCTAACGTCTTATTTAAACGTGCAGGGACAGATTTGCTTCAAGATCCCTGATTCCTGCGTATAGTTTACCATCGAATCCTCCGATGACGAAGAAGAGGACAAAAGCCAAGTGTGTGTTGTTTTTTGCCTGAAATTTCTTTTGACTCTAAATTATTTGGACAAATACAAGGTCAGCTGATTGAGATCTCCAAACCCCAAACGGACGGTGAGGACAATGAGGACAATGTAAATGCATGTCAGTTGCTTTAGTTCAGCTTCCCCCCCTCTTTTGCTGAATCTCGGAATGAAAATCACCCTGCCTTGAAGAAGTTATTGATTTTGTGCTTCTGCTTCATGATGTAGTTTCGCAACTATTTGAATTTTGCCGACATATAATTACAATGGACTTGAAGTCAAACATTTCTTTTGCGGACCGGGTTTAATATTGATCTGAACCTCGATCACATCACGGATTTATAGCCACCAAGCACGAGTGAAATGGTGCGGACCTCTCAAAATTGCGCAACTCACTATCAAGATCAAGACACAATTTTCTGGCATGTTCAACTTTATACAGAGTACTCTCACGCATTCGACACCGAGACCAGGCCAGAAGTTTGTCACGGCCGGGTGTGCGTACAACTACAAATTTAACATACCCAGAGATATCGGTATAAAAATGTGAATATTTTTCCTTCTTTGCCGGAGCGTAGCGAAGGCATATCTTGTAAGAATTAAAATATACTCGAGCTTGCTTGAAGGTGCCAGCGATGCCATCAAACTGTGAAATATTCAAGTTGTCTGCGACAGTCTGCCAATGCGCTGAATTTCCATGAGAAAGAATAAAAATCAAAGTTGCGTTCGCCTTTGAACAAGGGCCGGAATGAACTCCAGCCGGAGTCTTCTCAATTTTTCCTGTAGTCAATCGGCCAAAGGGTAGCTCGGGAGGAGCGTGGAAAGTTGCCACCACCACCGAAAACTGTTTATTCGTTTAATGATAATCTAGAAGGGGGTAGCGACCCCCCCCCCCCCCGGAAATGCCGTAAATTCTAACGGCCAAATACCATCGCCAACGTTACCCCGCATATTCTTATCCATGCGACAGCTTTTTGGCATCCCGGTAGCAATGGGCGGTGCAACTACAAGGCGCGGGTCTCACGACAATGATAGATTCCCGTCCCACAGCCTTCGGGCCCTTCATGACTCCCTCCATCTCTTTCGCCACTGTAGTTCTCGTTTTCATTCTTTCGGCGCTGCGCCTCGCGGCGCAGGTGGCTTCTCCTCATTGGCGGGTATGAACATCGTATCCCCATCCTATCCATCCGAATTAGTGATGAAAAACCCCACAAAGAAGCCGAACATCACAACGCCTACCGCCGCCCGCGCCAGCCTCGCTGGTGCAGCAATCGACGAGGGCATCGCGATGCTGAACACAGCGGGTCAGTTCGATGGTCGGTCTTTCTCTTTCTCGGTTGCCCCCCGCCTGTCCGCCCGTTTCAAATGTGATTAATAAGATATAACATAGGCGACCCGTATTACGATACCGCAGCCAGACTGTATTCGCAGATGGCGGAATTCGATCTCGCAACGAAGCAGACGAAATATCAAGCGAAGCTAAAGCAATATTTCCCGCTGGCTCAAGCCGGTGGCCATGCCAACTTCTCGGACGCATAGTGAGTTTTTCTTCTCGTCCTTCGACTTTGCACAAAAATATAACCTTACCACTTGACATATAGTGTCAGTGCCTAAATCGCAATCGCTTCTCCGAGATTTAACTGAGTTGACTGATGACATTCACAGCTCAACTACGCACTGTGAGAAGCATCCCTATCCAAGTATTCTCTCAGCATCCTGAGATTCAGGACAGAGCCTACGGTCGGGCAGCGGTGCGAGCATACGCTGCATATCGAACCCAAACATTCCTCGACTACGCCATCCAATCGTGGTGGTTCGGCCGATCCTACACTATCTCGACTAGCGATGTCTCCTCCGGCGCAATAAAGTCGAAGGATTTTCCTCTCTCGAAACTTTGCAGCGACAGTGAGTGTATTTAGGTTGTTATGAAGAAAAGTTTATCTCGTTTGGACAGTATCAATGGCTGGGGGTACATTTTGGGTGCGTCGTCTCCGGCATTGCACCAAATAACTATAAATGAACGGCGAGAGAGCAGACCACAGACGCTGCCAACCCCTATATCGACGCGCTGGGGACTGGGTGCGTCATACAAGTTTCTTATTTCCGAGCCTACGCACCGCTTACTATAGGCCATCCAGTTCTTTCCTCGTGTACGTCGCCTCTTAGCCACTTCCCCCATCCACCCACCTCACGGACATGTATCCTCCAGCCTCTCTGCTCTGCTAGCGGAAGCCACATCCGATCAGATGTATCTCGACGCCGCCACCCAAACCGCGGACTTCGTCCACGCGCACCTCTACAACATTAACAACCTCGTGCAGGACTCCATCTCTTCCCGCGCAAACGACTCCTGCGCAGTCAACGAGGTGGTGATGCCGTACAATTCGGGGCTAATGATCCACGGGCTAGGTATTCTGACGGACATTACGGGCAATGCGACGATGCAAGATTTGTGAGCACGCAATAGTTTTAGTTCTGGCCTTCGGGGAGTTTGATCTGATGTATGCATACGCGCATTATAGGCTTAGCGACATCCTATTAGCCACAATCCCCAACACCGCGTGGCAGAACCCGGATGGCATCGTTGGAGGAAAGTATTTGGAGTTGCTAATTAACTAACCCAGGACTACTAACGTACAGCGCATTCACAGATCTCGAGCTAGTCCAGGGCCTTGGAGTCGTGCACTCCCGAAATTCCACAACAGCCGCCTTGCGGGCCTACATCGAGAGCTATCTCGCAGTCCAAGTAAGTTTAATATCCAATATCTTGCTTCGATGCTAGAGCTGTGTCAATCTGACCCATTTATTCTCTTGAAACATTCTTCCAGTTCAACGCCGTTACTGAGCTGGCCAGTTCGCCCGGCATGAACACCTACGCCCTCTCCTGGTCGGGGCCCCCGAGCGCGGCGTTCTCTGGCGTCAACCAGACCGTGGCCCTCAGCGCGTTGATTAGCGCGATGAATCTCGGGCAGAACGACTCGACACTCACTGGCACTTCCTCAATGCAATCCCCGTTAACCCAGACTCCTACTCCTACTCCTACTCCTACATCTTCCGAATCGGCGGGACTGTCGAAGAAGAGCACAAATAGAGGAATAATCATCGCCGTTGCAGTGGGAGTGGGCGGAAGCGCGGTTCTAGTTGCGGGCCTTATCCTCTGGCTCGTCCACAGGCGCCGGCGCGCGCGCCTCATAGGAGCGTTCGTACGTGTGGCGAGCCCCTTCTCCCTGACACGCTCCGTCGCGGAAATCCAACCACTGACGTGGGAGGCGTACCCGCGCCTGTCCACAGAAAAATCCGACGAGAAAGGATATGTTCCGCCCCGCGCTCCAAACTTGAACCCGAATGTGGCGAGTCAGAATCAGACATCGCGCCGAGCCACACACCACGCCCAAGCTCAGATCGTTCCAAATTCTTCTGATGCACTGCCGACGGAAGAGCTAGTGAGGCTGCTGAATGAGCGACTGCATATGCAAAGTCACGAGTGGGATGAGCAAGAGATGCCGCCGGAGTACCCACCCACGGAGCATGGGACGTTGTAGCTATTATATATTGTTGCTTATCCTGGGCTGTTTGTATTATTCGCGATATTATTATTCAAAGTTTCGGGTGTTCTGAGTCGCCTAAGAACACTTGTGTACCCTGCTGAAAAAGTCAATACAACTCGGTCGAACTTCGTTGAACTTGAAGCCCGGTGAAGTGGAGGGTGCTACGTTCAAGCAACTGAAACGTTGGGTGGTGACGTGAAGTCATTCCCTACCTGATTAGACCAACGACGATGAAGCGAGATTAACAACAGCTTCTACGCCCTACCCAATTTACCACGACGACCCGTTAATTTCGGTTAATTTATCTTTGGTGGGAGAACATTGCTCTGTTTCAGCGGCTGCAGGCTTACCATGATTCATGGACGTAGGTATTGTCGAAATGTGTTTTTACTGCAATAATATTCAATTTATTCAGACGCCCGCCTTTCAGAAAGAACTTGCCCATGACTTGACAGTCTAATATTGATACTTACTTGTTCGTCATCAAAATTATTAGAGTATCTGTTACAGAGACTAACTTGACAGGCTGGCTCGTTATCGGTGAAATGGAGAAAGGCACGATCACCTAATGGCAGTAACCGCGGACTAGGGCTGGTTTCATGGAAATTTAATCTGCTTCGCCCGAATTGCTTCCACTCTTAGTCATAACATTCCGGCTTACCAGCCGAGTTTGCCTTATCACCGGCTGAATCTACCATTGCCCATCGTGCAATTTCATCATAGCACCTGACCAGGCTAGGCTCCACGTGAAGACTTCGTACTCCACCCCATGTTCCGGCCTCTTCCAACAGACCCCGTTTACAAAATTCCGGAAAGATGTCGGTCCCGAGCCATGGAACCGTTTTGAACTGCAAGGAGGTGGGATTTTCGAGTCATAGAAATGATTATCTCTCATCTCCCGCTTCAAGTTGACATACTGGCCAGCGATCGCAAAAAACACCCTCAATCCTTCACGTGTAAATTCAGCACTCCTTCAAGTTTTTTTTACCCGCGAAACCACCGAAAACAAGGCGAGTCTAAATCTGGCCGCGCCGCGGTTCGATGGTTTATTTTTAATACCGGTCCTACGTCTTTCGCCTACTCTTTTTTTGTCAATCCATCAAGCCTTCATCTATTTTTACAAAAGCTGAATGGCGCACAGGACTCGTGGACTCGGTTAATCGACGGACAATGTTCACCAGGATTCTCCGACCTAGTATTAAATGACCCTGCCACTTTGGCGAAGCCCAGGCTCCCTGAACTCACTTTCTGCTCGCCAGTAATGAAGTCCTTGTCTGTTCTCGTGGCCGTTGCCGCTCTCGTAGCGAAGGTTTCTGCTCACTGTGAGCCCTAGTGTCGTCTCCATCCATGCACTGTCCTGACACTGCAGCCGAACAGATACCTGGCCGCAACTCATAGTTGGCGGTACCAACACCAGCTCGTGGCAATACGTTCGGTAAGCCTGTAAGCCCCGGCCGTTTCCAACCGTCTAAGAGATAATTTTCAGCGAAACCAATAACTGGCAGGACTTGAACCCGGTAAGTCCACGATTGATTTTTTCCTCTCATATTGTCATCTAAACGTGTGAGACAGATGACCGATGTAAGCAGCGTCGATGTGCGATGCTACACATCAGAGGAATCTGGGACGGCGTCGACTATGAGTGTCGCTGCTGGTTCGACGGTCGGATTCACAGTCGATGGCAACCCGTCTAATCTCTACCATCCTGGAGTCAGTCGGAATCACTGAATCGTATTACTTGAATTGACCATTTGACGGTCTTAATTCGCCAGGTGTTGAATGTTTACATGGCGCAAGCGCCTGCTGGCACCGATGTCGCAAGCTGGGATGGAAGCGGCACCGTGTGGTTCAAGGTCTAAAACACTGCTTTCCCCATTATACTGCACAACTTCAACGCTTACCGCCCTTTTGGCAGATCTACCAAATCTCCGCAGTAACTGACGGAGGAACCTCAATTACTTTCCCTGCCACTGGTACGTTCCTGCAATCCGTGAGGTGTACTTCCCTCATTGAAATGTGCAGGCTTGACCCAAGTGACGTTCCCGATTCCGTCTGAGACTCCTTCTGGACAGTAAGCCTCGTGATATGCTTCTGTAGTTGAGCGGTCTCCAAAACTATCCCAGATATCTCATTCGGATCGAACATATCGCCCTGCATGTCGCCTCGAGCTTCGGTGGAGCTCAAGTACGTCTTGAATTATCTTCTTGATCGTTTATTTTCAACGCTTTCACTTTACATAGTTCTACATCGCCTGCGCCCAGGTTGAGGTATGTCTAGATTCTCTCATCGGTGCTACGCGTACCAACAGTCTCTGCTCTCTAGGTCACCAATGGTTGGCATCTTTTCATCCATACCTGAATCCAACACTCACTAGATGACTAACTCAAGGTGGAACTGGCACTCCTGGTCCGCTCGTCGAATTTCCCGGAGAATACACTGTATGCACCGTTCCTGACTTCATGAATAATATTTTCTAACCGCTGTGATTAATACAGGGAAATGTAAGCACTCGACTAGCGAGGAACTCTTGAACTGATTTTCCTGCGGCATCCAGGAGCCTGGCATTCTGTGAGTTTCGTAGTGTATATGGTTCTCAGTATTACTGAATCTTGTTGGCCCACAGCATCGACATATATTACCCCATTCCTACCTCTTACACGCAGGTTAGTAGACTCGACAATCAAGCTGTCGAAGTTCTCTAACCTCTACGTCATACAGCCTGGGCCTCCGGTGTGGCCTGCGTCTGGAGCGGTTTGTTATTCTCTCATTCACCATTGCTGATGTATTTAATTCTTTGTAGTCATCGCCACCGCCAGTCAGCACAACCTCCAATGCCCACACAACAGCGCCGACAACATCTACTGCGACTAAGGTCACTTCTACGTCCACAGCCTCGGCGCCTTCGGGCACGGGTGCCGCGCAATATGCGCAGTGCGGAGGTGAGACCTTTCAAACTGTGGACAGAAGCTATGTATCGAATTCTCACCTATACACCGTCTGTTGCAGGTCAAGGCTTTGCAGGACCGTCTACTTGGTATGTACGATCACTGGATAAGATCCCATTTTGTGGTATTGTATTAAAACTCGTTTCTAGCGTCAGCCCATACACCTGCACCGTGGTGAACCGTAAGCATCCATTTATTAATGACTGTTTCGGAGTCAACTAACGAGCATTAATCTTGCCCTCTTAGAATACTATTCTCAGTGCTTGTAAATTTATACCACCAACTGTCTAACGTTTGTTGTAAGATAGTCTGGAGCTCAATCTGTGCATTTTTCCCACACAACCGTGAGGCCATCAAAACATGTTCAAGTAGCGAAGTGGAGATTAAAGGTACGACCTGGAAACGATAAAGCGTCCGTTAAGAGAGACTAAGGTGGAGGTCGAGATTCGAGAGTTCCGCGTCCTTTTTTCGAGCGAGATCAATGCTTTCACACAGCAAATCTTCTGGAGTTTTCCTTACATGAATACCTGAACTCGGATATCCTGGGAAATTTTCATTTTGGAGCAATTTCTACTCAAGTTTTACATTTGAACGCAATGAACGGATCAAACTACGCTCGATCAGGCATGATCTTGACACCCGAATTGCCGTAACAAGCTCTGCCTCAATGATGACCCCGATGCGCAAACGACGCAAGGCTGTCTCTGCGCCTGCCTCTTCGCAGAAAAAATCTGTCCTTGGATTGTGCCGTTTGTGCGTACTGGAGTCTCCGATGTCATCGATGCACGGACGTCAGGCTGCCAGGTTGCTGGAAGATGTTCGAAGTGCCAAGCGTGGTGCTCTGGCTCCTCGTACCAGACTGGTAACAAATTCTCTGAGGACTCTTCATTCCACTGTTATTTCTGGCACTCGGGCTTTCTTTGTGTTGGGTTGTGTTGGCGTTCTGTAGTTTCATCCATAACCGCCATCCCCTTCCACAATTTCTTCGCGTCCGCTGCGCGGACTAGTGAACTGCCCGTTCCTTCTTGTAAATTGTTTACCGTTTTTCGTTACGCCCAGCCAAAGTCTTGGTAAGAGTTATGGTAAAGTTGTTAACCCTCCCATATCATTTTATACAGTATAACGGGGCCAGGAGAAAATGCCGCGACTGCCGCGGCATTGCCGCGGCACTGCCGCGCCAATCCCAACGTTTAACTAAACATTCAAATCAGTACTCCTTTGAGTCAAATCACACTGTTGCGGCATGAAACTGCTCAATTGAGACTCCAGTACCCTCAAGTGAACATTTACTCCCCAAAAATGAGATATTTCAACTGAGATTTTGGCACTAGGTCCTCTCAATGGGGCCATGGCTGCATCCCTGACATGTCTGGTGCAATTAAACACTATTCCTACACTTAACCAAAGTTTTGCGGTAGTAAAAACCATTCCCTTTATTGACTGTCTGCCGCGGCAATACCCTGTACTTGCACGGCAGTCCCGCGTCAACACCGCGTCAGTGCCGCGTCAATACCGCGGCAGTGCGCGTCACTACCGCGGCAACACCGCGTCAGTGCGCGTCAGTGCCGCCTCATTGTCGCGGCACTGTGCGTCAGTACTTTCCTAATTTCCAATGAGCACATCATCTAATTATCCGCAGGGTTGCTATTTCTGTGCATTGAACAGGTGTCTTGGAGTTCAAGTTGCTTGCATGGACCAAGTTTGAACAGCTTTGATTTAAGATTAGCTTGTGGCACTGAATAACTTTTATGTGCTATCAAGTGCTTCCTTTGTTTATCTTTCATTCCAGCCCCTCATGGTGCACAAATCTTTCATGTTTTTTCTCCGAGTCTTCACTAGCTGAGACACCATTTAATCCATGAACACTCATTTCGAAATTTAAACCAAGGCTTTCCTTGGAATCCAATCCATTTATCACATTAAACTTTATGTCATGTCGATCCCGCTGTGGGTATCGTTTTCTGCCATTCGACGACGGATTCAGCCACCCCATAGCCCATAGGTGATTCTGCTCATTGGGTGTCAATACCATTGGTGCAGATGATTCTAATTGAACCTGAGTAAATGGGGTAACACTGGTTCATTTTCAAATGAACATGAGGGAAGAAAGAGTAGAAATTTCCTCGATTTGATGCAAGCATAGTATTGAACAAAGCCTGGCAGTGCCGCGCAGCCATCTGTGTTGCGTTTGTTCTTCCCACATAGGTGCACTCGTCTTCGCAAATGCCTTAGGAAAGGCCTCCTCCAATTTCAACATATGATTGAGTTTCCAGAAAATTGAACCACAGTTCAGGCTTATCGGGCATGACGGTGAAGTTCCACAAGGGTAGTTCATAGGGTCAGGAGAAAATGTCGCGCCTTCCGCAGTATTGCCGCGGCACTGCCGCGCCAATCCGAAGTTATAACTTAATGTTGAAATTGATATTCATGTGTGTTGCATCACACAATTACAGTGTGGAAGTGCTTGCTGGGAGCTTTTATTCTCTCACTGGAGTGCTTACTGCCCCAAAGATAATATTTTCCAGGTCAAGTTAGTCCTTAGCAAGTTGTCCGCGAATGGATACAAAGCGGTCGGTTGAGGGAGGCCATGATTTTAGGGCTCCTCAACCTTGCAAGTCGCAGACTTTTGGATGCAGGTGCCAAATCGGAGGCCACCCAGCTGAATTTCTGTTGGAGGTTGAATAGACTCACAATTGAACATGACAACCCCAATTAACAGATGTCCAGATATCCGAATTGCCATACCCGCATTGTCAAACTAATTTATCATTCCAGTGCCACTGGACTTGTAGGACTTGTAGGCACTGTGTTGACCCTCCAAGAACTTCACTGCCGCGCCAGTTGTATGACCCCGCTGCTTTACCGCCCATCATTCTTGGTTCAAGCTCGGCTGCGGCCATTTCAGTTGTAGGGTGTCAGACAGAATCCAATCAAGAGAAAGACAATTTGATTGTGCAGCGTGTGTCCTACACCACCAGATTGGCTCACCACAGAAGTGGAAAGAATGAACACATGCCGCATAATACATTGGGCATATCTCAATTGCCTACATCTCCTAGGTTAGTGACGCAGCACTGAATGGAAAAGATCACTTCTCTGTATGTTCTTGGGATAGAATGGTAGCTCCCAGCGCATCGGCGACCTGCCGCGGATTGACGCGGTTGGCGCGGCATGCCGTGGACATCTGATGGTTTTGCCAGTTGTTAGGTTCCATTCGAGTAGAAGGACAAACACAGAGATGGATATAGTTCAGTGGAAGAGAAGGTATGTAGCTCGTTGGATCCCATTTGGTGAGTTCCACTGGTTTTTAAACTGCTGGATTAAAATTACACACACTTTTTCCCCAGACTAAATTGCGTAAACTGCAGACTGCAACTATGAGCTTCAATGACAGTCTTTAGTCAGGATATGACTCGACTCTACTTACTTTAGTGAAATCTGAATCCAACAAGATACCAGTGAATCGAAATCTACTTTCCTTGAAATGTATGGCCCTTGTACTCAAACCTGCGGGACGCGGAATTTATACCGGCCCATGTGCTGCGCACCGTTCCTGTGGTTGAACTAGATCTGAACTGTTCCGACATCTCAGGCAACACACCTGGGCAGAAGTTAACTTATCTCCTCAGTTTTTGCAGCGTAGTCAGAATAACTTGGATTGCTGCATGATGACGAGACGAGGGTGTAAAATCTTCCAACCGGAACTAATTGTAGTGCGACAGAAAATGGAGAGGCATTGCGAAACATCAATGGAGCACAGGCAAGTATTAGTGAATCGTTGATTACTGAACCGCCGATACGGCATACCCGCACATCAGTTCAGAGATTCAAGGTGACCGCATTTTCTTGGTTGAATTATCACTCGGGCATCTCGGTGGGGCATTGACACTGTCGTACTGGCTTGGCGTGGTATGAACTGAAATTTGTAAGCGGGACAGAGTGTAATTTCAGGGCAGCTGCATGGTAGCTTAACTGATTGACCAGGGCTTCTGCCTTGCCCTGGTGCAGCTCACATAGATCATCCGAGGGTAGATATTGGAATGAATCCTTGTATTCACGCTGACTCATTTTTACCGATTCAGGCCGCAATCCACGGTCATTGAGGCTTAAGCGACCAGTGATGAACCATGACCGATGGAACAGCTACTAACAAAGAACTGTCAAAATGAAATCTTTGGAAAAGAGAATCATCCAGCTATGGAAGCGATTTATGCTCGTCCCGTGAAGTCGGGTTGGAATCGAATTTCTTCGAATTCAACCAGACCCGAGCATCTCGGGCATGTTGGGGCGCGGCCCCATTAATGAGGTGTTGGAATCAGATTCTTTACCTACAGTGTGATTCGTCTGGAATTGAATACCTGACACTTGAGATATTTCCGCAACATATACATGACAAGTGAAATTGAAAAAAAGAGATTGACAAGCGCAGTTTTGGACTCCTCGATGCCATTGAGGTTCAATCTGATTCAGTGCGGCAGGGGAGTCATCGGAAACAAGAGAATTTGCTACCTGTGAATCAAACTTAAATACCCGTAGATTTCGCATTCAAATTGGTAGAGACTGGCACGGATCGAAGGCACACCCTCACAGCAGTGTCCATTGACAAACAAGTTGACTGCAGTCTCCAGAAGCGCGGAACCACCGCGACGCCTCTGTTGAATGAATTGCTTGAGAATTTCAAATACTGCAGTGCCGAAAAGTGATTTGGAAAGCTAGCTCAATAGATTTCCCGCACGTTGAGGCGGCAGGGAGGCAACAGTGCCGGAGAAGTCAGGATTCAAAGGAAGTTCAATTCACCTGATTATCTGCGTGTTAACCGGTAATCCTGACACAAATCTTATTTCATGACAAGGTAATACCGGTGTCAAAGCCTAGGCACTACAAATAAACTGTCGGGAGACATTGATGAAACCTTACTTGTTGGTACCACTGTACTACCACGGCATTTTCCGAGTTCACTGGCCAGGTAACGAGCGGGAAAGCACTTGAATTCGGCACCTGAAAACGGTAGTCGCACTCCAAAAGAAGCCCACAGTCTCAGCCCGGGAACCCCCTCATATTGGAAACCAGAATATTAGTGCACAAATACTTCCATGTCCCAAGGGCAGTCTTGATGACATCCTGCACTGGAGTAGGTCAATTTCACGATGTAACGTGTAGTTCAAGTGTATTGGGTCAAAATCCCCATTTACGGTCGGGAAACACGCTAGAAAAACAAGAGTTAGTCCACATTTAGCCCAAGATTGGGATTGTTCGGGCTGTACGAACCTGTGGTGCATAAGGGCAACCCTCACCTCCCACACGATGCATTTAGAGTATTAAAACTTACCCCAACTTGGTTTTGGGCGACAGATGGTCTGTGGAAGGAAACAAACGCGGCGCGGCACTTGCCCCTCACACCGCGGCAATGACACAGCCACCGCCGCGTCAGTGCCGCGTCAACGCGCGTCAGTGCGCGTCAGTACCGCGGCAGTCGCGGCACTTTCACCCAGCCCGTATAACGCCTCAACATCTGAGCCAGGTAATAGTGGGACGGTACAGCAAGTCGAAAAACAACCTCCATTCATCCACCGAAGAAGGTCATGGTCCGGGTTCCACAACAGGGCGCATTAATTACAATATAGTCCAGCAGTGTGATATGGCGACGACGACCTATGTTTGGCCCAATGCACCAACTGGTCGATAGCCTGGAGATCGTTTAAGCCTTCGACGCTGTTGTCTTCCTGGACTGTCTGGCACAATGGTTGAGCGGTTTGTGATGATTTGAAGCTTCATGTTCATCAATTTAGTCAGGGCGTCCACATCCCGTTGTACAGCAGCGTCGCATAGGCGGACCATACGATAGGTGTGGATACCATTGATTAAGCAGCTGGAGATGAATGGCATCGCGAGATTTTTGTCCAGGCAAAATAATAGACGATTACCTGCACTTGCCAAAAGTAATGGTGTATGGTGGTTCTCATTGTTCTGGGTAGCAAATGACTCCAAACAACTTGTGGACTGAAAATATGAGGGAATAGAAGATATTCCTGCATGATAATGAATTACCATATAAGGTAATTCTAGAGATATAAGCCATTTTTGGCCAGAATTTGAAATCGACTTTTTGCACAGGCATTGTGGGAAAAAATGACCCACATAGGCAAAAAGTACTTGTTGAGTAGTGCAGAATAGCATTTTGAACCATATCAATATCTCATGATTTTTGCTATTTTTTGCTAATTTTGGTGAAAATGGCCATTTTGTACTCATGACTGTGAGTGCAAATCATGAGATATTGATATGGTTCAAAATTCTATTCTGCACTACTCAACGAGTACTTTTTGCCTATGTGGATCATTTTTTCCCACAATGCCTGTGCAAAAAGTCGATTTCAAATTCTGGCCAAAAATGGCTTATATCTCTAGAATTACCTTATATGGTAATTCATTATCATGCAGGAATATCTTCTATTCCCTCATATTTTCAGTCCACAAGTTGTTTGGAGTCATTTGCTACCCAGAACAATGAGAAACACCATACGCCAATACTTTTGGCAAGCGCAAGTATCTGCCAAATATCCTGAGCCATAATAGAGTATTTCGTGGATTCGGCGCGGGGACTGAGGAGTCGACGTTGACGATACGGGTTACCAGAGAGAAGCAACCAGGTCAATGGCAACGTCTATGTGGGGTTTCAGTGTCCCAACGCGTCGAAAACAATTCAGAGGGCGCCTGCTTGCAAACGCGGTCGGTAGCAAATGGAAAGACACGTTTCGGGCATTACCGGCGTGTGCTCCGATTGGCTGTGCCGCTCAGCTGCCGAACCGAACTTTGACCGAACTCTTGATTACCGGCGGCCCGGCGGAACCTGGCACCGCCTCTTTGCGCGTCCGTGGCACGTTCGTTCTCTTCTTTTCCTCCCTCATGCCCGACCCATGGCCCGACACTGCACCCCACGACGACGAGCAGGCGCTGCTCATGGCTGGCCCGGACTCCCCTCAAGATGCTCGGCAGGACAGATGGACGACGCGCAAGCCCCCGCGGCGGAAACGCGCCTCAGCTTTATCGCTCCTCACTGCTCTCTTTCTGCCCTTCGTATTTCTCCTTTGGATGACCTTTTGGACACCCCCAGACCACCCTGGTTCCGAATCTCATGAATCCGATGCATTCCCCCTCAATCCCAAGTTCGACAAATCGGCTTCGCCGAAAACGCGTATATACCGCTGGACCGTATCTGTTGTTCCTGTCCCTGGCGCGAACAGGAAAATAACGGTGGTAAACGGGCGCTCACCTGGCCCAATGATTGAGGCAAACGTGCATGACAGGATTCTTGTGCGTTCAGTATATTTCTAGTTCGGCTGTTTGTTCACTCAATCCAGGTGTACGTGACGAATGGCTTGCAAAATGAGGGGACGTACGTTTTCTGGATGTCCATCTTTTCTCTATTGCTACACTCATGTAAAATATACCCCAGATCCATCCATTGGTTTGCATCTCATCATTTTCCCTCCTGTGTAACTTACCGATCTACAGGCACGGCCTCCCGCTCCCCGATACGCCATGGTACGACGGCGCCCCAGGCGTGTCACAGTGTCCCATCCCACCGGGTGCAACCCTTCTTTATAATTTTACATTTGGGGGATGGACGGGGACAACTTGGTGGCAGTGAGTGCTTTTTTTCCTTATTTAATTTCTGGTTCGTTCTTTTCTTCCAATTGTAGTTGCTCTCCCGACAGCATGGACTCTTTGTTCTCGTCTTCATTCCATTTTTATTCCACCTTCCATTTGTTATTACTATGTGGCCGAGCCTCGGTGTTCCCTTTACCCATTCTGCTGGTCGCTTCTTTCTGTCCATTTTTCTCCTCTTTTGCTTTGCGTGACTCTGACTCCCATTCTTCCCTTTTCATTCCCGCAGCGGGCACTGCAATGCAACACACGTATGTCTCGTCTTCTCCGCTGTCCCTTTTACTGTCTCATAGTACCAATCTTTCGAAACATCTCCAGTGACGGTCTCTTCGGCCCCCTCATCGTGCACTCACCCACCGAAGGACACGGTCAAGACTACGCCGCCGAACACGTTCTGACGCTGTCGGATGTTCTAATGACGCCCGCGAACGACTTGTTAAAGGTGTATATGGTGGTGAGTGTGCGGTTCATGTCGCTTCACTATTGTTCGGCCGATGTGTCCTTTCGGTATTTCCTATTATGCTCATATCTTCTGTCTTCCGATTCTCATTCTGACATCCTCCTCGCAGGCCCACTCGATGGAAACGACCCCCGAGCCCGTGCCCGACAGCGTCTCCATCAACGGACGGGGAGGGGGACCACACGCCGACAACGCGCACCACGCACGTGCAAGTCATATTCTCACTGCTGCGCGTAGACAAGAGACACATGGCGTAGAGGACAATCCGGGTTATCCGTCGCCTTCCGGAGCGCCACTGGACGAAAAAGGGTACTTCGAGGTGAAGGCGAAGGTGTGGACAACGTGCGTTCTATCATTTTATTCCTCCAAAATTAATCAACGCATGCATGCCACGCCCTGACTGATATATCCCTTCCAGCACGCGCCTCCGCCTCATCCACGCCGGCACCTTCGCCCCGCTCCGAGTTTCAATCGACGGGCACGCACTGACCATAATTGAGGCAGATGGGAGCGCCGTCGAGCCCGTACGCGTGCGGGATTTGGTTTTGCAGCCTGCCCAAAGGTACCCTTATTGCTGCTTTCAATTCAATTCCATCGCTTTCCATCCTGTCATTTCATTTGCGAATGGGTCATGTGAACTGACGTGCATGCATAAAGGTATAGCGTCCTAATAACAAGGAATAAAGGCGAAGGTAACAGGATCGACGAGTTTTGGATACGGGCGAAAATGGTGGAG
This sequence comes from Mycena venus, assembly GCA_014462655.1. NCBI lineage: Eukaryota > Fungi > Basidiomycota > Agaricomycetes > Agaricales > Mycenaceae > Glaucomycena > Glaucomycena venus. The sequence goes on from JACAZI010000028.1 coordinate 154,065, forward strand.
GATAAGTTTGCGTATGAGAAGTGCGTCTTTCTCTTTCCCGCTATACTTACGCCCCTCGCTTGCTTGCCTTCCTCACGTATTGAATTCGCCGTATGCATACTGACCTATCTTGATCTTTTCTGTACAGCCCAAACCTCCTCCCCGAAGCGCGCGCCATCCTCCGATATCCCTCCACCTCATTACCCCCTTCCCTCTCGAAGCCGCTGCCAAAAACAGAACCCGGCCCGTCCTCATCGTCGGCCATGAATGCAGCGGACTGGTGGCAGCTGCCCCAATTCGATGAGTGGGTTTTGCGGTCTCCTTCCTCTTCCTCCGATTCGAATAATCCGGCGCTCCCGAGCACCAATGTGTTGACGATCCCTTGGATATTCTCCATCCAGCGGACGCACGACCTCAACTGGCGGTCTTTCGTCAATGGGACGAGCTGGGAGATCCCGCCGATGGGGGAGGCGACGCTGGTCAAGGATACTGCAGGGATTTATAGAGGAGAGGGAGGTCCCGGTGTGAATGTTTGGCCTGGGTGCGTTTGCGTTTAATTTGCGTCTTTCTTACTGTCCACTTTGCGGGTAATACCTATCTGTCCATCTTTTCAGGGACCAACTAATCGCCACACTTGAATACAACCAAACCATTGACTTCGTCATCACCAATTTGGACGATGGAGGTACGCTCGTCCATCTCAACCTACAGGTTCCCGCATTGATAATTTCTTCTGATTCACCTATCAGATCATCCCTTTCATCTGTACGCTTCCTTCCTTCCTGTTTGACCCCGGCCTCAATTGCCGACACCACTTTTCTTCTCTAGACACGGATACGCAGTAAGTCAATCAATCAGATTGGCTCTGAGCATTGTGATTCATTTTCATCTGTACGCGTGCAGCCTTGGCTTTTGGGTACTGGACGCGGTCGATACAAGGCTACGAACGCGCATCTCAACACAGTCAATCCTTTACGGTGCGGCCTTGCTACTTATGCTCTTTTTACTATAAGGCGCCGTTGATGCTCAAATTCTCGCAGTCGTGATACTTTCACGGTTTCTTCGCGCAGCTGGGCCGTGGTGCGCATCGTTGCCGATAATCCAGGGTACTGGGCATGTGCGTCTTTTCTTCGCCTTGTTGCCGTTATCATGGCTAATTGTCGCCACCCTTCGATCCTTCTTCCCGCCTTGCCTATCCAGTCCACTGCCACATCGCGTGTACGTTCTCTTACCTTTCTTATATACGGCCCCCCCGAGTTCAACAACTCACGCGCAGGGCACATGATGGGTGGCGGGTTCTTCCAGATCGCTGTCCCGTCCGCCGTGGCGGAACGCGCGACACCTCGGCCAGAATTGCCGGACGACATCGTGGAACAGTGCAAGATGTGGAACTTGTGAGGTGCGGATGGATACTCAGGGATTGTAATATATTACGGACGTGGCACAAGGTGCATAATTTACCCTGTTTGAAACCTGGTGCTCTCGAAGTCGAGATTTTATATATACATAAACTCTGGTATTGAATCCTTCTTTTATCAAGGATGCTGCCGATCCAACTTTGTCGGACGTTCTAGCGAAAGCGTCCGAGACTCAGTAAAAGAGAGAGCTGGATATTGATATCCAAATTTGAATTTCTGTTAAGTATACTCCATTGAAAGCAAGGAGGGAGGTTCGCTCTGCCTCCCACCGATTCAGGACATCGGAACAGCTTTCATAGTCTGCCAATAGGCAATTAGATCAACTGCAAGAGGCATATTGTCTGAGTTGGAGCAATTGATATCCTCTGCCTGGTAGCAATTGTCTGAAGATTTGGCGGGCCGCATTGTTTGCCTGAGGTTTCAAAGGTGGTAAAAATGGGTGAGAAGGCTACCTCTCCGGGCCATTATGCATCATCTTGGATGTCTCATGAGCCTCAGATATTGAAACTCATGATCAACGCCACATGAGTTATATCTGTTAGCAGCTACAGAAATCGTTCAATCCCTCTCTTAGACTGCATGGGCTCCCATGGGGTTTCAAGGACTCTCTTTCTAAAATTACATGTGTCTATCGGAAGCTGTGAGGTCAGAACGGCGGTTTTTCTTTTTCTTCAGTCCTATGTGCCCGAGATACTTGAACAAGTACGAAACTGCATGTAGCATCTGTGCCAGTATGTCGTACTTGCAATGTGTCGCGGCTGATATGTCCTCCTATATGTCGGGTCGAAGCCCTTCGTCTTCCGTTGGCGTTGCGGACCAGCCAACTCGTTACTCGCAAAAATCCAACACCTGCTTTGGAGATCCAGGATACATTTGTACAGCAGCGAGTGTCTTTGGAAGTCGAGCTACCTGATAAACCTCATTCCAGGACAATCTGACGTTGGTCATCCAGCATGAATGGTCCACGAAACAAATCCACTCGGGCGAACTGGGCTTATGGCTCCAGACAAATCGCATTTTTCTGAATCAATCGTCTTTCCGAACTCAAGGGATCGTTTTCAATGTACCCTCTCGGCGGTAGGCAAAAACTGCGGCTTCAATTTTTATGACAGACTAAACTAACGTTGCGAGATTTCACGATTTTCTGCTTGGCGTCATGGTTACATGAAAAGTCACCAAAGCAACCGGTTTCACTACCAACATCGATTCTCTGTCCCAGTGGATCCATGTACTCCACCTCCTTGCTCGACGACTGTATCCAGCCAACCAGTCGGGATTGGTTTCGGTTATTAACCCGGGTAACACAATGCGTCTAATTTTGCCGCGATACATTCATTTTACTTGTGCGACGGTAACTATCTTCTAGTATTGTCCCACTCAGTATTCTATTTAAGTAACAATTGGTCTAAATTTGTCCAGATCTTTCAGACCTCGCGACTGAGCTGATTCAGCACCGCAACTCCGTCCCCGCCATTAATATTCTGATGGAGCAAGTTGAAGTCGAGAGAAGACAAGATGTCTCTATCATGAAATCCTATAGTTCACTCACAGTTAACCCAGTGCCCAAGGCCTGGCCAACGCCCTGGGTTCCTTCCTTCCCAGCACAATTATTTTGGTATAGCCCTCCATTCCTCTCACGTTGCATTTCAAAAACGACTATACTACACATACAGCGCGACGTGAGACCCAATGAAATACAATACAACATTCTTGACTCTATCCACTCAAGTGATCCCATTCAGTGTTGGGATGGCGCCAATGTAGCAAAACGGGGGAACGCTTATGCTTTGCCTGCCTTGCCCTTCGCGCCGTTGGCCTGCGCACCCTTCGCGCCCTTCGCCTTGCCGGCTGCTGCCTTTCCTCCTTTAGCTGCCTTGCCGGTTGTACCTGCCGCTGCACCAGCAGGAGCGGCGGCACCACCGGCAGCAGCGGCACCACCGGCAGCAGCGGCACCACCGGCAGCGGCGGCACCACCGGCAGCAGCAGCACCACCGGCAGCAGCGGCACCACCGGCAGCAGCGGCACCACCGGCGGCAGCAGCACCTCCAGGAGTTGCCGTGAACTGTATTCGTCCATCAGCCACAAAAACAACAAAGGAATTCCAGAAAGACTCACGTAGACACAGTCATCGAGCGACCCGTGCTGAGCAACGGGAACAATAGCAGGCTGATGCGTAGCCGAAGACACAATTGTACACATACGATACGCGCCAGGGCTCACACCCCCAGTGACCTCAACCTGCACGTTGCCCTGCGCATCCTGCGCAGTGTTGACGCCCTTGAAGAAGAAGAATTTAGTGGGGTCGGTGACAGCCGTCGTCGTGAGTGAGTCGATGGTCTCCATCACGATGTGCGTGTGCCCAATAATCTGCCCCGCGCCGTTGAGCTTCTGCGGGTTGCCGAAGTACGTCTTCTGCGCGTTTGTGAATGTGCCGAGCTGAATGCCCTTGGTCGCAAGCACGATGTTAAATGTGACGTTGGATGCGATGGTGTCAAGGTTCTTGGGGCTCTCTGGGGAAGATATAATGAGCCCAGCTTCTGAAAATCAATTCATGCAGAGACGTACGGAACTTCGAGGACGGCATGTTATCCACAGACGGGATCTGACCGATGGGAATGGGGTTGCAGGAGCCAGTCGTGATCTGAAGACCGTTGGTGATGGGGACCTGCGGGAGACCAAGAGCACAGGCATTGGCGAAGTTGTTCTTCGACACATCGGCTGCGCTCTGACCATCAACCGGAGGGTTTTGACCTTGACGGCGAAGTCAGTTCGACAACTTCCTTGGAGAGAAATGGAATACTAACCATCATCGGTCGTCTGGATCACAGAGGGGTCAATCGTGGTCGAAGTCTGAAGCGCTTGCGGGTCGGCCGCAGCAGCCGGCGGAGGAGCAGCCGCGGCACCGGCAGCGTTTGCAGCACCAGCACCGGCGGCGGCGGCGGCCGGCGGGGCAGCACCTGCAGCTCCACCCTTACCTGCGCCTTTCCCGGCCTTCCCACCAAACTTCCCTCCCTTTCCTCCGCCAGCTTTGAGCTCATTCTGAGCCACAGCCTGGCGCGGTGCAACAGGCGAAGCCGCCGCAGACAAAGCGAGGGCGAGGAGAGCGAAGAACGAGATGGATGAGGAGTGCATCTTCGAGTAGGTCAGGTTCCGTTACGCTGCGATACTGTGTAATATGTTGTGGTCGTTTCAAGAAAGACACCGGGTCCAAGAAGTGGGTGAAAGGAAGGTTGAAAAAAATTGGACGATCCCGGATCGTGAAAAAAAAGAAGGGAGTAGAGGGAAACAAAAAGTACCGGAGCATTGAACGTCGCGCCCCGTGCATTATATACACCTTCCCGCCCAGCGACAGCACAAGCGGTTCACCGTCCAAGACTCAAAATAGTGCTTGGCAGTGTCAAGTTACTGAACGGGGATCATTGATGCCCGCGCCAAACGCCCGTGGATACCCTTGATAGAGATTGCCGAGCGAATTAAACGGACGTTGTGGTTTGATGAGGCGGGAGTCGATGGATACCTAATCACAGCCCGCGAATAAGCATCTTTTTAAGGTCCAAGAGTGCGGTATTCCCTACCAGATTTCTGGAGCTTTCGCCAAACCTCCAGCACTTGAGCAGTCTAACTCAGACTTCGAGGTGCCTTCTGAGGAGGACACGGCGAGTAATACCGAATGGACAAAGAGCCCCGTTTTCTGCGAGCGCCCAACTTTTCGGCTGCAGCAGACACTGTATGACGATGGATGCTTGGCGGGCTGGATATTACGGAGTTCCGGGCTGAATGACTGCCTCAAGTGTCCATCACGACGCGGGCGTCTTCGATGTCAATCGGAGGGCCTGTCGCAGGGATGAGCGGTCTCCGGGACTCAAACCGCGGGGTATTCTCAACCGTCCCTTTAAATTTGTTGTCTATGGATCCAGGGCCAACGACTACATCATCATGTGTAGACGAAAGGAAAGAAGTGAGGTCGACAGCACCAGATAGCGTTCGTTGGAATTGTTCGTTCGTTCAACGCTGCCGCAAAGCCATTGGATCATGCGACGAAAAACACCGGGCAGTGATGTCCCCTTCTCACCAGGGCCTAGGCTTTGGCCGTTTGATGGCCTTTGAACGGCGGTCGATGCTGAGATGGTTTGTGGGATGTACGACAGTGCGTGATTTCCGCTGCGGAAGGACGCTAACGACGCCTCTACACCATTGGCTAATCAATTTGGTCCAGGGTAGTGGGTACCTCGAGTTACCGGTTGCTCACGATACGACATTGAGTCCATCCACGAAATGCTGTGAATTGGGAAGCCATCAGATCTTTTTATGCTGTGGCGAAAACTCCAAAGCCCGCGCCTAGTTTCTCATTTTATGGAAGAACCCCCGTGGACGGCCTCGGGCTATTGTGAGCGAGGAGATACCCATACCAACGGTCGGAACTGCGGGCGTGGATGCGGAACTAATTGAATGGTATCGGGCTCGGTCACGAATCAACGATCAGTGTGAACACCAACGACGAGTGAAAAAATATATACGTAGTGCGATCAGATTGCGGAAAGTTAACATTGGTTGACTAGGGTTACATATATGAGAAGTCTGAGATACAATCACCAGATATCGCTAAATAGGGAACCCTTGCACCAGTCTTCGAAGACGTTGAGCCCCGCGCAGGGTAAGTACCCTGGCGACTGAGTCCTCGCTGTGATTCGCTCGCTGCTCGTTCGTATCTCCCTGGAATCACCGCTGGCGGTTTCTCCAACGTTTTTGCTCGGCAAAAATACTTTTACAACCTCGGGGACAGGCCAGGCCACGGTCAAATCTGTCCGCTAAAGGAAGACGCTAGAGGCGACCATCAAGCTGGGATTGAGGTCCTTTGTGCGCAGTCATCCTGACTCCTTCGCGTTGCCTAAAGTATCAAGCGCCTAGCCGAAGCCAAATATTCAGTTGGTTCGTGTTCCGCGAGCCCGGAGAGCGTTCAGACATCGAACCTCGGAACAACTTTTGGGGCAAGTCATCACGAAATTGGCACGGGCCGTATCGGCCGGTAGTTCTTGATCATTTGATGAGTCAATGATGAGTGCTTAAGTACCAACGAGCCGCGGGAGGGCGGTAACATCTATTCAGGTTCTGTAAGCAGGACCGATGTTTCGAGGAAGTGAAAATACACTCACAGAAGAGTCAAATCATCCTATAATCCTCATTTTTGGCCGTTGAATCGCTTTTTTAGAAGGTATCCTGTCCAGCCCGGACCCGAGCCTGGGTCGCGGGTCGGCAAAAAAGTCTGAGCCCGACCCTAAGCCCTACTTCAGCCCTACTTCGGGTCGGGCCCGGGTAGGGCTCAAAAGCCTGGGTTGCGGGTCGATTCAGTGCTTGAAGCCCGACTCAGTACTTCACTAATCTTAGATCGAGATCTATCTTCAATTAAGTTATATTCACTTGAATTTAAACCCATACTGATTACAAAGCGATAATCTATAGTGAGCGGAACAGTACGGGGAACGTTGTTTGCGGTTCAAAAACATATGCTTCTCGTTGACTGTCATAGGTGTGTGGTGTGGTTCATTTGGGTTCCCACATGGACCATAGATCTCACTTGCACTTTCTCTGTTCTCTAGCGGTTTTACTTACAGACCCGAAATGGAATGGATTCTCCATGGTCTCACGTCCTTGTGGAGGGAATCCTTCCCGCGTCTAATTATTGTCAGCGAGATGCGGCCGTTTGGTTCCATCCGTAAAGAAACGGCCGGGTCTAAACCCTAGGTGGGAATTCCAACCGTAATACAACTTGAAGTCAGGTCCAGAAATACTGTGTGCAAGATTTATGTATTCAAAGTAGCCGCGCCTTACTGATACCACTGAATTGATTACACCCTCGCTCCGTGACGACAACCGCATAGAAACCAGGCGGCTACAAACTCTCCGTGAATAAAATCCCGAAGTCTTCTGCACACCAATATCACAACTGTTCCCCACAATGAAACTGCAATTCGCTGTCATTCTGCTCTCCTTCGTCGCAGCTGCGCTTTCACTGGTGCGTCCCACATAGTACCTAATCTCGTTCTGTTGGCTGACTCTCGGTCGCATCTTTGCCCAGCCGGCCCGAAACCCCAGCATCCCGGAGGCACGCGAAGTAAGTCGTCCATGGTCACCCTCGTCAATTACGTGACGCTAACGACCGAATTCACTGTGCGTATATAGGACTGCCCCACTGGCACCCATGATCCGACAGATTGTTATGGGCCTTGAGCGTGAACGTCTCCCTCGACCAGGTTGAAGTCATTTGTTTAATGGCTGTTATCATGCATTTAATTCATGTCTCTGCTATCCAGACTAGCGAGGGAGGTCTCAAGCTGGCCATTACGCCAAGGCGGTCATTACTTTGCCTTATCCTCCCCTGTAAGAATTGTTCAAAATCTAACTTGAGTAAGAGATTGGCCGGTGGAACTGCGCCATTGGACTTTTTGTCAGAATGTTGATTTGACACGAGTTAGTCTTCCGACCCCGCATTAGCAGAGGCTGAGCGGTGCATAATCATCAGGATATCGATCAAAGCGGGGTGGGCAAAATGCCCCGGCTACTGCGGCGATCAAAGCCATCAGCCTCCTGCATCACGGCGTGACCTGTGACTTCCAATACACCCATGTGCAAAATTCGTCTGCATGCTTTGACCGTCCCAGCGCCGAGGTCTTTCTACTCAGCGGATGTTCTCTTGAGTCTATCTCCCTAGCGTGTTTCACAACCCTCTAGTGAAACCTAAATAGCACCTAAACCTAAGGTCCCTTGCACTCCCCCCATGTCTCTTCCCCATTTTAATCCTCCAACTGAACTATTGGCTTCTCTAAGGATTTGCCCACGCTATGCTCGCATCCTTGCTGCCAATCGTGATACTTGACTCTAACGTCTACTGTGCTGTCGGTATCCTCCGAGCAGCACTGTTCCTCGATAGAGTCAAAGGCACACATATCCTTGGGCGTGCTGCAGTCGGATATCATCCAGCCGGATGTGGAGATCAGCAAGGTCCATGGGAGAAGGCTGGCGGCTGGCGCAGAGGAGCAGATGATTTCTGGTTAGGGAGGCCGAGGGGTTGGGCAGGCAAGCTCGGGTTGAAGCGGAGCGGATAAGGAAGCGGATATGAGAAATGAGATCTGAGAGCCGGGGGAGCTCGTCGACGCTAACCACGGTACTCACGTACGCGGGGAGCAGTCCTTTATCCACCGCGGGGATGTGCCCCGGGCACTCGGATACGAGCGTCAGCGTGGATGCGTCTGCTTCCTTGAAGCGCTTGGGTCCAGCGTATCCGGCACGACCGCGGTACATCCACGAAGTCCCTCCCCCTTGCTCGTTCCATCGCACGTCAGCAACTTCGTTGACGACATCGCGCTAGACTTGAGTCTTTTCGCTTAGGCGCGTAGGGCACACGGGGCGCGCGCGATCGGTGCGGACGTCGAGTTGGGGGTTTGATTGTCGTCCTTCTCACAAATGCAAGCCCAGAACAGCAACTTCACCGTGCTCTACGAAGGCTACATTCTTGTGGTTGACGAAGAGGGGGAGATCCGCGCCTTCGAACGCACCAGCGCGGAGAGGAGGCGGAGCGTCAATGATAGGGGGACGGCAGATGAACCTCCATCCGCAAGGATTGGAAGGCGAGGATGAGGTACTATTTATCCCTCTTCCCTGAGCAGCGCTAACTCTCTCTTAGTCACCTCTAGCGACGGACGACTACCCCCGTCCCTGCCTCGAGCTCCTGAAGCGCAAAGCGGGGACGCTGAAGGAGCTGACGAGGCTTCGCGTTGGCAAGTACGGAGCTGGGGAGTGGTAATGGGCGGGGGTCCCAGGCTCAGCGCCTCCATACGGTGGGCGTTCAGTGCCACGTCAACCGCGCTTAACTGCGAACCCTCCCCGAACCCGGGTGGCGGCGAAGCCAGACAAGGTACGCAGAAAGCCCGTCTTCGTTGCGCTACGCTGCTGACGGTTCTACAAACTCTCGTCAGTGCATCGCCTTGTGGACAAATTGAGACTTGAAAGACGCTCAGAAATTTGTCGGGACAGGACCTAGCCTGTCGAGCCTCAACCCCCCATTTTTGTCCGGTCAGGACCCAGGTTTCTGGGTCAAAATGGCCAAAATTTGTCCGGCACGGGATCTAGCTTCCAAAGGGGTATTCCGGGGTCCTGCTAAGCGCCGAATACCTGCGGGATATGAGGAAGACGACGTTGACCATATCATGGCACTTAACCTCACGGTGAGGATGAATATACGTTGACACGCATATGGCACGTCCAAGAGCGCGAGCTGAATAAATCAAGCAAGCAACTCCCAGGGCAACCGTAAGACGAAATAAATGCGAGTGGGTCAAACCATCCTCAGAGCTCGGCTGGTGGGGAAAGGTAAGAAATGAGGAATATGAGGTGTTGGCTGTGGAATGGCGAGCAGAGGCAGGTGCGATGAAGAAATAAAACAATACAAGAGCGTGGACGACAAGGGACGAGGTGAGAGCGAGCATCGAGATGGCGACGAAGGGCTAAGGCGGCATACGGAGTCTGGGGTGAAAGTGATGTATAAACGTAACTTAAAAAGCAGAATACATGAGAAGTATATATGGTAAAGAAAGTAATATAAAATAAAAGGAGAATACTCAAATAATTCCATTCTCGGAACATTCTGACAGCTGTGTAATCTACGGAATTTGTCACCAGGTACGGAACTCGGAAGCAGAAGGGCTCTGGACACGAGACGAAACAGGAACACAACGGCAGACTTGCTGCAGGGAATGGGTCGCAAGGAATGAAGATAGCGGCGGAAGAAGTAACTGGTAGTGGTCATATTTGGAACGGGGATGATCGGACCGATTCCGTGATCAGCGCGGGACGCTGCTCATCAACGTCATATTCTTCCTGCAATTATGTACGAAGTTTGCTGTCATCTCGGCCTCGACGTATCGTGGAAGGCAAGGGGAGACTTCGAATCGATGCAAAAGAGTATCGCAAGAAATGCATTCTTGGCCACTCCAGCCTTCAGCTCGCCGATCGCGGCATGTTAGAGTGCCTTACGCGAGCTGAGGACGAAGGACTGTGTGACTTCACCGTCGCCTGCGATGCGGAGCAGGCCGCGAGCGGCTGTATTGGATAAGTCTGGATTTGAAGGCCGACGACATGGATCCCCTCTAAGACGGCAATTTAGACTCGTGGGACAACTTCAGTGTTTGCCCCACATGTCTCGCGGCTGCGAAGGATTCTTATTTCAACGCTTGACAAAAATTGTGGGATGATTTGTCGCGCATTTTTGAGCTCGGGACTTGGGAGGAGCTTGTGGCCTAGGTAAATGCAACTCATCTTCCCCTTCACAGTGGATCTCACTCTTTGCAAAAGGTGTACGCTCTTGGCAACAAAGCCGAACAATAAATTTCTTGCCCCATCTACCGTACAATTACGTCCAATTTGTTTGTTACGCGTCACGCACCCCTCTATCGATATCGAAATATGGTCGACGTCACGCGTCACGAGGGACCTTATCGAATTCTAAACCGTGACAGCCCCCCCCAGTGGCGAGAAAAAAAGTCAAAATTTCCGTGAGATTTTCGAAATTTTGGGGGTGTCACGCAAAAATCCGGCGGCTATCGAATTATCGAATTGCTCATACTATGTCACGCGTCACACCCCCTATCGATTTGAACGTAATTGTATGGTATTCGTTGTTTTTCTACCTGTTGTCGCCGTCTCCCAGTAATTATTGTCCTGATGTATATAACACATAGTTTCGGTCATCTGGACCTTCAAATCAATTGTGTGATCTCCGAGTGAAGTTCATAGCCTAGTAAAGCAGCGTGGAGCTGTGGAGCTTTCTGTGGGGTGAGGGTGTCACACCAGAGCCTACTTTGAACACCAAAGATTTTTTTCTTGAACTGTAAATACATCCTATACATAGTGGAGAAATGATGTTTAAAGACACACTGGTTGAGCATTTCAAGTTTTTTGGTGAACAAACTAGTGAAAAATGTTTTGAATTTTATAGCAATTTTTCAGTGAAAAACCAAGTGAAAAACTTGAAACTTCTTCATGACTTTTTGAACTTCAAAACTTTTTCACCACTTTTTCAGGAAATTTTCACAAGATTCAAAAAGATCATAAAAATTGCTATAAAATTCAAAACATTTTTCACCAAAATTTTCAGTGCAAAATTTGAAATGTTCAACCAGTGAGACTACACTGGAACTGAACTGGAATGTCGGTTTACATACAAGTCATCTTCTTCAGTCGTTGTTCTACAAGTGAGGCCACAAATATTAGCAAATTTGTTAGCAGGTATGCCATTTGACCAACGATCTGACGAACTTTACTTCTCGATCAGTCTCTTCAGTCTTGGTAACCAGTCCGGGTGATAAGTGTATAAAGTGCTGGGATTGCGAACTCTGCTCATATCTAGTGCCACAACTTGAATATTATGCCCAGTAGGGAGAGCATCATCAATGATGAGTGTTCAAGGGATATTCAGTTTGGAGAAAAGTGTAGCTCTCATGCCAGTGTCCAGCGAGCCCTGGCCGAAGACATCAGCATGAAACAAAGCTCGGAGGCCAGACAGAGATGCCATTCTGGCCCTGCGAATGGCGGTCTTCACCACTGCTCCCTGTCGGTTTTCCTCGATGTCTACGTGGAGAACAAGACAGTGGTCCACCCAAGTCGCTTACCGAACCGCAAGGAATAACACGCAAGTTGCACATATGCTTGGATCGGAAGCAAGGCACCTCAGCTTCGTAGATTGGTGCAAAAATTCCAGGGAACAGTCTTCTCTGCCTGCTCTCTGGGCTCTTGAGGTGAGTACTGAGGCAGATAAGACAGGTTAGCTGCCAACCACTTACACCGACATTCTCTGATGATTCGTACATGATTGGTCTCAGCAACGCACATCTTCGTAATCTACATTGACGGGGACGAGGAAATATCTACCGGCAGTAAACAAAGTTTCAAACGTCGCATCCGAACTGCAAAATGTGTCTCGGAGGCCGAGTTGAGGCAGGAGTTCGCCGCCAGATATACCAGACAGAAGGTTCCACCTGCAGCGCCATTGGGCGCTACAATTTGGCTTGTAGACGACGGGCTTTCAAACGGCCTCGAGAGTGTGGACCAGATGGCAGAGATAATTCTACAGTTGACTGGCTCATAATGCATATGGTCGGTGGACCCCTAAACCGTATGCATTATGAGGTATATGCATTGCGAGATTTGTCACGCCATGTGACATAATGTGACACATCGAATCAAAAACGCCGAAAGACCAAGAAAATAATTCTTTCAGCAATGTACAGGGTTATCTACATACTAGAGCCATTTCCCCATGCCTCTCCCAATGTCATCTGTCGTACATTAGCAGTTTGTTCCCTCTGGATCTCGCCACGGAACTGGCGCAGATTTTTTGCGAGAGTCAAACCTACCACTGGATCACCCTTGGTTAGACAAACACTCTCCAGAGTCCTACAAAGTTCCATGATTGCTTTGCAAGACATTTCAGGGGCTTCCTCTGAGTCGATTTGGTCACCGTCATCGTCAACATCCATCACTTCTCCTTGCGCAATGGCTTCTTCATGGAGAACCTGTGCGACGATCTCCTCGTCCTCGGCTGGCAATGCGTACAATGCCTGGCCAATTTCGTGCTCCTCGGCAGGGTCTAAAAGTTCATCAATTGTTTGCATGCCGGCACGGGTGATCCGTTTGCGAGACTGTAGATCAGAAAGCTGATCCTTCAGTTCCGCCTCTAAGGATACAAGTTGGGGAGCTGGAGTGAGGTTTTGAGCAAGGGAAGGGACGGGGCATTCCATTCCGGCACGAATGTCTGCCAGAAGTTTGAGACAACCATCACTTTCTCCGTCAAACTCGATCAGGCGGGTGAGTGCATTTCTCCATGCGGATTCGGGGGAAAAGCGGTCTCCGAGAAACTCCTGAAGGGCGCTCTCGACATCTGGGAGGGTCATTTCATCCACAGCATAACGGCGAAGGTACTCCCAGGCTAGAGCATCTTTCGATGGGTCGAGTTGCAATGGATCGGGCCTAAAATCATTAAGCGCAAACTCAGAGCACATTTAATCAGTTCTTACAACGGCGCCATGATTCCCGTATGTTCCCAACAGTGAGTAATGGTCTCTTCCGTGACTTCATTCCATGCCTGCTTCGCCATTAACATTGCTTCCAAAATGTTGATATTAAAGACATTGGATTCCCCAGCTTCGTCAAGATCAATCGCGCGCACGCAAAATGCTCACCGATATTTTGCTTTGAAGGTCCGGATGATTTCGGCATCACAAGGCTGTACGAATGGGGTAAGGTTCGGCTCGAAAAATTCGATGCAGATGTTTGTCGGTTTGTAGCCAACATAATGACCTTTGAAATTGTCAGCAAGGAGGACGATGAAGCGGTTTTCACGGCGCATTCTTTGATCAAGGTCTTTCAGATACCTGTCAAGGTGGAGATCTTAGAAATCGGAGCTGAGACGCAGTGGAAACCAGCTTACTCTTCCCAGAGTTCCTTCATCATCCATGCCGATTTATTGTTACGGTAATACAGGCCCAATGCTTTGCCTGATTTTTTCTTGAAAGCACGTGGGCATTTAGACTTGCCGATGAAGAACGGCGGCAGCTTTTCGCCCGTCTGGCTGCATGTGAATAGGATTGTGATCCTATTTAGTCTGTAGTTAACCGCGCGATCATGTATGCGTGGCGTCGTTATTATATAATCATCGGAGTTTGAATTACTTTCCTCAACCACCCACTTTTCCGGCGGCTCTAGCCACAAACTTTGAGAGAAAGAGTCTCTCAAAATCCAATTTCCAAATGAACTGTCTCTTCAGAATCACTACACTGGTTCACTTCCCTTCAAATTGGTATCTCGGCCTTTTCCGTATGCCGGACCATCAAGGTTCGGCATTGCGCTTCTTCGACCTTCCGTCCAACCAATGGTGGGACAATTTACTTGCTTCATGTTCTTGAATGTAAATGTTGGGTCAAAAGAGTAAAATACACGTCGCTGAAGCTTTGGGAACATCGAAAAAGCTCTGTGATTTGTAATAACGAGGCCACCGATCATTCGATCAAGGTTAGTGACAGACTATAACAAACGAGGTACGAGTTGATAATGTTATAGCGTCTGTTTATAAGAGACTAGATCCTATTCTTGTTGACTTTCTTGCCAGGCATTTGTTTTGTTGCCAGCCCACGGTCGGGTGCTGCCGCCCAGTTGCATCCCGTCTCATCTGCGTTAAAGCGATCTTCCGGTGCATATTGAGACAGAACTTCCTGTACCCTGGCTACCTCCGCTGCCGCTGCAATTGGGTCACATGAGGCGGCCTCTCCATGGTGTCGGATCTCCTTGATTTTATAGCTGTTGATACGATTAGCGTGCTTTTAATTTTGACAATGATGTCATACGCTTTCTGGAATGAAGCAAGCCAGCCCCCATTTCTCAGCCTCTCCTCCTCTGGGACATCAAATGCATCCTCGAATCGACGCCGCTTCTCAATCAACATGTCTCCTGTCACTGTCTCCTTTTTATCCTCCATCGAGTGAACCCACATCACCAAAGCCTTCTCAACATCTGGCCGAGTGACTACAAGCGCGCGCTTCGAAGAAAGCGCATTCGGATTCGCCATAACCTGCGCTTCACGCTCTTTACGCTTCTCTGGCCGAAGATTCCGGGATAAAGTTTCTTGAGAAAAGACTAGTGCCCCGGTGGGAAGGGTCCGGAAGTGTTCTACAATTTCCTTTTGTGTCGATTTCTGGTGTGCGTCGGCATAAGCATAGACCTCCAGCCAATCGGCAAGGGTGAGATTTTGGCGTCGGTTATTTTGGGCCGGCTTGGCAGAAGTCCGGGGAGCGTCTTTAGAAGGTTTCGAAGGGCGTGCACCACGCCGGTATGGTTCTGCAGGGGGTGGCCGAGGTTTTCGAGTCTTTTCAGGTGGGCCTGACATTGGAAGAGGCCGAAAATTTGTTGTTTCTATCAGCTTGTCCGACACTTAGATGGCAAATATCGCGTCCACAGCGCGTCCACATTGCGTGTCCCGCGGAGTTGTTTCAATTTCTTAATATTTACTCTTAAACACGTCAAATTGAGATGAATTTGGATCAGAAAACCTGTTTTTGGCCTAAATCCGACCTGTAATAATGCATAATTCTTGGCCAAAATCTTATGCGTTATGCATTATGACCAAAAACGCATAAACTCCCGCCTACCAAGTCGGTGGATGGCCATATCCGATGCATTATGAGCATTATGCATTACTACCTAATGCATTATGAGCCAGTCAACTGTAGTCCGATACTGTGTTTGTAAACCCTCTTGCTCACTGTTTTACCCCGCTCTCATATTTAGTATAAGAATGTGAGTCATCCAGAAGACAACGATCACATTGAGGTGTAGTGAAGTGAATTACTCGGAGGTGTTTGTCGCAATACTGGCAAGTATTCACAGTAGGAATGTGGGGCAGCGTAGAGCTCATGGCGGGAAATGAAAGGCGTGCGAGATTGGCATCTAAAAGAAGCTGTTGCTATGCAGTCCATATTTAGACGAAGGCGCCTAGATTTGTAAACGAAGGTGCCTCATCTCTTTCTGACTCAAGTAGAAAGATCACTCGCAGCTGTAACAAGCAGCCCGGAAATTTTTAGGCTCCTACTTGAAAAATATATGAGTAAGTACTTATTGGTTTCAGTTCAAGATAAGAGAGGTACTATAACAACGCGCGCGAAACGCGCGTCAAGAGGCCAGGTGATCTTCCCTGTGGTCGTCCATGGTGAAGAGAAGGAAGAGGCGGATGTCAGATTCAGAGTGGGTTATGGGAAGGCGGATACGGCAAGTCTACTCATCCAGGGAATACACCACTTTACTGCTGTCTCATTGATATCCAAATTCAGACTTAGCCTGTACTCTCCTCTCCCTTCCTCCATATTTTTCTGAGAGCGCAGACAGCCCCTCAGGCGGGTGGGAAGTAAGCCCATGCGATTTGTAGATGCAGATTACGCTCCCGAAAGTCGCCCCCCAACATTCCCAGCATCGAATGGATGACCAACATGATTAAACATTTACGATTGCGCACGCACTGGGATCCTCGGTGACGCACAATGAGGTCTGTCGTTTCTGCGACCTCTACAAGGTGTTCACCATCAAGTCAGCTATTTTCACGTTGGATATCTAAACAATCTCAATACAAAGACCTATTAGCCGATTGATGAACCCCAAAGTTTGTTCGCGTGGTTATATTTTCGGGCTGTATCGGTGCTTGGGCGACTACGTCCTGTGCAGCGTGGAAATTCGTGCTGTTTGCATCAACAGATGGCATACCGAAGCCATAGTGCTGTACCATTGGCAGCCGTTCGCTGATCGTCAGAGGCAGTGCGATACCTTCCCGCGGTTGTCTTTGCAAACTCAAGATCTTCCCGTCCATTCAGTAAATAAAGCAAAAATGATAGAATGTGGAGTGGGATTCCACGCTTCTAAAAGAAACAATTCCAAGGCATATTTAACACGACTCGAAGGTGGCATCTATTATACACAGAGTGGCGTTTCAGTCCCATCGCCATTATCCGCATCGGCAGGAACCCAGAGGACACACACCACATCTAAATCAGATTCATGTCAGAGAGGGAAGCACATTTGCAGCCAGTCAGATAGTAAACGTACCTTGCTCACTGCGGCGCGCCGTATGATCTTCCGCCATCCTGAACCCGGAACTGCGCGGGTCGATTGTCATGGCTGTTTCTTCGCAGTGGAGCCAAATCCCGCGCGGGGCAGAGGTTTGGGTGGGGCTGCAACGCTCCTGGAAGGCCTGTGGCCTGGTATTGGTAGCCGTGATCATGATTATAATTGTCAGCGGTGTACCCATCTGACTGAGTGCGGATGGGTGGGTAACGATATTGCGTTGAACTGGCCGCGGGGTCGGGCAATTGCAAGTCGTGAATGTGATTGGCATTTCGCTCGGGATTTGGCGGCGCCAACGGGTTCAGACGCTGACTCCCGTTCCAATGCGGGTCCCTAGGGAGAATCGACTGCGAGTGGGCGAGGTGGCCGCGTCGCGATCCTGCCGGCGGAGAGCCTGAACCTGAGCGTCTCCTATGTTCAGCGTCAAACGGCACATTGTTGTTGGTCGTCGCTTCGTCCCTCTGGTTTGCGATCGTGATGTACTCGCATTTAAGGCCCTTCTTCGTGCAGCGGTCGCAGGGATTCAGAGGCGGGTCCTCAGGGGTGAGGCACTAAAAAATATTCCGATAAGCGTCAATATGATATACACCAGTGGTGAATCAATACCCGAATTTTACGCTTTCTGCAGTTCTGGTGGGAGGGTCAGCTCTGACTTCATAGTCAGGGGACGGAGCGGAACACCCACTGTGCACGCAATGATAACTCGTCTTCGGGTCAGAAATATGGGAGGTAAAAAGGACGGGAGCGATCTGTTGGGATTGGCCATGTTGTGGGAGAGCGGTAGTAGTTGAAGATGAGTGAACGACATATGGCCTTATATACAGACGGTTTTAAACCTCCTATCAAGAAGCGCGGCATGATCTTATTTTATGTGTCGAATTACGAGACCACACATCTATCACACGATGGAGAAACTATGCTCGGCAAAGGCCTCTATTCATGTTGAACGAGTAAGAGCCGAATGGCAGTGGATAGCCGGCGTCTGAAACATCGTTCGGAAAAGTGTATACGTGATGATCAGTGCATGTTGGCTAAATTCAACCTAATCCAAGTTCAATTCATACCATACGCGCAGAAAGGGAACTCCCGTGGCTGATCAAGGTCCTTCAATGACGGTCGGCAGGGACACAACAGATCGATGGGGCTGTCCCACCATCACCCATCAAAAATATTCGTTCTCATTCGTCAACTACATAGCAGGCATGCACGAGAGTTCGGCGTGCCCGGGCAAAGGCTCACCTGGATGGAGAAACGGAGTGAATCACATTATGCCCTTAGCTACACTCATCAAAACACCTTTAAATTTGGGGGTTGATTTTGCTGGCCGTGTTGGTGGAGATGAACCTTTTTGTGCATTGAATATGGAGTCAATCCAATCCTAGACCTAGAACTCAACATGATGGTAAGAAATGTTAACTTATTTCTAAGTTAGATTTTTTTATTCCATCACTAAATATACAAGTGGAAGTCCTTGTGGCTCAGAGTTCGATCACTTTCTAATGGAGGCATGTGAAAGGTCCCTCCCGAACACCCACAAAAGAATCCTGAAACTGCCTGCGTTCGATTGTGAATGAAGGAGATGCAGGGATCTTCAAAGATCCTCCGAACCCACGTACGTTCTGATCTTCCTAATCTTCTCGACACTTAAGGTGTGAGCTGACAAACTGCTGGCTGGTTGCACAACTCAACGCCGTGATGTCTCTATGATGTTAGGCGAACTTCTTCCTGGGAGACGAAAACGTCCCCACAGTAGCTGTGCAGACAGAAGCTAAACAAATCTGTAACATTTCCGTATGAGTCTATATTGATTCCACGGTTCAGACTAGCCTTCCTGATAATGCCCTGTCTTTCATCCTCGTTGGTCGTGCTCTGGGTCCGATGGAACTGACATCCTCGGAAAGTAATTTACGGAGACGCCGATGGATTCACACATGGGAGTGTGGGTCGGCGGAACATTGGATGAAGGTTGTTGCTTGCAAATCTGCAAATCTATCCGCCTGCGTGCGTCCGCGTAATGACATGAGACCCAAGGGATCATGAGTTCAAATTGTTCCATGTACGCACAAATGAGCGTGAAGACCAAGCAGCCCATACGCCCCTCACGCGGTCGATCGTGGCCAGTTCATGGCTTGGCTCACGATTTACATCCCTCCTTCGAAAATTTTGAATCTGAGCCACATGAGTTTTTGAAGAAATGGGTGCTGATTTTTGTTGGGCGCGAAGGAGCACACACTTCGACAGCCATTGCTACTCGCGTGTTTCGTTGCTACACTCTGCCCTGCCCAGCCTCCGCAATCAGAACTTGAACACATTTCTGCCGGCAGGAGTCCGGACCACAGCATGATGCAAGAACGTCGAGAAGGGCAACCGGCACTGCTCGCGCTGCCAAATTTGTAACAATAACGTAAATGCCACGCTACTTGACGCGTCGCGTACGCGGGCAATACAAGCCGACCCAAAAATTACCCAGAAAATATTTACTGTAATTCAAGATGTTTTGTTGCGACGAATTTCGGAAAGAGATGCCCCTTTGCTCACCCATGCCAACAGAGAAGCTCTCTTCTTCACTCCTGACTTTCCGCCTCAGCTGTCAAACCCGATTCGGAAATCTTGATGGCGGCACGAACGGCGAAAATTGAGAGTCCGCCAGCCTTCTTCTTGTCACTACCACCTACTCATTTCCCGCCACGCTGTTCGGGACCGTCACTGAACAGCGCGACTGGCCCAGGTGACGGCTTACCAACCCGATGCTGGGTAGTAGCCATCTTCGTCACTTCATTACTTCGCTTATTTCGCTTATTTTCACGAAACCTTGTCACTTTGATCGCATTTGGTGAAAGTTCATTACTTCCGATGATTTCTGTGAAAGTTCGTCATTTTAATTCGGCATGTTCAAAAACCCAGAAGCATCGGCCATCAGTGTTCTTTCAGCACAAGGCCGGGCGGGTTTTTTTTTTCATATAGATACCTTTCCTTGACGCTAACCGCTAACTATAACCCCTAACCGCTAACCGCTAACCACTAACCACTAACCCCTAACTTCTAACCTCTAACCACCCTAACCACCTAACCCAAACCTCTAACCACCTAACCACTTAACCCGAACCTAACCGGCCATGCTCGGCACACTGCTGATACCCATCATTTAGTGATGCACTGAGCAGTTACCGTGTAACAAACAACTCACGAACTTTCCCAAAAACATGCCAATGTGACGAACATTCACAGGTTCTCATCAAAGTCACGAAGATCCGCGAACTTAAGCGAAGTAACGAAGTGACGAAAATGGCGTGGACTCCCCGATGCTCCCTGCGCGCCACCTGCTTCAAATTCTACAACCGCGCACGCACCAAAGCAGAATTCCTCGCATAGCCGCCCGCGCACCGTCTAGCGGCCGCACTCAAGATCCTCGCCTGCGGCTTCGACTCAAATGTCTATTTAAAGGTACGGTTACATCTCCCTCTTTCCCTTCCTTCCTCTTTCTCACTCATTCCACTCTTCCCGCCTTCGTTCCCACCTTCACTAGTTGCGGAAGGTCGAGGCATTTTGGGACTCACGGCACGTCTGTAAGGCTTTGAGGTTCCTATCAACAGAGTCTATGTCGCCGCGACTAGCTGTTTGTATCGCACAACTGTTGTGTACGTAGATGATGAATATGATGGTCTTTTTTAGCGTTTGTATGGGGCGACGGGACGTGATACTTGCGTGGCACTTGATTTCTCCACTTACGAGGCGGCACTGCCGAGATGTGCCACCAGAAGCGCCGAAATCCTGCTGCCATCAAAAATTTTCCAAATCGAGTTTGACAGCTGAGGCGGAAAGTAAGCGAGTGGCTCTCTTTTTGAACCAAATTGCACATTGCATTTCGGGTTGTTGAAGGACCTCAGGATATTGTCGTGGCGTTTGAGGCGGTGTTGGCGGTCCAGGTGAGACAAGTGCCGCCTTTGAACATACTGAACATCTATACGGCACGTTTAGTGATCTTCCGAGTCGCCGGCGGCACGCAGTTCCCCACCTGTTGAACATAGCCCGAGGTAGCCCAGCAAGGAGCCGAGCCACTTCTAATGCGTGGACAAGGTGAATTCTTCTCATACTACAAAGAAATTTCAATTCCGAAGGCACGTTGAGGATTGAAATGCTAACCTGCCCATTGCGAGAGCATAGATTCTTGTCCCCCGAGATAACTTGAGATATTCTTCGAGCTTGTGGATAGCAGCGTTGATCCCGACAGACATTTGATCGAGGTCCTTTGCAAGATTTTTAAGTATCACAATGAGCTGCTCATACAGTGGGAGGACATATAAGAGGGTCAGGGCCTGCTCTCCGGATACAATCTCTTGAACGAGAGGCAGAACTTGCAAGAATTGTCGAATATCTTGCAGAACCTGCAGGGTTACGGGGCCGAGTAGATGCCATGAGATTTCGTCTTGTTTTGGGTCGTCGAGGAATTTATCGATAGCCTGGAAGTAACATCAGTAACCCGATGATCTGACGAGAGAGCCAAAATACTGACCAGGTGCTGCTCCAGGAGGCGATCTATCATTAAGAATGTTGCTGACCAGCGAGTTACGACACCCTTCAGCAGTCCAACAACACGAGAGAACCTACCTGAATCTCGTGGATCATCTTGTATTCCACTTGAAACCCTTTGGCGATCAATTCCCCCATTTTGGTGCGATGCAGGATGTTTTCGTCCTCCAGCTCCGTGTCGATGAAGAGAGATCACGAAGCTCGGGACAATCTACAGCATCTATAGACTGAGAAAAATTAGCGTTGGTTAAGATAAATGAAAAGACAGACATGCCTGATCGCCGACAGCGATCCATTTGGCAAGTTTGTCGTAGAACACGGGTATGAAAAATCCCTCCTGCTCGCCGGGATTTGCAGCTCCTACTGTCTCGTAACCTTAATTTTCTTCAGGAAGACAAGTTCCAAGTAGTACGAGAGATCCGAGGTTTGCCTGAGGCAGTGTGGGATACAAAACCGAGTCCGACGCAGTAGCAGCGGCGGCAGCAAATGTAGTGGATGGCCCGACTCTGAAGACAGCAGGTACCGTACTTGGGTCTATGCATCTGCGTCCGCGCTTATTCCCCGTGTCGTTTGTACGCTTGCGCTTCTGTTGTGCAGTGGTGGCGGCCGAATTGACTGTGTTGGTTGCATCGATGAATGGGGGTGCGAAGTTGAAATGGGGGAAGAACAGTCGTGATGAACGTGGCTGGGAATGTATTCTGAAAAGCAAACTGCTGTCCAGAGGATGGAGCGGGGTGAAAGGTGTGGGCAGGATTAAAAGCAGGGTTCAGCGTCATAAATGGGGCCTGCTGGAGGTGCGCAAACGCTGGGTTCATAGTGTGGCAAGTGTCCCGAGGGCTGGGGGTCGAGTACATGTCGTGATGAAAGTCGTTTCTGCGCGGGGTCAGACAAAACAATTGCAGGCACGAGGATTGCCGCATTGGCAGCCTGGAGAGGCCATGGGGACTCATGACTGGGGAGATATGGATTACATGAATTATGCACGGTATTTCTAACATTTGGGAGGGCTAATTTTCAAATATCGATGCATACCTGAGCCACCAATGCGCCAACCCGCTATTCCACTGCCCAACTTCCAAGCCTCCTGAGCACTTTGCGGCGTGCCAAGCCAAAGATAGATAACGAAGATCCAGGGGTGGACGAGGCGGAGAACGTCGAGGGCGCCGAGCGGGAGGGGGAGAGGACGTGGCGCGACGCGGCAGTCGGCCCCTCAGTTCCGCTGTCAGCCGTGTTACGGTCTTCGCTGTGGGAAATGCCGTCACTCGAGGCTGACTTGGCATCAGGTGGAGCTGCTGTTTATGGCGCTACCAGCGATTATCGCCGGAGCCCTTACGGATCGTGTACATCGATGTTCCGACAACGGCAGCCATGTGTTAAAACCGATCGAGATCATTCTCATGCCGGTCTGCCATCACCGCTTTTCCGCGGCGCCGCCCTTGGTGCCGCCAGCTCGACGCCCGATTCGAGGCTGGAATACGAAACTGGATTTTGAGCTACCATACTCTAGAGTCCAGTGAACGGTGTCTCGTTTATTTTCGTTGTCGCGCGACCGTTGTCCAACCACATCAATGTGATTGATCAGAGTTGCCATCGGCTCTGGAGTCTTTCAGCATGGCTGTGTAATATATGATTTGCGGACCATGTATCGCCGGGACGTATAAGCCGAACCCATCGGCGTGCCAAGTTTTTCTCCTCTCCTCTCTCTTTCAGATTACCGCCATGTTGGCCGCCCTCACTCTTTTGCTCCTCCATCTCCTTTCTCCTGCACACGCACACGGCCACGACCACGACCACATCGCCCGCAACGGCCTGCCTGATACCTGGTTTCAGCCCCGCGACCACGCCGTTCGTGCTCTCTTTGCACGAGACGATTTTCCTGCTGTCGGTTCAGATGGTACGCCAAGTCTAGTTCCACTTCCCTGATTTTAATGGCTATCTAGCATGGACTGCTTCTCTGCCCCCATTCACCCCTGATGGTTCGCAAACGCCCGATATCACCAAGCTTCCTCAGGCTTGGGTTGACGCTTACAATGCTGCTAAGGCGGCTGGAAAGATCCCCAGTATCCCTCAAAGTACGACTGGAGGCCAGTATCCCAATGGCCTGAAAGCCGACAGTCCCGACATCTGTTCTTCCTACATCAGATGTCGAGCACCGGAGGACCATTTCAACGTGCCTTCTGGAACACTGGCGCTCAACTTTGATGACGGGCCCACAGAGGTATGATAGCTATTCGCTCACCTGGAATTCAACCGTTTAGTGTTCTTCGTTCAGTTCACGGGACAGCTCCTGGACTTTCTCAAGACGAACAATGCAATTGCGACGCATTTCGTCATTGGGTACAGCATTCAGCAAAACGTTTCTGCATGGCAACTGCTTTTGAACTCTGGCCACGATTTGGCTGTCCATACGTCGGTTTTCCCATAGTTGTCAAGTCAAAAGCTAATGACAGATTGTTTAGATGGAGTCACCGACAGCTAACAACGCAGACTGATATGGAGGTTGTTTCCGAGGTACTGTACCTTTTTTCACGAGTTACTTTTCCGTCGATTGAGCCAAATACAGCTCGGATGGAGCATGAACATCATTTACCTGTCGACAGGTGGCCGTGTCCCAAGGTAAGGCTATATTCAATGCTCGTATATCAATGTTTATCTCGACCAGATTCTGGAGACCACCTACAGGTGATGCCGATAACCGGGTACGCCAGGGTGTCTGCTGGTCTGGACGTCGTTGCTCACATAGATATATAGATCCGCGCTATCGCCAAATACGTCTTCGGACTCGAAATGGTTGTCTGGAACCAGGACACCGAAGACTGGAGTCTCACCGAGACCCCGCCCGAGACTACCACAGACAAAATCGCGTCTCAGATGAATACCTGGCTCAATGGTCAGCCTTACCCGATATCGGAAACCACTCATCTAAACATCGAGTTTTTTTAGGCCCCAAAGACCCCGGCTTGATGATCCTCGAACACGAGCTTTCTGCTCAATCGGTCGGAGCATTTATGGCAGCGTTCCCCCTCATGAAGTCCACAGGCTGGAACGTGCAATCAGCAGCTCGTCTCGTCAATACCGACGGTGCTTACCGGAATTCTGCCGGACCGACCGGAAGCGTCACTGCTGCCAAATTACTTGATTTCGCGGGCACTGGGCCTTCTGGAACCACGGGTTCTACTGGTAACGCGACCACTAGCGGAAGCGCGAGTGTTGTTGGACCGAGTGGGAGTGCGTCTGCTACAAAGTCCCAGTGCGTCCGGATATACATATAAACGTTATTTTCTTCGATTTCTGATGCTTCATCGTGCTAGGTCCACTGCTTCTGGTGCTTCGGGGGCTGGATCGGCGACCGGGTCAAGTTCCTCACCTGCGCCCAGCAGCGGAGCAACTCGCCTGGACATTGCGGGGTTCAATGCGATGGTATTAGGAGCTGTGGCGTACATGATGTTTTAAACACTGAACTTTTTCTATTCTTGCTTGTTACGCTCCGTTATTATACTATTTGCTAGATTGTCCAGTACATACTCGTTTGTACCCGGGGAATCGTTGAGCGACGACACTGAACAACTAGTGCAAGGAGATGGTTTCCATCGAGGTGATAGTATTGAAAATACCGTCAGCGTGCTGTTGAGTACATGGTCAATTCAACGCCCCATGGAACGGAAAATGAGATGAGACTCACGTTGAGGAGCGGGGCATACAACGCCGCAAACACGATGTCGCTAGAGTATCATAGCTCCCAAGTATAAATTCGGAGGTCTGAAAGGCAGAACCTGACGGGCTACGATCGAAACCAGTCATGTATGCAGCCTCGGCAATCGTACCTGTCCAGTATAAGCAATCATTCAACACCACGACTGAAAAAATGCGTCATCATCGATTGTGGGGCACGCCAAGCCAGCTCCGCTGTCGCTCGTCGTCACCAACGCAATGGCGATGCGTTCAATCGAATTTCGTCAAGGACGCATCACACCTGGAAGAACTGCAACTCATTTCCGGGAGAGGATGTCAAGGTTCAAGCACCCGGTGCGGAAGAAGACACGCATATAATCTCAGTCTTCTGCACTCTCCGGTAGAATGGAAGTATAGATAAATTCACTGGGATTTAAGTAGATGTGCAGGTCCCAGGCCTTCGGTGCAAGGGTTATCGACGGGACGAATCCGCTCGTGGCACTTGTTGCGATGTACGCTACGCCCAGTCAATATCAACATTTGTATTTAGTTGCGATGATTGAACGAGGAAAAATACACTGAGCTGGGGAACTGCGCGCTGAAGGCATTAAAGAAGGAAAATAATGTCAAGGAGAAACGGCGCACGAAGTCGGGGAGAAGTTGTCCTCATTGCCGATTTTGATCAGTTTGAACGGCGCGGAGTGACCCATGGCTGCGCGGCTCGGTCCTGCATGATCAATTTTGGAACAGACACCGGGTACGAAGTGGAAGGATAAGGAAGACAAGACGGACCAAAAGTGTTCTTGGCGGGGTCGATAGCGAAGCCAATCTGAACATACGTGTCTGTGCAGATCATATCGAAATGGGAGAGACGCACCTATTCAATTGCATCTTGGGTGAATGGCCCGAGGCTCGCTTGAGGGAGAGCGTCACCATCGAGAGAGCAGCCTTCGACATTTGACTCAATTATCAGATAAGCATCGATTCAAAGGCAAGCGAGCGTACCAGCCCAGACCTGTGTTCGAATTATCAGAATGGACCACGCGTGAAGAATAAACAGTTGGAACCCACCGTCATGATCGGCCCCATGCCCATATCGTCAATCTACTGCGGGTATTCGAACAGTCTGAGACCACTGTGAGACACGTCAAGCCAACACAACCGAAAAGTACACTGAACACACGCACTCGGTGTTGATTTAACTCTAATCGCCGACGCGGCCGGGGCGATTAACGAGAGATCCTAGATTCCTACAGTATTCTTCCATTGCCAGCGGCTCGCGGCTAGTCTTTCATTCATTTGAATTAGTTAACCACGAGGAGATAGACATCAAAATGGGACGCGATGCACTGTTTCCTCCCTGGATTCAGTCAGTCGTTGGTGAGGGTGACCACGCAGGTAATTTAGATGCTGATTTACCTCGAGGTCTGCAAAGGCATCACTCAAGTCATGTCACGTCGAGGGAAACTGGGGGAATGACGAGACACCGTTCCTCTCAGGGAATCGGAAGAACGCGGGTTCCATCGCAAGGGAGGGTCTACGTATACACCATCTCCAGTCAACCTCCGTACACTGCACCATGCACATCACAACAGCACCACTCACATTCGAAATATTCAACCGTATCCCATTCATTGTTAACATGGCAAGTTCAATAGTTTGGCCCACAACAGTCGCGTCGTTCAGACACCACGACGCGGTTGTTCACGTTTGCCGGTGTCGATGTAGGGGTAGGTGAAAACGACACTTGTTTCCACCCGGTGCTCGAGGGGAATGCGACGGTGCTCAAATCGACGGTCGTCCCGGCGGAAGACTGGAACGACAAGGTAAGGAATTGGGCATTTGCGTGGCGGACGGGGTGGGAAGCGGTAGAAGAAAGAGCCGGTGTAGACGGTGCCGGAGACAACGTTGATTCCTGGATTTAATGCGGACTCAATAATAAATAACATAAAAATGTAGAAACGAATGGATGGATAGGAATGCACCGAAGTAGCACGAGTTTGCGAACCCGATTGTGCAAGTGGTTCCTGCGGCAACAGCAAAAGAAAGAGAATTGGGCAGCTGGGCCGAGACGGGGGTACTCGATTTACGACAGAGATGTGCGATGTGCTGCCGAGTGCGCTCCATGCGTCCAGCGAAGTGGAAGTTCCTAAGTTAGATAGAATTTCGAGTTCCTTTGGCGTTTGCGAGCCTGGGACATTCGCCCGTAGCTGGAAGGCGCGACTTTGGAAGACTTTGGTGGGAGCGGGATTAGCGCCGTTCGTACTGACATTACGTTGAACATCGCTGCACGGAAGACACTCAGAGCGAGCGATATAGAGAATCCGAGGCGCAGCATGGGTGCTCGTGGTGCATTTGAGCAGCGTCCCGGAGACAGGGACCAGTCGAGCCCGTCTTTTTAGCCCTTACGGAAGGGTAGCGCCACCTCATGATATTGTTTGATGCGCGCGCAGGGTGTACACGACACCTATTAAGAAGCTCGAAGCATTGCAGCCAGGACCGCAGGGAGCACCCACCTGATACGCCGAGGTCCCCGATTGGAGTCTGGGGAGGTAGATCACTTTGCAGGGGACGGAAGAGCTCTACGGACCTATGAAATGACCTTCAAAATGTGGCAAGGGATGGCCTATTCTTGGAAGTATACGCAGAGGCAATATTATGTGAATTACCCTGCAATAACGCGAGTCAAGACCCGAGTAAAATCGCGGAAACAGGAGTCATTTCAGCGCGGAATACAGACTAAGTCGGACCCAGGGTAAATGGATGCCAGTTTGCCCTCGTTCTTTTTGCACCGGGCCGCTTGACGCATGGTCCCATGACAGAATGTTGGTTTTGGATACTGATTTCCAGAGTTGCACATTATAGAGTAGAGTCTGAAGGCAGCCAGGGATGGAATGTTGATTGAGTCACGGAAACATGGTAAGTGAACTGCTCGACGTTGAAGTTGAAGCACACGAAAATCCGCACCATTCTGGGAAGAACCGAGCGGCCCGGCTTTAATACTGAGAATTGAGCCTGTCATGAAGCATTCATTGCACTGGAATCGGAAGCCATCCCGCCCAGTGATAATGCAAAGACTATCGGAAATTTGGAAACCGTTGGTAGCCTTCGGGAGCATAGGGAAGCCATTGCATGCACGCGGGAGGGTCCAAATTTGGCGGTAGGGAACAGCAACAGCTCCCATCTGGCTCAGCCTCTGTTACTACATGGTCGCGGATGAAAAGAAAGATCGAGACCGGCAGTCACATCACAACCGCTCACGTGCGTTGCCGATTGCCGTTTCCGGCTTTCTCCTGACCACCACGATCTTCCATGTCGGACTCGCGAATTGTTCAAGCCCTAGTGTATCTGGAACATTCCGATATCAACGCTGCACCGGCGTTTAATATCCTCTTCAAGAATCCGTTGCATCGTCTACTGTACGCTGAATGACAATCCCGAGTTGTTTGCTCGTCTGCGGCCCAAACGAATTGAGCGAAATTCCTAAAAGAACCAGGGAAGAAATAGGCAGAAACAATGTCGAGCCTTGCGTGATCGGCTGTGTCAGTGAAAAATATAGGTTGTGCAAAGATGAATCGAATGATTTTTGGTAATTCTGCAGTGTAAGTAGTGTGAACGAAAAGAGCGAACTGCTCAGAGATTCGTCTATGAAGGAAACATTCCTACGCCCATTGAACGCAAGTCTAAATCCTTACCAGAGTTCTGGCAATGTTGGTGATCAACCGCGAAGGTAAGACACTCAGGACACTGAGTCTAGCCAGTTTCAGTGAGTCGAAAAGCCAAGCACTGCAGTTGGAAGAGCAAGGGTGCAAACTGAGTTCCTTGAAACAAACTATTAAATAGCCGGCTGCGGACAGACAAAGGTAATTGCAAACGCGTTGGACCTGTGCGGACGGCCGGCCTGGCACCTTTCAACACAAGGTTCAGTTCCAGTACTTGGATCTAGAGACTCCGTTCGTACTATACAATGAACGACAGGCTGACAACAAATAGATAGACAGTCGTAGGCTACTTCGCGGGATATATACCACGTCACAACAAACATACTTACAGTGCCCGGCGCCCGCCCAACTCAACTCTGCGGCGACTTCCGCCTCATGGCAGCCCCAGCGCCCGATGGTCATACTCCCTCTCCCTCTCCCTCTCCCCGTCCTGAAACTCGTACCCCGCCGTACTCGGGCTCGGGCTCGGGCTCCGGGCATTCAAACCCCCATGCCCCCATCCCTGTCCGCGGGCTCTCGATCGCCGCCCCCGGCGCCGTAAAACTATACGGCGCGAGCCGGATATCCTCCGTACTCATCCCCCCGACCCGCATAAACTTCGCGCTGCCGTCCCCGCCCGCGCGCCCGGGCGCGACACCAAACACCTCGCCAAAGTCCATCTTCGGCCCGTCGGGGTGCTGCGCGTGGTGGTGCGTCGCGGCGCCGATAAAATAGCGGAGGGAGGCCCGGATTTCCCACGCGAAGTCCACTGTGGGTGTAAAGTTGTTAGCGACGGGTGTGATTGAGGCAACGATTTATCAAGGAAAGGTATTGGGCGGGCCGGGCCGACTCTTCGCTTGCCCGGAAGAGAGCAAAAGAAGCTCAAAATCATACTTCGGGCTTTGAACTAGGAGGTCGCCGGGTGAGAACTGGCCTCCCTAGGTACAAGGCCAGAGAAACATCGAGCCAGGAAAGAATGCTTACTGAAATTAATCCTATCATCACATTTAACGTCAGCGCACCATCCTCTCGTCAAGCCGGTAAACAAAAAAATAATTCACGAATCCCAAATCACCCTCCACCCACTCAGCTTGCCGTACTGCCCCGGCTGCAGAGCGTACTCGCTCGAGGGGTACGCCCACCACATCGCCCCCGCGAAGAGGACCATCTGCAAGCAAAAGAATATCATGCGTCAGTTACTCGAGCTCAAGGGAATTGCGAAGGAGAAAGAGGCGCAGAAACAGAGAATGGAATTGGAAAATGAGCAGTACATCGACACAAATCGCCAGCGCATTGAGCCCGTTGGCGATGTTCGTTTCGGGCCAATACTGCGTCGCTGTGATGACTTTACCTTCCAGGAGGGTGAAATACGCAAATGCACAAAAGGAAGAGGAGCAAATTGGGCACCGTAGACGCACAAAGAGAGTTGGGACCTCGAGACCGTGGGTGGACCTGTGTTTGGGCTGCAAATAGAGGATACAGGTGGCAATTGGCGGATTGGGGAGGTGCAAGGGAGGGTGGAAGCCGCAAAGCGCTGGGGAGGAAAATTGTGCACAGCGGGTGCACCGAGCAAGCTGAATTTTCGAGAGTGCGGGTAAGCATGTGTTAAGACTACAACAAGGGAATGCAGATGGTGATGGACAGTTACAGGGTTGCAAGCGAAGGCGGAACCCGAAGAGCGCCGTGGAGCAAAATTGAGCACAACGAGAGCGCCGAGCGAGCTGAAGTCGAGAGAGCATGTGTAGACGTGAGTTAAGACTACAACAGATGAATTCAGGTGGAGATGGGCGGATAGAGAGCTACAAATGAGCAAATGAGCGTGGAAGTCAAACAACCGATCGGACCGGAAACGAGCGCAGCCAGCGCATAGGGTGAGCGTGGGCCACGAGGAGGCATACAGACATGCATTGGGGGTCTACCGAGCACATGTAGGGGGTGGTGGGCAAATACAATAAGGGAAACCGCGTGCGAAAGCCGGAAGCCCTGAGGAGTGCAAACGGGTGTAGCCAACGCATAAAGCTTGTGGGGGCCACGAAAATGCATAGATAAGTATTTGGAGCTATAGAAAGGGCATGGAATTAGTGTTATGCAGATACGAAGGGTGCAAGAGCCGGTGGAAGCCGTGGAGCGCTGGAGTGAAAACCAGCGCAGCCAGCGCATAACGCAAGCTGAGGGTATCAGGCCGCGTGAAGACATATGTCAGGACATTTATGATGACACTGTGGTGGGGTTTGATGGGTACAGGCGGCACAAAGGCCGGTGAAGGGCCAGAGACATAGCCAAGCCCAAACAAGTGTGAGGGTTGCTGAGGCCTATGAGGATGGACTAGGTTGCGTTAAGGATCAAAAGGGCTCAGATAGATGTTGCGGAACATTTGAGGGGCGCAGACCTAGTGGGTAGCCAGCGGGGGCGGAGGAGGAGAACGGAGCAAGAGGAAGTGAGTCATAACACGAACAAACAACCTGATCTGGCCTGATGAGCTATGTGTTGGCACGTTCAATGGACGCAAGCGCAGCCTCCTTTGGCCTTAAAAAGAGATGTGTGGCATTATTATCCTGTACATCAACTATACCGACAGTCCCGGCGCCCGGGGACGAACAGATCCAATGTGACAATGTCCCAAAAAGGCAAGTCTGCCCGCCCCGCCATCCGCCAGCGCCCATCGTATAAATTAGCCGAAGCAGCACCAGGCAGGGCCGCCGCGTAATGAGGGAGCGCCTGCGTGTCAGGGGTACCGAAAAAGGCACGTGCTCTGAGCTGATGTATCGCGAGCTCTCTAATGAGAGCCTCTGATTAATCGCATTCCTGTTCTCACCAGAGGCTCGCGATGTATCACTTTAGCCCTATGGGCTGGGATGAGGATGTGGACGTGGATTAGATGAAGGTGAAGACGCGATGCGACTGGTACCTGTTTCGCTCCTCCTTTAGATTCGGAGCACGATCGTTCGTTCCTTTTGTTGGTTCTTCTACTCTGGAGTGTAATCAATCAAGTACGTAGATATGTAGCACACGCTCGGTAATGTACAGTAGCCTTGACTGTACTCCTCGAAAGAAATGATGATGTAGCAGCTGTACACTGTCACTGTCATAGGCGAACAAGTACATAGTCTTTCAGAGTAAACAGCCCTCTGGAAACTCGACCTGACATCCTTGCGCGCGTAAGTTGTTTAGGAAGGGCGTGAGAGTATTCACTCCAGTCGGCATATCAATAACGCTGTGCCAGTTGCCATGAAGCACCAGCCGTTTGAACCTAGGAAAGTCCGGAGCGACGAAGAGCCTGAAGTGCCTCTGGAAGCTACTCCAATCTTGAACAATTGTGGCTGCAGAATGCAGTCGAATACACGACAAGGGCGGCGGCGGATGCTCGCTGCGCGGCCCCAGCGCTGAAAGGCCATTCCACACGTCGTAGCAGAGCTCTCGGAGGCGCGGACAGCACGAGAAGATGGCTGCGAAGGGGATAGTGGAGCGCGAGCTGTCCGCGCCTCCGAGAGCCCTGCTATGACGTGTGGAATGCGAGCCGAGGAGTTCTAGCACCGACAGGGTGGGGAAGACGGGGGCATCGGCGAGTGTGAAAATTGCTGGGGAGCAGTTAAGTCGTGTGAAGTTGTGTTGGGGGGCCTTCAGGATGGATCCAGTCAGGCTTGCTGAGGCAGAGACGAACTTGATGTGCTGAAGGTTCCCAAAGGGTGAGAAGGCGCAGGCCTCCGAGCCGGTGGCTGAAACAGTGGAACTGGACAGAAACATGTATTCAATGTGTGGGGCAACCCAAATTAGGTTGTATAAGAGAGCGGAGTCGAGTGGCGTCGGGGCCCAGTAAATATGCTTTAGGAATTGGAATGGCATCTTCCACAAGTGAAATGGCAGCCGGTGCGATAGCGCCGTATCGTTGTCCCCGTTCAGGGTGCGAAACTGTACCACGTCCTCTCTCGTGGCGGGCGGTTTGACAATGACCTGAAGCCGGGGACACAGAGGGAGGATGATACAGTTTTGGTCAAGGCGGGTCGGCGACAACCGAACACTGCGAACGAGAACTCCATGACCCGGTCTTCTCAACGAAGTGCAGAGTGCATCAAACCGGTCATCGACTCGGATGTTCTCGTATAAGAGCTCGGTGGCGATGCTATTCCACAGCTTGCACACAAGAGCAAAAGAATATGCGTCCTGAACGAGACGTTAGAGATTGAATCTGTCACGACGGTATGGGCAGGCTTACACGCCAGAAATGCTCGACATCTTTCAGTGGATCGGTGATACAGAAGTATTGGAACCGGTCTGCGTTACAAAGGGCCAGAGGCGAGGCATCGGATGTTGCCAGTCGATATATGTAAAGCCAGGTCTCTGGAGGAAGAGAGCCAGCAGATCCTGCGGGATCCATAGGACGGTCGAGGTAGGAACAACGTGGGAGATAGAAATCACTGTCACCTGCACCATCATGATTCTCTCGGTGCGGGCGGCCCGTTACTTGTAGCTTTTTTGCAACTTGAATATTTTCGAATAGATCGGTCGTCAGATGAAGGAAATGGAAAAGCCATGAACAAGATGCCACTGGTTTCATCCCTGCTGATTCAATCACAAGCTTGCCAAGCCCGTCCGGAAGATTCTGTCCACCTCCATATTCTCGTACTCTGTGGTTGTGCTATTAGCTGGAACACGGACAATATTTGCCTCTGATCATTTTCTCGGATCTTTCATTTCATGCGCTAGTTGTATTAGCGCGTCCCGAAGGAGGAAGAAGAGGATGCATTAGTGCCGGTGTACTCCGATGCTGTTGGTTGCAATGAACTTGCCGGAGGCGCAAATACACTTCAAGGAACTCCAGGCGGTGAGGCAAGCTCATTTGAAATGCTCCGGCGAATCCGAAAAGAAAAACAGATCACTCGATTCTATAACGCCAGAACGTAGCCAAACGATGGAAGACTTGCATTTTGAACTATCAACTGCATGGGTTTGCGCCGCCTCTCTTCTTCTGCCCCAAAATAGTGTGGATTCACTGAGGGAACGTCATCCATGACGATTCCGCGCCGTCATCAAGATCTGCGATTCATTCTTACGGGGTGGGTACGGGTAACACGTCAACCGCCCGCAACTGTATGTTCCCAATATTTGACGGCCGTAGGCGAGATGTTGGTTCTAAAGGCGAGTTTTCAATGACCAATACAGCCAATCGGATTATTAATTGCATGCAACACAGATCGTAGGGCTCACCTCATTTTCCAGTCGTTAAATTTGTGAGATCCAGCGTATTACTGACTCAAATCTTTTTCGGGCACTATGTATTGCGTTAGGACATGCCCAGGACAACTTGAGACCCACCTGTCCTTATGAAATGACACGGAAAATTCAGATTCAAAAGGAGATGGAACCGTCCGGCATTTTTACGGCCCGTATCCATCGTTTTTTGCCATCCCGCCCCCGTTGCATGTGCTTGGATTCCAGATGAGCGGCCGCTCAAATATATGCCCGCCACCGTCTCCGCTTCGACAATTTGCGGCCGTCGCCGTAAATGGGATGGTGTGCAGTCCTGGCTATAAGTACTCTCACTTCTTGTTCAAATCCAATCCAGCAGCTACCTGACCATGATTTCAGCAATCTTCCTCTCTGTCCTGACATTCCTGACAGTCGTTCCTGTCCAGGCCACGGTGCATCCGCGCGCGACGCCGGGCGGATACGTGCAGACAGCCGGCCCGGGCAGCGCGAGCTTCACAATGTACACGGGATGCGCACAGCCCGCGTGCGGGATCGCCGCGTCGGGATACACTGCTGCGATCAGCCAGTTGGCGTTCGGGTCTGAGCCCGGGCTCGGCCCCGGCGACGCGTGCGGACGCTGCTTCGCGCTCACGGGAACGGAGGACCCGTACTCGCCCGCGTACACGGGTCCGTTCGGTCAGTCGATCGTGGTGAAGGTCACGGATATGTGCCCCGCCGCGGGTAACGAGGTACGTCGGCGTCCGTCCAAGGCGCGGACAGCTATCTAACGAGGCGGACCTTTGAAGGCGTGGTGCGGGCAAACAGCAACTTCGCAGACAAACCAGTTTAACATGCCCGTACAGTGAGCGGTTTTCATCCTTTATTTGACGTCTTTTGAATTGTGCTAGCTTCGATATCTGCGCAGACACTGGGGGAGCAGCCGCATTCTTCCCGTCCGGTCACTACGCTTTGTTGGGAACCTGGAGCGAGGTGAGCTGCAGCCAGTGGTCCGGGTCGGACGGCAGCCCTCTCTGGCCTGGCGCCTGCATTAGCGGAGAGAACGCGCCGCTCTGGCCAAGCACGGGATGCGGAAACCAAGGTTCGTAAGACAGATATTTCGGGGACCATAGACTAACGCGAAATAGGTCTCGCCCCGGGAGCATCAGGCAAGACTTTTCGTTCTTTCGCAAACGAGATAGGCTGACCAGCTGTTTAGGGTCGCCCGCTACGACCACAGCATAGATCACTACGACGGCCACGACAACTGCCTACAACAGTTTTGGATTTCTCATAGTCTCCTTTTCACCCACGTTCTATTGTCTCTAGCGCGATTTTCTCGCTAGTTCCCCTATGATTTGCTTTCTTCCACGCCCTGGCGCTGTCTCGCTTTAAATGTAGCGCGAATAAAACGTCATTTTGTGTTTCTTTTGAGGAACCAGCGTCTGTTGACTTTCGGTGCACACGTCTTTGTTGGCCGGCCGCCAGCCAACTCAAACTACATGTACCTCAAATCTCCGATATACCACCACCTTCACAAACCTTGGACACAACATCGCACACGCATCATAATAGCGGATTCTTTTCTAAGAAATAAATTCCGGCTATCTTGTGGTTTTCTAAAAATAAGGCTAATTCAATTCCTCTCGGCTTCTGGCTCCACAGCCTCCACTGCCTAAGTAAAAGTGTGCACCGACTCTGCTCGGAACCAGAGTTTACGCGCGAGCAGGAAATTGGGTGTCGTGCACGGAGCACAGTAGATACCAGTCTCGCCGTTCCCCCTGTCCAGAGGGAAGACTACCCAACGGGGTTCGACTCCTCGCGCCCGAAATTTACAAGGAAAATGTGTCTGTGTTTTTTCTTTTCTTTCCTTTTTTCAACGCCGAGAACGAAGTTTTGGGGCTGATGCTCGCGGAAGGTCATAAATGTTGACATCGAGCCGACCACCGTCTGCTAATTAAACCCGCTGTTGGAACTCAACCGACTGACGTTACCACCGATCATTCGCATCTGGGCGCACAGTACACTAACACTTACCCTGCCGAATATCCACCCAGCAAATAGGGTGTGGTGCATGGTGCATGGCAGTGTGATTCGAGGCATGTGTGAAAGAATGAATCAGCTGCAGGTCGGGGTTCGAGCTTTGTCGCTGTGGAGGCAAAATATTTCTGAGATCCCCGACTCGATCAAGGACAGCGTGGTCACCTCTCTCAGCAAAAATAACATATGGCACTCACATTCGGGCTCTTGGTAAGTTCCTCGGCAATTCATGCACACAATCCTGCGGTACCTGGCTTGTCTTACGCGCCATAGAACCTGGCTCGCTCGATTATTCGGCGGCGCCGACCTACAAAACTCCTTACCTCGGAAAAGAAGCCCAACTTACACACAAACATTCCTATCAATGTCGTTGTGAGACCCTCTCTCATCCTGTCGGCAAATACTTCGTGGAACCACTCCAGTGTTGATGTTGAATCATTCAAAGTATCCAGCTCAGGAGCACTGCAACATGACGATAGCCTTCACATTATAGGAGGGATCGCGTGTGCGTATACTATAAAGCAACTCCACTGTTATTGTCGAGTCCTACATCCCTACTCCTCTCCTTGCCATAATGTCAGGCGTTCTCACTGCTGCAGACCTCAAGGAAGCGAGCTTCAACCTCGGGCCGTAGGTATGTGCTCAATCAAATTTCTCTCCCGTGCACATGCGCTGACTCTGATTGGGCTCATCCACAGCTGATAGACTCGTGTCTGGATTTGGTCCTACAAGGCGTGTTGTCGTGCCAGGTGGGTTTAGACCTCTCTTCTATTAGTTACTTTCTCGTTAACGATACGCTTATCACCGACACAACGTAGTTTGTCAACTACTATAGCTGCTACTCCGACGACCACAGATCGCAAAAAATCATTGTCGCAGTCCTCGCACTCCTGACGGTCTTCCATGAAGATAGGCGACTGGCAACACAATACATGCAGGTTTCAGAATCTTTGCAGCTAATCCATAAAAATACAATTTACAAAGAATAGAGAGCTTCCTCTCTTCTCTCTTTGCCCAAAGTTCTTCAAGGAAACAGTTCATCCTTGTCACACATTTTCCCATAACAGGTATTTGGGTGATTTATCCGTGCTGTGCCGCACAGTGGAAACAGATGTATCACTGGGGCTTGCGTCTGGCTTCCACCGGCAATGGGTAAGTCCAACGCGTACAAGAATCAGGGTTGGCGCTATGTTCTGTAACCTCCGGTTCAGCAAAATCAGCCTGCGATTACATTCAAAACCGACCATAGTTTGTCTGAGAAATCCGCTGGAAATGCCGGTGAATACTATCAACTGGTGTTGTATCTATCAGGCGCGAGTATCGCGAATCAGAAGGAACTCACTGAATCGGAAGCAGTCAGGCCGAGGGCTTGGCGAATGTCGAGGGTCTGGCAGATGACGAATAGTATTACAGAGAAACAATATATTGAACCGGACTCGAGGCTGCCAAATCGAATGGAAAAATTCGAGAGCACTCTGTCTGTGGCGTGAGTCACTCACATCATCGCAATGGCAACATCATAGCGTCTTCGAAAACTTCCACAGCCGAGAACTACTGCATCGCGCCTTGTGTAGCAAATTCGACCGGCTGGTGAAATGTGGAAAGACATCCAACAACATGAATGGTCTCACCTGTTAGCAACATGAGCAACACATTCGTCCCCATCATAATAAGGAAAGGTGTCCGGATGTCGACAGCGGCTTGCACGGAACTTGGTGCCGAGCCCGAGAGCACTTGAATTTGACCCACAACAAATAGAACTGTTGGATAGATATCAATTGACTGGACAACAGGACTCGATAGCCGACCGACCCAACGGTATCAGAATCAGAATTGCAGGGATAATCACCACCTTTTTGTTCGATCCCCAAATGATGTAGCAACGATACAGCTGAGAAGGTGTTCAGCGGAGGTCGGGAATCAACAATATGCAGTATCACCAAAAGCAAGTCCGCCACCACGCTGTTTCAGTATGAGCGTAGCAACAGGAAATGCGGTACTGACTGACCTGTTGATTGCGAGCCGTATAATCTCTGTAACTTCAAGGCCTAACTCATACCTGGTCAGGGTTGAAAGTTCGTGGGAGCCCTGAACCGCAGCCTTCTCCATCTGGAGAGAAATCACGGCCTCCGCGACGGCGATTACTATCGCGACTGTCCCCAGCAAAAACATGGCCGAGGCTGCGATGAGCAGCACCCGCCGCCCGGGCGGGGGCTCGATGAACGAGCGTGTAAATTGAGAACACAAATAGCATAATGTATAGACCTAGCGGTGTGGATCAGATCCTGCCCGCCCCTGGATTCTCTGGGATAAGGAATTACTCGCCGTATAGCACGAGCGCAGTCTGAGCGTAATTACTGTTTAACCTGCTACTAACTTGCTAGGTTGGCCGCAACTCACCAACGCTGCGTAAACGAGCTCGAGCACAATCTTGTGTATGACAAGGAAAAGGGAGGAAGAAACTTCAAACTTCATGATGAGGAGAAAGGCTTGAGAAAGGGGGCATACAGGAACGACCCAAGGAGATCGTGATATATTTAAGATATTCAAACAGCATCTCCCACGCATCGTGCAACGCTGATCATCTGTCAAAGCAGGAGGCTCACAATGGATAGGTGGTTACTGACCGCTTGGATCATAGACTTAGGCCTTCGCACGCACAGCGTCAATGATCTGGTGACTGGCCCTGGGTCAATGGATGATTCTGATCACTCGGCTCCTGTGGTTGTCGCATTGGTGCTCTTAGAGGAATGATATCAACGAAGTTCAAATCATACCGTCACCAGCCCAGCGTATTGAGCACAGGATGGTGGCTCGGCGAGAGGGCAACGTATGTGTTAAGATCGAGAGTTGATCAGAGTGGCAGCGCGAAGTTTCTGTTCACAAGTTCCTAATTAGATTCGTGTCTCGAAGCTTGGAGGCACAATTGGCATGAGCTGTGCGCGGGAATGATGATTCAAAAGGTATTTCACGACTGTGTCAATGCATCAGTGCTACTGTTTCGAAGATTTCCTGTTCAAGTGTCTAGTGGAAACGCAAGTTCGCTAGCCGTGTTCATGGACGGTGCCCTGGTGATTACTGGCAAGGGGCCCTTTGTCGGATCAGTCAGGCCGATGATTCATTCCCACAAAGCCTGGCCAAACTCTCGGAGACGCCTGCAAGATGGAATCAACCCCGCAAAAATCACCCTAAAATTACATATTTAGATTGTCCTCTAGAACGATCAGTGCTATGGTACATCCATCACCGTGTCGGTGTGGGCTTCGCTTTGTTCTTGCACGACAGTGAGAGTCGTCATCGTCCCAACCGTTCCCCACGGTATTCTCGACGGATAGTCTATCGTATCCAGCTCGATCGTCGTCCCCATCGCAAAGTGCGGCGCCGTCGCCCCCGTCGTCGTAGTCGTGGGCAGGCTCTGTGGCGTTTTCAGGCGCTTGATGTTCAGGAGGACGCGGGAGCCGATTATTGAGGTGACACTGGGGGCGGGATGGATGAATTAAGCGGGTGCGGTCGTTATCCACGGGGGAGCACTTACGCAAGGCCTGGACTGGGGTAGAGAGGGGATGTGAATAATGAATGATAGGGTTCCTGGAAGAGAATAGCCTACGCTATCATTAGTTCGGCGAGTGATTGTCTTGCGGCCGCCCATATAACCACTTCCGGTAGGAATGTCACTGCGCGCCGTCAGTTCAATTCAAAGCACAGTAATCCTTCGAGAGGATGCATAGACTAACTGAAAATTGCGACAAACCAAAAGACACCGTCCCGCAGGAACAGGTTGTATATCGGCATTTGTGCACGTCCGTGTGTGAGCAGCGTCTTGCCGCATTTATACACAGTCAAGGCGAACATTGTGGCGGACTGCGATTGAATTAGGGGAGGTGCTAATCCGAGAACTGGTAGGAGGGCGCACCACGACGAGCACAGGTAGGGAATAGAATGTGAAGTATCGCGGGACAAGTCCTGCAGCAGAATTACTACCGGATCCCGTGATCAGAGAGAGCCGGATACATACCGAGCGGATAACATCCTGTCAATGGCCATCCTAGCGGCCAAAACACTGGACTTCAATATCAGTAAATTATCTCGTTAAAGCGCAGTCAAGCGAATTACCTTTTGTAGTATAGATCGTATAGTGCGACACAAGGCCCCTCGAGACAGTTCAGCTGAGTTTAAAACGACCCAAAGCGGAATATCACCGACATTGTCAGAATCTCCACTGGATACAGATCAGTACGCGGTTATGTGTTAAGATTCCTGAGTTAACTCACGTCCTATCATCGGCACTAAAACATACAGCAACCACCGCGCCTTCTCAAATAGCAGCCAGACTCGCAGAACCAATATAAAATCCACCGTCGCTAATATCAGCGTGCTGGATACCGCCTCGGTCTTCAATCATTCAAACTCAAGCATCAGCGAGCATTCTTAAAGATAGACGTGGAAACAAAAACTCACATTGAAATATCTGATGCATCTTCAGGAGGATCACATTAGTCCAGCAGCACAGCAGCGCGACCTGAGATTGTCCGAAACGTACGCCTGGGCGGGGAGAGTTTAGTTATTTCGGAACCATCTCGGGGAAGCACGGAGGACGTACGGCATCGGATTTGTAAGGACTCAGCATCACTGAGGCCGCTGGAATTAGGCGAGATACGAGAGAGATGCTCGCAACGCACCACTTGTGTCGATTCTGGGCGCAGAGCGTAAGAGTTAGGGTGTGGAAATAGTTTGAAGCAGGCGCACAATAATGCGAGGAGCGTGAAATATCGATTCTGCGGAATATTCAGGATTAGCCGGTGTGCGGAGTTTCGGTGGTCCTTTGCGTACCCAAAGCTGCAGTGGTGAAAGGAATGAGATAAGACGAGCTGAAAGAACAGGAGGAGCACGCACATAGATGACATTCGTCGTATGAATGCTGCTTTTCCACATCAGTTCCACCTTCACACCAGTCATTAGCACGACTAAAGTGGTATGCATCGTCAGAGCGAGAGCTCACTTCGTCCTGGAAGGTTATTATGTGGTCATAGCTGTTCACCCAACGGGATCGTCGTTCAGACAGGAGCAGCACTAATTAAGAGGGACTTACGCCACGAGTGACAGGGCAGCGACTATTAAATAAATGACAGAATAGGTCAATAATGCGACGCCGTCGACGAAAGTAGAATTGACGCACGGATCATAGAATTAGTCGTTCGTGCATCGGTGAGCACCTGTAACACCTCAGGATGGCTTTCTACTTGGAAAGAGCTCGACATGGGAGAGACGTGTGTCGCTCAGATAGATGGATGTGCAAGCAGAGATTCTGACAGCGGGTGAGCTAACACCCTCAATCGTGGCGTGTTCCAGAAAGGATTTCGTAGTGAAGGTTG
Source organism: Mycena venus (assembly GCA_014462655.1). Classification (NCBI taxonomy): domain Eukaryota; kingdom Fungi; phylum Basidiomycota; class Agaricomycetes; order Agaricales; family Mycenaceae; genus Glaucomycena; species Glaucomycena venus. The sequence goes on from JACAZI010000028.1 coordinate 195,618, forward strand.
TCAAGTCAAAGGAAAGAGAAATCTCGGCGAGGGGAAGGAGGCGGGCCTTCTAAAAGGCGTGGTGGCTAGCTGTCCAGAAGAACGGACATCGCGTACAAAAGCGATCTAATTACGGAGCCGCGTGGTCAGCTGTCATCGGTGATAGGTCGATCCGACTTCGACTTCGATCATTTGAAAACGAGGCGGTTGCTTTAGCGGCTTTTACGAAAATTACGAATGAACCCAAAGGTGAAGGCGAATTCGAACGGAACCGCAGCCTTCTCTGAACTTGTTCGCAGTTCCCTGGAGATAATCCCGTCATCTCCATTCGACTCGGTATCACAGGGCCGAAGATTTTCTCAGCTTGGCTACACTGCAACGATACCGCTAACAAGTGATTGTACCTGCAACAGAGGCGATTGCGATGAGATCGTCGCTTTTGACAGAGGATGCGATGCAAATAAATCACACTTGTTGAGCGCAAAAATTGGCGTGAACTGCCCGAGTTTTGGCAAGAGCTGCCTATTTGACGTCGCTTAAGCATCGCAACCTTTTTATCGTCCCCATTTGTGAGGCGAAAATCATCGACAATCATCGGGCACTGATCATTATCAACCCCGTGGATTCGTTTCCATTCCAGGGCCGTTTAAGGGCCGCTGCAGCGATCAATGAACACTAATTAAACAGAGAGCTCTTTTTCCTGACGTGGCAAGTTCCAATGTAAATAATGCAATGCCACTGAGATGCGGGGAAAAAAGCCAGCCCCGAGAAGTCTGGTAGAATTTTGAGGACAAGAACGGGAAAGCAGACTAAATTAACTTCGACACGACATGATTTGTGGCCATGACAAGAATCATGGCGTTTTCCGACCAAGATAATTACGGATTGGATCGTAGAACGCGGACTCACGCCAGCTCACACATAAGAAAAAACAACCTTGCGCTCGGCTAGCCGTGGTGTCTGCCAACGACTCGCAACGTGACCCTCCGGGCTCCACAGACCCCACCGTCCAGGAGAATGAGCAGAGGTTCCGGCCGGCCTTGGCTCTGTTAGGATATTTGGCTGCTTATCTAGCAAGCCGAATATGGGTTCCTAGTCACGGAACCGACGTTCAGCTGTTCGCAGCCGGACAGCGAGTAATAGCTTGCACCTGTACGTACCTGACTAGATATGACTTCTTTACTGACTCGTAGATATTTGACTCCTATTCCGAATCCCGGATGACCCGAACTGTTCGTATAAAAACCCTTTGTATTAGTTAGATTCCTTACTATCTTACCATTGTCTTCCCCCGAATCGTTCCTAAGTTCTGAAAGGCTCCTGTCGTGCGGGGTTAATAGTATGTTCCCACCGGTTTGATAACGATAGGCAGGTTGGATTTTAGAGCCGAGTTTGGACTGGCAGACCGTAGCTCCACACCACACTATTTTTGGCGGTGCCTCTCCAACCTTTCACTCGTACTTGACCATTCATAAGGGGCAGATAGTGCATACTACCACCATGGCCATTTGTCATGATTTTGTAACGGTGGATCCTCAAGAGCTGGTCTAAGTTTGGCAACACCGCTAGGCTTGCGTCGGGTTACGGCTGTGGCCCGAACTCAGCTCTAAAATTCAACCTGCCCATCGCTTTCAAGACAGCTGTCAAACGTGTTATCCACTCCGAAGCAGATCTCCGTCTGGTAATCACTCACCATACCCCGGGGGCGCCTCATCGCTCAGCCCGAGCGCAAACTGCGACCTTACCTGCGCTTCGAGCTCGCGGATGCGCGCCTGAAGGGCGGCGAACTGCTCCGCGGTGTGCGATTCCGCCGTTACCCCCTCCCCTGAACCCGGCGTACGCCCGTCCTCATTCGGACTCACACTCGCGGGGCGGGAAGAAGTAGACGGGAGGCGCGAGAGCTCGTCCATCTCCGCGCGGATGGCCTGCATCTGCTGCGCGAGGTGCGCCTGCCTCCGTGCTGCCTTCCCCACGCTGGCGCTCACGGGGAGCGGTGATGTATGTAACCTCGCGGGCCTGGGAGAGCGCGGACTTCGACGATGATGATGCTGAGCGTGACTGCGATGTCGATGTCGGGAAGACGTCAATACGAGCGGCAGCTCGGCTTTCGCTGTCTTCCAGCATTGAAAGCCGATGGCGTGCAGCGGCGCGCTTTCGCCGGCGGCGGAGGAATAGTAGGGTGAGGGCGATGAGGGAGGGGAAGACGAGGATACCGATGACGAGGCCGACGATGAGAACTGTTTTGGGGTTCTTCTTCTCAGTCGGTAGAGACGTCCTGCGGAATTTGATTGGTTAGTCTACTTCTGCGTGTGGTCGAGTCAAGGATGGATGGGACGCACGAGCCGCCGGGAAAATCGGAAGTCCTGGGAGAGGGTGTAGGACTAGCTCCGACTGTCGATGATGGAGAAGACGAAGTTCCAGGAGCACTGGCGCTGGATGAAAAGGGAGGCAGGGTTCCTGCTGCCAGAACGTCAAATTTTGGGCTGACGAACTGACTGCGAAACCTCTAAGTCAATGGCTATCGCAGGCGGAGATAAACGCACGGCGCATCCGTCGTCCCTCCATAAATAAACCAAGAGTAGTTTCCGCTGAATGAATTGCACCTTGTGAGCAGATGCAGGCGAAGAGTGTTCACAGACGTAGCCCACCATCCGTCACATTGAAGATGTACTCGTTCATCGAAAAGAAGTTCCCGATCGTCTCGTGCGCGGTCCCATTAGCGGCGAGGACAAGCAATCGTATCTCGGACTGGTCATCCGAGGGGTCGAGCGTCCAGGACACCCTCGCGAGCTGGAGAATGGTGATGGGGCCGACATTCGTGAATGCAAAGGCGAGAGCTTGCTCGATACGCAGAACGAAGAGGAATATGAAGCAGAAAAAGAGAAAGAGCATGAGTGGGATCGTCGCGGACGAGGTCCAGGGTCGAGACGCGCGCCACGGTGATAATAAATCTGTTGTTAGGGCTTCAAGAGATCTGTTGGGAATCCTGCGATTTGCGTGATTGGCGAACTGTCCTGTCCAGACTCTAATATTGAGTTCTAGAGAATTAATGGTGGTCCAGGGTCAGCGCCAGACATTTTGGACTTGCGTGAGGAAAATCGTAATTCGTGGCGAAAGAGAACGGTTTCGATTGCCCAATGCGACATGTTGGTTCGGGAAAAGACGAGAATGTGGCGGTGCAAGGCTGTGCAAGACACGTGTTTACTGGCTAATTTCGCACTCTTGCTTCTGACCACAACCACCTTGATGGGACAAAGCTCAACACACTGGGCTCAGTGCGCTGGCTGGGATGGAAAGAATGGAAAGCATGTTCAACCGTTTCTTTTGCCACGTTTGATTCCGTCGCCCAGTGATACAGACCTTTGTTCTGACTCTTGATAGCGAATGGCATTTGCGTTCAGTCTTGCGTTCAATCGTTTGAACATTCCTCGACGTTTCGCTGGCATTTTGGATTTGCTTCCTTGCTATTCTTTGGCTTGTTCAAGTTGGAATGAATTGGATTCAATTTCGGCGAACGCGGACCAATATTGTGGCTTCGCTTGCACATCCCGTCAGCTTCTGAAGTTCTAAAGGCGGCATATCCCCTTTCTCCGCAGTGTTCGCACTTCTTTTTACCGTCAGCCGAAGGTAAGTGGGCGCCGAACACTAGCGATCGCCCGCCGTAACGTAGCTCCACGGGACTAGTATATTTATAAAAAGCCCACGTTCCCTCTTCAAGAGCGCTGCCTTCACTATGTTCTCCTCGCCCGTTGCGGCGGTGTTGTGGCTAACACTCGTCAGCGTGGCTCTTGCCGATGAACCACTCGTCAACTCGTTCAATGTCTCGACCTGCCCCGGATACTCGCTCCACTCCTTGTCGGAAACTGATGCTGGTCTCACTGCCCAACTCAGTCTTGCGGGACCTGCATGCAACGCCTTTGGAATCGACATTACTGACCTGACAATCGAGGTGAAGTACGAGACTGAAACAAGGTGTGTCTCAAGACATCGATTGTCTATCTACGGTATCTTTGATGCCCAAGCAGACTCCATGTCAACATATTTGACACTGCCAATTCTCAATTCACCATCCCCGAGACCGTCGTTACTCGGGCTCAAGTATCCGACTCGAATACCGCCGCGAAGTCGGACCTTGTATTCAATTACGACCCCAGCCCATTCGCTTTCTGGATAACGCGCCGTTCCGCCCCACACAGCATACCACTGTTCGATACTCGTCCATCTTCCCTACCGACCACTCCTATTCCCCCAGTCATTGCTGGAGACCCGTCAACGGAGCTAGACGGCTTCCCGTTGGTGTTCGAGAATCAATATATTCAGGTACGTCTTGGTATCCTTTTTGCGGAGCGTAATCTCGAGTGTTCGTTGCCGAGGTCACAATTCTTGGTGTCGTGCACAAGCCGAGCGAGGTACTTGTGGGCGGTGAGGGGAAGACTTACAGTTATGCTGGTCCCCAGCAGAAACTGGTGGTCTCCAAACTTGCGTTGGATTTGAATGGGCGCACCACGATTGAATGGAAATGAAGCGATTCCGCATCTTCATTCATCAGTACAAACCACGTTCAAAGTTTAAATATCTTATTGTGTGGATCTTTCAGCACTGAGTCTGCGTCAGGCTGACAATCAATGACCAACCACTCCAAAAAGTTCTCTGGGAGATTCGATTCATCAGTTTTATCTGGCGCGTGCGCAAATTATTCCTAGAAGCCGAGGCCAAGCTGGTTTCTGCCATGATGGTAAACCTTGCGCCGAAATATGGCTGATGGATATACTCCGCAGACCATCCTCATTAGGCTCGCGCGACCCGAACCTAATTTCGTGACTGGTCCCACGTCGCAAAAGGTCCGGGTGAGCTGTCAGAAAACGTCGATCTGTCCATCATCGCGTCATCGGCAATGTAGACAATGAATTGGACGCCGGCTTTGTAGGACGTCCTAGCAGGGGCGCATGGTCTAGGCTGTTGTTCCAAAACGTGAGGACAGGCGCCACATGTGGCAACCCCCGAGGTGCATGCGCATGTTGGAAGGCATGCGTTATAAAATGAGTCGGGACTCTTTGAGGTGGGAGCGCATCAGCATGTCTTTGACTAGATTAAATCAATGGAATTAGATCGGGAATGATGATCAGGAGATCCTTGCGGAATACTCACTACCAGCCAGGATATACGCTGTTGATTTCGGGTCCTGGCCCGGGTTAAAGTCTATCCGGCCCTCCAAAAAAAAGTAGAACTCACGGTGACATGGGTCAGATGACAGTAGAATATCCGCGGGGAAGGCGAGGAACGCTTCATAATCCCATCTAAAAGTGACAGAGTCAGAGGATGATGGGACCATCTCAAAGGAGAATGTACTAAATTGCTTTCGAAGGTCTGTGTTCGGAAGTCAATTAAAATGGCTGCAGAGAATGAAATCATAGAATGTCCACTCACATTTCGATACACTGTCGTAATCATTGGGCCGTAGACCGTACGTGGGTAGAAAATCCGCAAATCGAATCCCGGATGCAAGCTTTGCCTGCAGAATATCGATTTTATTGAGGAAAAGAACGATATTCGTCTTCTGGAGCAGCTGATTTGAAGTTATCGCTGTCCAGAGCTCCACCGAGTCCGCCTGCGTTTCATTACAGAGTCAGTCAGCACCAGTCCGCACCAATACGAGTACACAAATGCGGAGACGCACGAGACGGTTAACACTTCTGTCTTCGGCCAAGTTCTGGTCAAATGCTGAGATTGGAGCGAGGAAGATGATTGCTTCCACGTCGTCAAAATAGGGGACCCATCGTGCGCGCTTGTCTTCGCTGTTAGCACACTCGAAGGAAATAATATGTTCGGCAAGAAATCTCACCATGGACCGCTGGCCACCAACATCGAAAAAGCGAAACTCGCGTGTGATCCCATTATCTGCAATATGTGGTGAGCGGACAGGCTTACTTCTTGATGAATGCGCATACATGGGTCAGTCAGATGCATACGGTGCTCGGAAACCCCCTGGCCAAGCATAAGTACCGTGGAAAAGAATATCAAGCTCAAAAATTACCAAGGTTTTTAGACGAGCGCGGAGGATATGATCTACGGAACAAGGGATTGAGCGAATATTCTTGGTTCTGAAGATTACCCACCATCTGTGGGAACATATCGCAGCGAAGTCACAACCTCCAATTCATCCAAAAAACTGGAGAAAGGGATACCGATTAATGACGGTCTGCAAAGCCAGAACGGAGGTCGACGTACAATCCGGGCGACTCTTGTAGTCGTATTCCCTGCTGGTCCAAAATTGCACGAACAGTCGGATGCTCCCACAGCCGCTGCATATCCTCACTCCGCGCGTGAAGCGCCGGTCCTGGGTCATCCTCTGCGTCCCAGTCAACCGCATTCTGCGTGTCGAAGCTCTCACGGCCATCGGTACCGCGCATAAACGCGCTCTGCCACGCAACGCTGGAGTTCACCACGACCTCATTGTTTGTGCGCCGTCGAAATATTGTCGATATCGTGGGAATAGGGGTGGCGGAACTCGATGAAATCTCATGTAAGTGGTCGGCTTCGGGCGTGGCGAGGCGGCGTTTCAGCGCATCTTCTATCTCTAGGAGGGGGAGGAGGCGGGTGCGAAGTGAGAGGAGGTCGGAGTCTGGGTGGATAGATTCGCGCGACGAATAGCTCGAGTAGCTCGATCGCGGACTGGGTGGATCGCCGCTGCGTGAAGCAGCCGCCAAGGCCTCGAGGATAATGCGTAGAGATCGGATCACCTGAAAGTCCTGTCAGCCTCAAGTCAGAACTCGTGAGGAACGGGAGCTTTCTACATTCAGCTGGATTATGGCGCGCCACGAGGCCCGTTCGGCGCGGAATGCCTGGCGAATCAATGTGAGACAGGAGTGATACTCGTCAGAACCGCCCTCCGAACCTTGGGCTCGCACATCAATTGGAAGTCTGTCAGCGATTCGGGGCGCAATCAGCCAATTAGGCCGAATGCAGAGATATCATAAATGAACGTACTTTTCAGCGTCGTTGATTTCCCTACGAAGAGTCAGCGTACAAGATAAAAATGACCAAAAGGTCTCACCGGATTCGCTCTGGCCTAGAAAAATTGACTGTGAGCGAAAGGACTGGGTAGGATGATCTAGTCACACACCCAAAAGTAATATCTTCACGGGCTTGGACTGCCGCTTGGCCTGTTGCCGTTCTTTATTCAGTTGGGCATCTATCTCATCCGACACCTGCTTCGCCACGCGCTCCTTCAGTATCCGCTTCTGCCTATCGTCTGGTGACTCATCCTGCGGCGGTGCGAGAGCTAACGAGATGGGGTCCGTGTCGTCCAAAGAGCGCATCGGGACGCGGACGGGCATAGTTTGGGGGGAAGGAGGGGATCCGAGACAGGGATATGTGTGTTTTAAGTATTCCCCGCCGGGATGCCATAATGGAGGACTTAAACACCAAAACGGGGTATTCTTGCTCGGTGGAACTGTCGACGGCGGCAAAAACATCCATCAAATAAGGTCAGATGGGTAACAGATGAAGGACAACGACTGGGCCTGACAGATCGGACAGGCGGGGCAACCCGGGAGGCACGAAGCGCCGCTGTAGTACTATACGGTCGGGGGTTAATAAAATGCCGTGTGCATTTCCGACGCTGTTTCACGGTGACACTATGAGCTGAGAGGGGATTGAATTCAAGACTTGACAAAGCCATGCGAAACCAACGCGGACACTGGCAAGGCTAGCTGCCACCCATGGCAGCAGCATGGTTTCTCTTGCGGAGCCTTCAAGTTAGACTGATGCTAGGTAAATGTAGATGAACGTGCGCTAGCATTCGACGCAAGGCAGGCATCGATAACCGCCGGTTTGCGAGATGATAGTTGAGCGGAAAGGACTGTGGCTGTGAATCCCCAAACGGATAAATGCCCAAACGGCATCTCCACTTCGACATCTCGACATTGCGACTCTTTCAGAGGACTATGTGTGTCCTCCACGGGCCTCGCGTTTTGACTTGCGAGGAGCATTTCCTCCCAATATTCAATTCGCTCCCCTTATCAACTAAGCTCTGGGTTTCTTCTTTGTTTTTTATTCAAGACTCATCTGCGACCGAACACTTACTCACAATTTCCGGAGGGCCCGATACCGGCATCGCTGCATTAGTACCTCCGCCGATCGGCGATAAGTAACGTTCATTTCACTGTGTTCGTTTATTCGGTCCGAACAAGCGGTTCCAATTTGAGAAACAGGCCCCGACGAGCTCAGCCCCATATACTTAAATGTTGTCTGCCCGGCGGCTCGATTTCGCCCGAGAACTGCACGTACTTTAATAATCCTCCCTTAACCTCTTATTTACCAACAAGCCCGCCGCCGCCACAGCCAGCACTGACGATAGGCTAAGAATATCATTCAAGTTGTGTATGCTACGACAGAATTATTGATACATCAAGAAAACGCTACAACAGATACAGTCGTCGATTCAATTACTCAAACCTTGTACACCTCATCCCCCCATTCCGCCACCCGACTCAACTTGGGCGCCCCATGCGACGGCGGCGCCGAAAACTTCGTCTCCACAAACACCTTCTCGACCCCGCCGAGGCGCTTATCGAACGACGCGTAGAGCGCGGGGAAGTCTTCGAGAGGAACGCGGTGCGTGAGGACGCTGAAAACCAACAGAATGTCAGCTCAGCCATGCAAGAAAAGACAAGGAAGGAAAGGAAAAGCACGTACAAAGTCGGATCGAACTTCCCCGTCTCAATCATCTCCAGGATCTCCTTCCAATACTTGTGCACTGGCGCCTGCCCGTGCCCAATCAGTCTGGTAGAGTGAATGGAGATGAGCCAACGGCATCAAAAGAAAGGAACAGCGAAAAACGCGCACCTTATCCCTTTCTCCATCAGCGCCCCAATATTGAAGTGGTTGGTGTATCCCGCATAGGCAGCGATAATGCCGCAGCTGCCCATCTTGCGCGTGGAGGTGATCATCTCGTTGACGATTTCGGAGACGTCGGTTTCGAGCATGAGCGCTTTTTCAACTTTGTGGAGGAGAGTCTTGGGTTGGTGGAATGTGCCTTGAAGGGACCTGCATGAGACGGAAAGAAATAAAGAGGGAGAGAGCGAGCCATACCACAGTCGATAGCGATGTCGAGTCCGCCGGGCACCAACTCCTGGATCCGCTTCACGACATCCGTGTGCTCGGCGAAGTTGATAACCTCGATCCCAGAGCTCTTCTGCGCGAACGCCAGGCGGTCGGGTACGTTATCGATGCCAATGACGCGCTGCGCGCCCTTCATGAGAGCAAACCGGGCAGCGCACTGGCCTATCGGGCCTAGACCCTACAACCCGGCCAACCAACCATCATCAGCAATCTCCGTTTGATGTGTCAGAAAGGGTGGGAGATGAGGAAACGCACCCAAATCCCCACAACATCGCCCTCCTTCACGCCAACATCGACAACCGCGTGATAACTCGTCGGCAGGATATCCGAGAGATAGAGCGCCTTCTCGTCCGGCACCGAGTCCGGGATGGGGAGGAGGTTGACGTTGCCCTTGGGCACGCGCACGTATTCCGCCTGACCACCTGGGAAGCCGCCCGTGAAGTGCGAGTAGCCGAAGAAGCCCGCGTCGCGGTGGCCGTACATCGCGTTTTGCAGTCTATTTACCGATGCATGCGTGAGTCAATATGCAAGCATACAAGCAGAGGAAATATAGGACTAGGAGCCGGACGCACCCGGAAGAATTCGTACGATCACACATAGAGGATAGTTTCTGCTTGCAGTACGAGCATTCCCCGCAAGCGATTTGGAAGGATGCGACGACGCGTTGGCCGACTTGGATGTTGTGGACGTTCGGGCCGACACGATCCACAATGCCCATGAACTGGATGGACGATAAGTACTGTATCAATTCACCGTGCAGTCATGAAACGCGCCTCATGCCCGAGGATATCTCCCTCTTGTAGTTGGATGATCTCGCCGTGGTACCTGTGACAGCATATGGGTTGCAGACGCGATGTACCTGAAGGTCATACGCACAGATGCAGATCCGACCCGCAAATCGTGGTCCCCGTAACTTTCAGAATTACATCGTCGGGCTCGGTGATGTCTGGGATCGGTGCGTCGATGAGGCGCACATCGCGGGCGCCGAACCATGCGAGAGCCTTCATCTTCGAGCCGTCGGCTCTCGGCTTGTAATCCGCGCCAACGACGGTGGGAGCGTCTCCGAGACGCTGGATGCCACGCTCCTGATCAGTACACAAGACCGCAGAAAGATATTACAACGCACTTCGGCGAGTTTGTTGGATACGGCTTGCATAGTGAGATTTTGGAGAGTAAAGTGTAAAGTGGGGATGTTTTGCGCGGCCGATCTTATATGGATTCTGCGAGTCGCGATATGATCCACAATATGATCGAATGAAGTCGTCGCAGCGTCATAACTTGAAGGAATACCAGTGGTGCCGGCGCCCGGCGGGCCTCCCAAATAGACTGCGGCTTTAAGTTTAACAGAGAAGCAAGACATCGAGAAGGGGTTGAAATAGGACACACGACAAGAAGTGGAATGGCGACTCGCAATTGGAGGGTCCGCCAGCGGCCTCGCAAAGGCCCACATTGAAGATCGAATAAAGCTAAGCCGCAGGTCTGAGGAGACGCTGAACGCAGTCCCGTTGACAGCAGTATCACCAGCGCCGCCGGCGCCTGAGAGACTAGCTGGTCATCGTAGACAGGAGAAACGCGCCGGCATTAGCCGGTCAACACACGTGATGGTGCACCGCCCTGCACTGCCACATTCTGTGTCGCTTTCGTAGTATTCGTACACACCAATCGCGCAGTCCTTGAAGTCGTGCGCGCTCGTAGCGTCCTCCTTCGCGTTCCCACACAGCGCGTCCTGCTGCGCGATATCTTTCAAATATTTTCCAGACAAATACTTGCTGCAAGCAAATTCCTCGACACTTCTCCACATCTTGTACCCTTTATTCGAGATCTCAGCATTGCACTTCATTTGATGGTCTGGGGGATCGGCGGAACCGATCCATCCCTGAATCTGTCTATCCAAGGCTTCCAAATGCTACTGAAGAAATTCATCATTGTGCGGCGGCCCCTATGCGTTTGGGCGCGCTGCAACTGGGAGAATCTTGCCCCGGTCACACCTGCAATCATCGACTTTGTCCGCCAGCCCCACTTCGAAGAGTTATGCCTCCAATATGTCCGCTCCATCCCTCCTTCGGTGCTCGCCATACTTCTTTCTTCAGTTCCGTCGCTCTATTTCAAAGAGGTTGGCACGCTGCCAGAAAACTGTGATCCTATTCCTATGAGAAACGAAGTCGCCAACATTCAGAGTCTGATGCTCTTGGAATCCGACGGGTTGCGAGACCTACTCGCCCGCCCGCGCTATGTCACAGGCCTGCATGCCTTCACATTGACTACGCTCCCGAAGGACAACGCAAAAATTCTTTCGATCGTTTCCGCCACACTCTGGTATCTTCGCTTCGAGTTTAAACGTATGCCGCTCAAATTTTTGCAGCGTATACCCCACTCATTTCAATACTAATTATCAAAGCCGGCCCCGTGCTAAACCCACTTCCCTGGATTTTCCCTTCCCTCCCCGCTCTCCGCACCATATCCTTCTCAATCGCCCACGATAAAGGCCTCACCTGGCTCCCAGCGAAACTCTGCATCCTCCTTCCCTGCTGTCTGCGTACCCTCTCGTCCATATCCATCATCTAAGTACCCCCGCGCCCCTTCGCGCCCCGCAAAAGTACTCCTTCCAGAAAGACACGCTCAGGGCCCTCGACCGCCTCTTCACACAAACCCCATTCGCATCTGCCCCGGGTATCTGGATCCACTGGTCCTACGTGTTCGCAGAAGCTATGCCAGGTGCGACGCCGCTTTCTGCCATTTTGCAGCGTTTGTCCACGTGTCCATGCCACGTCTCCTTGGAAGCTGGTGCTTGAATAATATTCACTGTGTTGAGGCCCCCCGTAGTCAGACACTGACTACCCGTACAGAGCTTGGCTACGTCATGGACGTAGTCAGATGCTGACAAAGAAATGAGTTCTGTGCTGGTAGACAGCAGGGTGGGTCAGTAGTCCAAGGAATGGGGTGCAAGGGTGAAGTAGAAAGTTGACGAATGGTCCCGGAAATGTCTAGAGGCCTGGAAGGGAAATATGGACTCGATAGGGGAAATTGCTGTGCAGGTGTGGGGTACGGGCTGTACGGCTCCGGGCTCGTAATGACTCGTTGGAAAGGGAAGTCTAGGCTAGAGGAGGAGAGGCTTCACTGATGACATGCCCCCGGTGGAGCGCTCAATTCACTGGTCGCATTGATGGTGGAGGTTCAGGAGTAAGGAGGATGGATTATGGCATATGTACGTATGAAACAAATATACGGTCCGACGGCCGATGTATAGTAAGGTAAGTACGGAGATATAAAAAATAAGGGAGGCGACTAGCGGTTTAACCTACCCTTCCACAACGCAGTAGGCGAAGGTTTACCTATGCGTACGGAGCTTGGCTTACAGCATGTAGTCATAGTCTGACTATATCTGCCTACTTTGTCCTACCTCATCCTACCCCATGTAGTCACAGCTTGTCCAACCTTGCCTTCACACCAAAAACTGTCCACATTTGGTCAACCCGAATCTTAAGAGCTAAAGCCTCAGTTTAAAATTCAGTTGAACCAAAATTCAATCCAAACCAAGTACTGTTGGTTCAAATTTCTGCTTCACCCAAAATCAATGTATTGGCTGGGCTTTCAGTCAAGCTGACAGTGAGCCAAAACAGAATCCATCGGTTTAAGAATTGGTTGAACCAAAATCCAAACCAATCACACTGGAAATGACAGATATTTGGTTGAACTGAATCTTAAACCAAGGGCTGAAGTGTCAGTTTAAAATTCAGCTGGGCTGAAATTCAAACTGAACTAAGTAATATTGGTTGACATTTGTCTTCAACAAAACCCAATGTATTGGTTGGCCTTTTGGTCAAGCTGACAGCAAGCCAAAACACAATTCATCAGTTTAAAGATTAGTTGGAACAAATCCAAACCAGTGCCACTTATTTCAGTATGAAAAATGGTTCAGCTGGTACTATCACCAAAACAAAACATTTCTGTTGGGTATCAGTTGTGTTGAAATGCAAACTGACACAGGGGGCAAAACTTGGGGCGCTTGTCATAAGGGCATCTGCATGGCATGTGCATGACACTTGCACAACACTTGCTGCACCCTCGTAGTGGCATCGGACCGATTGGCGCCATCATTTTAGCGCCTGTCGGCAACCCAAGCTGGGACCTTCGCTACCATCTGGCACGTGCTGGCTGCAGCGGCCTGGATGCTCCGAGGCTTGAAATGGCATGATCACGAGATTGTGATCAATTGTCGGATGCCGTGCACATGCCTCGTCAAGTGCGCTGCAAGTGCCTGTCAAGTGTGTTGCAAGTGCCATTATGGCAAGTGCCCCCAGCTTTGCCCCCTGTGTGAAAAAGGAGGTATTGGTTGTTGTACCCGTCCATCCAAACACACCGGAAATTACACACATTCGGTCAAACTGAATCTTAAACCGAAGGCTAATGTGCCAGTTTAAGATTTGGTCAAAGCGAAATTTAAACCAAACTAAGTACTATCAGTTTCAATTTTGGCTTCATGAAAAATCAATGTATTGGTTGAGGTTTTGGTCAAGCCAGCAGCAAACCAAAACACAATTTATCGGTTTGTGGATTTGGTGAACTGAAACCCAAACAAAAACTACATATTTTGATATGGAAAACAGTTCAACTGATACCCTCATTGAAATATAACATATCGGTTGGGTATCAGTTGCCCCAATACAAAACCGAAAAATAAGATATCAGTTTTCAAATCCATCCAACTGAAATTTCTAATTTTGGTTTGAATTTCAGCACAAGCCAATACTTGAATCAAAACCACAGGTTTTGGTTGCACTGAAATTTGGTCTGCAGATGATCTGCTGACCATCCACTGCTCATCTGTGGTGCATCCACTGCTTGTCCATAGAAGGTCTGCAGATGATCTGTGGTTTATCCAGAAAGGATTGGGCTTGGGTATTTTCAACTCAATAAAGTCAATAAATCTGCTTTCTCCACTATTGCGTGTTCAGAAACATCCAGAGAACTTGTTGTCATTGATGTATGCAAAAATATTGAAGCCCTGACTCTTTACAGATAAAAGACAGATTGTCTGTGGACCCCCTGCAGATGAGCAGCAGATGGTCTGCAGATGTGCTGCAGACAAGCAGCAGATGGTTTGTGGATCATCTGCAGACCAAATTTCAGCATGACTGAAACCTGTGGTTTCAGTTCAACATTCAGCCTGTGCTGAAATTTAAACTGAAATTAGATATATCAGTTGGGCCGATTCAAAATCCAATGTTTTATATATTGGTTTTGGTTTTGGTGCAACTGATACCCAACCAGTATGTTATGTTTCAGTGCTGGTATCAGTTGAACCATTTTACATACTGAAATATGTAGTTTTGATTTAGGTTTTGGTACAACAAATTCTTGAACCGATAAATTCTGTTTTGGTTTGCTGTCGGCTCAACCAGAACGCAACCAATACACTGATTTTTGGTGAGGCCAAAATTTAAACTAATAATACTTAGTTTGGTTTGAATTTCGGTCTGACTGAATCTTAACCTGACACTTCAGCCTTCTTGGTTTAAAATTCAGTTTGAAAGTGTTTGATCTCTGATGTGAAAGTATCTAGCTTTGGTTTGAATTTCAGTACAAGCTGAAATTTGAACTGAAACCACAGGGTTTGGTCATGCTGAACTTTGGCCAGCAAAATTTCAGTGCAAACAAAACCAGTGGCTTCAGTTCAATATTCAGCTTGTGCTGAAATTCAAGCTAAATTATATGTTTCAATTGGACCCATACAAACACTGATATTTTATTTTTTGGTTTTTGTATTGGTGCAACTGATACCCAACCAATATGTTATGTTTTGGTGGGGTTATCAGCTGAACTGCTTTACATAATGAAATACATAGTTTGGAGTTGGAATTCAGTTCAACAAATTCTTAAACCAATGAATGTGTGTTTGGTTTGTTGTTGGCTTGACTGAAACCTCAGCCAATACGTTGATTTTTGGTGAGGCCAAAATTTAAACCAATAGTACTTAGTTTGGTTTGAGTTTGGGTTCAACTGAATTCTAAACTGACACTTTAGCAATTGGTTTAAGATTCGGTTCCACCAAATGTTGGTAATTTCCGGTGTGAATATTAATACCACTCATTTCAGTATAAAGAATGGTTCAGCTGATACCATCACTGAAACAAAATTTTTTGGTTGGGTAGCAGTCGTGCTAATATGCAAACCAAAAAAGAAGGTATTGGTTTTTGTACCGGTCTGCCTAAAATATCTAGGTTCAATTTTAATTTCAGTGCCAGCCAAAACTTGAACCCAAACCATATGATTCAGTCATGCTGAAATTCATTCAGTGGACTTTCAGCACGACTGAAACCTGGGGTTTTGGTTCAAGATTCAGCTTGTGCCCAAATTCAAACTGAAATTGGATGTTTTGGCCCAATACCAAAACCGATGTGTCACAATCAAGAACCTCTCGTCCAACGATAACAAAGATCGCAGATTGGGGAGTGAGGTATTAGTTCTCGAAAGATGAATGAATAAAAGCGTAAAGACTACAAGCGAATAACTACTCGTATTTATACTGTTTATGAGTGGCTGTGTAGTCTATAGATATGTACGTAGTAACAAAAGGAAACAACGTGTATAGCGATCGAAGCAAAGAAGAACTGTCAACTATTATTAAAAAGACGTGTAACGTACGTGTTTATTGTTAAGTGTACGCGCGTCCTATTATCCTCGAGGTAACCTTGCCTCTCGATCATGCGAACCGCGTTTCAAGGAAATAAATATATGTCCGACGATCAAATTCCTTCTCGGTATTCTCCGTTGTCTTATCTTGTCACGTGCTTAGATAAGATGGAGCGATTAGGCTCAAATCGTGACATTACCCCCCTCTTAAGGGTCGACGTCCTCGGCGACCGTAGATCGCATCGTATCGTCGATGATTTCTTCGAAATCATTAAATATCGGATTATATAATTTCTTCGTCGAGTATTGTTTGGACTCCTCCTTCGGCTTATACCGGTGAATTAAATAATCCCAATAACCCGTGGGAAATATCGGAACCGCCCGGATTTCAATGCCATTTTCTTTTTTGTATTTATTGAGTATTTTCTTGGCATTTTTCAAATGCCGTTCCGGTTCCCATTGACGTTTTGCAAATGGATATCCTTTCCATTTGACTAAATACTGATGACCTCGCCCTCTTTTTCGATGTCCGAGAGTTTCTTCGACTTCAAATTCCGGAACATTATTAATGATTTCAGGCGCCGGTCGTTCTTCTCGCCGATGTGGAGGCGGTTCCGTGTATGGCCGAAGCTTGGCCACATTAAATACATCGTGTAATCCCGTTGGTGCTCCGGGAATAATAAGTTTATAGGCCGCTTCTCCGACCTTTTCGACAACCTCGTAAGGGCCCAGCCCTGTCTCGGCGAATTTCTCCGAAGGTCGATCTGTCTTTATGTCTTTCGAGTAAAGCCAGACTTTATCTCCGGGTTTAAATACCGGCGCTTCCGTTTTATGCGCGTCGTAATATTTTTTCATTCTTTTCTGCGCTTTTTCAAGCGCCGCCGTTGCTTCATCTCGGATTTTCTTCATTTTATCAGCGAATTCCTGCGCTGCCTCGTTACGCGATTCGACGGCATTCTCGATCCCTTTCCAAGGGTGATAGCCGTAATTTAAATAAAATGGAGAAGCTTTTGTTGCCGAGCTTTGTTTGTCATTGTGTGCAAACTCAGCTAACGCAAGGCCACTCCGACCAGTCCGTCTGGCGATAATTAACATAAACCCGGAGATATTTCTCGATCTCCTGGTTCATGCGTTCCGTTTGCCCGTCGGTTATCGGGCGATATGCGGTGCTCGGGTTCATTTCTATGCCGAGCTGTTTGTTGAGTTCCCGCATGAACCCGGACGTATATCGGGTATCTCGATCCGATATAATTTTGCGTGGTACCCCGTGGTACCGAATGACTCTGTCACGCGTCAAGCGTGCGACACCTTCAGCCGTAATCTCCATGGACGTGGCTTCCGCGTGTATTTGTTTGGTGAATGTGTCCACCCAAACTTGTATGGCGTTGTGCCCGTTGCTAACGGGCAAAGGTCCGATCAGATCCATAGATATGATCTGCCAAGGTCCTTCCGCTATTTTATGTGGGTTAAGCTTCCCCTGTGTGTCCCGAGGAATCCGGGATCGTCCGCATGCCTCGCATGCTTTTATATATTGCGAGACTTGATTTCCTAGTCTCGGCCACCAATAATTACGTTCAATTATTTCTTGCGTTCGGTTCTCTCCGGGATGACCGAGCAAGGGGTTATCGTGGTGTAACCCAATAATCTTATCTCGGAGTTCTTCGTTCCGAGGGACGTAAATAAGATTGTTATAATAAATAACATTGTCCTTCTTTTCCCATCCAGGGAGCTTTTTCTCAAGAGCGAGTTTGACGCTCTTATCGATTTTCTTTTCCGCAAGAATCTGATCCATGATCTCTTTCTCGGGACCTTCGAGCACGATGTCTTGTGCTCGGAAATATTCGGGCTTAAGAAGAGTGACGTTCTCGTTGTCACCCTTGCCCTGGTCGTGATCCGCCCTGCGGGATAATAAATCGGCAATTTTATTAAGGGTCCCCGCCCTGTGTGTTAACGTAAAATCGTACTCTGCGAGCTCGATAATCCAGCGAGCCTGTCGACGATTTAGTTTTTGGGGTTGTCTAAAATATTGCAGATTTTGGTGATCTGTCAATATCTCAAACGTTTGCCGTGCGCCCATCAAGAGCGCCCTCCACTCTTCGAGAGCGAGCATTATCGCGAGCATCTCTTTGTCGTAGATCTCGTAATTCCGCTCCGTCTCGTTGAGGCCATGTGACTGGAAAGCCACGGGCCGCCACTCGCCGTTCTGTTCTTGGCTAAGTACAGCACCCGTAGCCCCGTCGGAGGCGTCGGCTTCTAGACGGAACTTGCCATCGTCCGTCGGTAACGCCAATGTGACGTCTTCGGCAATCCGGCGTTTTAGTTCGTTAAACGCCGTTTTTTGTTCGTCTCCCCAGGAGAACCCGGCCTTGCCGGTTAATTTAGTCAGCGGCTTGGCGATGTCGCTGTATCCTTTGACAAATCGCCGATAAAAATTGACAAAACCTAGGAACGACTGGACCTGCTTGACGTTCTTTGGCTCGGGCCATTCCGCAATTCCGGCGATTTTCACTGGATCCATTTTCATCGAATTGTGACTAACGATGACGCCCAGATACTCTATCTCCGTTTTTTCGAAATCGCATTTTTCGGGTTTTAAATATAATTTATTCTTTTCGAGTGTATCTAACACTCGTTTGACGATCTCTCGGTGTTCCTCCAGGGTTTCCGTAAATATTAAAATATCGTCCAAATAGACGATGACCCGCCCTTCGTTGATGAGATCCCTAAGGATATCGTTCATCATCGTTTGGAACGTGGCCGGGGAATTGGTGAGACCGAAGAACATCACCAAAGGTTCGTACAAACCCCGGTTCGTTCTGAATGCGGCTTTCCATTCATCGCCTTCTTTGATCCGGACGTTATTATAGCCCCACCGGATGTCGAGCTTAGTGAAATATTTCGCGCCGCGAAGTTTATTAACAAGTTCCGATATCAAAGGAAGAGGATATCGGTTCTTGATTGTCATCTCGTTTAATTTACGGTAATCCTGTACCGGTCTAAGAGATCCGTCCTTCTTCTTTACGAAGAAGAATGCCGAAGCCATCGGTGACTTGGATGGCTGAATTCGACCGCTTTTCAAGTTCTCCTCCAGGAACTCGTTAAGCTTTTCTTGCTCCACCAGTGAGAGCGGGTATATTTTACAGTCGACGGCTTTCGCGTCCGGTTTCAACTCGATCGCGTGATCCCACGGTCGTCGTTCCGGAAGAGAATTGAAGGATTCCTTCGCGAATACTTTGACATAATCCCTATATTGCTCTGGGATTTTGTCCTCCGTCATGTGCTCACGCTCTGCGTTCGCTTTTTCCGCCATCTGTTGTGCAGATGTGTTTTTTGCGCGTATCGCGATCTCATACGCGAAGTCGACCAATAAAATACTTTCACCATCTTCGATTTTTTCTTCTTCGAAGATGCCTTTGCTGAATTCTGTGCCGGTCATGCCGCATTCATCCGGGCAACGATTAAATAAAATCGTTTGGGACTTCCAGTCCACCGAGGGGTTGTGCCAAAACAACCAATCGTATCCGATAAATATCCGCGCCTTCCCGAGGCCGGTAATTAAAAAATCGTTGTCGGTTTTTATGCGGTCCGACTCCCATGATCAACTCCACGTAATGGGTGATCTTGCCTTTGGTATTTTCGGTTCCATCGGCATTGCGAGCTAAAATTGGTGTATCCAGCTCTTTTAGGTCGTACTGCCGGGCTTTGGCAAAGTCCCGGTCCATGCACGTGGTTGTACAGCCTGTGTCCAGCAGGCCTTTAACCTTTTCGGTTTTTCCCGTATCTAACGCTTCGAGCGTCAAATTTACCCACATTTCGTGACGGGTTCTTTGGAATTGAAAGGCGCGAAGTTCTTGCGCCAACCTATTCTCAGAAACTCCCATGGCGCGTCGCGCAAGCCATCGGGCTGTTTCTTGCTTCTTGAGTCCAAACGGGACTCGCATGTGTTTCGGCGCTTCCTCCACTACTGTGGATTGAGCCGTCTCGTCCATGACGACCTTTTTCTCCGCACTATTTTTCTCACTGGTTTGGGTTCCAGGGGCCTTTTTAGATAAAATTCGAATAGGAATATATTGCATAGGTTTTTCTACATATTTGTCTTTATAAATTACTGTATCCTTTGCCGCTTCCAGCGGGGCAAAGAGACCGCCTTCTGGCGCTACCCCCGCTCCAGCAGAGCCGTACGCTCTGACCGGTTGCTGTGCGGGTTGAGCCATCGTCCCGTAGGGACCCTTTTTATTATCGACTTTTGTATCCCGAGTCGGCCCCGGCTCCTTAGGTCCAATTTGTATACCGGTGACTTCCCGCCGGTTGTTTTCTTGATTTTTTTGTTCTTTTTTTGGTTTCTGGGGCTACCGATTCGGCCTTGATCGGAAGCCTCTTTAAAAATCCTTCCCGTATTTCGCACGGGCCTTCTCCATGAGGAATTTAAAGTCGTCCTCCGACATTTCGTCAGTGCGCAAGGAGCGCACATTGACTTTTCCGCGTTCCCGCCGCGGTTCTGGGCACTCGCGTGCCATGTGGCCTTCCTTGCCACAGTTGTAACACTTGATCGGCTGCTTCTGCCGATCAACGTCCATTGGCGCCGTTTGTCCTGGCGCCAACCTTTTCGCCAAATTTGGCGCTGTGCCCTGATATCCCTGGGCGGCGGGAGTTCCCCTTGTTACCGTCGTCGGGGTGGACGGTGACGTGTTCTTGGCGGGTATCCACCATGGATTCCCGCCCTTCTTCTCGTGGAGCCTCTTCTCTTCGAGGACTCCGTTGATCACTATAAAGCGCTCCTTGAGCGCCTTGTACGTGGTTGGGACCGCAATCCCTCCAGCGTAAAGCTGGTCGCGAACCTCTTTGTCGACGAGGTTCTTGAGCGTTTGAACTAAGAACGTGTCGTACGTTCCCGTAGTTCCATTGGGCTCGTAGCCCGCTTCTTCGGCATTCAACTCGAATGCCTGTATGAAATCGGCCAAAGTGGCCTTTCCCTGGTGCGTCGTGGTAAGACGCAAGTGTGCCGTCTGCTTTACGTTCTGGTCTTCGAACGTATTTCTGAGCTCTTTGATGAGCTCGTTGTAGGTGGCGGAGGCGCGTAGTGGACCCCTGGTCAACTCGCGTTTCCTCCAGTTTCGTACCCAGTTGGAGGCCGGGCACGGGGCGCCTTCCTTCGACCGAAGGAGCGATAGCGTAAACGCTATCTTTTTTCGCTCCGTATCGAAGCTGTCCTCGTACGCCCAAATATAATTGTCGAGGGCGTCGAGGAAGGGTTCCCATTTGGTCTTGTCCAGACCGTCGAAGTGCGGGGGCCTTTCGGCCAGGGTGAGTTTAGGGGTGTCGCCTGACATGGCGGTGGAAGGTTCGGGGGTTTCGGGGCGGGATGGAGGAAGGGGGAATCTTTCCGCAAATACGTGCGGATGTGTTTGGTAAAAAGGGTTAGCGAGGACGCGCTCGCGGTTTCGTTCGAATACGGATGACACCGTAAACTATCGCCGTTTAGGCCGAAGTTGGTGTCGATGGGGAAGGTTTCGGAGGAGGAATCATTGGCGGCGTAAGAATGCCACACTGGGTGGATGGTGGGAGTGAACCCGGTCTGTTGCTGTCTGAACTACCCCGGGCCTTCTCCGACACACCCGATGATAGCGCCCTAGCCGTCTCCGAAGATTCGACTTAGTGGCCTTATAGCTGCCTTGCTCGGGGACGGACTCAACGTTTCCCGTGGAGCGTGGCGCAGTCAGATCGATCTGGACCGACGATCACTGTCGCTGTCAATTGTTTTACTTCGCTGATGGAGGCGAAGGAGAGGGTCGGCGAATGGGACGGATAGAGGGATAATGGGTCTGCAGGTACGAGAAACCAAGTAGAGGGTAAGGACACGCAAAAAGTGCGCGAATGGGGGAGGAAGGGGAGAGGAGTGTCGAGGGGTGGCGGTACGAGCGGTATGAAGGGTACGCTTTTATTATGTCACAATCAAGAACCTCTCGTCCAACGATAACAAAGATCGCAGATTGGGGAGTGAGGTATTAGTTCTCGAAAGATGAATGAATAAAAGCGTAAAGACTACAAGCGAATAACTACTCGTATTTATACTGTTTATGAGTGGCTGTGTAGTCTATAGATATGTACGTAGTAACAAAAGGAAACAACGTGTATAGCGATCGAAGCAAAGAAGAACTGTCAACTATTATTAAAAAGACGTGTAACGTACGTGTTTATTGTTAAGTGTACGCGCGTCCTATTATCCTCGAGGTAACCTTGCCTCTCGATCATGCGAACCGCGTTTCAAGGAAATAAATATATGTCCGACGATCGAATTCCTTCTCGGTATTCTCCGTTGTCTTATCTTGTCACGTGCTTAGATAAGATGGAGCGATTAGGCTCAAATCGTGACACGATGTCTTATTTTTCGGTTTTTGTGTATTGGTAGGACTGATACCCAACTGATATGTTATGTTTCAGTGGGTGTAGCAGTTGAACCGCTTTAAATACCAAAATCTGTAGTTTTGGGTTGTATTTTGGTTTAACAATTCCTTAAAGCAATGGATTGTGTTTTGGTTTACTGTTAGTTTGACCAAGACCTCAGCCAATACATTGAAGCCAAAATTTAAACCAGTAGTACTTAGTTGGGTTTGAATCTCAGCTCAACCAAATGTTAAACTGCCACTTTAGCCCTTGGTTTAAGATCCTGGTGAGTGAGCGCTTTGCGGCGGTGGAAATTCCGGAATCGAAGTTTCGGGTTACGGCACGGATCACTCGACCGCGGACCAACGGTCCTACGTCAAATTTGTGAAATTCCCACCAAACCAGATGTTATTACCACCTCGCACTAACTCAACAGCAATTAGGTATGCAAAATTGGAGCTCAACAGTATCAGGTAGCTAAAACCAAGCTGTGCCTACAGATGTAGGCAGACATAATCACCGAGTTGTCAGAGGGCCACAATGTAGTCGCATGTAGTCCAATGTCCATGCGACTACATCTGTAGTCACGCCGTCTGACTACGAGGGGCCTCAACGCAGTGAGTACCTCAGTGTTGAGGAGGTGCGCAGTTTCAAGTGGCGCGCGATGTAAACTGTCAGTGAGCGAGTTTTTCTTGTGTTCATGATTATTTTGGCTAAGCAATATGTTCAGCACAGGCTGCCAGGCGGGTATTTCTAAGAAACGTATGAGACGCCGCGACTTATAAGGATATCTTTTATAATTGTGATAATATTCGCCTAATGTATTTCTGGCTTGCCTTCATTGTTTTTTCTGGCCAATCTTCAAACGTTTCCATTGCCAAGCGGAGTTTGCGGTTTTCTTCAGCGTTGGATTAGAAGTGGCTCGTGGGTGTGATGTCCTTGAAGGCGTATTTCCAATACTAATTTGTGCCCACGGCTCGATGTGCAGTGCCCCCTTTCGATCGCTCCGAATGTACTCATGAATCAGTACCGAGCCTGCTCTCAGTATTCACCAATGTGTCTCCCTCGACAATATTTTCAGGTCTTGCAGATCAGACTTCTGTCGATCTTCAGGTGGTTGCGGCCATCCAGCGCTTCATATTTATCACATAGCACCACACAGGCAGCCTTGCGATTAGATGGCTATCTTAGAAAGCAATTGACAAGTAAACAGTGCAGTGCACGTTGAATCTGACTTCAAAGGTTGACGGCCCGCACAGCAAGCGCCACTTCATTGACATGGAGCGCAAATCACGGAGTGCAAAGTGCCGCTGGAGTGAAAGCTGTGTGAAAAACTCATGTTCTCACCGGTACCGCACTCAAACAAAGGCACGTTTCGTGGGCCCGGCCAGCTACAGCACTTATTTGTAGTCCAAAGGCCCGGGGGCGCTGGTGTAGTCTACTCTCGTTGAAGTAGCTTGGTTGTACACCGGCATAACCCCTGGAAACCGGCATTCGTTATTTGGACATGTCGTGTATGTAATCCTCCCTACCGACCTACCAACAGCCCTCAGCTCCAACGAATTTTCTTTTTTTTCTTTTTCTAGTACAATACATTTCGTGTTGGCATTTACCCATCCGGGGAAATGTCCGCCACAGGCTCAAGTTGACTTGTCAAACCTCCCGCAGCGGCATTTCGCTATTCGATATTAAGGGCCCCCATTCCGGGTGTCAAAACGTTTTGCTTAAAACAACCGCGCTGCGCGATTGGTATCCCCCACTTTCTGGTTATACTATGCAGCCACTCAGGTCACTGATTCCCTTCGTCGCATGTTCTCTGGTACATTCCCATCTTGCACAATACAGGAGGGGCGTTCAAGTACGCCAGACCGCCGTTTCGGCATCATCATCGGTCGCAGATCTAGCGAGCCTCGTAGTATCCGAGTCTGCTACCAGCCCCACATTATCATCAGCCGCTGCAAGTGTAACTCTCTCGTCTATCCAGAGCACTATTAGCTCTTCAGTGTCAATGCCACTCTCGATCTCGGAAATTATCAGTACGGACCCAACCGACTCCACGCCGAGGACCGCAGCATCTTCGACGATACAGACTACCCTCACGGACCCAAATACGGCGGAGGGAAATTCTCTTACCGTAGACAGTACCGCTACTAGTCCTATGCCATCCATCGCCACAACAATACCAGCCACACCGCCGACCGGAACCACACAAGCTACCGCCCCGGTTACAACCATGCCGCCGGTTGCGCCGCTAAAAGATTGTCTCGGGGGTACAGCAGCTTGCACATTCACTCCCACGGTACGCTTTTTTCTTTATATTACTCTCGATGCGTTCGTTAACCCTCAGCGTTCTTCAAGAGCACTGCTAGCAGCTACTACGCAGAAATGACCCCGCTTGGCCTTCCCTTGGAGAATTGTAACGAGGGTAACGTAACAGTGACGGGTCATTTGGGGGGGGAAGTGACTATCACAGACAATTGGAGTGTAGAAATCGATGCTGGCGCTAAGTTCGATCTGCCTGGCGAACTGGAGATTGGGCTTGACGTAAAGACCACATTTGAGAAGGGGAAGGAGGTACAGATCGCACAGTCATTTGACTATCCTATTCCACCCGATACGAAAGTTTGTCAATGATTGTTTTGGTTTTGAGGGTGAATCTAATCGGTGTATCCGCATTGCAGGCAGCATTAGTAGGATCGGCTAGTTTCATAGGAATATTTGGGAGTATGGAAATGACTTATCATGGTTCAAACCCGTATGTTATGCAATTTGTCCTGCTTTCCGACACTGACATTGTCACAGCAAAACTGTCAATAACGTGGTTTACTTCAAGAGCGCTGAAAATCCAAATCCCATTGCACTCCTGATAATGATCCCCTGCGGTCAACCCTGGCCTGCCTGGAATGCGACGCTTGCTGTCCCGACGAGTGGGGCGTCTGTGGCTGATAGTAGGCTCAGTTGCTTCGCCATAGTTGGACTGGTGATCACAGCTTTGCTGACATGACATCCCTTGCTTTACTTCTGGCCACTGTATACTTGTCATCCTCTTTCCTGTCCTATCCTAGTCACTCATAGACAAAACACTCGTACCTGACACTCTATATGAACACTCGTATCTCACTGTATAAAATTGCATCTTGTCCTTAGTCTCTCGTAGACAGACACTATACGAACACTCGTGCCTCGCTGTATATAGTATCCTATGGAAATCGTATCCAAGTAGCAAGTAATGAGCCCTCTGGGGACAACGAGCTGGGTATACCAGAATTAAATATTTCAGACCCAGAAACGACGCTCAAAACCAACCTGGACCTGGCACAAAGCATGCCTCGACGACCGGGACGGTGACTCAGAGGTCATTTAGTCGAACGAGCGAAGGGAATAGAGGTGAAGCGGAGAAAAAACGTTCAGGCATATGCCCAGACTATCACATGTATTCCACAAAAAATACTACACGCAAAGGCCGAATAATTATGGACCAGGTTCCCGCGCCAAGTGAAGTTACAACTTCGTCTATGGCTCCTCCGACACCTTCACCACGCTACCAAAAAAAAAGAAGCTCAAGACCGCAAAGGATACAGTATGAAATCAACACGTACAGTTTCCCTGTATGGTCTCCACTGAAAAGCATCGGCAGCGCCGTCGGTGCCTTCGGCAATATAAAACCTGCGCTTGATAGATCCGTTCGCGAGGCTGATAGACCGGACCGATGAGGAAGGGGGGGATGAACCGCTCGTTGTTCTCCCTTTTTCCCCTATCTCGTTGCTTAGTGTACGGCACGTCGGTCCTCGGACCGATCACTTATTCCGTACGTACATATGTCATGTATCATCCTTCTTACGCTCGAACCACAACCATCGTCGCGGCCAGTGACCAGAGTGCCCCACCGTGAGCATGCCGCCAGTGAAGACTTTCCACCCGAGCACGAGATTATCACCCCCACCGAGTCATTACGCCCTCCATTCGTACTTCACGCCCACACGGCAGATCCCCCATTTCTCCCTCGATTTCCACTTCACGCCTTCACACCATTTCTGGGACCTTTCATCGACTTTCTGCTTCATCCGTACATCCCGTATCCGGCCGACCGACCCGTCATTTCTTTTTACGAGCTCAGAACTTCGTTCTTCCTCACCGAAAGCACCCGTGCCCGAGATACACGTAAACAAGTATTTATTCGGATCTATATCATATAAAGGGACTCACGTTTGTAGCTACAAGGTAGTAAAACACAAGAACATTAGAATACTATTTATTAGCTAGTGTGTAGGTAGTTCAGTAGTTTCTGGAGTCCAATACCTCACCCACTCATTTGCGTGACTACTTGGCTTCTGGATGATTCTTGCGGGGTCCTTACCTCCTATTATTGGCGGACCTCACACTACGTCCAGCTCCTCTGTCGCCGCCGGGAACTCTGCTGTGTAGTTGAAGCTGATGGTCAAGTGAATAAATGAAAGGTTGAAGGCACCAAAAAATTACGTGCATGATGATTCCTTGTATCTTGGTGCGCATCGAAATGAGAGTCAAGTAATTTTGAAAGCCTTTAGGCTTGGTTGCATCTTTGATAAATATTAAGTGACGGTTACAAAGGACATTGTGCTGGTAAGCAGAGCAGAGATTCGGGCAGTTTAAGACCGAGACACGGATTTCACATGGTGGTGGGATATGGGTGGCACTCGGGCACGCTCGGAGATGGCTCGGGGAAGTAAACGACTCTGAGTCATGAGAGTTAACTTTTCGGCTTGCGAAACGGACTTGCTCGCGCAAAAGGGCTTTTTCGGGCTCGGGCTTGGATTTGCCAGTGGGGCGTCGGCGTCGGCGACAAGCTGGGGCGGTGGGAAGAGCAGATAAGCATGGCCCCGGTGATCCCCGAACCACGAGAACGTAATCCAGTATGAGTACTGTACTGTTTCGACCAAATGTTAAGACGAGGGTCGTGAACTGAACAAATTTGGTATATGTAACGGTGACGGTCGGGCAGTGAACACCTTCAATTTTCACACCGCCAGAGAGTGAAAGTGATTTTTGAGCTATCCCAGATTGACAAAGAAAATTCGTAAAATATGCGCAAAAAAATCTAATGTTCTTCCCAAGCTGTGCCTTGATAGCGCCGCGCCACTGATTTCTTGCGCTGTCCCCGTCCAAGAGCCACAGGTGGATCATCAGACCCATCCTCGACCACCGACACCTCCGCATTTCCCGATCAGGCAATTCCCCCATCATCGCCGACACCGACATTATCTGCGACGGAAGACCCACCAGAAAGGAGATGGCGGAGAGGAATTCAAGGGGAACATCGCAATCGTCGCAGAAAGTATTGTCATACGGCTCTTCTTCCACATCCGCGCCGATTTGGATTTGGTCAGCCGACTCGGGGTTGAGAGCTTGGAGTGCCGGATTGGTCGTACGAAGCTCACGCAGACCAGCGAGAGCTAAAGGGAAGGTGAGCGAGGCATGCGAGAGGTTCCAATCCCCGACATGGTCTAGCTCGAATGCCTAGATACAACGGAATGATTAGCTTGACGCAGATGAAACTGATTAGAAGACCGACCTGTATGGTAACAACGGGATCGCCGAGGTCGTTGATAGCAATGTCATGATGGGCCGAGCGCTTGATGCTGAGCTTGAGTAGGTGCCGAATACCGACATCCAAAGGTTAACCGGTTGTCAGACGCTGATACAGCCACAGGGGACAGGCAAGAGGATAATATTGGGGTGATTTGCCTTCATTCCTTCGACCTGTGCACCGACAACACCTGAGGCTGCGACGACAGAAGGCCGAGGTCCTCTTTGAGTCTTCGTAGCCTCGAAATACAGCGATGATGTCTCGGCAAGTAGGTGCATGCTGTCGTGGTGGAACCAGTACGTCGCAGTCTTCAAGGGCAGCATGATGTAACCGAGCACGACAACTTCGTCGTACTGCGCAACGTTGGACTACGGGCAGGATGCCGCTTCCTTTCCTCGGAAGACCGCCTGTATCGAAAGTAGTTTGCCGCTCGCCGAGATAGAGGGAATAGGCGCACACGCTTCTCCTCTTGCCCGACCGCAGCAACCTGTTTAAACAGCGCGCTGGATCCGAGTCGTGCTGGTACACAATTTGGGTTTGGTCGGTATTGATGATAAGCGGATTATGGACTTGTATTTCGACGTCCCTCGAACCTGTGCCTCGCAATCAATCCACCGCCCAATTACCTGCTCCGTCAGACGGCAAAAGTCTTTGAGATTGGTCCGATGCAGCTCTTTCGAGATTGCGCCAAGTTTCCAGGGCTTCAACACATGACTGGCAGCGGCTTAGACTTGAGGGAACAGTATGGGGTTAAACCAGCTCGAATATTTGGTGTCGCGCTTCTTGTTCTTGGGATTCTGCTTTCGCCCGCACGGCTGGTTGTTCTTGTAATCGTCGTCCTTGAATTGACGACCGAGGCGCGAGTGCTCGGGGAGCTCAGGATCTGCGGTCGACATCTCGTCGGAGTCTGCAGGCTCTACGTGCTTCTAGGACGAGGGAAAGGCAAGAGTTTAACCGCGGCCATAGACTCACTCGTTTCTTTCCAGGAGTCCAGCCATCCGCAATCTTCGCCTCGCACTCACGGTGCCGTCGCATGCGCTCATCCCCCCTCTCGTGGTCTCGGGCCGTCTGTTTTCGCCTCCCCTTCATCCTCTGTCAAGCCTCCTCCATCCTCTCAACATAATCCCTCGCATCCTTCTCCAAATAAGGGTTGCGCTCGGGTGTCGGAGTTTCCTTCCACAGAGTTGTCGGGAACAGATTCTATGTCGGCAATCTGGGAAAGAAAGAGATCAAAGTCATGATCCGAAAGTCGTGAAATGTGGAATGCATTTACAGTCATTTGACACTTCGGAGGCAAGGGCGCATCGTCCTCAGTAACCCAGGGACACCCGTCTTCGCATTCTACACAGCCTGCCATTCTTCACCGCTCTCGCCGTCCGAATCTGCACCGTTGTGATCGCGTTTGGAAGCATGAGTCACCGGCCCAAAGGCATCCGCTGTGGTACTGGGGCTGGGAACAGAGAAGCGAGGCGTGAATGCAGGTTCCTGAGGAGGAGGGACAATCTAGTAGGACAGTTTTTTGAAGATACGGTGCTTTTACGGGCTCGGATTTGAGTAGGGGCGTCTGGATGCCGGAGCCGTTCAAACGTGCAGGCGACCCCGGATCAGGGCTGAACGATGTGATGGAGATGGGAGACGTGAAGGTGAACTACGCATTTTGCGCGGTGTGATAGGTAGTCGCGACTGCCAGCAGAGGTGGCTGTGTTGATCGGACCGATCGTCATTAGCGATCATTCAATCGCCAGAAATTCAAGAAGGTCAGTACAATGAAGTTAAGAGCACACAGATTCTGTTGAAGATCCCGAGCCGTGCATCATAAATTTGGCGGATTCAAGCAAAGGGCGCTCAGGTCAACAAAAGGCTGCTGCGCATTATCCACAAGAATACCATCCTCCTGGTGCGCGATAGGAAGGTCCGGAGGTTCGAGGTTTTCGGATGTGTGCTGATTGAGCCACCAATTACACGCAGTCCATCTCAGTAAAGATCCTCCAGCTCCATAAGTTCGTTCCAGTCGTTCTCGGAGTAATTTTTTGCTGAATTGCTGACGCGAATGCCGCCTCCATGAAACGCGGTTCGCGCGAGTCGGCTGCAACCTCCCGATGGCAGTTCGGCGCTAGATGCCTAAAAATAGTCTTGTCCGTTGCTTCTGCCGCCTGACGATCGGCGTTAATCCCTGATCAATGGAATCCGTAGCAAGTTATTGCTGTGGCTTCGGAACCCCGGCAATATGGCTCAAGATACACCTGAAGAAATCTCTAATTTCGGGCACAAGGTCACCACAGGTACAGCGTGCTAGCAAGGCAGCCGACTATCCATTCATCGAGCCAGGTAGTGGAAACGTCAAAACATTTATCAAGAGAGACTGAAGATAAGGATGGGTGCAACGCACAGCTGCCGAGGCGTGCAAAAATAGCAGCCGACTCATGAGCAGAGGATTGACTGGAGATCAGGCAAGGCGGCATTGATCGGTGCTTCGGGCAACTAGTCATTTCGTCTTTGTCAGATGTTGGAGTTACTCGACGTTCAATCATTGATCGCGCCTTTGCAGTGTCGCGCTCGGGAAAAACCCGGCTGCTTTTTTTATCTTCTTCACGAAAATAATCTTCTTTGGCAGCGCCAGGACCTTTTCTGTCCTTTTGCTTCTTCCGCCAGACGTCCAGCTGTACTTCCTCGGAGGAGATTCGCGGTGAAGGTTAGGGATGACTATCAACCGGCTTCAGCACCCACCACTGAGTGTTGGGGTTACTTGACGT
This sequence comes from Mycena venus, assembly GCA_014462655.1. Lineage (NCBI taxonomy): Eukaryota > Fungi > Basidiomycota > Agaricomycetes > Agaricales > Mycenaceae > Glaucomycena > Glaucomycena venus. The sequence goes on from JACAZI010000028.1 coordinate 226,056, forward strand.
TTTGAACGTTCAATCATTGATCGCACCTTTGCAGCGTATCCACTTAGTACCCACAACGCCGGCCGCAAAAAGACGCTCGTTTCAAGTACAAAAGCGCAATGTACTTCTTCACTACGTATTCTTTACCCACCAGCCGCTTTATTTTTCTTCTTCACAAAAATGTTCTTTGGCAGTGCCAGGACCTTTTCTATTCTTTTGCTTCTTCTGCCAGCTGCACGGCCAGCTGTACTTCCTCGGAGGAATTTCGCGGTGAAGATTAGGGATGACTCTCAATCGGCTTCAGCACCCGCTACCGCAGTCGCAGCCCCCGCCACAGTTGATCCAGCCCCAGCTACTGCGGTTACAGTTAGTGCGAGTCTAGCTACGACAGTCGCAGCCAGCGCCAGCCCGGCTCCAGCTAGTGCGAGCCCAGCTACGGCGGCTCCACCCAGCGTGACTACCGAGGTTCAAGACGGTCAAACTGGCACTCTTATGGCCCTGCCTGCACAAATCACGGACGCTGGTTTGAAGCAGATCCCTGGCAGGTTTCTCACCCATGTTATCCCGTAGTTTCTCACGTACATATCAGATGCCGACCATCCGTTCATTGCGCCCGGTCCAGACGACCAACGTGGACGTAAGTCCCTCAACTTAGCCTAAAGTGCATTGTACTGATTACTTGCTTTAAATCAGCCTGTCGTTCGTGACTTTTTAATCAATCATGAACTGGAAGTCTGACTATTAATAGCTGCTATGAATGTGCTTGCGAACCACGGCTATATTTCGAGAAAGTAAGCGTATTCGGAGCTCTTTCTTTGATATGGGTCTGACCGAAGTGCAGTGGTATCACGACGTTCGAGGAGGTTGTCAATGGAATGATGGAGGTATGAACTTTCGGTATTTCCACGAATCATGCCTGACATGATTTCAAAGGGCTTCAACATGGAAGTGCACTTTGCTGCCGGCTTAGCCGCCACCAACTTCGTACGTCCCCGTCGGATGGAATCCCCTTAGAGAAAGTAGACTCACGAAACCCCAGGTCAGCCGAGGCAACGCATTTGTGAACAAAATCTCCATCGGCGGAGAGTCTCCGCTTGTCCCACCGTCCCCCGGAAACATCGATGGTCCGACGACTGGTGGAATAGCCAAACATGGTCGCTTTGAGGGTAAGTAAAATCGATCCTAGTGCTACATTTTTGGCCTGTCCTAATCATTGTTTTTACGACAGGGGATGCCTCCATGTCCCGTGCTGATGCCCTCGTTGGTAATAACCGCGCGTTCCAGCAACCTGTATTCAACTTGGTGAAAATCTTCCTCCTCGGCATATCACTGTTCTCATCCTATTTCCATTCAGAACCTGCTGGAGCTCGGAAAGCTCGGCGATGACGGTGTCGACGGGAATAATACCGTACTCAATGTTCAAACGCTTATTGGAATGGAAAAACGCCTCTTCGCGACGGATCAAGCGTCCAACCCCAAGGCTAGTTAGCTCCTTGTGGTCTTCTTGACAGCCGCTAAAGCTGATTTTGAATCAAGTTCGAGTTTGCTGCTCGGCGTATGTTTGCCGCGTACGGCCAAGCAGCTTTCTTGATGACGTACGTTCTCTCAGACTCCGCACGGAGGCGAAACTGACCATGAAATCTTCACTAGCGTGTTCGCCAACGGTACATAACATTCCTTCTCACATTACGCGCGTGATTACAATTTTCTTCCAGGCACCACCAACCAAACAACCCTCCCGATCCTCGACTCTTTCTTCCGTAACGAAACCTTCCCCCCGAACTGGTACCGCGCCGCCGTTCCAATAACAGGTGCCACTAATGCCAAGGTCTCCGGTGCAATCCTCGCCGGCATCCCCGAAAACGTTCCAGGGCGGAACAACGAACAGGGCGTCTTCGTCGCCGACCCCCCGCCGCCCCCGCCGTTCAACTCCAGCTTGGTACGTGTGCTTTCACCGTGCGGTTGACGATTACTTATCAAGATCCTGCTTTCTTGTGTAGCCTTGCGCGGGTTACTTCGACCAAGCGGGCAACACCCCCGCCACGCTCGTGAACACAACGGGGATATTCAAGCAGAATGTGGACTTCCTCGTGAACATCCTCTTCGCGGGTGCGTCTGCAAATCCGGGATGCACGCAGCTCCAGGAGCCCTTCGGCCCTGCGGGAGTATAGAAGACCGTTGAATCTGGCAGATGGTCCTGGCTTTCGTTTCACGACTCTGCCACGTTCTATTTAATCTAGACTACCTCAGTCATACCTTATTTGTCTCCGTACATATTGCAGTAACTACTGTATATAAAATTTGATTAATCATATGCCAAACCTTGTGTGAGATTCGACAAGCCTTTGAAAACCGCCTGACGAACATGCCAATCCGAATGGCTTGATGATTCGATAAGCAGGCGCATTGCGGTAGGACCTGGGATAATAGGCCGGAAGGGCTAATTTCTCCGGACATAAAATGTCAGGATTCCAACAGGCCTAGCCCGCAAAGTCCGCCAAAAATTTCAGGAAATTGCATCAGGCCTTGTTTTTCGCCCTATTTAGACGCTCCCAGAGCCATTTTTTGAAAGATTTCTCCGACCGATGAGGCTTTTGTCAGGATTTCGCGCAGGCCAGTGGGCCAAAACCCGAATTCTGTCAGGGTTTTGACCAGGCTTGGAGGCCAAGATATGAAAATCTTGTCAGGAATCCCAGCTATAATTCCAGATCCCACTGTGGTCTCCATATCTAGTTTAAGACGCCAAATAAACAGACCAAGTGATATACCGTCTGCTCCTAGCCTGTAAATATGGCGGTCAAAGTGCACTTTTATTCGGCCGCAAGATATAGTCGCGTCGCTCGCGAGAAAGACTTTTTCTTTTTGACTCTGTTGAATACAAGGTTGAATCCCGAGTAAAGAATACGTAGTTGTTGAAGAAAAATCATGTCTCGGAATCTTTGTGAGGAAGACACAGAGAGGGCTCAGGGTAAAAACAGGTTCACAAAAGACGAGAAAATCGAGACCATTCTGCAGTTTTCCAGAAGAAGGAGGGAAAAAACCTTGAGCGTTGCAGCCTTCGAACCGCTTGTGAGTGGGGTGCATTCCAAACCTTCGAGTATACACGCGTCTCCGACAAGGTTGCATTCCGGCGGCACGCGGCTGTAATGAAGGGTTTTGATCCAGAGGTGAGATAATCCAGCGAATCACGGACAAAGTATTCGGAGCCACCACTGACATTGGTCAACCAGAGTCAGCGGGAGTATTGATCATTCGGAACGGATGGTGGGAATCCCGTCGCTCCAAAGAACGGAGCTGGCGTGCTCCGTCGGCCCATGAGAGAAAACGTACGCCTCGTCCGCTCTGCGGGCCGCCTTGCACAGCCAAACCAAATAACTGTCAGAATTATTGCCAGTATAAATAAATCTCATTGCTGCGAAAGCCGATATAAAACACACCTCATAAACTCCCGGTCTGTCCAATCTACATCATGATCAGGCTCGTATACAAGAAAATCAAGAAGCACCGCGAGGAGAAGAAGCGCAAGCAGGCGGCGGCGGCGGCGCCAGCACCGAATTACACTCCCGTAGGTCCTGGATTGTTCAATATATTCCCAGCTGAAAGTGAAAAAGGCATCAAGCATACCAGGTTACCAGCCGCCATTTGCTGGCCAGCGGAATACTGTCAACCCCACGCAGACGGGATATAATTATGGGGCTGGATCTCAAAAATGAGAGCAGGAGGCTAATCCAATGAAGTAGTGGTTTAGAAGACTTGAGGAGAAAGGAGAATTTTTTTCAGCTGTCGGCAGCGGATCCAAATGCAGGCATCGAGAGAATCAGCATCTGTGGGTGACCTTAATACTGGTGATAGAATACTGTACGTCAGGACTCAGGACGAAGATATTGTGCCATCGTGGAGAGAATTTGCATTTAAGGATCTTCAAATCAGTTCAGGGAATCTGGACGCGACTCGCGAGCGGGGCTACAAGACGCCAATCTGGACATGATGGGACTCCGAAAACAAGCAACTGATGCGCCCATCTAGGGATCCCCACCGTAAACTTTACGGGCATTTACGGTAGGCTACCCGGCCGTAACCGTAACCGTAAAGTAGGGATGGGAGGGTCTTACGGTACGGTACGGTGCAATTTTACGGTAATTTACGGTCATTACGGCCGTATAAAATTTAATAAAACGACTTTCAATTGATTAAGCTCAGAAAATGACTCAAAGTCGATCACGGGGAAGCGCCAACTGTTTTATGATAAATTTAGACAATACAGTAGCAGTTTTGCAGCAACTATGTGCTGATGGTAGAGTTTTAGTGACCCTACTGCGATGGCAGAAAGTGGACTTAACGCACTTCTGCATTAGTAGCGAAGATGGAAATGTCATGAATGCATTGGTGTACCCTACTTTTCATGGCTGTCGATGATTCAGATTTTTCGGTGTGTTTCACAAGCATGCCGATGAAGTAAGTATGGCGCAGGACACTCGGGGATATGGTGGAAGGAGAAGCGATGCCAAACCATGCATTTTACAATGGAAAACGGCCTTGGCGAGAGGTGGAAATTTGCGCAAAGCGACACGAGTTATTTTCTCGTCGGCCGAGTGGCCGAAATCAGACCATTTGAGTGTTGAAATTACGGGTCGTATACGGCCTCATACGGTTCTACTTACGGTGCCGGCCCGTAACCGTATAATGGATCCTAGAGGACCTTACGGTACGGTACGGTACACCCGTATAACCGTAACCGTAAACCGTCATGTACGGTTACGGTGGGGATCCCTAGCCCATCCATCAATCCCAAACACATCCAAATCCATCTCTTCACACCACTACCGTCGAAATCGCCTCGGCACGCCAGCCACCGATTTCTTCTCATCTTCCACGGTTATAAAACCGCATGTCGTCATCCGATGCGCCCGGCATTCTTTCTTCAACTTGAAATGGACCAGAATCATGCAGGTCTGCTCGCATTGGCATCATGTGGGCGTGCTGCACCTGAGCTCTGGTCATACATAGATCTCAGCTAGAATGGGCACTGGTAGCGTCTATACGAGCAGTTGAAGCGTTCTGGAGTAGTTTCTCTGACGCTGAATATCGCTTTCTGGGAAGATTTCCATTACGTTGATATCATCCTGGAACAATCGGAACGTATTCGCGCCCTTGACGTGCCGGTGAAGCGCGGCTCATTCATAGATTACTTCCCGAACTCCCAAACCGCAACTTCCACTCCTTGCATTCTTGCGTTTGGATCCTAATCTCAAACGTGACCAAATTCCAGAGAGCTTTATTGCGGTCCTTCTCGAGGCCATTTTTAATAGGGGGATATCCACACTGCGGGAGTTAACACACTCTGACATCAACCTCCCGGGGATTTCCGTTCGCGGCTTCGAATCACTTTTGCTCACTAATTCTCGTGATTCTGTCCACCACAAAATCCCAAATCTCGAGCTGATGTTCGCCGTGCTGGAGGCGTGTCCACAACTGCGGAGCCTACGCCTCGACAATGTGCTTACATCCGAGGTCGACTTCGGTCTCGGTCGAACGGCACATCTCTCCGGATTGACCCATCTCCACCTCCGGGACCTTGCACGGCGAGGCGGCACCGACATTCGGGAACTACTTGTGCCATTCTGTCGTCGTTTCTGCGGCCACGGCGCGGCTCATCCGGCCCTCTTCCGCATTGACTGTTCACGCTCGACCGGAATGAGACCTGCGTACTACATGATGAGCGAAGATCTAAACTATTCGCTCCGCCAGATATTGCCAAAAGTCATCAAGGCCCTTTCCGTTCAACACATCACTCACCTCGACCTCTGTCTCGCCCCGTATCTCTCAACGCGCTCATGGCGAACGGTGCTGAAGCTCCTGCCATCCCTCCGCACAGCTTTCGTCCAAACCCTACTGGGTGCTATTATTCAATTCCTCCGCGGGTTGATCGAGGCAGAAACCCTCGATCCTGAATGCCAGAAGTACCCCCCGCTTCCATCGATTTCACGTTCTCGTCGTGGTTGTGGACGAGACCGATGACCTATCCACGACCCTCGATCTTCTTCAGGCGTACCTCCAGCTCCTCCACAGCCTTGGTACCCAGCTCCCTGTTCCCTAGGTTGACGAGGGTCACTTCTGCTTGTCAGCTGTTCTTCGTTTTGGAGGAAAAAATGATTCGCAAGGGCGCGGTGTATGATCCTGTGCGGCCTAATGCTGGCGATTGAGTTGGGAAGTGAATCAGGGGAGGAGTAGGGACAAATTGTGGTTGGCGTTCTTATGCGAGTGAATTCTCTTAAGCCTTTACACATGCAGTAGCGCAATGAACCAACCCTCCAGGGGCAATCACTAGTTCGCATTCATTGCCCACAGGGTGGTACTGGTATCAGGAGCTATGAGCATGGCAATCATGCCAAGAAAGCGCTCATTCTGAGTGGTATCTAGAGCGCACGATAGGTCTCTTCCCTGGTGCCGGGATCAACAGGACGAAATACCTATGATTCGGGTGAGCAAATGCAACAAACGCCGAGAACACGGTAGACTCACGGCAACTTCTCGTTGGCTGCCCACCTCTGCCCCTCAAGATCCGCGACCGCAAGTTTCGCCTCCCAATCCACTGTCTCGCTGTCCACATTCGAACACCCAATCCAATAAAACAGTGTCATCACAATCTCCCGCACAGCGAAGACAAGGATGCTGCACGCGAAGGTGACCTTGAACACGACGAACAGGTATTCGTGCAGCTGCGAAATCTGTGCAATCTGCACAATCGTTTCGGCGAGGAAGTCGGCGACTGGTGAGCGGAGGATTTCTGAGAGCAAGTGGAGGTGGATGAGATGCAGGAAGGCGTGGATCACGCCGAGGATGATAACGAATGACAAGCAGACGCAGATGAAGAATTCTCTGGCGAGTCTGGCGGAGGACATTGGTGCGGAAATATTAAGGAGGGGCATGGAATGACGAGCGAGGCGTGGATACAGAGTCTTATATTGCCACGAGATCGCCTAAGAAAGGAGGATCACTTGGAGTATGGGAGCCGTTGATATCGTGGGACAGGAGCGCCATTCGAACAGGGGGTGTTCAAAGACGTCAAGGCGCTGTGAACATAGTTCGTAATTAGAACAGAAGGAACCAATTGGATACTTGGTATCTGGTTAAATGAGATGTTAGGTTGATCTTTCAACGAACCCAGAAAAGATTGTCCGTCCGAATCCCGAGTGCGGAGAATGATTTGCGATAATCTACCTTCTAGTCGTTGAATCAAGAAATTTCTTGGCAATTATCTTACAGAAATATTAGTTTATGCATAGAGAAGAGAAGTTGATTAATTTACGCAGTGCGTTTTCCAGGGTCATTGACAAGGCTTGGAATTGATATACACATTGCGGTGCAAATACGTAGCTCAGGAGTCAGGAAACACCAGAGACGTTACACGGCGGATCGGAGGAATGTCTCGAATGAACCCAGTCTGTGGGATACGCCACGACGAAAGTTCGCGAGAAATACTCCGCCAATGTTGCCTATGGAAATCGGCTTTACAGACAAGACGTCGCGTAAGTACTCGACCGAAAATCAAGGGGCAACCGGCATTCAAAAAAAAGATAGAGGGCCGATTTTCTTTTTTTCTGACCTCGGTCTGGGACTAACTAACTACGTAATTGTTCCCACGCGCCATATATGGTAGTTATTCACGTGTTCAAGTTGCCGGAGAGGGTCTGCAGTGCAGGTCTCGTCCTCATAGACACAAAATTAAAGTTTTGGATGCTTCGAGTGTTTTCAGGATCACACCTGAACCATCAAATTGAATTTTCAACACAATTGAGAAATAGATGCTTGTGAAAAACAAGACCACAGCAGTTACTATATACGGATTCGAGTTGCTTCGACAGGTAGAATCAAGGTGTGAGTGAGTTCCATGAGCATGGACAAAATACACAAGTCTTTTCTCAAATCCAAAAAATATACGGAAATAGATCAAAGAAAGGGATACCCGTGGAATTTGCGGATCAATTGGAATGGAAACCGAGGGTGAGCCGAAGAAAAGCAGGAGGTGAAATCCGCTTTGATGGATGAAAAAGAAAGGAAAAATGCGCCAGGAGCAACGTCGTGCTTGAACATGCGCGTTCGCTACTTGCACTCGCCCGAATTCCGACGTCGTTTGGGAATGGTTTAAACACGGACATAGTTATTGTGTTTAGGTTCCGAATCGGCTGCGCACAATACCGCCATCATTGAAAAACAGGCACGTTTACCAGAGACATAAAACAAAACCACGTGGGAGAGTCTGAAAAAGAATACATCAAAAATACAAAGAGCAGCCAAGGAGAACCCGCATCTCATCCCAGAATGGGTCGGGTCGCCGACCTTAGACCCGGGCCGACCCGACCCTGGGTCGGCCCGCCCTGTCGGGTCGGGTCAGGCATCTTAGGCACGCATGGCAACGTCGATTCTTTACGCACGACGGCCAAGACGCACCGACCAGCACACCTATATATAATGCTCTCTCCGCGGCGGACAAGCTTCATCATTCACTTCGTCCGCAATGTTCCTCTCTTTCGCCGCGCTCGTCTCTCTCTCCCTTCCCCTAACCGTCCATGCCCAAGAGTGTGTCCGCAGTCCTCTTTGCTTCCCTCATGCTTTTTGACGCCGAATTCAGACCCGGCGAGACAGTCGTCTTTGAATCCGCGCTTGGAAATGGTGCGTCGTTCTGTGCGGCTTGTAACTTTCGTATAACCATCACCAGTTCCCTCTCCGGTCAAATGCTTCACCGCCGTGAGCAATGTGGACGGCGCAGCGGTCGTCCTCGGCGACTGCAACTCCGCTAATGCGCAGTGGACTCTGCCCAAGGGTGCAAATAATGCTGGTATCCTGCAGATCTTCGGCGATAAGGCTCGTTCTGCCTTCGCTGATGCATGGAAATTAAGGCTAACATCTGTCGTATAGTGCCTCGACGTTACGAATGGCGACACTACCAACGGGAACAAGCTCCAGATCTGGACCTGCGCTACCGGGAACACAAGTGCGTTGCTTCTTGCTCGGTGTTTGCACTATGTACCCACTCTGCCAAGACCAGCTCTTCGTGCCCAACAACAATGGCGCCGGCGGCGTCGTTCAGTGGTCGGATACGAGCAAAGTGTGTGGGTGTGGGCATCTTGCTTCTCATGCTGACCCGACGCGCAGTGCCTTGATGCGACCAACGGTGTTCTCGCAGACGGGACACCCGTACCTCCGCTCCTTCGTTTCCGCGTCGCATCTCACTCACGCACACACGCAGATTCAAATCTGGGACTGCGACTCGACCAACCGCAACCAGGAGTGGTTCCCTAAGGCTGAGTCGATCCCCAAATCGTGCGTCCCTTGCCTTTCTGAATCCTTGCCGCCGTTATTTACTCATCCGGTCCCAGCTTCACTATCACTCCTAAATCCACCACCTCCCTTTGCATCGCCGCTTCTTCCGCAACGCTCAATGCCTCCGTCATCCTCTCCCCCTGTACCTCCGACAGCAGCTCCGCGAACTTCGCCTTGCAGCACTGGCAGGATGCCACCGCAATCGGGCAGATGATGATCCCCACGCCGACACAACAGCTGTGCGTCGCGCCCATGGGCAGCACCGCCTTCAGCGGCACCAAGCTCGTGCTCCAGGTCTGCGATTCCCAGAGCCCTGCGCAGCTCTGGAGCCACGGGACGGGGAATATCGTTAATGCGCTGACGGAGCATGATTGTCTGGATTTGACAGATGGGAACGCGGTGGCGGGGACGCAGCTCCAGATTTGGGGATGTGAATTTTTTGCCGGGGTGGACGACACCAACCAGGATTGGATCGAGACCGATACTTTCTAAGAAAGAGGTCTATTCAAATGAACGATCTTACAGGCTACCACGGACTGACCGCTACATATTTCTGACATGTAGCTATCCACTTTCGCTTCGGTTTTACCGTACAGGATAATAGTACACTAGCTTCACAGCTGTGCCGGAAACTGATGAGAATCACTGGGCGTCCCTTACTCAAAGGACAAGAAAGTTACAGGCGCACGTTCGCGAACTGTTCGCTCCTTTGGTGGGTGCAAATACTGCGTGAAATCTCCCAGAAATTGCAGTCGATTCCCGGGGATTTTTTTTCAAAGCAAAACTCGATCCGATCGAAGTGAGAACAATTTTCTCCGAGTCAACCATTCATGTACTGTAATTTGAGTGTAACAACGAAACGAAATCTCGGAAACATGGAGCATGGACGTACCGAGCCCTAACCCTGCTAAATGCAAACAGAGGTGCGGCCTACTACCGTGCCAACAAGCTAGGAGATCGACAAGAAAGGAAGGAGTACCAAGGAAAGTTACTTGCAAACACTGCACAGCCGTTGGCATTCAGGGATTCCTAGCGGGATCTTGAGGAGAAGAGGGAGGAGCACCACATGTATAAATTCGTCAAACTGAGCGCCAATATATATACGCTTGACAGTTTGCATTGAGTTTAAAGGGGAAAGGCCACGGATTTACACGTAAACGAGGATGTCGCCGAATAGTTCGTCCCAATGAAGGAATTGGAAGGGAACTGGGGATCTCAAAGAGGATTATTCAGAGCATTCAATATCGCGAGCTATGACTGTCCAGAGTGATCCTCCGTTGGGAGTTGGCTGCAGGCGTATCGCAATGAAGGTCACGGGTGTGCGGGAGTGAACCTACTGATGAAAGGAATAAACGAACGACCAAGAATTTGGTGAATGTACTCACTGCATTTCCAAAGAAGAGCAGGCGAAAAGACGGAAATTTCCGATACTCTCGCTCAACGGCATGGCCTGAGCCTGGGCTGTGAATTCACTTCGCTGAAACTGATCGATGATGGTAACATTCAGAACGAGCGCCCGTAAGCGCCGAATAAGCGCCCACATGAACGACTTTCGGCAATTCAGCACCTACCACAGGCAGCCCAAAAAAATTCCAGAATACGTGCAGAACTTATTGCTTATTGAATAGGTTAGTAAGCTCACTTGGTTCAAGAAAATCACTGGGAACTCACAGTCGCCGAGTTGAACCCTATCCACATACCCGGGTCCCGCCCTTGATGATAACCCGCATTGTCGTGACGTATGGCCCCCGCAATATAAAAATCTGCCAACACTGCAGGATCCCTTTTCTTCGTTCGCTCCCACTCCACTTGACATCCACCCACGTTCTTTCTTTCTTCCTCACATTCGATTTCAACTCCTTAATCAAATCACCATGTCCCTCACCTGGAATTTCACCATCCAGGACAACAGCCCTTTCGTCAATTACTGTGCGTCTCGTCCTATGACCTCCGCACCGAGCCTTAGCCTGTATTAACAAACTCATCTTTCTCAGCGCCATTCGGTAAGGAACCAGGTCTGAGAATACACGAGATCGTGGCTTACATTCGAAATGACACCCAGCGGACGGCGGACTCGCAAACGGATGGCAGCCCTGGTACACCAAATCCGGGTTCCTCAAGGAGCCCGGAGAAGGGGGCGACGGGGACGGGTACCACATCACCTCCCTTCCCGGCGCGTCTTTCAGCCTCGAATTCCACGGTCATTGCTCTTTCCTGACTGATCGGGAGGGTTGAACTAACTTTGGCTCACCATAAATATGCGCGACTAGGCACCGGCGTCAATCTGTACGGGACAACAAACAGCTCTTACGCGGTTCTCATCGACAGCGTAGAGCAAAAACTGCCCGCGGTCTCAAAAGACTTGATCTATCAGACGACGAGCCTGCAGGACGGCCCGCACAACTGTTCGTCTATCTCAGATGTATTCCTGGGGCTGACCTAAGAGTTCACATCGCAGTGACGGTTACCGTGAGCCCAAAAGCCAAGCAACAATTCGCCTTCGATCGTGTGGTCGTCTTCTCCCCCCGCCAAGTCAGTATTCATTCCTTCTTTCGTAATTTTATCGAGGTGAAACGCAACTCACCGTTCATCAGACATCTCCCCACCCCGGCATTCTATGATAACTCGGACCCGCGTCTGACGTACAGCGGCAATTGGAAGACGGGAAACGCGCCGGGGATTCCCAACGCGACGGTGACGCATAATTTCCAGCAAACAAAGTCCAGCGGGTCGAGCATGTCGATGACTTTCAGCGGCGCGGTTGGTGTGGCCATCAACGGACCCGTGCTCTGGGGAGACTGGATATACACTGTGGTACGTGCCTGCTCTCCCTTCACAGGCACGGAGCTGAATCCCGTCCGCCGCAGGAACTCGATGGCACGAAGACCAAGTATAACGCGAGCACATTCTGGAAGGTCCCCGACGCATTGCGCTTCTTCCAGGCGGGGCTCGACCCAAACTCGTCCCACACAATCACGCTCGCGAACCCGAGCGATGGGATGACGCTCTCCCTCAACTCGGTTACGCTGTTCAAGGTCCCCGGTGCCGTTGATATCGCGGAGTCGGCGTCTGGTTCGGCAACGAGCAAGCTTTCTTCCTCAGCCTTGGCCGGAAGTTCGGCCGCGCCCCATTCGTCCCCCGCTGCTCCGACAGAGAGCGCAGGGAATACGGCGGGAAACACGACATCCGCAGGTAATAGCGCCGCACCGAGGTTCGTCTTTCTATCCTTCGTGTCTATTTCCAATCTGACACGACGGAATTCCAGCGCAACCGGGACAGGCGGCGCCGTGAAAGAAGGTGCAGGTCGCGTTGGAATTGTCGGAGTCGCGGCCTTAGGCCTCGTACTGCTCAGCTTGATATGATACCTTCTATATACCTGATCCATGGGCCATAGGATCATAGCGGCTTCCGCCGCAAATAAGAGCTGACATCGGCCGAGATGCAGTAGAGGAAATTCTGCGTGAAGCCTTGGAAGTAGCCGAAGGATGACGGAGAACAGGTTTCGCCAGTGGTTGAGGATAGAAAGAATGCCGAGGCCCGAGTCTCAGAACGATGTGGGCTACAAGTACTTGAGCTGGAGCTAATGAATGACTCTAGACTGGGCTTGGTGCATCTGTTAGCGGTGCAACGTTGGGAGGGGAAGAAAGGCCTGCGACGGCGGGGTAGGGCTCAGCCTCTGTCGGGTGAGTGTACGTGCAGACTGAGCTGTTTGTATCTGTAGAAGGGGAAGTGTTAACGGCGACACCCGTTGTCCACCCCCCACTCGCTTCCCACCTCGCTCAAATCACACGCAACACTCCTTACGACGCAGGAATCTGTCGTCACGATGCAGAACTCCGTCGTCTCAACGCACGCCGCCATTCATACACACCGCTTCACCCGCAGCTCGCCCACGACGTCCTCCCTCATCCCGAGCGGCGGCGCGGGTTCCCCTCCCAATTCGACATGTTTTCCTGTGGACCTATGTGGGCCCTTTCCTTCTTCCACGTGCCCTGGTCCATGACCCTCGCCGCGCTACCATAACCTTCGCACCAAGCCTATCGTCACGCGCACGCTCTCCTCATCCTCCGCAGGATGTCGCACCGCACCACACCCGCATTCGCATAGCAAAACCAGCAAGCTGCGTCCACTAGCCCTGCACCACTCCTACGGCCGCTCTCCAACGCCATCCTTACACCACGGAAACCGTTCATTTCCCCGTGTTCCTAACCAATGTGCTGTATTTTGCGAAAACACACTTTGCAGCAAAACACATTTTATTCCCGCTGAGATCGGCAGGCTGTATGCAAGGTTGAGGGATCCTGAAATGTGAAATACATGCAGAGCGGTAATTGGCTTTCAGAAATTTCGGTTTTTGTCCCTGGCATTATAGTCGAAACTAAGTGCCGGGAGAGTATTCTCAGTGCTACGTCCCATTCCAACGCGGACCAGAATAAGCGTAGGCACTATGTTCTGCGGTTTACGTCAGATATAAGAGGTTAAGGATATTGGGCGTCAACTGACAACTCCTAGCTGCACAAGACCCCAAGCGACACCATTGAAGATAGTCCTCTAGAGAAGTGTCAAACAGGTTGAGGGTCTGTCGTTGCTGATGCGGACTCACAAGTGCGGAAGACTTGTTTATTGAGAGGGAGATGACGTAGATTATCACACAGATGCAGTAGAGTATACCAGACTCCAGTCTGCCATATTGTGTCAAGAAAAAACCGGAGTATATAGCAGTACACGCACATAATTGCAACCGCTGTATCAAACTTCGTCCAAAGTGATGGTCCGGTTAAAGTCTGCACCTCCCACCTTATGTACCAGATTCGACCAGCTGAGGCATTACTTCAGCAGACGAGTCCTGAGCGACAGTGTGTGTTGCCATACCGGTCAGACACATTAACAGTATATTTGTGGCGCCTCCCATGCTGAACGGCACTCTTGGGTCGATGTAAATGTTCAACTTGATCAACCCGTTGTACGTTAAACCACTTATGCATCCCACGGCTGATGCATGTGTACAAGTCAGAGTTATAAAGCCAACGGACCCAAATAACAGGCTCACCCACAGTCGCAATAATCATAATTGCAGGTAGTATCAGAATTCTCCTCCGTGATCCCCAGATCATATGGCAGCGATATAACTACCGAGAACTTGAGTAAGGCAGAACTACAAACAGGAAGACAAGCCCACAAAAAAGCAAGTCTGTCACCAAACTAGGTATTTCTTTGGTCAGGGCTCGAAGGGCACACAGAGATATTTACTCACTTATTGACTGCCAGAATGACGTCCTGCCCCAATGCTAGCGAATGGTAAAGACGTAGAAGACGTGCCGGCGTATCGGTGTAGCCCTGCACCAGCAGATATAACATACGCATAGATATGCCGGTCGTAGAAATGGTAATGATGGTACCAGTGGTAGCGAGAAAAAAACATGATCCATGCGATGCCCAGGAGCAATTTAACGCCGGCGAATTTGCCGTCAGGGATGCGTCGATGGAGAGTGTGGATTGAGAAGAGAAAGAGAACGACGTAGAGTGCTGGGCCTGAGCTTAATATCACAGTGCGACAATCGTGAGGTAATTCCTCACAGTAGAGTAGTAATACTGTCTGGGACAGGCTATGAGCTCATCACAGCTATTCCCAGACCAAGGACGTGACTTACAAAATTTACCGAGACGGTGAACAGCATAGTATTCCATCGTTCGTCAAATTCCATGGAGTCGACGACATAATTCATGTTATCGTGCGGGCTGAGTTGGAGGCAAGGTGGAGGAGAGACCATACGATATGCAAAACTATATGTTAGTAGCCAAGGCGCGCACACCGCCTCAGCATCAGGATCCGGTGATATCTCGGAAAAGCCGACGATTTAGGATCATCATGTCGGACTCCAAGAAAAAAGATAGATGAAAGGGATGTACACTAAAGCCTACCGGCAGTGAAACGACTTGATCGATCAAGTCATAAATTGCAGTTCCCATCTCGTGGGAGGTGAGTCTGAGCCGCGGTATGGGCCACATGGACACAGGGTGCGGGTGTTGAGTTGTCATCTCCCAAGCCTCGAACAAGGTCGGAGAGATTATTGCCATCAAAGAAGCGGTTGAGTCGGCGGCTCTAAACGCGCCGCTGAAGATCTTCAGCGACTTGAAGTATGCCATAGACGGACTTACTAAAAACCTGACAAAATGGCAGGACGAGGGCTTCCATACAGTTGCCATGGCGACCTATTTGAATTGACGGTTGCTAAGATCCGAGAGAGGAAAGCCCCCACAAAACTAGTCTAGGTGAAAAAACACTCAGGCGTTGCGGGAAATGAGGCGGCAGATGTACTAGCCGGAGAAGGTGGCCGCAAACCCACTGAAGACGAAATAAATGCCGACGCTTTCGCTTCGCTAATCTTGCCGGGTGCAAAGTTACAAGCCATGACACAGGCTAAGGCATAGTATAAAATCATCCGCAAGTTGAAGATGGATAAAGCCCCATACCGCGAACTACTGGATAGGAGAGCCACGGTCGCAAACGTCTCGCAAGCTAAAGCCGCAGCTGCAAATTCGGACGGTGCTGTCCCGCCGGCCCGTAAGATCTGGAGATCAACATTCGATAAGGATATTTCGAGAAGCATACGTTTTTTTCTTTGGATACTGATACACGATGGATACAAAGTAGGTGCTTACTGGGACCACATACCAAACAACCAACCTAGAGGCTGGTGTGAAATGTGCCAGACACACGAATCTATGGACCATATACTAACCAAATGCAGAGAACTTGGCCAAAAAGAGGTGTGGGACCTTGCGTCCGTCTACCCCGTGAAGCACTTTTCAGAGGCATTTGTGGATCATACGCGGTGTAAATTATCGCCAGAGTTGGGGATCTTCAAGTCAGCCTAGGGCAGCGCGAGAGTTGTGCTGTTGGCGGCGTTGTGGCGTGGTCGTTAGGCAGACGTGGCGTCCGGCCATCAAAGTTAATTTGATAACCGCATCTTCGCTTCTACGACATTCACTTGCGTATGCCGGTGACGGCCCCCGCAAGAATCGGTGTTGTCACTCATCTTAACCTCTCCGAAAGCCAGACGAGCTTCATCACCGGTATCTCAAATGCGCGAACTGAAACACTAGGTATTCGTGAAGCTTTGCCACCGAATTCTGTGAAAACATCTTCGCGTTGCACGAGCTCAAGCTCGCTCTCTGCCCCACCTACCAAACCTCTGCGTCTTTCGATGGACATCAGATCAATTCCTTGCCCTCTTCATATACCGCGTTGGATCATTTCACCCTTTAATAATAATGTAGGTTTCTCGATACCTTCGCTCCTCGATTCTCCACCCAGCTTCGAATTTCTTACGTGACAGCTCACTCGGAACCACTTCACCTTTCTCGTTCGAAATCAGATGCTGCTGCATCGCTGTGAAAATGCTCGAAAGTGTCGGAGACAAGTCAAGTTGGCAGCCATCAATTCACTGTCTCCGCACTCTCTTAGTCAGCCGGCTTAGTGCGCTGGCTCGCAGGCTCCTAGATCTGGCCAGAACAGATAGCAGTGCTCTCTATGCGTCTCGGCTGCTGACAAAATAGGCCAAATACGTTAATGACCTTCGGACTATTTGCAAGTAACCTTCACATGTACTCATTCCCGCCTCGGTTCCCCGTAGAATTTTGTCCATTTCAGCACAAGATCATGGAAACTGACAGTCGCCCCAACCTCTGGTCTCTTCCAGAAAACCCACACGCCCACATTCGATGATATGATAAGGGATGCCGTACTTGAGGTAGCCTCGTGCTACCCATTTCAGGGACAGACCAATACAAGCACCGGCTTGAAAAAGCCTATTGAGACAACTAAAATTCCGTCGGCCTGTCTGGGAAGTTTTCCTTTTCGACTTTTGGAAACACGGAGTCTGATGGCGATCATAACCAGAGTCCAAACTAGTTCAGGACAGGTCCTTCTCTGTCTGTATCCACCTGGCACGGTGACTAAACCCTTAACTTGCAGCGTGGTCCATTTCTGCGTTAAGCAACCCTTGTTCTCAACCCCGTTGATCGCCGTGATTCACCTCTGCATATAGGCAAGTTTCATGCTCGAGACCGTTGATGGCCAACACCCCGAACGATGAACCCGCGCGGCTCATGCAAAAACTCGGCGGGTTGTCCCTCCAAGTCGGGGAAAAACACATGAACCCAATGACTAGCTTTTGGTTTGTGTGCACAAATCCCGCGTGGTGCCTTCCGGACTCCGGTGGCAGGTACTATACAGCATTCTCACCGGATCATTATGATTCCTACATCCAACCCGGAGAGTCCGAGTGCCCGAATTATTTTGGGTGTTGGGTGCGCACTAGTACGAGAGACGTGCTATAAAACCGAGGTTACTGGAAGGAAGATTTTTCCAAAACACAATAAACATACCCATCATGAACGCCATCCTCCGTCTCTCATCGCTACTTGCGCTTTCAGTGGCCGTTACTGCCGCCAACATCGGTCGAGCTACGGAGACACTTGGACAAGGTATGCTAACCATCATTTCTCTCTTGCTTACTGACTGACCCATTCCCTGTCCAGCCTCCCTGACAGTCAACAACGGCGCCGTCCGCGAATGCGGGTCCGTCATCCTCGACACAGACCTCTCCATGACCCTTCCCAGCGCCTCCTGGGCTGGGGGATCTCATTGCGGGGGAGGATGTTACCGTGCAATGTACGTCCGACCCAACCCAACCACTTACCTTGCTCCCCGAGGATTGCATGAGCCCGCCAATGCTCATCTTTGCTTTTCTTCAGTCCAGGGCCGTTCTGTGATGCTCAAAGTGGCGGGGGAGTGCCCTGTATGCATCGCGAGCGAGATTCAGATCACCGAGGCCGCGTTTACGGCGCTCGGCGCGTCAGAGAGGGGAATGCCGACGGTTACTTGGTTCTTTGACTGAGCGCAAGCATGTCTCGATATATCACTTAATGGATGGGATGAAACTCTCGTCCTCACCTCTCTCGGTTCGCTGGGTGGTCAACCTGGTCTATGGTTTACATCTTGCGCAGCTCGCCTCACTCCCGGTGTCATGTTCTGGAGTTACATGTCCCTGCTTGCAAACCATTCTCAATTTGATATTCGATATCTCTATCGAACAGATACTCTCTCGACTTTGACCCGCCAAGTTGTGCAGAATTGACCATTTGAAACTTATCCTCCTGATAAAATCAAGCATTCCGAACCTTTTTTTAAACTCCGCGTTTCAGGGCGGTCCGCATGTTTCACCTCAATCTCTATATATCGGGTGCTATACTTACACATAACTATGGCAATAGAAGCTGGCCAGATCTAGCAACGGTGCTTAATATGTCTCCATGTAATGTCTGTCTCACCCGGTTCGTTTCCTCTGTATGGATAAGACTCAGGATAAATTGACGCCACGTATTCAAAGGCATGGCGTCGGACCCAGATAGTACATTTTGTCGCACGGAAATTTAAATTTCCACCCAACATCGAGGAGGACAGATACTTCTCCCGCAAGTTGTGGACGTGGGCGATTGTGGCAGCGAAATAAAGATCACATTTTGTGCAACATAAAAAAAACTTCCGCCACCTGCACAACAGCACAAAACCCGGCATACGCACCTCCCACTGAAACCTTCTGAAGTTGACCGAGAGATAAATACAGGACTGATAAACGTTCACTCAAGATAGTGTTCAACTCCAGGTTCAACTTCTCCCTGCAACGGCCCGATTTACTAAGCAAAAATTACCTAAAAGTTCAAAAACAAAATTCAGAATTAACTCTTGCACTCGACGATTCCCGTCACCGCCTAAAACTCCTTAAGCATACGGGGACCACCTCAGCAAAAACTCGTAAACGGCCCGTTGACAAACAAATTCGTCTGGGCGACGCGAGTAAAACTACGTGGTTGTAGGCTCTCGACATGGCAATGACGCTCGGCATAATTGCGTGCGGGCCCAAACGTATCTCCTAATGCAATAATGCGTGGATAGTATAAATACCATCAGGGATTGCCTCCTTCACTCAATTCATTCCAAAATGTCCCCCATCACAAACGCCCGTGTTCTATTCAACTCCGTGCCTGACGGTGCGCTATTCCTTCCATCTCACACTGTTCATCCTTTTTATGCTCCCCTTTGTTCAGGCTACCCCGTTCCTGGGGAGACTACAGTCTACGATACAAGCCAAACCATCGATCTCGAGACCGCTCCGCTCAACGGCGGTTTCCTGCTCAAAACACTCGTCCTTTCGGTTGACCCGTATTTTCGCGTAATAATGAGGAAAACAGAGGGGAATGCAGTAGGCTTTCCTTTATTCTTGCTATTTGACGTTTCTTTCTGAGAATATGACCTTGCTTAGCCAGCATTCCTACTCGGCACACCGTTGTTCCGGATTCGGCATCGCCGTCGTCTTACGCTCCGAGAATCCCGATGTCGGCGTGGGAAAGCACGTTTATGGGTTCACCATCGGTTCGCGTATTTGCTATCCATGACAAGCACGGTATCACTGACAGAACCATCAAATCCCAGCGCACCAAGAATATTCTGTGGTTCCTGCCCTCGGTGCGCTCCAGATCATGGAGAAGCACCCTAATTTGCCATGGTCGGCGTACCTGGGTGCTGCGGGAATGCCAGGTGAGCTTCCTGGCATTATTTTCTTTGACAATGGCCGAGAGTAATTTCTGTTTCAAGGTCAGACAGCGTACATAGGCTGGAAGGAATTCGTCAACCCAAAAGCGGTATGTCGTGGCACAAATCATCATATTGCAGAGCAAAACCTCAGGCTATCCAGGGTGAAGTCGTATTCGTCACAACCGGTGCAGGTGCCGTCGGCTCGTAAGTTCCTCTCATTTACCTTGCAAGGGTTATTTCTTACGTTCTCCCCACTATAGAATGGTCATCCAGCTTGCAAAGCAGGCCGGACTCAAAGTCATCGCCTCTGCTGGTTCCGAAGAAAAGGTCAAGTTCATGCAATCCATCGGCGCCGATGTCGCCTTCAACTACAAGACCACCGACACGCGCGCAGTACTTGCAAAAGAGGGACCGATCGACATGTATGCACTGTTTCTTTTTTTTTTCTGTTCATTCCGTTCTGAGTAATTGTGAATCCCCGCAGTTACTGGGACAACGTCGGCGGCGAAATCCTCGACGCCGCGCTGGAATTCTCAGCAGTCCACGCACGGTTCTTGGTATGACTTCCCTTCATCGCCTCACACCTAGTATTTACAAAAAAAACCAGCAATGCGGCGCGATATCGGAATACAACTCCGGTCTTCAGGCTCCCAAGGTACGCAACATATCGCCCACGTCCCATCATACTGACATTCAACCACCCACTGCTAGAACTTTCACCTCATCGGCGAACGGGCCCTCCACATTCACGGTGTCATCATGGCGCACCTCCCGCTCGCAAAATATCTGCCCGAATTTTACGCGACTATCCCCGCAAAACTCGCGAGCGGGGAACTAAAATACGCAGAGGAGAGGACATACGGGCTTGAGAAGATGGGGGGATGTGATATTGGCGGTGCAGAAGGGGACGAGCAAGGCGAAGGCGGTGGTAGTGGTGGCCGAGGAATAGTTCTAAGATATCCGTTGAATTCAATGCGCTGATTTGGTCCCAAATGAGACGTCAGCAGGGTGGAGTACAGGTCGTTGAACCACCTTAAGGAAGACAATTTGACGGGAATCCCACGGAAAGTGGTAAAGCGCATTCTGAATGAATATCGTCCTATGCAGAATGACTATCGAAGTGCGTGGCTATATTGTCATACGAGAAACAGAATCCAAACAGCAGATAATACGACGGTCCCTCTATCCTCCGATTATGCCTCGAACACCTTGCAGTCATCAATGAAGGTCCATGCTGGCGCCGCACCGCCGACAAACGACAACGCATCGTTGCCCGTACCCACCATCGACGCCTCCACGAAAGTGTATTCCATAAATCCACTAACACCGCCCACACGCACCCCGTTCCACATGATAACCACCTTCGCAGGCGCTTCGAACTGCGGACCGGAGAAAGCCGAGGACATGAAACACTGCACGACGTAAGCGACCCCGTTCTCTGTCTCCAAGGGGTTGCGCGGGGTGTGAGAGTTCCGGGGAGGCTATCGTCGCCGAAGGCAGCACCCAAAAGCGCGGAACCGTGCTCAGTGTGCGCGTACGGCGGGAAGAAGAAGATTGAAGCGTCGAGGACGCCGCCTAATGGACTGGTGCCAATCCAATTCGCATACGAGGCGGTGAAGCAAAAGTCCGAGCATCCGGTGAAACCCTCGAAGCCACCGTCGGGGAGGAGGGACTTGCGCGCGTAGCCACGGGAGAAGGTCACGACGAGCGAGCCCTGACCAAAGTTCACGGCGGTAGATTCATCTGCTGCAAGGTAGTACTGTGATAAAATTAAGCATTTGATCAACGTAACGTAGGGTGGCTCACCATGGAGCAGGTGTACGTCGTAGGCAGTCCGTCCACGACCGCGCGCCAGATATTGAAGTACGCGCAGCCCCCGCCGTTAGGGTCAATGCCGCGGCCGTTACACAGTTGCGCACAAGCGTTGACGTCGTATTTGTCAATGAAAGCGAAACCCATATACTGTGAAAAGGTTAACATGGAAGTAGGAGAACCTCTAAAAAAAAAATTGCGATATAACGGACACTCACCCCAGGAGGGCAGGGGTAAAGTGACGTTGTGACGTTGCAAGCGGCGCAGATCGGCGCATGCAGTTTTTTAACTGACGCAGATCGACGCTTGATTGACGCAGCGATTTGACGCATTGTCACACCGGCGTACCGTCACGCAGACATTGACGCAGTTACGGTTTCCCAATTTATGACTAAAATTAATATTGACGCATGCAACCGGCGCCGCACATAGCAGTAACCAGAGATCTTCAGTGCCGCCTCACTGGATCTCATCTCCGTTATATCCCCGACTGAAATCTCTCGTCAACCACCACGGTGAAGTCTATTTTCCCCATTTCTCGCCACAGACGTCCGTTCTCACTGTTGTGCTTGGATCTGGCCGAGAATCGTAATTACATCTGGTTGATTTAATCCGGGGGAACGCAGTTTCAAGTCCTCTGTGCCGGCGTAATCGCTGGTGTTTTCGCTGGAGAGTCGCGCCATAGGTGGGTACCAGGGCCGCACGGCCTTCTTCGGGGATCGAGTGCGGGAATCAAGAATGTAGTCGACAGTGGTTGCTGTAGGGGTGACAAGCCAGAATCTGTCAGTGTCGGGAATTCGAACCACGTCTCGGTAACATCCTGGAACCTTACATCTGTGAGAAAAGAACAAAAGTTCTTGTAGGAAGACTGTACTTATAGGGCTGAACCGTAGAAAAGTTCGACTATCACGGTTACTAAGAGCTCAGGTTTCTCAGGTAAAAAAGTTATTTCCTGGACCATTAGAGCATCTGGGATCAAGGTGGCATGTAGCTTATGGCGAGACAATGAGCAAGCCTAGGCAATGGCTACAGTGAATCCGCTTGCCTGGCCCGATCAATTAAATTAACTGTTCTACTGAGTTCAATGATCTTACTGTTGCAGTTTTGGCCTTGTGCATTTGTAATGTGGTACTAAAGACTTTTAATGGATGCGGCTTAGGGGAATAGTCGATTTCGAGGGCCACGTGCCCAACAAAGGAATTCTTACCTGAAAACTAATTTGTCAATAGCTTGGTCCAGGTGCAAATTGACGGGGTTTGGCTTCTACTAGGAGCTACGGAAGATATATGAGAGTCGTTCAGTGCATCAATCTCAAAGGCCATTTGCCAATGCGTCAGTCAGCGTCAAGGAATATTGACGCATGGTGGCTGTGTACTGACGCATACCGGCGCGCGCGTTGACGAAGACCGCCGCATCCTATCTATTTTAAATTCAGTACTTGATGAGTGTATTCAAATCTATCCATCCTGCAATGACAATTTTTTCCACAATTTTTCAAGCAACTTTTTTCTCCTCATCGCCGTTGACGACGCCGAAGCTCTTTGATCGCTGTGTCCAAATGCGGTTACTTACTTAGGATCACATCAACAGTGTTGGAGAACGTACCTAGGCGAGTGGAGGCTCGGAAGGGTCGGCCGAATATGAAAAAGATCAGCGCTACCCGGAGTGGTGAAGGAATGGTACAGCAGAGAGACTCGACTTACGGCGGCGCAGACAATGTTGCGGATTGATGTTTAGTAATTAGCCATTGGGAATAATGATCTCAAATGGCTCGCAAGATGGCAGTAAAGAGGAGGACGGATGCGTGCAAGAGTCGCCTAGGATACAAAGAACACCGATGCGAAATGACGCACAACTTGGCGCAGGGAGGCGCATGAGCGGCGCAGACAGTGAGGTTTAAAGTTTGCGATTGACGCAGACTTGTCACACTGACGCTGTGTCACGGCGCTCGACTGGCGCGGACTGACGCTGACTGAAATGGGGGTTGACGCTGCAAGCGCCGGGACTGACGCTGCTCGGCGCATAATTGACGCAGAAGATTGACGCATACTGACGCAGATTGACGCTGTGACGCATGTGATGCAGTGCAATTGACGCTGATTGACGCTGCACGACCCTTTCTTCGTTGTTTTTAACGTCCTCGACGGCGTCTTCCCGCAAAGATTATGATGCTAAATAATGTACTGGTCACTGCCACAGATGCCTGTGGAAGATGGGAGGTCAAGAAGAGCAATAAAGGTGAGTACAACACCGACGCAAAATTGAACTGACGCAGACTGACGCAGCATGCGTCAAACGTCAGTGCTGCGTCAAAATCCCTTTGCCCACCCCAGGAGCGTTGTTTGCACCATCAGTTGGTCCGAAGACAAGCTCATACCCGTCGGGACTGTCGGGGTTAACGAGGCTGTCCACTGCCCAGCCGCTGCTCTGCGTGATAAACGTGAGGGGAATAGTCTCGTTACCGACCTGAAAGTCAGTAACGTCAGGAAAATTTACAGAAAATAATGCAGTCGTGCGCACCTGAGGATAAGAAGCTTGACCACCAAAATTGAGCTTCTCGTCGGCGCTGTGAACGTCTCCATAGGCAGCGCACTTTAGGTTCGACTTCTCAGAGAAGACGAAATCGAGCAGGAAGTTGTTGAATTCATAGTAAAGGTTGACGAAGACTAGACATGCAGTCAGCGGCGCAGTTGCGATAGGAAGGATTGGAGGGGCGCTGGTAGGGCGGCGCCCGAGAATTCGACGTCGCGCGGATGGAGATATAGAATTTAACTTAGAGGTGGGAGACACGCACCACATCCTTGTACTGTAGTACACCAATCTGTGCACGCTTGCACGTTGTATGTGGCGTTATCGACGACGGTATAGGTCAAATACGCAGTTCCTTGAATTGACGCGTCGTGCTGATTGGCGGGGAGTCCGTGAAAGATATTCTCAAAACCCGATTGACGCTTTCTAAACCGCTCAACTGCGCCGCGGCGGGTCGCGTTGGCCGCAGGAATATCGGGGATACTGGTGTTCGTGATCTTGCCGTCGAGCGCGGTGACCATGGTTGGAGGTACATCTAGGTTCGGCGGTGCGTCAAAGGGAGCGCCGGCTTTCTGGTCTACTTGATTAGCTGTTTGTACGATAAGCGAATTGTTCGGTGTTGGCGCAGGAGGGCTGTCGGGGATTTGGTGAGGAGCTCCTTGAAGAGCGGGCGGAACGATGGAGCTAGCAGCTACATCGTGGCCATTAATTCTAGATCAAAATGAGGAATAGAGTAAACGTACAACTACAGCCAAGGAGCCCAGCAAGTGCGAGGAGACGGATCAGCATTCTTGGGGGGCGGTGTCGCAGAGCAAGGCGAGGCCTGTGTCTGGGTCCCTGCTCGACGGGGTTCATATAAGTAGTTGGTGAACAACGCCAGAGACAAGCGCTATAATTAAGAAACAGAGGAAGCAAGGGGCATCGATCCACTGCATTGTTCTTTCATGACAGCTTGTTCGTTCCTCGGCCCGAGCGACTGCTATAGTACCTATCAAACAAGTTCAGCGCTCAAAATTCCCAATGCGGGACAAAGTCTTGAAAAGCCGACCCGCTGGCTCGGGCGGTTCTCTGGCGTAGTGGTGGCGTGTGAAAAGAAGAGACATCAGTATTTGGTCGAGTTTGCTTTTGATTTCTCCTGTCGCCGTCTCGTCTCTTTTTCTCATCATCTTTTTTGGTCCGCGCAAAAGGCTAGTATTCACATCCTTACTTGATCCCAACTGCGCTTCTGCGGCTCGCCGGGGTCCCCGCAGCGGTCCTCAGCCTTCGGTTCTGTCTGTCCATTACGTCCCTGGCCCTGGATTCGCTCTGGCTCGTTGAATCCTTCTCGATGGTGCCTTGGATACCTGCTGTCATTCGAACATAAAATCGGATCGTTTCTTCCAAACTCGCTTCAGGCTCAAAATCTGAGATAGCTTTTGAATATCCGCACAACCTTGAAGTCAATCAATGAAGAAGGCGATAGTACATAGCTTGCGCAGTTCATCTTCAACGTTTCCGACAGAAGGGTTCTGGTTCTGGAGCTTATCGCAAATCTCGGTGGCTCTCAAAACTAGCATTGGCCTGAATCTATCACCGTGTCAACTTGCAGAAGTCCGAAGGCTCCAGTGGCCTCCACGCCAGAACGTATCCCCAAGGTTGTTCATTCATCGAGTCAGTCTCCACAAATATCTCCTGGACG
Source organism: Mycena venus (assembly GCA_014462655.1). Classification (NCBI taxonomy): domain Eukaryota; kingdom Fungi; phylum Basidiomycota; class Agaricomycetes; order Agaricales; family Mycenaceae; genus Glaucomycena; species Glaucomycena venus. The sequence goes on from JACAZI010000028.1 coordinate 251,978, forward strand.
AACTCGGCAGCACAAGCGGCCAAGCTGTCCGCATATAATCCTGCCCAAAAAAACCCCTATCAACAGATCGGCTAGGGTTTCAGTGGACCGATGGTGTGCGCGCTACCATTTTCAGCCGCTATTCGGGCGTGATGAATGATGACAATCGATGCTACTTTAATATAGATTTTCGGATTTTATTATCAATCGTGCCCGTTGCGCATGGCCCGTGTGCTCAAATGCCGTGGGACTCAATGCCTAGGGTCGCGATAGTTCTGGGAACCACAACAAAATGCGGAATAACTTGTCATTGATGGCAAAGCTTCCGTCACCAACGCCAGAAAATCTAGCTAGATATAAAACAAATGGCCCAGAGTGTGAGCAGAAACCACTACTTGCAAAGATTGAACTGATTCAACGTATGTCCTTCAACGGTTGAAAATTTAATCCCGTTCACCTCCGCTCCAATAGTGAACTTTTTCGTATTGTTAACGTGGATGCTCCATATTGAGTACGCCTTGTTCGCGGCGACTGGCTGCGCAGGCCGGGGGATATCCGTCTCTTGGACAATGGTGCGATTCACTTGATCGAGGACCTCTTGTTCAAGATACACGCGGGTCGGATTGAGGCCATTACGGACCTGGGTGTACTGTCCGTCAGCTTAGATAGAAGTTGACAGTGCGGCCACTCACCGCAATGTCAAATCGTCCTTTGAGAGGCTCCTTGGACGTTAGGCACGACGAGGTGGAGAATATCACGCCGTCCTGCACCGCAAACCCAATACCGCTTTGGTCCTCGAGCTTGCCGTTGACGATGAACCGCATGTTCGTGATGCCAGCCACAGGGTCCAACCTTAGTGATGCGTGAAGACCCTTGTCTGTCTGATTGAAGTCGTACCACATCGAAGGGATACGCCCTCCCATTGCGAAGCCTGGCACTCCGGCGAAGAGAGAAACGTTATGTGTGGATCCGAGATGATCATCCCACAGGAGGCGTACGCGGCGTTGTGGGTCTGCGCCTACTCCCCACAACTGGAGGATGAAGGAGAAAAGTTAATCGGTTCCCGGTGGCACGGGGATAAAGGATACGTACCCGAACCGAACCAGAGAACTTCAGAGTGTCGACGTCCAGGAGAAGTATAATTCGAGCAGGCTTGACGGGCAGAGGTTCAATTACCTCCGTAAGTTCTACGCCTTTCGGCACGGTATCCAACATGCGAGCAAACAGGGCTGCGCACGTGGACGCAAACACGTCCGGGGATTCGGAGAATCTGGAGGACAGTCTGAGATATTCGAACCCAAAGCAACGTCGCCGTACGATTGCATAGTGGCGTTCCCATCACTGGTGAAAATGCGCTTGTCCGAACGCGTCGTATGGTTAGCACCAACGACGAGAGGATTCTGAGTTGTACCGGAAATATATTCCGTGGCACTACATGGCGGTCAGCGCTCGTGAGATGTATAGACATGCGATACGCACATTTTTATTATCGAACTTCCCGAAGGTCGAGTCGAAGTGTGCGACAGACAAGGTATTTTTCGGGTCATTGAGATCAGGAACAATTTGTGGGAACGGTTTGTGCTGCACCCCGCCGAACGTGTGCCTAAAGATCATGAGACAAACTGGTTTTTTTCGAGGCACATAGCGCACCCGCACGCAATGAGCCCGATCATCTCAGTTTTCGTGAAACCTTGGCGAGCGAAAGATGCAATATGTTCTTGCAAGTCCTGTTGCGGCTCGGGAACACCGGGTGTATTGGACTTTGCGGAATCAAAGCGTCCACCGCGGAAATCGATTTGTGGCCCTCCGCACGTCTCGACAGCGGTGATGGCGCCGATTGCGATGAGATCAGCCACTACAAGCAACGAATGAGGGTCGAATCGCGAGCGAAGTGAGTTGTGGCCATACGGGAAAGATATCGGGACATGGAAGACACCAAGATGGCTAGAGTGTTGTGGAAACCAGGACCGGGATTCTGAAAAAGAGAAAGAAGGATAGATCCCTCAGTAACCCATAAAGAATCCGTTAGAACGAACGCACCTCTGGCCGAGACCGCTCCTCAGCAAACCGAATCGACGCATCCAAACCCCCCGTACCATCCCCCCACGTTATGTGTGGCCATATCGTGGTACGCCTAGCTCCATATCAGTTTCTCATTCTCTCATTCGCCCAAGGGCCCACCTAATTGAGCTCACCGTACGTATCCAATCCGGCGCATTCGCCCTTCCCGTCGGCGTCCCGTCAGCATTCCCAAAGATAAAGGAATTACATGGTTGGAAGAACACGGCAAATCCGGTGGTATCCTGATCCCAGCGCATCGCCTCGAGTGCGTCGAGCTTCGGCGACGGCCATACATATGCATACGCTGTCCTTGAGGTCACAGCGTATGCAAGGAGGGGGAGGCCGAAAATCATGTTGAATCTAAGTACATGCCTTCGAATTGAGGCTCTTCTTAAGGATGGGCTGGATCAGCGACCACCGTACAGCTGTGCATCACTTCGGGAGTTACGAGGGGTGTGATGCTTGGCGGAGGTGATAGGCGGGCCGGCGTGGCAGTGTTGCACTGATATCAAAGCTGCCCTTTTGCTGGTTCTCTCGGAGTGGACCGCTTGCGAGCGAATGTACACGGAGAATCCCCCCCCAAAGAAAATTTTCATCGTAACAGAGAGTGAAAAAGTCGAGTCGCGATGCCAAAGCATACTCAGATATCCATTGAAAAATCAACGAAGAAAGAATTATAATTGAAGCAAATCTAGGTTTCCTCTGCGAGATCAGACCAGGCGCAAAGACACAAGATAAAAGGGGCACCACAACATCATTACTCCACTATATCGGACCCCAAGCCTGTTCTTCCGCTCGAGTGGCAACAAACTCCGGGACCTGCGTCTCGACCTCCTTCCAAAGGTTATGATACTGAATCGCCTTGACATTCTGTATAATTTCTTCCGCGTCATCATTGTCTTCGTCCTCGCGTGCTGTGGTTATTTCGGACACGTTCGGGAACAAGCCGGAAATGTATCGGGCGACAGGTGGTGCACCGGAAATTGGCGAAGATGCGACGTTGATGGATGTCAAGCAGTAGTGGACCACACGGGTCGGGCCAGTTGGTGGGATGGATCTGGCATCCACATTTATATGCAACAAACGCAGATTTGGGCAATGCTCAGCGAGCGAGCGCAAAGACTGCAGTGTTAAGCGTGGCTCTACATCCGACGGCACTGTCGCCAACCAGAGATTTTTCAAGTTCGGCCAAGCCGCCGCAAGTCGGGCAATGCTAGGATCATCCAAATCAAATCCGCCCGGTGCGGTGAGGAACAGTGCCCCGAGTTTGGTAAAACAAGTGAGAATATCCAACGACCTTCCTGTTATTGCGTAGTCGTCCCGTCTAGCTGCGGGGGACACAGGCTTGAGAGCACCTAACGTGATGGATTCGAGGGATGCGTGGACACAAACCGCTCTCAAGGCCTTGTAAAAGGCCTCCATTTCCACGATCGTCGGACATGTTTGGAAGTTAAGATTGAGATACACGAGCGGTGTGTTTGAGCATCGCCGAATTAATGCTGTCGCCGGTCCGATGGGCGCAGACGCGACCTGGAGCAGGCGAAGTCGCGGAAACATCGGGGGAGATCCCGAGGACAACGAGACTAACGTGCTGGGCAGGGAGCCTAGACGCAGCGTTGTGAGCGTCGAGAGTTGGCCTAAGTGTGATATGCCCGCCAAAGTGGGAGTGTCCATGGTAAGCGACACGAGGGAGTGCAGTGCAGCGACGAGGAGACAGGTGTTATGATTAACATGTCCCGATTCTGGAGAGAGAGAGACCGCGACGGATTTCAATCTCGGGCACGAATTGGCAAGTGCGGAAAGGAGGGAGAGACTGGTGTGGGATGCTTCGCCGGTCACTGAGATCTGTTCCAAAGTCGAAGGAAGGAAAATACGAATGGGCGTCGGGTGAGACAGTGGGTACGTGAGAATCCGGAGACGAGGGAATAAGAAACCGCTTGGGCAGCACAGGATGAAAGCCTGCAGAACGTCCGACGTTCTTTCGAAGCCAAAGTGACTCAAAAATAGCTCCCTCACGCGAAAAGCGTACGTAGTAGCCCGACTCCAGTCCGTCGCAACTATGGGTCTCGACAGCCGCTGCACAAGAGGACGGTGAGCTAAAGAAGTATACGCCTGAAGTGTCACATAGTATGACCCACCCATTGACGATTGTGCAAGCCCCCGGGCCGATCAGAGGGTTCAAACAAATCTTCGGGCATAAGTTTGAGAAACGGCGCCAATGAAGTTTGTTTCCTCCACAGTGCGTCAAGCGCGGGCCCGCTGAAGATGGTGCATGTTCTGGCAAGGGCAGCGAGCGTGCGGGCCGTGCGGCGCGGTGACGTGGGAGAGATCTGAACAACATTCGAACATATCAGCTCCACGATTTCAAGTATCTGGAGGCCCCGATGCATTCTGAAAGCCAGTGTGGTCGAAGGAGAAAGAAGTTGATGTGACAGGTGATGTGACCAAGACAGTGTTCCGTCACACCAAGAGTGCATTTCGGGGCAATAATCGTCATTTCTTTTGTTTCGCATAATTTCTAATTAGCAACCCGACTGCCAGCTGACTAATTAACATCTTACAACCCCTCCGTGTCTTAGGAGCGGCAAAATCTCATCTCGCATGACCGATGTGTCCTGTTCCACCACCCGAGAATTGCTGAGTTAGCGTACAAGACAGGAGTGGCCACAGCGAACACAAGTTGAACAGTTCGATTGCCTGCGCTATTTCTCAACCAAGTCCTGACTCGGCATTATCCATCTGTCAAAGACCGCCGAACGTACCATTAAGAGTTCGAAAGCCTTTGAACTATAATGCCGAGACAGTGCCGCGCCGGCTTCGCTTCGGAGCTCGGGTGATGTCTGCTGCCAGTTCCCCATTTTCGGAGGTCACTAAGAAAGAGAAGAATTGCGAGACATCAAAACATGAGCATAATGGCAACCAACCCTTTTGACCGACAGACGAGTGAGGTCAAACCGGTATCAAACACATCCCGCGGCAAGATCGGCAGACATGATTTGACGCCAGCCAGGGAGCTACGGAACCTGGTTTGGAGTCTGGAACGCTGCTTGAGACTTTATCAAGGCTTAGCAAATTCATGGGCTGCTGGATTTTATTTAGCAACCCTCCCCCTCAGAAACCAGGGTTGCCAAATAGAATTATCCGCTTGTTTCTTCGACGATCTCTAATCGTCTTTCTTTCGAAAAAGAAAGGAAAGGAGACCGAGACGACACCGAAATTTCGACGGTAACTCTGCTTGTCTGTGGTTCCATCTAAGGTGTCCGTCAAGAGTCTCCAACTATCCGCCCACTCTATTTTCGCTCCGAGTGCTCCAGAGCTTCCACTGAATAGAGTCTTCGAGGCAACCCCAAGCAAAATACAGATCTTATCCATATGTACACTGGACGACCCCGATACCAAGGGCCGCCATTCTTTGACCTGCTCTCATTGCGGATTGAAGCAACATAGGTGAACAGAGGGCGTGTAACGTCTCTCCATCCGGAATGTCGTTGGCCCTCCAGCAACAGTGGGTTGATGTTCAGCGTTCGGGTTGTACACAGAGGGTAAGAAAAAGTGGAGTCACCAGTTCCATGTTAAAAATTGAAGTGTGTTTGGATTCGTGAGTACATCGATTGAAATGGACGAACGAAGAATCAGAATTACACCCGATATCACGGATCTGGGTTCACGTTTGGACATCAGGCGCAACGACAAAGGCCGGAAACACGCACCAGATTACTAGATTACAAGCTTAAGGTCCCCCAAGCCCTTTCATCAGAGCCGACGACGACAAACTCGGGGATCTGCGCCTCAACCTCCTTCCAAAGACGATGCCACGCAATCCCTTCAGCATACTGCTCGATTTGTGCTGGGTCATCGTCCTCGCGGTAGGTTGTTATTCTCGCAGGTTCTGGAACAAGCCGGACAGGTATCTGGCCACAGGCTTCACGCTGGAGATGCCCAACCACGCGACGACGAGAGATTCCAATCTCTCTGAGCCACATGCATCGGGTCAGAGTTGGGGATTGACCTCGCATCAATCTTCAAATGCAACGAATATAGTTCCGGGCAATTCTTCGCGAGGGGGCGCATAGACTGCGGTAGTTTTGAGTCCACCGCTGCTGACACGAACCAGAGATTTTGGAGGGTTGACCAAGCCGCTGTGAGTTCAGCCATGGCGAGATCATTCAGATCAAACCCGCCTGCCGCGGTGATGAACAGCGTCTGGATTTTGGCAAACTAAATGTGAATACGTAACTATTTTCCGGACACGACGTAGTCCCCTCTCGCGCAGCGAAATTGGCCATCGCAAGCGATAGGGGAGACGCACTATCTACCTGGTGTGAGACGCGTCGCAGGTCAGCGAGATCCTTACCAATGCGAGGGAAAGGAGGAATAGAATGGGTGCTGCATGATTCAAGGCCCCGGAGACTCGGTAGGGAATAGGAAACCGTTGGGGCAGCATAGACTGAATGCCGGCAAGATATCCGGGAGTTTTCGAAGGCACTGGCGCACAAATACAACGCCTTCACTCGAGACGTGTAAGAACCAGCCTTGGACAACACTGTATACGTTCACTATGAGTGAGAGCCAGGTTTGCCGACAGACTTTGTCTTCGCTGCATAGTCCCCGGGCCGTGATTGTAAGACATAATTGTTTCCTCGCATACCAAGTTTCCTGTTTTCCACTGTAAAATTCTGTGTCAGCATCTATCATTTTGGCGTAGATATGGATCGATTCTCCTTGTAGCCGTGTGAGTCAATCTGAGTCAATTCAGAACCGAGCGAGGTATATTCTCAATTCAGAACCCAATCGAAACCGAATTGATCCGATAACGGATAAACGGGCCCAGTTACTCAGCAGCAACCGCCATGACTTGGTCGTGTTGCGTGAAGGCAGTCATAACTTAAATAAACCCAAAATCTAAGTCTCGTCCCCGCTATCCAACATGCCATCCCCATCCCTCTCCACAACTCAAAAGGACACCTTCAACCGTATCCTCGTGCGTTGCTGCTCAGCTGTTCCTCCGCAAGGCCAAGAACTAACAGGTTTCGGAAACCCACAGTCCGAAGCGGTGTCTAGTAAATCGACCTCGGCACTGTTTTTCGGTGTCACAACCGCAGACGGGACGATATATATGCAGCAAGCAGGCAAGAAGCTTGTGGACGACCCAACCAGCGAACCCATCGACGAGGACACCGTCTTTTGGTTATGCAGCCAGATGAAGCTGATCACGACTGTTTGTGATCCCAACGTCCAAATCCCTCTACACCCATTGCTAATGTCTTTTCTTTTTTTGGCTAATATTTTAGATCGCTGCCCTCCAACTCGTCGAACAAGGCAAAATTGGGCTCGATACCCCAGTCGAAACCGTAATGCCTGAACTAGCGAACCCGGTGGTGATTACGGGGAAAGACGAGGCCGGCAATCCTCTTACGACGCCTGCGAAGAATAAAATTACTTTCGGCCAGTTGTTAAACCACACTAGTGGGCTCGACGGTGCGGCCCTCACTAAGTCGCGGGAGAATGGTGGGTTCCCCTCCTTCATTGCGTTGGTACTTGTCGAAGCTGATAGGTAACTGCTGTTTCCTAGGCATACCAGACATGTACTTGCTCAGCGATAAGGATGTGTCAGCAGTTTTCAATCATCTGAAGGTCGATGAATTATTTGCGTATTCTTTTTGGTTGTATGTTGACCCAACCTAGGGCTCGCTTACCAGTGTACCTTTAAAGTTCGAACCTGGCACAGACTGTAGGCGTCTCCCATTCATGTGGAAGAATTGAAGTGGTGTCCCTAACCGCCCATCCTAGTCGCGTACGGTCACTCCACCGACTGCGCTGGCTTCATAGTCGAGCGCCTCTCCGGGAAATCGCTCGAGCAATACTTGTACGTGATTTAGTCAACTCTGGATCTACAATCGACTGATCTGACTTCTAGCCAAGATCATATCTTCGCTCCCCTTGGTATCACCTCCGCATCATTCTACCTCACGCCTCCGCTGAAGGACCGTCTCCTACCCCTCTCCTATCGAACCAAGAGTGGGGTTATCGAGAGATGGAAGGGCGCGCCCGTAATAGACCTTGACCCTGCACACAGTAAGTATTAAATTAAATCTCGAGTTTCGCTGGGCTAGACAGTCTCGATTTGATCTAATTTGCCTTGCCTCAGTACGAGTGCATTTTGGAGGAGGTAACCTGTATGCCTCTCAGAAGGACTACCTCGCTCTTCTGCGCCACATACTACAGATTAAAGGCGCGTTACGTCTCGCGGATCTTCACCGTCGCCATAATTTGAGCCTGAAAAAATACCAGCCGGCACCGCGACCACCCCCATCCTGACTCGCGCCTCCGTCGACAGTCTGTTCGCCACCACCCTCCCGCCTGCTGGCGCTACAACCGTAGAAGGGTTCATGCCGTGGTCTGATCCCTACTTTGGTTTGCCCGAGGGTGGTGCGCAGTTCAGCCGTGGTTTGTTCGTCAATACTGTCGATGTTCCCGGGAGACGTAAAAGCGGGTCTGGGGCATGTAAGTAGCAGCTTTTAACCTGCAAAACTGAGTCTCACGATTTTTCAGGGGGAGGCTGGGCAAACACGAGCTTCTTCATAGATCCGACGACGGGCGTCGCGGCAGTCTTTGCAACGCAATTGGCACCCAGGTTCGACAACACGCATCACAGATTGTATGATACCTTGGAGAAGACGCTCTATGCGGGATTGGCATAGGTAGCCTGCGAGTTGCGAATGGATCTAGAACTTGAACTCCCCACTCAATTGATCAATGTAATGTAGTGCAAGTGCAAATGGAATACATACCCTCACTCAATGGCGCTTTTCGAATGATTGAAACCTGTGATTACTTAAATTGATTGATTCTACTACACTTTCCATCCACTTGAAAGAGCAACTTTTGACCATCTGAAATTGCCGTGGAAAGCCCACCTTTCTACCTCTCATTCAACAGGCCAGAGAGTTTCCTGTTTTAGGTGTGTGCGTAGCCTCTTCACCAAAAAGGTAATTTAAAAAGAGGTCAACTGATGATATCCTGACCACGCCGGGGAATAATGAATGCATCCGATCCCGGCATTATCTTCTCACAAGCTCTCCATGCGGCGCAATAACGGTATTTTCTCGGTTGCTGGTTGCGTTGATTTGGAACCCAAATCGTTCAAGGAACTGTTTATTGTTACAGGTAGGTGAATACTGTGATTTTATCCCTGAGCCATTCGTACCGCCCGTAATATTTTTCTTCTAGGAAATTCTCTAGCACCAAACTGATTCTCGCCCGCCCACCGTCGCCGTCCCACCCAGCTGGGTGGGCCATGTTGTGACGTGGAGGGTCATCCCCAACTCCTGTTGCCTTTCTTCTATTTCAGATTTGTTTTGCTGCCACTCCTTGCGTCTCGGGAAATATCCGGTCTTTCGGCCACATGACACACCACGATTCTTGAACATAAATGGGTCTGCAACATCTTTCTCAGTGCCTCTGCGATGTCTTCCCTCCTCTCCTTGCTGACTACTACTGCGCTGTTGGTCTCCTCTGCTGCCGCCCAGGCGCAGATTCCCGCCTTCGGGCAGTGCGGCGGGCTCACATATACGGGATCCACAACCTGCGTTGCCGGGTATGTCTTGGACTTAATACCAATTTCGCGAGGCCTCGTACTAACATTTTTTCTCAGGACATTCTGTCAATGGGACAGTGATTGTGAGCAATACGCTGTTAGCCCTCGCAGGGATGTCAGATTTAAACGGCGCAGTCTTCTCGCAGTGTGTACCCGGGACCGCGCCGCCACCCTTTGCCGGGCCGATAAATTTCTGGTTCCCTTTGTCAGTACCACCGTTATACTGGAGAGTCTAAGCTCAGCTGAATTTTGTCGAATCTTACAGCGGAGATAGTTACACCTCAACCACCTTCAACGCTTCGAGCGTCCTCCCGAATATTCACAACCCATTTGGGAACCCGCCTTTCCCAGGGTTCACCGGCGGCGGAGGTGAGTACAAAAAATTGGGATTTCCAACAATGGTAATCGATCCCTTTCTTTTTTGGAAGGCGAGAACTATGTGGGCTACGACACGGAGACGTTCAACAAATCCGTGATCTTCACGTACAACTACGCGGTGAGAAGTGACCGTGACGCCCCGTAGAATAAAAATCAGCTAAAGAAACCAAATGTATACAGTTCGGCGGCGCGACCATCAACGCGAGCCTCGTCGCGCCGTTTGAGCCCACAGTGCTCTCGCTGATCGATCAGGTGAACGAGTTCCTCACGGGCGGAGTAGCTGGTAAGCCGGCCACGACGCCGTGGACGAGCGGAAATGCGCTCTTTTCGGTCTGGATTGGTGCGCGCGGTTTCTGTTTTCAGGTTGGATAATAGTTTTTCAAGTGTCTGCGCAGGCGTCAATGATATGGCTGGCAGCTACTTCGAGCCTGGGGACCGCGGCGCGTCAGTGTGGTTTATTTCTTTTCTGCGACATTGATTGACAAACAACCTCTGCTTAGATTCGCGGACACACTTTTGGACGAATACTTTGCCCTGATGCAAAAACTCGTGCGTGATTTTGTGTCTTTCAGCAACACATTCTCTTCATGCCCACACAGTAGTACGTCCTCAATCTGGCCAAGTCCTACAGAATCCCGTCTTGATAATTATTCTTAGCGCCGTCGGGGCTCGTAACTTCCTCTTCCTCAACGTACCAAGAGTTGATTTGACGCCGCTGGTGCGATCCGCCTTCACCCGCCAACGACGTCTCAATACATTTGGAAACAGATTATCCAAGAAGGCGCCTCCGCACAGGCACTCTTAAAATCCGTCATCGCCGACTTTAACACGCGGCTCGCGTCTCGAGTTGCATCGTTCAAGGCCAGCAACGCCGGTGTAAGCTTACCCCAACGGATCTTTATCCATCTGTCGTTCGTCTGATGCAGTAGGTGATTGTTAGGTGACGACTTGGCTGTGGGACTCGAACTCTGTTTTTACGACAATCCTGAGCGCGCCAACCCAGTTCGGCTTCGTCGATGCTGTCAGCTTCGGGGGTACCGGCGATTTCTGGGGGTGAGCTGCCAGATAACCATCCGTTCTTTCGTCCAGTGTGTTAACTTTCGTTTGAAGGAACAACTTCCACCCTAGCCGTAAGTATTTCATATATGAACTACAGTTTCATGATTTTGATCTGTGTGCACGATGCAGAGGCGGCACATCAGATATTTGCCCAGGATATCGCTACGCTCATGGCTGGGTCTTTGTGGTTTTAAGCAGCCGGTGCCATTTTGGTTCGATCGACAATATCCGAATTTCTGGTGATCAATTATCAGTCTGCTCAAATATATTGTTGTGAGTGGAGAGAGCCAGTGATCCTAAGCGGTAGACACTGTCCCGTGCAGTATCCAGGCTAAGTCGTTCGCACTTGGGGCGCTTTCAACTCGAAGCTTTCTGAAATTTGTCCCGAACCGAATGGAATCCATATGTCGTTATGCCGATGCGTTAGTCCTACTTTTTGATTCGTTGAAAAGACGTGTCCTCTTCGAAGAAAAAGAGGTATCATCCATGAATTTGTGACCGACCAGTTAGTTGGAACTTTTTAAATATGAGTACATGGGAGTATTTTTATCTCCTGTCCTTGCGTTTACACAGGCCAGATGCTGCCGCATTCAAAGTTCTCCGAACTCTTCAGTAAACTATTGTTCAAAATCACGATCCATAAAATATAGACTTTACATTGGTCTCGTTAGTCCAAATTCGAGCTCTAGCCTACAACTTGCTGCAGATCTGCTGCAGTTTCGGGTAGGATGGTGAACCGAACCCAGTGACCTATAATGGCGAGACCTTGAGCATGTAAGTCAAACAATCGACGGAGACAACGTATCGGATCCCAACCAGCCGTGGAGTTGAACCCGTCGGTCATATAGCCCGGGTTGTTTCCTTGTTAATACACCGGAACAAATTAAAATGGGAGAAGAATTTGTCGATAAGACGGCGCACCAGTGATCATATCATTGAATGCACCGGGTTGACGTACAGCAAAGGGTTTACCAAGCCAAGTCAGGAGGGCAACCATACTCGGAAAGATGGCTGCGCTGAATTCCGGAGTCTGGAGGAAGTCCAAGGTTTGATGGTCCTGGATCGAGGTGATCAACGAAACGGCTGATATGTCGGAGACTTCAGTGGGTATGTCAGTAGAATGCATATAAGCCATGAAATTAGATGATGCGGACCGAGCGCACCAGCTCGACCGGAGACGTTAAACGCAGTGTTCCGCATGTTGTTCGCGGCTTCGAGATAAGCCGTAACCGTGCTGTCCTGATATGCCGGGCGACTGAAGAAGTTGGAGAAGCCGCCCCCGCTGTCCTTGCTTGCGGTTTCCTCGGGCTCGTCGTTGAATTCGGTCGCTCCAACAGCCGTAACGCTTGTGCAGAAAATTTATTAGTGAACATAGGCTGACATTAGGAAAGAAGGACATTTGACTCACAAGGGACACGAGGCTGGGAATGGCAGGTCGAAAGGCTTGCAGTCAGGGAGAAAGGGTATTCCCCCAGCGCCCCAAGTACCCGTCTGGACTATAAGAGACTCCTCGCCCGGCCAGTTGGGCGTAGGCATTACAAATCGAACTGAGAGGATTCAAATTTAGCACCGACTTATGGAACATTACATTGCGCGGACTTACTTTACTATTTGGGGGGCTGCTTGACTTTCGAGTCCCGTCACAGTATTGAAAATTGTCTGCGGCGGGTGGTTGAGTGACAGCAGATAATTTGCTTGGTCCAACATCTCAGTGAGGAGGTGATCTGGGAGCGTGCCGGTGGAAATAAAAGTGACATTGAGGCCCGTCGTCATTCCGACTATATTGGATGTCTGGGTCCTGAAAACCCCCGTCAAAGTTCGGTAGAGTGGATGAAGCCACAATAGGACAAACCCAGCTCCCGCCGAAAGCTGATTGTTGATGCCGTCATCCACGGATAGGAAGCCGAATGTTGTGTTTGGGTCCACGTCTGGGCGGTAGAACTCGAGAAAAGTCTGTTCACCGATAGCATCGATTATTGATTATTGACGTGGTAAAGAGAACGCTCAAAGGAAAACCCACCCGCTTGTTGGCAAAGTCGGTTTGAAACCCAGACACGCCCAGTGCGTTTGTGGCCGGTTTTGCCGGAATGGCCGGGATTCCATGAAGTTGCTGGATCACGCAGGAGTCCAGCTTGAGTTGACTCGACAGTCTGCGCTGACGAAAGTTGCAGGAGCAGGGGGTGGGACACGCGTCGCTGTCGATGTCTTGTTGGCGAAGGAAGGCGGGCCGGTAACGCTTTTCGCGACGAGAAAACTGTAGGAATGATGAGAGCGGGTACATACGTTGGAGCAAACACGAGGCGAAGCGGACCTGATAGTCGGATGCACCCATTGAATGCCCGTTTTGAGTGCGCTGGGGATCGAGTAAGACAGCGTGCGGACAACAGTCTGGTTCATTTTCTTATTCCGGAAAGTCAAAAATCCGCTGCGAGTAGCTTATTGGCCTGCGAGATCATCATATTTACGGCGACCTAGTCGCCAGCCGGGGTGATGGGCGTCGCGATGAGATTGTTGGTCAACAGCCAGGAATTGACCTGAGCGGTGTGGGCCCTACCAACTCGTTGATCTATGGCGCGCAATCAGGCATGCTGCCGGTATTTCGAGACAGATTCCCGAGTTTATACCTGGTCTTGACTTAGGTACTGCCCATAACGAGGATTACCTGGCGTGCTGATCTCGTAGACGGTATTGTGCAGACCAAGCATGGCACTCGACGCGAGGGCGAAGCGCGGACTGAGGATTTCTCCACTCGGGGTGGGTCCAATTTGTGAGAGACCAGGAGGATTGTTTCGTCTTTCCAACACCACAAACTGGACCGTGACGCCTATAAAAGGGAGTAGTATAACTGCCGCAAAACCTTTCAACATGTTGCAGTGATGAGAAGGGTAGGCTGGGGAGTGATGCAGCAAACTCGTCATTTTAACGGTATTTGGCGGCGTACACGCTGTCCGGAGGAACCAGTCTCTTGATTGAATAGGTCTGGCCACACATTCCGATTCCAATGTCAGTTCGTCCTCGCCAGCTGCGGAGTAGGATCAGTGCAACATTTCCTTTGCGTTGCGAGCGCGGAGTTCGAGCGCATGCTTTCCGCGCCCATTTGTGACGTTCTTGTCTTGTCCGTGTCAGGGAAAATCTGTGAAAACCGGTTAGAGAGTCGATCAATTGACTGCGGATAAGACTCGCACAAATCATACTACGCTTTCAATTTGCGGACATGATGCGATTTTGTTGGGTCGGCCCGTCCCTAGATTTCAATACCCCGCGTTGGTCGCTTCTCGTTCAAATGTCCTTGCAAAGAGATTCAACGGCTGGTCCCGCCAGCACTGCAGGCAGGCGCCATCCCCGCGGCCGTGACGTATTGGAACGGGCCGGTCCTAACGAAAAACGGGCGACTTGCCAATGAATCAATGATAGGTAAGAGAGAGGGGCAGCGGCGCTGAAAAGCGTTGCAGAGTTCAAGACTCGATGCTTTAAAACGTGCCACGCGTTCGCGCCGTCCGTGGTAAATGTGGAGAAAGAAAGAGGCAAGGCTGTGTCCCAATGTTTGGGGATCGAATTGATGCCGATCACTGATCGGGCCCGCTGCTTTTTGATTCCTCTTGTCTCTAAACCCCCACCATGCTACGGATTCCTGCCAATCACCATGGCGGCATTTTCCTGTGACCTCATCCAGACATTCCTTGCAGATTTATATCTACCCAACCCTCTGGACTATCGCCTGGATATATCTCCACGTTGATTCAGTTAAACACCATTTCGACGTCAGTGCTGAACCATTGGCTATGAAGAACGTCCTACACTTCAAACAGGTACAGTTTTGAGTTTCTGTTCATTCCTTCCTCCGATCTTCGAATCTTCGCTTCAATTCGACAATCTTCTGTCAAGTTCCGCGTCTTGGGCCGCCGTTTCTCCCCCGATCAAACCTCAATCCGTTCAGAAGGCATGCACACACGCCTTGATTCGGATTCATGACCTGGCTGGACTCCAGTTCTCCGCGGTGCCTGCTCAGTGATTCTTGCCACCTGCCCAATTACAACGGATGAGTCCGGGATGACTTGTATGGTGAAAGCACAGCCTCGCCGATTCCGTCGCTACTTACGCGTTTGCCGCACACGCCCAAAACACGCCCACAAGCAATCTTCATTTTGCTTCTAACCTGCCGCCATGTCCACTGAACCAATTCTACCTGAAGATCTCGAGCGGGCGATCTTTGAGATGGCGGCGACCCATCATCCTGGCATGATTCTTGCCCTCCTCCGCGTCGCCAAGCGTGTTTATGCGTGGTGAATATCACTTTCTCCAATTCTTGATGTGGCGGCCACGCTCTGAACCCTTATGCACAGGACTGAACCGATTTTAGAGCAGTATCGAGTCGTGCTTGTGACACCTGAGGCGAACGGCCGTGTTGTCAACGTCGCTGGCGCTGCTCTCTCCAACTGGGAAGACGCACAATTTGCTCAATACGTGCGCCATATGTGGCTCGATGGGAATGCGGACTTGCTGTCCAGCCCACAGGCGCTCCTTCGACTCACGACGAATCTTACCGACCTCAGCGTCATGGGTGGCGTATGTGTCCCCGCTCTACTGCCGATTTTATGTACCATGCGTCTTCGTCGGTTCACCGGATGTCTGTGGCATCTTTTCGGGGGAATAGAGCTCATCGACCTGGCACACCCCGCCCTCGGATCTCTCACATACCTCCATATTCTCGATGCCCTCGCCGAGAACGAGCGGATATATAATAACCTGAACTCACTGCCCAAGCTCACGCATTTGGCCGTCTTCGAGTCTGTTCCCGGACCTATCATCACTCAGATATTCAGGATTTGTCCACGCCTGGAGGTGTTCGTTGTCCTGTATGATGCTGATATGGATATCACCCTCGGGGAGGCATCGCAAATCGATGGTGTTGAGGACGCGCGCCTCGTCCTAACCGCATATCCGACGGATTCGGCGGCCTGGGTCCGGGGTGCCTGCGGACGCGGGGATTTCTGGAGCGCCGCGGAGGCGTTCGTTGCGAGGATGCGACGTAGGCAGATTGCACGTAAGCTGCGCTTCCTTTGGTGTTGACACCGGACTGCCACTTGCTTCTGTTACAGGGCCTTCCCCTTGGATGGATAATTGAACAGCCAGAAAAATCGAATGCGACTGATATGCGCGGGGCTACTGTAGCGTATTTACATTGGTTCTGTAGCCAGCATACGCCAGAGCATCATGAACTGTTACATGTAATACAAGCACAGCCTACTCGCGTGGGCAGGGCCCCGACCCGCCTCTGCTATGGATATTATTACCGTATATACACGCTGGAGGCTCAGATCCCCGGTGTATCTTCTCATTTACACTGCGTTCAAGCTCGAAACTAAAAGGAAAGTCCCCATCAGTGCCCTATATCTCAGGCTCAAGTCGAACGAGCGGCTCCTGCGTCAATGCCAAAGTTTTTTTGGCCTCCTGTCAGATTGCAGGCGGGATCCGACAACAGAGCCATTTTTTTATTACAACCTGGCAAATTTGGATTACAAATGGAACGCGTTCAGACTGAGGAGGTAAAATAGTAAAATTCTCGCACCCGGAGAGCGTGTGCATTATTTTATATATGGCTTGCTCGGTACTAAAAACCTGTACGTTTTTTCTAGCAAAAAGGGGCAGAAAGGATGGCTCGGGCTCGAATCGAATCGAACGAAATGATATTCCTGTCTGAAGTAGGCATTAATCAGAGGCCACCAAGCCTTCCTCGCACTGTTATGTGATTGCATTTGGAAGGTAGTAGTGGATCAGCTTGGGTCACAGAATCCCCAGTCATAGTATCCCTCCAATATCTCCAAGAACTGGGACATAGATGTACTCCGGCGTTAGGGATGCTGTACGCTGGCGATCCGCTGCTCCTGACCGCTTTCTCCGCTCGCTGGGGCTCCGTTTACCTACTCCTGCATATGGAACGAGCTCCAGCGTGTATCATGCTATGCAGGTTGACCTCGGAATGCCGCATCTGCGGTATTGTCGTCAGCGCCCCCGCCCCCGTCCCCGTCCCTTGGCGGCAGGCATGCGCTGCGGGAACCTGCGCCCCACTTTTCCGTTGTCAAGTGCTCGGCGCGTTTCCTCGCCCGTAGCGCATATTCTGGGCTGGGCCCCAACAATCTTTCCACTTCCTTCCTGCCTGCTTTCCGCCGTCGCCCCCATATTGCGCAATCGTTCGCTGCCGCGGGTTCTCTGGGGCGGTTGGCGTTTGGAGTTCTTAGAAGCATCCTGATGCAGTCGTGACTGTCTCGTGCGCGTTCCATTGCCCGTTGGAACGCTGCTTTTTTTCCTTGCTCCATGCCGTCCCGTTTTCCCAATTAAACTAGCTAATCCACATTTCTTGTTCTGTAAAACAATAGAATTTGTCCAATCTTTAATTATCCTTGATTTCGCAGTGTTTAAAGACAAAAAAGTCAAGGTCTTGGCGACGGCCTGTTCGGCCGAAGGGTGCCATTGGCGTCTCTATCACAAAAAATTCTTTCGTTAAACACCCTCCCGTGCCTTTTCAAAAATCTGAAAAAATAGATATCTTCAAATTTACTAGCCAAATTTATCTATAACCTCAATTCAAGGAATTTACCCCAATGTATCACCTTGGTACCGAAACTTTGCCGATGGGCGCTTAATGGGCGCTTATGGGTGTCTCTAATATAACACAAAAGCGCCTCCATGCCCAATAGGATCTAAGATGTTGAGATGTTGACCAATTCAGAAAAATAATTTTAGTTGGGAGAATTGAAGCCAGGGGAAATGTTTGAAAGCTGAACCACAGATTGGCGGAAGACTGCCAAGCTGGCTTTTGGACTGCGTGACAGATACTTTCCGCATTTTGCGGCAAGTTCTTGTAACAAAGTATATTTTCACAATTGGTTAGGCCCCCACATCTCCTTGATGTTGTCAGAATACAAATTTCAAAGCTGGATGGTGTTCATGGGCACCGTTTTGGGCACCGTTTTGTGTGATGGAGATTGGATGGAGAAGCCAAAAAGCGCCAATCAATCGAAGTTTCGGTAGTACCGTGCTAGAATCTGGTAGCTTTCTGAAACTATGCATATACAGACATTTGGTTAGATAATTCAGAGAAATCTCCTTAGAATTTTACAGAGGTGGACTCAGGTGTTGAACAAAGTTGAACTTTGTGATAGAGATGCTTCCTCGGCAGATTCGGGACGTGTGACCCGATGTTACGAGGATAACTCTCCTTGCCTCCACCACCATCTCGCATTCAGAATCTTACCTTGAGATTCCTGGAGGGTCAGTAGGTCCTAAAATGTGATCCTAAAATATCTGAACATCCCTTCCCGATTTTCGCCGTTTTTACACCAGGTGGATTGATGCATTTGCTCATCAATCATGCCCGGCTTTCAATTCCCCAATATCCTACTCAATGTGACTAAAACTCGTCCACCCTCCGTGGCTCTTTCAAACTGCACTCTTCTCCATGTTTCTCGGATCTCGGCCGTCTCCAAATACGGCCATTCTATGCTCTATGCGGAAATCTAAGCCGAGTGGAAAAAGCGTGCAGACCCTAGCTGAAGAGTCCGTTTCTGTCTTTTCCGGTGCGTCTTCAGTCACTATAAGTCGGCCCTGATGCTTAAATTCGATGGTTTGACAGCTACTTACAATGCACGGGCGTTTTTTCCCTGACACGTCACCCACGCCCCGTCATCGCGTTGTCGCCCTCGCTAAGGATAACCCGTATCTCAGGCTTGTAGCCCGGCAGGCTGGCACCCGTACTGACGCGCGCCCGTGCGTGGGGCAGCAGCCACATGCGTGACCCGGCAGAGCGACTCGAGAGGCGGGGACCTACAACGTGCGCTCCTTCACCGCAGGCGCAATGCTATTTCCGCACCGATCGCTGTATGCGCGGATGCGGAGGGATTGAATGCTTTCGGGCGCGAGCATGTATGAGTTGGCATGGGGCTGCTGGCGGACACGCATTTCTGACAGCAACGCGGATTCGACGAGGTGGCGTCCATTTCGTCTAGTGCACGAGGCGGAGGGGCCAGGGCCTCGTGGTCTACACAGTCTACCTCCGCGTCCCTTTCGTTGCATGCCACCAGCCTGATGGTGTTCACAACCGAGAGGGTCAGAGACGGGTATCCATTATCGCACAGGCACGCGCCGCCGCGGCGCTGCCGGGAGATTCGCAGCTGCGCAGCCATCTCCTCCATTCCCTCATCCCGCGCGCTGCTCTCATAGCCTTCGACGCCAATGAACTTGTGGGCATGATGACTGCACAATATCTGTCGAAAAAGTACTGGTTTCTTTGTATTGCGGTCGGTGATTAGCGATGACTGATAGATCCCACCGCCATACTAAGGTGCACAGCAATCCACACCGATTTGCTTGAGATACGGCGAAGCGGACGAGTTCAAGAAAATAATTGGCGTTGGCGTGTGCACGGGGAGACGCTTAAATGCTTGACCCAGAGCTCTTCGTTGTTTTTCTTTTGTTCCTCCTGTCCTCTGTTTACTTAGTCCCACTCTTTTAGGATCTCGCGCTCTCATTGACCCCCCGGCAGTCGAAGCCGATGACGTTGTCCTCCGGAATCCACGCCACCACGGAGCACGGCATTTATACACATGCAACAAATGTATCAGTACTCATTTCACTACTGCACGACGGAACGACCTGACTAATCTCAAAAGCTTAACCTTTTATACCACCGCCAAAATGCATGTCAAAATACTCCTGCGCAGTTTTTATCGCGTCATGTTCTATGAGCTGAGCTTGCAGCTCTCGAGCTACGAATGTTCAGCACGAGTACAAAGACAGAAGTACAACCACCCACATCGGATATAACCTCCGCGCTTCTCTGGCTTTGTCTGTGCAACAGATTCTGTATTCACAAACTCGCCGCGCGCTTTTCTAAGCACTTGGTACGCTTCCAAGCGGGAAGGGACCTCATCGGGTTTTGTTCCAAATGGTAGCAGGCACCCGAGGGTGCCAGCGTCTTCGATGGCCATCGCAGCGCCTTGGCCGAGGAGCGGTAGCGTAGCGTGTGCGGCGTCACCAAGCAGGGCTGCGCGTCCCCGGATCCAGGTCGGCAACAGAGGCATTGCGCGCAGTTGCCACCGGAGGATGGGGGTGGCGGTCGGTAGGTCGAGGATGCGGAGGAATTTTGGCTGGAATTCTTGAAACTTGTCAAGGACCTCTGCTTTTGTTGCGGTAGATACCCACTCTGTGAGCAACCGTGATGTTCTTAGTCAGGAGCTGTGGAAGAATGGAACCTAGCTCACCTCGCTCGTCTTGGTACGCGTCTTCGTGAATACCCACAAAGTTGATGAGGGAACCGTTGCGAACCGCGTAGATCCAGAACATGAGAAATGAACCATCATCTCGTCGTATCACGTTCCTGGGACCTGATGTTCCTCCTGTAAGCCAGTCCAGTTCGCTGAATTTGCTCAATGTGGCCGGGTCAAACAAACAACGGAAGCAAGACCAGCCTGTGACAGAAGCTTTTATGACCTGCCCGAGAATGCTGGTTCGAACGACAGACTGGAACTGGTCAACAGACTTAGTTATAAGAGGGGAACACGCACATGAATTCCATCAGCACCAAGGACAAGATCAGCGCTAATGACTTCTCCGTTGGATACAGTTACTGTTCCAGCTTCCGGATTACAAGCAACGACTTTGCTGTCAAAGTGGAGCTGCGCAGGCGGACCTTCACCTTGGCCAGTGGCAAGTCGCTTGAGTTCATCGTGAAGATCACTTCTGTGGCAATTCAGAGCCTGCACGAATGGAGTGGGTATACTCTTGCACCGAATTCATCAAATAAAACCTACACGGAGCTCCTGGGATGGATTGGAGAAGGCAAATGGAAACGTTGAGCTTTCTCCCGTTTTGGCATTGAAGGAGGTAACCTAAAATCATACCGTCTAGGTTCATTTTGAGGAAGTGTTGAGCTTAACGGATACGCACTCCGTCGAAGTCTCGAGGCTTCAGATTCTCCCTTGCGTACCCAAATCGCTGGAGGATCCGCAGCGCATTGGGCTGGATGCCCAAGCCAGCGCCAATTTCATTCTTAATCTGGGAGGATTCGAAAATCTGACGATCTTCAGCGAGCGCTCAAAGCTATGAATGAATGATGACCCTACTGTGATATGGTGTCCGCATCGTCGCAGAGAGACGGCGGCAGCGAGGCCGCCAACACCTGCGCCGACGATAGACACTTTCAGCGGACGTGCCGAATTATCTGGTTGAGACATTGTGATGTAGTAGGCTGATAAGCTGGTGTCTTAAAAGGACGCTGGGTGAGAAGAATCGAAGCGTTATATGCATCTACCGGTTTACCCGCACCATCTTCCACGATGACAGAGGAAGGGATGCACCGGCTTTCAAGCAGAATGCACCAGGGTCGATTGTTTCTTCTGGATGTCTTCGGTGGACTAACTATTTTCAAGCATCCAAAGAAAGCAATGCTCTCTATCCCTGGCTTGTTCTTCAGCGCTAGTATGCTACCGGTACCCCCTTGATCCTCCTCAGAACCGGCTAAGTACCTGGGCTCGGTGATCGCACGGCGTTGATGCGATTGCACTATAATGGACGCGAGCTTCCAGTAGCCGGCCTGATCGGTATCGGACGACAAGTTGTTGTGAGCTGAGTGAGGAGGACGAGTAAATGAAGCGAACCCGGCCCGGACTTCTTTCTCCCCCGTGCTCGGCGGGGGCACGGTGTGAGTGTGACTATCAAGGAACAATACGACTTGTGATGTGCCGCCGAACGGAATTGGAAGAGCAAGCCTCTTAGAACCGACACAGATCGGAAATTTAGGACATCTTGCCACTGGTGATGTACTTACGTGTTAGAAATCAAGGCACGCAAAGTGATCTTTCTTTATTCTCAACTCTAACAAAATTACACTTAAAAATGATTGAACTCAATATTAACACTGAGTTATTAAAAATAGTTATCCACGAGGGCAAAACGATCGCTTTGGTAGGTAGGTATGCACAGGATGGCCTTCAGATTTTCTACGCAACGCCGATCTGTCGTAGACTCGTCACCAGTCTGCCTGTGAAGAAGGAACAATGTGGCGTGCACATTGCCGCAGGACGAGTCGTCTCAATGGTAGAAGTTGACTAACGGGTACTAAACATTCTAGATACCATTCTTCTTGGTATCTGGAGTCTACCTTGGGACATGGAGAACCCTGTGAGATTCTGATGGCTAGGTTCAAGGGTTAAGGAGAAGTCTACGCTTGCTTGTAAACCGGAAAAATCCCGGTGAACCGGCATTCATCATTCGGACCGTACAGTGCTGCCCTACCTACCTGTACCTATCTCCGCCCACCACGGTTCTGATTCACTGGTCAGTCGCTTTTCAAATCATCCTCCAGCTGGCTTCCACGACAGATACGGACCACGAAGTGCCTTCGACGGGACTGGAATAGAAGCCTTGGTGCGTTTCGTGGAATGCCGGTGCACCCCTTGGACGCCACAAAGACCTTTGGTAGTGTACATGAGCCAAAGATACCCGTACAGGTACTTAACGGCTAGGTTGGCGCAGCTAATGCATCCGAACCTGCTGGCTTTCCTCTCCTATTCCCTCCTCGCACGAAATCATCCGAAGCACTCATGGCTGGCGCATCAGTCGAAGAGAAAGTTACCTTGGCTTCCAAGGTCTCGGCGATTGAGGCTAGTACGTGCCGCGTCGCCCGCCCAGGTAGCTGTACTTGATAGATACCCTCAGATGCTGCACTAGATTTCCACAAGGAAGACGCCGCTTCTGCGGGACCCCATGGCATGAAGCTTGACAAGCATGGGCTCCCGCTCATCCCACAACCTTCACCTGACCCGTCAGACCCACTCAACTTCCCCCAATGGCTGAAAATTGCGATTTTGCTTCAAGTCAGTTTCCTGGCGGGTGTCGGGTTTTTGAACTGGGCTGTCATCAACCCAGGTCAGTACCTACACTCAGGGGTGGATGTACGCTCAGAGGGTTGCAGCATATGTCCCGCTCGCCATGCACTTCCACATCACAACCGTCGCGGCTGGGTATAAGCCTCCCCCTCTAACACAAATTCGCACTGACATTCCACGCCATCTCCAGCTACCAAACCGCTATCGCCGTACGCTTCGTGCTTCATCGCAGTACTTCACTAATTTATTCATCAGACCGCATTTGCTGGCATTGGCTCATTCCTGTGGGTTCCACTCGGCAACACGTTCGGTCGGCGGCCCCTATTACTCTTCACGACTTTACTCTCTGCCGTGACGTCCCTCGCTCCGGGAGAGGCGCGGACATGGTCGCAGCTGCTTGGTGCCCGCGCACTTAACGGCATCACCACGTCCTCGTTCATCACCATCGGCGCCGGTATGGTCACAGACTGCTTCTTCCTACATGAGCGTGGCCGTGCATTCGGGGTCTTCAACGTACTTCGTGCGCCGTTTTCTTCTGCCCCGCTGTGCGGGCCGAGCTCAAATTGTTGCTGGTGTAGTCTCAAACTTGACACACATCGCGCCGATCGCAGGGGGGTTCATCGCACAGTATGTTAACTACCGCTGGTGCTTCTACCTCGCGGGGATCGTCGATTTGACGTTGTTCGTTATCATACTCTTCTGCCTCCCCGAGACGTTGTATATGCGCGGTTCTCGACCAGTCGAGACGAGTAAGCCGATTCTTCGCCGGATGCGCCTCTGGGGTCATCGCCCAGAGGGGAAGCATCTCCAACTGTCCGACTTTTGGCGTCCCTTTCAAATGTAGGTTCTCCCACCCTTGCCGCCTGAAACTTAATTTCTCCCCTTTCCAGGGTGATCTACCCCTCCGTTACAATTCCGGCGGTCTACTACTCTATTACATTTTCGTTCGCGACGGTTCTACCAGCCGTAACGTCCGCTACCCTGTTCCGGCTCAAGCACCATTTCACAACCTCGCAAACGGGACTCGTGCTCGGGCTTGGGATGCTAGTCGGGACGACCTTGGGTGAACTGCTCGGCGGGATCGTCATCGATCGCAGCATGTACCTCAGCCGCAAAAGCCACGGTGGCGAGGTCGTCCCTGAGGTGCGGCTGCATGGCATTTGGGCGGGAGCGATTCTGCACCCTATCGGGCTCCTGATCTGGGGGTTCTCTTGGCAATATAAGAGTGCGCAGACGCCACTTGCCCCGCTGCTCGTTTCGTCGATTCTGACTCGCTTCCTTCTATGTAGCACACTGGATGGCGCCCACCACTGGCTTCGCCATCATGAACTTTGCTGCTCAGATCATCTCTACTGTGATCTATTCATACACCGCCGACTGTATGTCCCACCTTTCCCCCTGCGTTGCACTCATACTTATCTTCATATGCGTAGGCTATAAGCCGCAAACGCCCGATAGTGCGCAAGTCTTCAACTTTGTGCGGCAGACATTTGGGATGACGCTCGGCTTCTGGGTAATGTGCGCGCCTCCGTGCCGTCTGCTTCAATGAAAACTGACGAACTCGGGATAGCCCAATGGGTACGAAGATCGGGTATCAGTTCATGGGAGTCACGCTCGCACTCGTTGAGGTCGTCACGTTCGTCCCCATCATATTCCTCATGTATAGAGGCAAGAGTATCCGCGAGAAAATGGGCGCGCCTACCTTTAATAGTCGGCTTTAAGCGACACTGTTCATTTGACTTCATAGTGTCAGATTAGGGTGTAATAGACTGCGTTTAAAAGTATTGCATTCGTTTTGGATTTTACAAAATTGCATTCCACAGACATGTGGCGGGTGGGCTGTCCCACACAGAAACACTATGGGGTGGCCCAGACTAATTCCACTAGTAACACTGGGCCGGCCCATAGTTATGATCAACACTGCCAAAAACCACCCCCTAAAGCCATTCAAGTCCCTTGAAAAATTAGATCCTGGGGGGATTGAACCAGGCTAGTCTGAAGTGCGCCGGCCGAGCGGAGTTCAAAGGATAATTGATGCGGACATAATCCGAGGCCCACGGACGAGGCTGAGCATCGTTGTTGAAGAAGCTTGGGAGGACCTGATCCCTAGAGAACGGAAGACCGAGGATGAGTGGTTTTCTGATCCAAATCTGAACAGAAACACTTCAACAACATTTAGATAACATATCAAAATGCGGGGCTTCCAGTTGCCCCATGAGTCAATTCCAACTGTGATAAAGCTATCAATGACTTTGTCAAAAATAGTGACATTCCGAGACAGCAGAGAAATGTTGCTAGGTTGCGTCGAAATGAGCTCAATTGTCTTGTTTTGAGTCTCGAGGCCAATTCATCTTTTCCAAGGGTTACAGTAGCCACCAGATTGGCAATAGGCCTAAGATAATTTGCATAGGTGGGCCGCCATCCTTATACAATGGGAAAGTCAAGTCAAATGAATCAAGGCCTGAAGAATTTGAAATTTCAAGACGCTACTAACATTGTCACAGTTGCGACTGGATAAAATTGCACCTGGAACGAGTTACCGCTGTAGACTTATGCCTAAGTTCAAATTGCACCTGGCAATTATTGAACATGTTGCCTTGCGTGAAGCTGCTCCTGCGAAGTTGCTGCACCGCCAACTTGCAAACTTGCAAGTTGCTGCCTAATGAAGCTGTCCGGCAATTTGAGTTAAATAATGAGGTTATGCCCCAGAGTTAAAGTTGCCGTTTTTTTTGGTTGGTGCAGGGAGAACATGCCAAAAACCTTTTGCGCAGTATTCTTGCTATACGGGTTCAATGACAATTGGCGCAACTTTAAGACGCGGTCACCTCATGGTGGCTGTCCACCTGCCTCTGCACATACGCTTGCGATACTCATCTATACTTCGGATGCACTAGACATACAATCAAATTGAACAATACTATCAACAAAAACAGCTAGTAATTTTTTGGGAGGGAGATTCCGCCTCAATCAATCACGCCAGCCGGCAGCAAAGCAACATAGTCAAGCGGTGCTGGCTCAACGCCGTTCGCCTGTCCTACAATTTTCAGCGTATCACCCTTCTTGATAGGCACCTGGTGGAACGTGATCCTCGTCGCCGAATGTCCATCCAAATATATGGATGGCGTATGTCCGAGCTTCCCAATATCCACAATATTCCCAACCCACTCTCCGACCATCCGGTTGTTCACGAAGACTTGATAACTGCTGTTGCCACCGTACATGTCGAAATAATTAACAGCGAGGTCATATACCCCAGAGGTAAAGTTGAGAACTTTTGTCGCCGTCCCGATTGTACTGTTGGTGCTTGTAACGATGGCAATTGAATTGGAGGCCGCCTCGAATGGGCTAACAACGTATGGCTGGTACCCACTCAACTCCATGCTCTCCGCCTCGATCCGGAAAGGATGGTGGCCTACCCTCCCGGCATCATCAGGTATGCCCGAGATATTGTTGTAGAAGTTGACGATAGCATCTCTCCACACAATCGAGTGACCAGCCTGGAAGACCTGTCTGAACAGCACATCCTCAAAGCGTTCATCGTCAATCTTTTCTTCCAATGATTGCCACATTGTAACGAACTTCTGGGCAGTCTCGGCTCCTTCGTAATGTGCGTCGTAGAAGTGCTGGATGACCGTCTCCCCGGATTTCAGCTTTTGGGTATAGTTGACATGATGAAACCACAGGAGGAGATTGTCGGGCGTGGTCTCGATGTTTTCGTACATCGCAGCCACCTCTGGCGGGTACTGCCCTGAAAACCCCGTCCCATTCGATACCGTGCGATCCATCCCAATGCTCGTATGATCTGCCCTAGTCCATTGACCCCAAGGTGTATTATCCAGTGTCTGCGGGTTAGGACCGAAATGAGTATAAAGGATATCATTCAGGGTCTGCTCCCCGAGGTTTCCGCTGTAATTCTCGTATGCAGGCCAAGAAGCCATGGACATCTGAGTGATAGTGTCGATAACTGTTTTGTCAAGACCGAATGTGAGACGAGTCCAATCTTGCAGGATCTCCTCGGAATCGCTCGTCCAGTCCCATGCTAGACGTCCATATGCGTATAGGTTCGACATGGCGAGATGACTCCCCAACCAGGTATCGTTGAGCCCAACGTTGACGACAGCTGCTGAGCCGCCAAGCGGTCGCTTAAACCGTTCGCCAGTGATAACATTCCGCACGAACGACGACTGGTTCTGCACTCGGAGGTCGAAATCCAAGATCGTCCTCCACAGCGGTGGAAGATACACAAGGTGGCATTGCTGACCTAGATACTCCTGCGCAACTTGCAGCTCGATAGCGGTATTCGTCTCAAGGAGGTTTGCAAACAGCGGTGACGCAGGCTCTCGGACCTGGAAATCGATGGGACCATATTTGATCTGAACGATGACATTGTCGTCGAATTGACCGTCTAGAGGTTTGAAGAAGTCGACGGCGGCATTCGCTCTGTCGGCTTTCCAGTCACCTTCGTCTGGGAGTTGGTTGTATACGAAGGCGCGGTACATGACTATGCCGCCAAATGGCTTGATGGCTTTGGCAAAGAGGTTTGCACCGTCGGCGAGAGTACGGTTGTATACCAAGGGACCGGGAGTGCCTAATCACCATGGATATGAGCATAACACTGGGTGGAATAGTGAGCTAATTACCTTCACTGTCTGCTTTGACCAGATACCCTGCGAAATCTGGGATTCTGTCATAGATTTGCTTGGTGATATCATCCCAGAACGCAATAACCCCAGGATCCAACGGGTCATAGGTACTGAGATTCCCAAGTTCCATCGGAGACGCAAAGTCAAGAGACAATCCAAGCTGGATACCATATGGTCTAAACACGTCGGCAATTCTACCGACACCTTGGATGTTCTCTGGGTTGATAGTGGTGAAGTTTGCATTGACGTCGTTCACAACTGCGGCGTTAATTCGGATGGAGGATAAGAGTCGGGCGTATTCCGAGGCGCGGGTCAGGTCGGATACGACATGTCCGTCTGCGAAAAAGATGGAGTTGCCGCCAAAGCCACGGGTGATGCTTCCATCCATGTTGTCCCCTGGCAGAGGAGGTCAGTCTCAGCTTTAGCGGGTACCATCAGAAAATTGGCGACTCACATGAGTTTATCCAACGAACTGGTGCAGCTGGGTTCGTCGCATATTCGACATTGGAAAAATTTCCTTGTGCCAGCATGGATAGGTACTCGAAAGCACCGTATAGAGCACCACGCTCGTTTTGTCCGAGAATCTGTACCGTGCTACCCTTAACATTAAGCCAGAATCCATCTTCTTCTAGCTTGTCCTTGACAGGGCTGCTCCCAAAAGCCTTCTGAAACTGTGAGACGGTACCAACAACAGCTGAAGAGGTCTCTTTCCCAGTGTTGAAAACATTGAGTCGCTTGCCAAAGATTCCCTGGATACCCTTCTGCAGCTCTTGCCCTGCGGTATTGACAGGACTGTTTGCGCTGGAATTGAGAGCAATTACTGAAGAAGGAAGTGGAGCATTCAAATGGCCTTGAGGTAACGGTGCGTAACGCAGCCATGCTTGTCGGCCATTCTCCGCTGCGACAAGGCCTGTGAAGAGGACGTAGTAGAGGAGTCTGAGCATCATGGTGGCGTGGTGGCCGGTGTCGATTGGAGGGTTATTTGTATGATCAGAGATAGCGTTTGGGGAAACGGCCCGCTGTATCCGCAGACATATGCGCGAGACTTCTGAGACAGTCAAAGACTATTTTTGTACACGAACCTTCCTTATCTAGATATTGTTCCGCCGGGATCAATACATCAGGAAAAGCGGAATTCTATTGGTCGGTCAGCTGCCCATGTTCGCCGTTGCAGTCCGATCCCATATGACATTGGTGGGTCAGCTGCCCATAATTGCCGTTGCGGCTCATTGCTGCCCTCGGCACTTCCCAATTTAAGACGGATCACACAGAGTTATTAGGAGGACCAGGAGGAGGATAAGTACATTATACTGGCGCGGTCCCACAATTGGAACCACCAGTTTACTAAGAATAAACATGTAACTAAAATATGGGCCATGGCCAGCTCCAAGATGCCAACACACTACCGACGGGGAGCGGAGACCCCACAACAACGGTAACAACTCCCTGCCCGACACGGACGAACGCCGGGCGGACTAACGCAGGGAAAACCGCATGAGAAAAAATACTCCTTCTTGGGTCCTACAGTGTGGGTAATGCCTCCAGGATAAGTTCAAGCTTGAGTCTGACAAGACTGACGGAGGTTGAGCACTGCTGAACCGCATAAATGGAACCATGACAATGTCATTCAGGAACGGAATGGAAAATTGGGCAAAGAACATACTGAGCGCATGATAAATGCGCAACATTCCCCACTATAACATAGCCTGGTCAGTTTAGCCATTCTAGTCGGAGGGCAACCTCTGCTCAATTTTTCATAGTCTCGGCCGTTTCGGCCATCAGTATTTGGTGTTGATTTGGTATTAGTTTGGTGTCTCTTAGAACAAACGGCCATGTCGCTCGTGGAAGAATGACTCCTCTAGGCTCGTAAGTACCCCGTATCTAGGGATTCTGAAATTGACGTGGTTACAGTAGCCTTCCAAAGCTTCGAGACCCCTTCTTACTCTTCCCATGAAGCGCCGCACTTTTGACTTTTATCATCGCTTTTCTATCTCTTCTCGTGCCTGAGGTTTTCTTGCTTAGATCTCGGCCTAATTCGTAAGTATAAGTTTAGAGAAGCCCCGGTCAATAGATTGGTCCAGACAACGGGCTTAACCTCAAGCCCACCTTCTGGCTCACTGTTCTCTGAAGTCTCGTCAAAGATGCTGAGTAGGCGTTTCACTCCGATTGGTGTTCTACCCGCGATGGATGGAACGCTCTGCTTTATGCTGAGCGCTACGCGTCCTCGGTGCTGCGATCTTCCCGCTGCTGCCCAGGCTCCGGGCGTTCGCTCCAATGAGTGCGTAGCTTTGCGACGGCTTCTCGGCCAGTTTCCTTCCGAGCCGAGCGCTTTGGCTCCTCGGCCGCTCTCGATGTCGCCCCATGGTGTCCCTGGATCACTGGAGCACCAGCAGCATGTGTGCATTCCTCTCCATTCCAGGCGGAGTTCGAGGATCTCCCATCCCAGAGGGGCGGCTTCGGCCACGAGGAATACCAGCCTGCTACGCCGCTGCTCATGTTTCTGCGACACGTAATCAAGTACCCTTGCCCCACAGTTCGCAGCCACACACTTTTACGACAGTCCCTAGAAACGTCCTTCACAGAAGACTGTCTTTTTCTTTAATTTCTGGAACACCCAGGGACTTGCTTCGTCGCTGGTCGTCCCTGGCATCATTGCCAGATCATCAATCAATACTATCGTGCCGAACCTTCCTGGATCAGCATGCTTTCATCTCCCGCTTTCGCTTGCTCGCTCCGCGGACTTCATGCATGCTCAAGACGTATCTTTCGCCCTAATCAACATTCCTGCGCTATTTTTGCTCTGCGTAGTACTCGCCTTGTCATCGTAGGCGGTCGGACGGACACGCGGTGCCGCAGTAAAATCGGTTCGAGATGTTCATCTTCACAATGCTACTATGCGTAAATGGAAGTATCGATCAAATGGATCCATTCATCCAGCTTCAATCCCTCCGCCACCCACGGTGGACCGCGTATAAAGACAAGGACGATGAATGAAGGATTTTTTGCTACCGCCCCTCACATTCTCCCTGCAATGCCTTCGTTCTTTGCCTCGCAGGAGAAACAAGCCACGTCTTCCTCGCGGCCAGCGACGTCGCTCTTGCGCAGATTCAACGACCTGTACAAACCCTCCGCCGCCCGTTCTTCCCTAATCCCCAGTTCAAAGAGCGGAAAGACATCTCGGACGAAGAAGACGCTGCTCAGTCTCGAACAGCCTGTGCGCGTCTCGCTGTTTCCTCTCGGCACTGAGGCCATCCGTCGCAGTGAGTGGTGTCAGTTTCTCAGGTCAATTCCCCTCCTTAACAAACAAACGCGTTTCAGACTCTTCTGGTGATTCCGAATCGAATAGCTCGCACTCCGATGCCAGCTCTTCGCGTCAGACTTTAGAGTTATTGCCGAGCCTGGAGGCTTCGCCCCTTCGATCCCCCGTCCACCCGCACATCAAGCCCCTGCGTCCGGCACTCAAGCAGACCACGAGCTGGAACTCCACCACGACGCGCTCGAGCACACACGGTGCGTCCTTCTTTCTCCACATTGCGTGGCAACTATGGGCATTCAATGGCTGAACCAAGCGCGAACCCCAGATTTACACGTGTCCTTCGTGATTCCGACTCGGTCCGATCCCACGAGCTTCACCATGCACCCCCCTATTCGAATACATTCGCCCCATCGAACACGCCCCCATCTCATGCGACATCCTGTACCCGCCGTCATCGCGCAGTATCCTCGACCGCTCCTCGCGCGCGCCGATCTCCTATGAGACGCTAGATGAGCCCGCGACGGAGCCCGCGGTGTATTCGCAGCTCGTGCTCAAGTGCGAGCTGTTCCCGTGGGAAGTCGTCGTGCGCCCCAACGCTGCAGGCTCATCACCAGTCAAGTCTGCACGGTTCCCATTCACGCGGAGGCGTCCTGTGACGAATCTGGATGTGTTGTTCGCGCTGTATGACGCACTCTCGGAACGCGTAACAGAGGACGAATGGACAAGGCTGGGGCATAGGAGCCGTGCACAGCGCCGGATTTCGAACGCGTACGAGCAGCGCTGCATCAAGCTCGGTGGGGGATGGGAAGCGGGCGTGCGCCGCATTGACTGGCTTGACGGCCGCACGCGTCTTGTTGGCATTGAGATGCCACCCTCGAAAAACGGCTCCGCTTCCACGGTTGCGACGCTCGTATTCAAAACCCCGGCATAACGAGCTCTGTTACGGACTTGCGAAGAACGAACGAACGAACTCTGATGTCGATTACGGACTTAACAGGACTTAACCCACGCTTATCCGCTTATCAACTTATTGCCATTGTAAAGAATTGCAAAATCAACGTCTATAGTTTGTATGTAAATGTAGAATTAGATAGACATGTCTATGATGGAATGAGACTTCGTGAGCAACGACACATTGACACACTGCGCTTTTGCTTTTTTCATAAGGCCATTGGTAAAATTAGATACCAACACGAGATCTTAGGTTGACTAGTCCATTCTTAAACTATAAACAATTCCATTTGCTGTTCGCGAGGTAATAAACTACCTACAGTATCACATTATTTGGGTTTAATACGGATCTTCGTGAGTGGGCATATACGTGCGCCTCCCGCGAAGTGCGGGGTAATTTTGAGTTGCCTTCCATGTGGCCTAGGCCTGCCATCTGCGTGGGATCGTGCATGCTCATAAGAATGAAAACCCCTGATTGACGGGTCCAGAGAGGTGAGGTGACTTAAATCATGATTTTATGGGAGATGTCGCGTATCTCACGGACCACCGCCCCAAGTAGTTGTATTGAATTTCGCAGGTCAATGAGGACACCAGGAGGCGGCGCGCGAATTGGTCGATCTAAAGTCCGTTCACATCTGACGCAGCGTCGATTTCCGAGTCCGTTGCTGAAGGAACTGCAGGGCAGAAACAGCGGCTCCGAGTCTGAAGTCTTGACTCGCCGACGGCTATGCAACAGCCAGGCAAAGTATTGGCTCTCGATGTAGCTATGCCCGAGGAAAGCCTGTGTCAACAAACTCCGTTCGCAAAGGCCCCGCGGGAAGGCAAATTGAGTGGACTGTCAAACTAGGGGTGTGATATCAAATGAATCAAAGGAATGGAGAGGGTTGAGCAAGTGGCACGCAGAGCTTGCAGCCGAAATGGCAACGAAATGCGTTGACCAATGGAAGATTGGATGAAGTGATAAAGGAGTCACACCGCCCAGACGAACGTCGCATTATACTCAGAGGAGCCAGCAGGCAGCCGGGAAGGGTGGACTGCGCAGGCTGCCCTCAGCGTCGGAAGAAAAGGAGTCAAAGGAGCTTAAAGTTGGTCCTCAATGTACAGCGCAGCTGGTTATGAAGAGAATGTGTATTGAATGAGTTTCGGGCGAAACCGTCCGAAAAATAAAATGCTTTAGTTAAGCATGCGCTTGAGTTTGATGATGAGGAAATTTGTTCATTGTAGAAGAGACAAAATGCATTCCAAGATTCCAGTAAAGGGTGCATCTCAGTGCGTCATGTCGATGACAGGGATAGACGGCGTCCTAGTCGAAGAATGGCCATGTATTTGGAAGGAATTTTTTATGGAAAGTTGTAAGCAGAGCACCAGAAAGCATGATTGAGGAATTGGATGGCTGAGTCACGACAACTCGGCGTTGCATTCTCCACTTAAGTACCGACATGGATGCAGGAGAGAGGACGCACGGTTCCACGTGATAATTGATGGCGGAGTTTGAACCTCTTTTGCGAAACATCATCACCTTCACTCTAGTCTCTCGAAACCGTTTCCTCGGTCCACCTGTTGCGTTGGCGTTCTCTTCCTTCGACAGGCAGCCTTTGGAGAGTTCCGAGCTCAATGCTCCAGATGTCGTTGCGCCACTGAAGCTCCTGGACCGCTCTGCCTGTGGGATTGCATGAAGAACGGCAGGTCGTTCCATTCGTCTTGAATCGTCTCCGAGTTGTTTTTTGTGCTATGTAGTTGACCTTTTCTCTGGCATTTACCCTTGGATGCACTTGTTCCGGACGTGATTCGGTGTTGCACAGCCATGCCATTTCTCCATTCCAGCCCAGCTGGCGCCATTGCGCGGTAGGTGTCTGTTCGTCCCTCCCATGACCTTCTCTTATCCTTTCCAGGTATGACGAATCCGAGACTACCGGCATGAATTCCGATATAATCCTACAGCATCGTCCATCGATCTACAGAAGATGGGACCAAACAGGTAAAGAAACCAGCACGTTAATCCCTTAGCACGTCATTTCCCGCGCCCAATCTCGCGTCCCTCATCGCGGCTGTCCCCGAAGCGCAGCAGAATATGACTTTGGTGGTTCGTAAGCCCTCTTCTCCCCATTCAGCTCCTCCCACTCTTCCTCCTCAGAATCGCTCGCCAAAAACCCCCAGTCCTCGCTCTCGATATCCCAGGAATCACTTCGGTACTCCAACTCCTCCGACTGTTCTCTTTCCTCGTCGTCTTCAACCCCCGGATCTAAACTTGGCGCCACTCTGCTTGCCTTCGCGACGCCTGCTTGCAAATTATCAATCACTGGGCAAGTCCCTATCCTGGCGTAACTCACGTCGTGGTTTCGCGTGCCGCGCGATATCAAGAAGGCCCATCTCATGCGCCGCCCGCTGAACTGGCACGCGATACTCCGCTTCCCAATCTTCGCGCAGGATATCAGCCCGCGAAGCCGTACTCGAGGCGTGATTCAATCCCACCCACGAAGTCAGCCTCGTCCTCGTCGCCATCCCATTGATACTCGTCTCTTCGTCCAGGTATCCTTTTCCTTCCTATCAGCCGAGCAGGCCGATTCAACGCATCCTGATACAGGAAGGTCATATATCGATGTCAACGTTCGAATTCTTGCGAGATATTGTCGCCGCACCTGTTTGTCATGCCACAGGATTGCCTTTGTGTTATGAACGTGGTGGCTATGGTTGTACCAGCAGCAGTTTTCAACCTGGTTGCGGTATATCTGTGAATCTGTCTTCAGGCCCTCTTTCTTTCCGCAAGGATTGCACGGTGAGCGATTGCTTACCTCTGTAACCAGCCGGCGGGGATAACGAGAGACTTTCAGCTTGCCTGGCATTTTTCTGTGCTGTCTGAGGGGGTATCCGGGTTTGGTTTGTGGACATGTGGGCGCCCTCCTTATATGCGTCGCCAGTGAGTCATTTTTCGTTCTTTTTCTGGGAAGGAAAATCCAATGATCCAATGCTCCGGCGACGTCGCTGTCTGTCATTTCCGAGGCTTGGCATCGGTTCCAAGGACTCAAGTTGTCGTCCGTTGCCAAATTGACCAATAGTTCGGCCCGGTATTGATTGTAATTTCGGAACAGATTCGACCTCCTTAGATTTCCCGAAATTCCGAAAACAATTATTTCACTCCCTGACTCACCACAGACATTTGAACTGCTACAATTTACATCCATGATAATGATGGGTCCTCGTCGCGTTGTCCGCCTTCCACCGTCATCGCTGATCGCTCCGAACAGCAGCAGAGTATGATCTTCCTTGCGAATTCGGATTGAACCTCTCGCCGTAGAGCTCCTCCCATTCCTCGGCGCCATAATCCCCTCCTGGGATCTCCCATACCTCGCTCTGAGTCTCCCACTGCTCGCTGTGGACATCCCAGGCCTCGCTGTCTGCCTCCCATTCCTCCCACTGCTCGCTCGCCGTGCCGTCGTCCAACTCGATAACACGCCGTATTGTCGGGAGCATTTCGTACTTCTTCGCAACACCTGAAATCTCGTCTCAGTAACTTCTCACACAAGCTCCCGGATGAGGAGACATAACGTACCTCGTCGCTTCACTGGCCGTACGCGTGCAATATCGAGTAACGAAACTACCATCGGTTCGCTATGGGACCGCGGCAGTGCCTCGTTGTCGTCCTCCCCGTCCTCGACGACAGGGTCGATGGCGCGTGGCTCGTCGCCGTCTACTTGCCGAGCGCAAACGAACGAGTCGCCATTCCACTGCACGCCGTCCATTCGCCCTGGGTTCCGCCGTACGATGCCCACGGGCTTCTCTACCTTCTTCCCTTCCTCCTCCTGCTTGGCCTTTGCGGAGAGGATCGCCTCCTTGAATGATAATCCCTTGCTCGACGCTTGAGCGCGGAAGGCCTTGCGTACAACGCGGGGCGAGTGAGGCGAGAGCTCTGATCGTGTCATAAGTGTGGTGTTTCTGGGTGCGGTGCTTGTGGTGCGTTTATAGCTGAACAATCCATTGTCGGTGGCTTATATATCCCTCTTTCCGAGTCATTGCTCATCGCATGTCTCGGCGTCGTTACCGCGACGCCGAACGGATACGATTAGGATTGACTCACATTTCCTAAAATGGGTATAATTGTATTAGGTCATCACGGTCGGTGTGAAATTACAGCAAGCAGCGAGTACAGACTAATCGATACAAAAAGCAGCATGAAGAGCATAAATAAATACTGCGGTATGGATCAAGTCCGGCATCAGGGAAAAAATCGTCTCGCAAACGAGGGACTTTCGGGATTCGAGCGGCATATCCATAATCTCGCCACCGAGAACATTAATTGAGCAGGGGCCGCATCACTCCCATGTCGAGGTTGTGTGCTGCCTGGGCTCGGCGCGCGAGGCTCTTGATGCGTGAGTGCTGCCCTCGCCGTGACTCTGTCGGGTAGACACACTCGCGGTGCCGCCGAACGCACTGACTGGAGGCAGTGCGTCAGTCAATCCGCCAATGTCAATGGGTGAGCAAGTAGTACTCACTTGCACGTTCGGTCCTTGGACTTTTCTGACGGCCGTCCGCAGGCAATCTTGCGCTCACGGCAGAAGAGACACGCGAGGGCTTGCCGCTTCGAGCGTCCGTCCTTGCTTGCCTGGGTGAATTTCAGGGCAGGCGGCCCGTGCAGGTGCGTCGTGTGCGTGTGCTTACTTCCTGTGTGTTTGGCCATGGGGACATCCATCAGTGGTGGGAGCTCGTGGCTGGGTGAGGGAGAGTGGTAGAAGGGTGAGCGGCGAGGACGTTCTTGCTCCCTGCTCTCATCGCTATATCCATCGTCGGACCCTGATGTCTTCGGTAGGCGCGGGAACTGCCACTGAGACGAAGGTGAGCAATCGTCCATATCGAAAGGAATAGAGAATGAAGACTGACGTCCTCTACGTGTCGCCGTTTTTCAGCCCGGAAATCTCCGTCAGGGACTTCAGAACCATCTGTGTAGTCCGTGGCAGGTGAGACCGAGCGGGACTCCCCGCTGGGGAGCGGACAGTGCTCCGATAGATCGAGGTACTGATCCGCAAGCGCGGAGACGTCGAACGAGTCTTCGTCGTCACAGTCGCCGTTCCCAGTCGCCTCAGTGGACGGTGGGTAGTATTGTGGTACACCATACGGCTGTTTTTTTTTCCACAAGCCAGTCAGTTGTGTCTTGGCAAGACGAGTGTGGCGCACCTCAAGCTCCGTGGGGAGGGGATGGTAGAACTGGCTGGGCGGCGGGAACAGTGCAGCGGCAGTGGGTCTCCAGTTAGATACAGATCCGGAGGGAGGAGTGCGCTGGCTGCGAGGGAGGAAGAAGGCATCGTCTACAGGGTGCCGGGGATCATTTGCATAGGGACCATCAGACAAATGCAATCTGGCCCCGTTTGCGGAGGCCGACGCCAATCTGTGATGCGGCGCGGGCGGCCAATGATCAAGGAAGGGGATATTTGAGGGGCCGACTTGTGGCGAGTTCATGGCTGCGTCGATGGCTAACGGTGCAGAGGGCGTCAATAGGTAGGAGGTACTTCTAGAACAAAGAAAGAACAAAAGCGCGACCCTTATAAAGCGTCTCATATCGGATTAGACGGCGTTAGGTCACGGAAACATGGACCCACCTACACCAACAATTTATTGTTGCGGCGATTGACAGGTGATGGTCTTGTTCTCAGTGGAGCTGGAATCACCAGGAAACAAGCGTTGTTCGCGCCTCGTGGAATATCTCAGTCCCAGCGAGATGCGTGGATACTGAGGACGGGGCTGCAATTCGTATCCGGCAGAATGTAGCTCGATACAGGGGGCAGATCGAGAACATAGCATTGGCCTGACGTGATGCACACCTTCTAGACGACCTTTGTCCAGAACAAGGGTCACTTGTCCATCGGGCACAGAAATAGCAAAGATCGGTTAAGGCGATGCCGTGAGTAAATCATCTGGGCAACTCCACGCTCGAACCGGATGGTTAACCTCACAAAAAAGGCTATTCACTACCGGAGGTCAGTGATTTAGCTGGGGACTTCTTTACAACCGAATTGCGTAGGAGAAATTGGTGTTTTCCGTCGGTGGAAAGAGTCGGGTGTGGAAGCATCAAAGATAAAGAATTTTAAACTCCGCGGCGGCTCGGCAATCGGTTAAATTCCCATATTTGACATCGAAACCTTGTTCCGTCTACAGTACTCTCCGTCTTCAGGGCTTACCTGTGGATTTTTGTAGGAATGTTTTCGTTTTCGAGCCCTCATACTAATGTTCAATCGGACTCCAAATACCCATAAAAAGTGGACGTTCGATGCTTTCCGACCAGCGCGGATCCCAACTGTAGACTGTGTTGGTGTGTACAGCCCAAC
Source organism: Mycena venus (assembly GCA_014462655.1). NCBI lineage: Eukaryota > Fungi > Basidiomycota > Agaricomycetes > Agaricales > Mycenaceae > Glaucomycena > Glaucomycena venus. Next base: position 290,104 of record JACAZI010000028.1, read on the forward strand.
TCACAGATGTGCGCCAGCGCCTGTCGAAGCCAATAGAAGACGGACAGCTCCGGGTTGCTGTTGGACAGCAATTATGCTTTTCTGATGGCAGCCGGCACCACGAGGTTGGACCCACACAGAACTCACCGTAATAGGCCACCTCCGAGCGTCAAATAGCGCCAATTGCGTGATGTTGGCACTTCCAGATCCAATTACATCCTAGCATCAAAGGCGTCGCCGATGAGCCCAAGTCGTCTCAGAGTCAGCACTGATATTGATAATAGGGCTGTACATTCGAGGGTGAGAACCGTGTTCCTGCTCTCACATGCAGGCCGAAGAGTAATTGCAGTCCGAGTCTCCAGCCGCGTGGCTGGGTGTAACCCTCGGACCTTCCATCCGGATTGTGCTCAGGCGGTCTCTACACGTTTGCGTTCGGATTACGGTCCGATCCCTAAATGTGTGGCATTTCTGAGCGGGAACTCCTAAATTTGCCTCCGAAGTCATTCAAATGGCGCAGAAGGAAGCCACGGTCGAAGCTCGTTGGGACGGGGAGAACATACTCCGGTGTTCGATTCATCTCTATAATTACCGTGCCGGTGAATCCCTGATGTTCAACTCGCAGCGCCGAACTCTCTTTTTCTGGGGTTGGTTCAAGGTGTGCTCGAAGCGCTAATCTGTCGAGGATGTGCATCGTGCATCAGCTAGAACACCGATTATCGCACACCATAACAGCAGCAAGAAGATCGTATGGAATGGTCGTCTGACAGTGCGTCGAGTTCGAGTAGAAATCGCGCTCAGAGTATCAAGCCATAATCTTCGCCGAGGTACACTTCTACTGTTGTTAGCCAATTTACATCTCAGGCTCGACTCTTGAGGAATTTCCATAGATTGAGCCCCGGGAAACATAATTGTTGGCAGATAAAAATTGCGAAGAAAAAGGCTGAGCTTAACTCGGCGTTTAAAAGTTTGTTCACCGAAATTTCGGTAAAAAAAATGAAGGCCCGCCATCAGCCCGCCATGTTCTTTGTCCGGAAAATGCCGATCAGAGGCAGTGCAGCGCTAAACACCTTGCGGGCGCTTGATGTGCGCTTAGAGTTACCTTCCGCGTTTCCTCTTCCACTCATTGACGTCGAATGCCTCCGGGTCAAAATACCCGCGTATCTCAGTGAGGCTGAGTTGCTGGAGGCCAAGGTGGGCCTGGATGTATCGGAGGCTAGCGCCGTCGACAGGGATAGTGGTGCCGAATGGAAACGGGAATATCTCCTTATTCCAAGCCTGAGCGCTCGCCACATCTCTACTACGACCTCGACGGGCGTATAATGCGGGGGGCTCCGCGTATTCACGATAGATTGAGACTGGAACAGGAGGGTCGAGCGTGACGGAATCAATGGATCGAAGTGACATTGGTCTATCCGAACAAAGCCATTGTTTAACGACGGCCGGGTTGGTCAAAGTGACAGAATGCCTCTGGTCGAGTTTGGCCAGGAGATGTTGAGTTTACGCCACGGTGTTGGCTTCCTCGCCGTTAGAGTCAGATTCCAGATTGCAGTGGACATTCTCGTTAGGAGGCCACATGAACAACTGCGAGACTCTAGAGCGAACGTTCACATCAAAGTCAAGGCTTTGAGACGAGAAGTTGCCGGAGGTAGAGCGTTGACAAATTCTATGTCGGTTACGCCTCTACCGAGTCGACGTTGCACAAATTTGAAATTTCTTGATCTTCAATCTTTCGACAAAGGATGAGCTTGAATCGGTGATGAGCTAGGCCTTTCCAACTTGGGATTCATTCCTTTCCTTTCTTTGGGAGCGGCTTCTTCAAACCCAGACACCATTCTTCTTGGGGTTCCAACTATCCGCCGGGTCGAACTCTCCTCCCCAATGCTCAGCATGTCTTTTATGACAAAATTTCCGGCCACTTGGGCCGGAACATCGCACAACATTACATCTCTCAAGCTTTCTGGCCAGTCATTCGCAATACTGAACAACGCCATGTCGGAATACTCCGGTATGCACACACCCGTTGCGCATTCTGAACGTGGGTGATTCGCTTTTCCCGGCTGGCATTTTTCATACCTTTCCCCGGTATTTGGACCGTATTTTTCCGTGGTTGTGTTCTCTGAGTGGGAGGGGCTGACAAAACTCGGTGGAGGGCAGTGGAAAGCTTGATTTTTACGTTTCCGGACGTGAGATTGTATGCTGTCGCCCACAGTTAGGTGTTCTGGTCATGACCATCCATGCGTAAAGGTCCCTGCACTGTAAATAACGTAATTCTCTGGCTTGTTTAAACCTTTCAGTACTGGTCAAACTATCGCAAAAATATCGCATGAATTCCAGACTGGATCTGATACGACATTGACAACCCTTACTCCCCTCCCTTCTACATCGCCAAGCCAAGAAAGACGAGTACTGCTACCAAGATTGTGGCTCTTTGAAGGGACGTAAAATGTTGGGCCGAATTCGGTGCGCCAGACCCAGAGGGACTGGACGTTGATCCAGACAAGGATACAGTCGAGGATCCAGAAGATCCAGATCCGGGGGTGGTGCGTGACGCTGAAGCCGAGTTCGAAATAGAGCCCGACCCTGTCCCAACTATGTGTTCACCTCCACGCTGCAATACCACAACAAGAGGGAATGGTGCGCACCAGTCGTATTACTCCCACACGCGTCCGTAAGCGGGCTGGCGGTGATGTTGCAGCCGCCAGTAGTGCAGATGTTGCATCCCGTGCTCGCACATTGCGTGACGTTCGCGATGAAGGCCTTGGAGCTGCAGAAGCACGCGAGGTCCGGGTCGTCGTTACTATCCCTGCGGTAAGTGGAACAGGTCGTTAGTGCTGAATTTGAATACTGTCGCGAGAAATCGAAGGCATGCCACGCACTGGGGTTGGGGGCAGTCCGTCGCCGCAGGGACTCCGAAGAACAGGCAATTCGCGAGACACGTTTGCTGCCCTTCGGTAAGGCCTGGGATGGAGCTCCCGCCGTCTTGTGCGCCTACAAATTTCAAGATGGAAAAGAAAAGAGCGACGGCTGGGAGAGCAGCGAGCATAGCGACGGTCGGAGTGCGCTGGCGGTTGTGGGAGAGGAGAGGTGACAAAAATTAGCTCGCATGATTTTCATGACACTTTCAATATATCGCTTCCCAGATGATGATCGCTGGAAGGATCTTTGATGGAGACAGATTAGCGCGTGCAGCCCCAACGCGTGACACTCCATTCGAGTCAACATTGTATTTCGGGGGGGGGGGGGTATATTATACTCGCGCGGTCCACAGGCTGAACAGCGAGTTTACGGAAGACAAACATGCAGTACTGTACGGGTGGTTATCCTTACAGAAGTCTACAAGATGTCAACCGAGCACAACACCATTCCAGGGGTCAATCGCACAAGACGCTGGCAATCAGGGACTGGCCGGCTGTTTGAATGGCAGGACCTCTGGTTAGAACCCCGTAGGACCTGACCACCAGTTGAAAAGATTCAGAGCTGGTGTGCAGGAGGAGTTCTCTCCTCCCCAGGTAAAATCCCCAGTGTCCACCAGCCCATTAAATGCTGTCGTATGATCTGAACAAATTTACATTATGAATTACTTTGTCAATGAGCTGCAGAGAATAATCCAAGATTTTTCTTCAGGCTGCGCACGCGGCCACGAATTTTCCCAAAAGGCTATACTGGGGATTGAACCCGTCCGTAAGGATCAAGTTGGCGTATATTCCCTGCGAGGCACAAAAAATGTCAAGTTCATAATTTGCGGAAGTGATTGGACGGAGCGTCGTGTTCTCACCAAACAACCACTGGCGGGATTCGCCACCAACGCATTACGATACCCGTCAATCCCCGACTTCAAGCTTTTCGCGGTGGTGCAATCCACAGTATTGGTTGAGGATGGTGGCGGGACTCTGTTATTGAACGCCTGCATTTCCGAGAGCTGCCTGGCGACGTCGGTCGGGACGGTAGCGCACAGCTGGACGGGTGACATTAATAATGTGGCCCATCGCGGAAGGCATAATAATTACATTCTGGGAATGAGCGCCAGTGGCGACGAGCAGAGCGGCGAAGATGGGGATGAGGTGCATTGAAGTCAATTGCTGGGGTGTTGTTTTTCATCAAGCACGTTCCGCTTTTATACGCCGCTGGAAACGCCGAGGAACAAGGAAGACCTAGAAAGGTTCGGACGGATGTACCCCACTTTGAAGTTTGACCGAATTCTTACCCCTGTGCCTCGATTCAAGGTTGGTTGAATGTCGAATTTGACTGTTGTCAGACGTCGGACCAAAATCCGGACAGTGCCGCGATACAGAGCCGCTCAATTCTAGGCCACCTCGAAGCTTCAATCTCGGCATTAGAGCACGATGCACATTACTCGAGAGGCATGTGATGAAATATACTTCAGTTTTTATTCTTGGCAGGAGGAGGAGGAGGAGGAGCGTGTTAGCAGTGCTTCGTGAACATGCCGACTCCTTTGTACTGATTGCCCGGCAAGATCACGTCGAAGGTCAGGAACAAAGGCATCCTGGGAGAGCATACGTGCCTAAGAGTTGTGAATGTTCGAATCACAGTTCTATTGAGATCACAGTTCTATTAAGCCCAGCAGTCTGATTAGAACTAGGTGCATACATCAAAGCCACCCCATTCCCGTTGAATCAGAAAAAAGTTCGAAAAACACGTTCGCCACCTTATAGGTTAGTTTGAGTAGTTGATTGCATGTGAAGGATCTTCGAGACTAGTGAGGAGTAATCGCATAAATGTTTGTCACTGTGAACGACTGGGAATCAGCCAGCTGTTTTGTCGTTGACTTGTGCCTCGAGCAACGATAGCACCTCTCACCTGTCGTCTCAGCGTCAGGAATCGTGCCATTGAGTCGAATTCGGATCCCACACCATATGCCGAGAAATACGCGTCCCATGGGGTTGTAATTGTGTCTAAAAGCACGCATAAGCGAGAGAGATGAACGATTAGGACGTTGCCGGAGTTCGACCACCCGAGCATTCAGACATAATACCACATGCTAGTGACGCCATCTTTGTCGTCTGGGGCTCAGTCACATTTGTTCAAATAAGAGCTGGGACCCGTGATCCAGGAATCGCCGCCGCATCCATGCGCGACATACCCGTTTCCATAGTCATTCGTCGGAATGTTGAAGGAAATCTCACAGAAATTGTCAACGTGCGCGTGGTTATGAGGAATGAAAGTGTGTTGTCGGAGGCTAGGACACTTACAGGACTGACTACGGAATTGTCGCCCTTCTTCTGGCCATACTCCCAGGATATGACGTCGTTGTTCCCGTCCACCCCAAGCATGACTGTGAAAGAGGTGGAAACCGAGTCTCCTTGATGGTAGACGGGCTCCATCGCATGAGCCTGCAGCAGAGCACTGAGCGGCACAGCTGTCATTTCAGCACAGTGTTAGTAGTGACCTTCCTCAAGATAATAGTAGAGTCGAATGACTCACTCGTTATAATGCAAGCGCAGCAGCGCGCTTCATAAACAAAAATATAGGGATCCGGGGTCCTTGTGGTTCGCAATGCCTAGTGGGACTCATTCAGCCGCCAAAACTCTCAAAGCAGGCGTACAATCGATATCTAGCAAGGAATATCCGGAGCTAACTTTGCTGTAGGTATACGCAGAGCTGATCGTCGCGGAATTGGCCATCCAGATGAAGACTTCCAACAAATCCGTACTTGTCGAATTCGGGAACAAGGTAGTCGTCTGCAGGGAGAAGATCGATTTCTCCCGAAATTTTTGAGATATAAAAATTGTTGCCTTTGTCGAAGATGTCGAACTTCTGGCGAGTGACTTCCTGACAGGATGGAGTTAGTCGAATCCCTTGCCAAAGTGCAATTGAAATCACGACTACGCACTATGACATCTATTCTGTGACTGATCCCCTCGAGCGACACCCTCTGACCAGAGCGTTGATGAAGAATAGAGCGAACACGGTAAACCGGATCATGGATCGCACTGTGCTGAGTTGAATGAAGCTTGGTTCGCCGCTCGAATTCCAAGTGTTTATATACCTGCACCAAGCACTAGGAGAACTGAATGGCGGTCCAAACAGGCGCTGAAACAATGAAGGCTGGTAGGACTGGAGTATCATCGCCAGTAGGCGATGGCAATTGATCGGAATACGTACACCGATTTCACTTCGAAGTCGGAAACGAAGGCGGCTCTAGACGCTTTTGTGTGCAAGGGAGATTCGTGAAAACGGTGCAGCGTGGTTAGCCGGAGTCGATGATGCCCAGTCTCTGATAGACTAATGTATGTCTCGCTGGTGCCAAGAAGTTACTACTGGTTGTCGTAGACAGGACGGAACGGAGCAAAATGCCAACGATTGTCGAGAGAAAAGTGTGAATTGCCATCCAAATGTCCAAAGGGCAGACAACGCCGGCGAGACTCTGCTTCCGGTTCGAGCAATGGTGTTATTAAGTTGGCAATATAGTAGCTAAGAAGGCCCTTCACAATCGGAGCTGACGCAATGCTGTCAAAGCCCGAGCTTTGCTTCGGCCGTTTGGATACGGAGGACAACTATGGAGAGTGTGTACAAGCAGTATAAGCAAGAGTTGAGCTGTATGATGGACCAATTGTAGCTGAAATTACGGCGCCAGGGAATTTTCTTCCGGACATTACCCAGTCAGTGGAATGACCCAAAACGGTGCAGGACCCAGAGCCTGCCAGATGTCGCAGAACGGATTTGCTCGACTGTCATCTTGAACCCGGAGAACAGGTGAAACCTGCCGTAGGTGTCAGTCACACCGAGTGAGACCGAGTGGGAACTGGGAACCTAAAATGGAATTATTCAAGTCCTACCCGTCGACACGGATCAGCATGGCCTTCATAGAAGCCTAGAGAACGACACCGCCGGGCAGTCCGTTCCGCGCATCGCAAGTCGCGTCACCGATGTGAGTGCGTCCCATGCCATGGCTTGGCGAACCTGAGAGAGATGGGCAGATGAAAAGAATCATTCCTGTCAGTAGCGAATGCCCGATGAAGAGGCATTCACTCTGCGAAGTTGACGGGAAGGCAGAACCGGCGGGACAAGGGTTTTCACCCAGCTAACCGAACGGTATTTCCAAACCACAGGCGAAGAAAAGGAGAACTCCGAAGTGCCTGGGCAATCTTTTTACAGCAAGCATTTCGCGTGGTGTATCGGTCACAGCATGGCCAATTCGCGCCTGGCCAATGCGCTAGCAGCCCGCTTCAGGTCTGAAGAGGAGTGTCTTGATTGCGTCGGCGAGTGGGCTACATTAAAGTCGAGTCTGCAGATGAGGGCAGCGTGTCCAGAACCTAGATCTGCTGGACGATCTGGAGACGGAAGCGCAAGCATTTGAGTCGCTGAAATGTGTATAAGTAATTAGTGCGGACCAACAGATATAATTGCATCTCAAAGGAAAAATCTAAGATACCCAGAGTACAACGCCGAAGGACGCGGCCCACGACGTCCCTAGCACCGGGCGCCAAAATGCCTCCAGTCCGCGCCAGTAGAGGCTCACAGCTCCATGCGACTCCTTCCACGGCACGAGCTTGTAAGCGGAGAGCGCGATACCGAGGATATACATAACGATGATCGCTGCGGGACCATGCGTTTCAGAGCGAGCTATGAGATGGGCAAGAAATTAAGAATAAAGAAACGTAGTGGAAAGTAGATAAACGAAGAGGAAACTCACCCTTCTCTTGCCCGGGGAACCTCCTCATCTCACTCTGCATCTGAGGCACACCCATAATGTTGCAGAACACGTGTACGGCGAGGGCGAGATCAGCGAGGACATGCGGAGAAAAAGGTAGGAGGTGTGGGCGCCGAAGAGGGTTGTGTTCAAGGTTTGGAAGACTGCAGATAAATGTTTGTTTCAGTCGGTGGAGGAAAAGAGGCGTAGACGTACTGGTCGACAGCACCGCGCGCTTGAGGGCGTCTTTCGATCGACCGGGGCGATTGTGGGTGTCCCACCCATGGTGGACGTGTGCTGAAAACCGGCGTCGAAAAAGTATTGGGCCGAGCCGGTGTCAAAACACAGACGTACCAAGCCCGAAAATCAGTGGTGCAAACGCGATCATCTTCCACCGACCCGCGTCGCCCATGTATAGCCCGCAAGCACGAAACACGATCTCTTACGCCAAGAGAGTCTATCGTGCGTTTCAAGATGATTTTTGTGGTCTCGCATTTTTCACAAGGTAGAGTGACAGAACGTATGAGGTTCCAAAAGAGAGGCTCAAGAGGTGGGAGGAGAGCATCAAGAGCGGCTAAAGTGGCGGCTGGGCGGCATTAACCGTTCTTTAAGATTTTGCTCGTTTGGCTGTGCTGTATCCCCGTTTAACCTTTCTCCTTTCGTTCTTCCTCTGCCCTTGCTCTTCCATTAACCCCTTCTGTCAACGTCTCTTTCCGCTTTTCAAACATTGCATTTTCATTTGCTGTCAAACAGCTGACCCGTACGCAGCTTTTACTTGACAGGTCGCAGTCGATCGCAGTCGTACAGCGCAGCAGGATTCTATTCATCAGGCCGGGCGGCCGCGTATCCTCCCGGCAGATTCTTCATATATAAAAACGGCGTGGATGCAATGCCTTCACCCACTTTTCTCCTCGGATTTGTTTTCGTTCTTGATCTGATCTCTGGATCCACTGCTGTGGGGGGGTAGTACCTTTCCTTGGGTTCGGCTCAAAACTACTACTTCAAGCCTGGGCATCCGCTCGATCATCCCCACCACTTCTGTGTCTGCAACTGCCGCTGTGTCAATGTCCTCAATGCCGAATCTCGTGCTAGCTGTGTGGTGTCTATCTCTTTTCACCCATGATTGCTTTTCATCTCGGTCCAAACCCTCAACCCACGCCACGTTGCTTCCAATCCCTTTGCCCTGCGACCTTATCTTACCAGCTTTTGTGTATGTTAGGATTTGTGGTTTTCTCGTGTTTCCGTTGTTCACTCCGGCTGGCAACAATTTTTGAACCAAATTCACACCTGCATAGCTTGAATCCTTCCGCTGTTTCTGGCTGGTGCAGCTTGCCAGGTGAATCAAATGCAAGATCGGAACATTCAGCTCAAGTTGTCCTCGATTACCTGCTCTCGCTATTACTTCTTTTCCCTTTCCTCTCGAGCGGCCCGCTCCGATTATTCTTGGCTGACTAGCGGTGAGTAGCTGCTCCTCTTCTGCTGTATTCCCTGTTATACCTTCAAAAACTTCCTATGATTTAAGTTCTCTGATTCCCCGTGTCGTTTGGCGATTCCGCTATCCGCATCGTCTTTTTTCGTTTCTAATTGTATTGCATGTCGACAATAGATTAGTTTCTTGATCATTTCTTGCCATGCTTCTTACTGCCGGAGCGAAGCGGCGGCTGGTCTTGTTGTGGGAAAGGAAAAGCCGAGGTGTAAACAAAGTCAAACACGGAGATCGCCATCACGCTTTGACCGTCATGGCCTCAACCCTTCAGCACCTCTTGCAGAACCATTGAGCACGATCCGGAGGTACTTGCCGCATATCTGGATGTTCTGTTCTCTGAGCCGCAGCTTGGACCGCGCGCAGCATCGCCAAGATTTGACTCGTGCAAACCCAGAATTACACCTCTTCTGCCCCTGACATGCATGTCAGTCGAGTTGTTTAATCTTCGAGACGCGCAAGAGCCATTCTCTGGCGTTTGTGATCCAGACAACTGCATTCAACACTTAGAACTTCGTCCTCCGATCTGCCTCGGCCCCGGGTGTCCATTTCACGTCTACAAGAACATCCTGCACATACTTCAGATTTCTTCGGGGGCATGTTCGCAGGGCCCATACACAATAATGCCGATTCAACGGGGCCTCATCGGGACGGAAAACCCATCCTGATGCTCCCGGAATCGACCGTCGTGCTTCATCGGCTATCTCTCCCTTGCAGAGCAGCTATTTCTGGCGCACAGCCCGCCTGTTTTTCAATGGCCCCACTCGACTGATTGCGCGCCCAGACGTAATATTGAGGCTTTCTACGGCCGTTCACTCCACCCTCTTTCACATAGTCATCGCCATCGACGGACGTGTTATCACCATTTAGCCGGGCAATACATACTGCGGGGGTATGGGATGAAGATATCCAGCCAAAACCTTCAACAAGGAGCTGTCCCCTACAGAGCCGAGGCTTTTCCAACGGAGGGGAAAGTCGTATCCGATTCAGTACCGCTAATCCTGCTACTTGTGAATATGAACATCAAACTCGCACGGAGCGATGATACAACGTTGTTACAACACTACAGCCGGGTCAATGTACGACTTGGTAAGTATACAAGTTTCAAACCTCCCCCACGTCAACCCTCAGTTTTGGCGAGCAACTCGGTGACACGTCATGGCGCTGCGTGATCTTGATTCTGAACGGAAATGGTGATCTTCCGGACAATGCATCCTATTCTTTCAGATCGATCGGCTCTCCCGGAATTTCCGCTATCTCGAATGCCCAAAGCATCCTGAAAGTAGCCAAGAACAACATGGCCACCTGAAAACCGCAAGTCCTAAGCACCTTCAACTCGAGCAGAATGTCCCCCGTCTTCAAGCCTCACCAAACCTTTCCAAGCGTTAATCAAGAGCAAGAAACACGGCCTACGCAACGCACAAAGACAAATCGTCGCTGCCAAGATGTTCTTCCCAAAAAAAATCCGCAGTCCTCGACGCCTTGCCCCGGGATATCCGAAATCTGCCCCTTCTACCACCTCCCTTTTGCCTGAGAGAAAGTGCTCTCCAAATTCCGCGGCCTATTTTCCTCGACAGCTAACCCGGCCCTGTACGACTTTTATCGGCCGACCGCGAACCTTTCACCTCTTTAAACCTGCGTACTTAGACTCGTACGACGTGGCTAGTGTCTTGCCTTTTCCGTTCACTCTCGGGAGATATGGTGGCTATCAATGCGGTCAAGCTGTCGCCGGCGGACTATGTGATAATAGATTTCTCACGCAAACCGCAATCTTGTGATTTATAGGATTTGGAATTCACGCTAACTCATTCCAACGGAGAATATGTTTTTTCTAGGAATTTCTGTTTGATTACTCCTGCAAGCCGCGAAAGAGCAGATCAATATTAGTCGGATGTATCTTTAGGTATGAATTCAGGCGCAAATCAGAAATGGGGGCACATCCTGAATTGCACCTCCGTCAGAACTTCCGATGGCATGTCTAGCACGTCGTTCTCCGTTTTGACGTTGGGGATACTGACGCGAGGAATGATAGCGCAAAATTGGGTTTGCGCTTTGCTTGAAGAATGCAGGATTGCGCCAAAGTTACGTGAGTACTCTGTGTTTGAGCAAAGCCGACAAAAGGTGCCCCTCCATTGCGCTCACGTTCAACGGTTACACGGACTCATTCGGACAGGTTAGGATTGGCCATTGGATCCCCCCCTAAAAGCAAATCTGATTTGCTTTCTCTTTTCCCATCATGCCCATTTTCTTACGAAGTCGGCCAGTGTATTTTCCGCATCATCCGCACGCAATCTTATCACGGTACGCGCCGCCCATTCCCTGTACACGTTGTTGACCTTGACAACACATCTTCTACAGCACGCTGGCAGAAGGCACACCCTTGACTGTTCTCGCTGCTTCGATGTCACCATATCGTTGTTCCCAACTCTATGTCAGATATTCGCTATATTTGTCCGCATCTGACTTCCTTGCCGCAAGAAGCTTTCCGCCGAGATTCTCTGTTTTGGTGCAGAGTTTGACTGGGCTGGTAAACAACCTGCATTATTGCAATTTTTGTGGACCAAGTCGCAGCTGACTCTGTCCGTGCTCAGCAACACAGTTACGGCAAGTGGGGCGCTCTGTCATAATTGATATCCGCCCGTAGACCAGTGACTGACTGTCTATGAAGGCAAGCCTGCGAATAGACAGGTTTCACCCACGGGTTTTGCTGCTTCGATGTCACTACGTTGCTGTTCCCAACTCCCTCCGTTGTCAGACATTTTTTCCACATGACTTCCCGCCCTCAAGTACGGACGAAAATCCGCGCCAACTATTCCCCAGCGTTCCGGCGCAAGTCTACTGGCCGAGTAAACGACCTGCATCGTAGCAGTTCTCTGGTGGTATGGAATCAGAGCCGAGTCTGTTTATACCTCTATCTTACGGCAAGTGGATAGCTGTTCATAACAGATAAGTACTCGGCACGCCACCAAGTCAGTCAGATAGGCGCGGAGTGAGACACTTGATTGACAGGATATATTATCTAGCTCGTGAGGCTCGCGTTCCTGCATTTCCACGACTACCCGCCCACTACGCCCCTACCAATGTGGCTTCTCTCTCTGCTGTTTGGGCTCGGATTTGTGTCCTCTGCGCAGGTCAATCACACCATCGACGATGCCAGCCCCCTCGTCACATATCGCGCTGTAATTGATCGCAGTCTTACCGGATTCAACCGCAGTCAGCTCAATAATGGGACGGTCACCTTCATCCCTGCAACTGAGCATGACTCGCCCACGATTAGCATGAACTTCACTGGTACGTTGCACAGAAACATTATGGAGACATCTATTCAATAATTCATTCGCGCAGGTACGGCCATCTACGTGTTCGTCGCCTATCCAGCAGGCCACAACGAATCGTTCGTTTCGGGATTCTCCGCGCGAATAGACGGTGTCCCGTACGGTGGATGGGCTGTCGCCCAGACGGCGCCCCCTGGTGAACCATCTGGCGTACCACAACACCACAATGCCGAACGGCCCGCACAACTTTGTGATACAGGTCCAGCCGGAATGGGAGCTGTACTTCGACTATGCGGTGTATACGTGCGTGTAGTTTTATTTCTTTATTTCTAATATTCTGATATTCTGAATGAAATACAGGTCTGGTGATCCAGATCCCTTGCCGAGCTCTAATTCCGCGCCGCCGACAACCACCTCCGAGTCGTCGGTGTCAGCGTCGAATACCGGCATACCCGTTCCAATCGCCACCGGTAACGTGGCTGGGGAACCAAGCTTGACCCCTTCCGTGTCGGTATCCACTGTTAAGGTACCTGGCCCAACGTTCCCTGGTGGTGTAGCCGGGGTGACTTTCACAGGCAACACACCTGTACCGACTGGCTCAGACAACATCCCTGTGCAGGCATCCGCCGCCAACCATAAACAGATGCCCGTAGCTGCCATAGTCGGCGGTGTCCTCGGGGCGCTCATTTTGCTCGCCCTGGTGGCGACGCCGTTGATTCTCCGCAGACGGGCCCAAGCGCGAAGGGCCAAGGCGCGAAGAACGTTGAGTCCATTCATCATCGGGAACACCGGCGGGGACGGCCATACGGACGAGGAAAGGGATGTAAATCCACGCGATCCGCCGCTGGCGCCGGTGGTGTTGCACCCTCCTCCACCCGCGCACACCGCGAATATGCGCCAGAAATCTCCGCTGAGGGTGACCATCCCGACCTGGACGGCGACCCCGGAGGCCCCCGCGCGCACTTCAGGCACGGAGGCGCCGCAGACTTCCCTCTCCGCGGCGAGCGACGTCACGCTGGCGCAGATTGCGGAGCAGGTGCGGCGCATGAGGATGTCGATGCTACGGTTGGAGACGGGCATGCCTGAGGCGCGCGATGGGGGCCCGGCTCTTATACGGCCGCCTGCGTATGGGAGTGGCAACTACCAGTCGCAAGTGTACAACGTGAATGAAAAAGGGCATGCGAATCCCGAATGAACGGATACATGCTTGAATATTATTGCTTACCAAGGAACGTTCTTTTCAGTCAACCCCGCTCACACTCGTTGTAGAAACATTCGTTAATCACTTTCGTTGTACCAGTATACATGGGGCTATTTATTTCTATCTTCGTAAACCAGATAGGCGACATAATATTGATGTTGTAGCGGAAAACAAGTACGCTGACGTTCAAGTTGTTTCACGGCCCTCGATCCAGTCTGTTGGTGCCTATGTATCTACGACTGTTCATTTGCGTGCTCCTGCCGGAGTCAGCGTGTCACCGTGGGCCGATATAGCAACCTAGACAGATGCCAACATATCTATCTGACACCAAAGAAGACATCTTAGAGTAAATTTGGTTATGTTTCCACGCCTAGGACGACATCACCATCGAAAAATTAGATTAAACGTCATAGTCCCACTGAGAAAAGATCCAATCCGTAGAAAGAAAGGTCATATCAGCGTTCTCATTCCGATTCTATCAAGACTGTCCCGAGGTTCCTACGCACGGTCAGTCTGTGTTCACTCTATCAAGTCCCAGTCGTATATCTTACCTGATTAGTGGTTCGCGTGTGATTATTCCTCCTCTTTCGTGGGTTAGTTCGCAGGCTATCGAATACAAAAGCCAAAGCGCAGTTTTATGCGGCTCATCCTACCGTCCGCGCACCAACCGCGCGTGCGTATATCTCGATGTCTGCCCCACGCCGTTGCACAAGCTTGCGAGCGGGAACTGCAGTAACGCTGCCTCCGCCTGAGCACATCGGCGTCTGTATGTGTCTACGTCTGCTGCCGCTGACGTACGACGCAGCACCGACAGACGTCCCACATCTAGTTCCACCCACGTCCAGAAAGAAGATAAATATTTATTGACCGAGACCAGAGTTACGAGTACGCCTCCTCAGAACAATTCCCGAAGCTATCTACTGAGGAGTGGACCCAATACCAGCGAAGGACCGCCGACCGAACACCCTCGACGCCGTTTCCGTCAATCTCAGTAAAACACTAAGCATCTCCTGCTCCTCGCTCGCCAAATTCACCAGACGCCGCCCGAGAGAAGCAGTAGAATTGCTAGGATCCGGGAACAGCTCCATGTCAACAGAACAGACGGTGCCCTTTTCAGGGAGCGTGCCGTTGATAAAGTATGAAGCGATGTGCGAGAAGGTGCAGAGTGATGCCGCGGCGAAAGATGTGTGCTGCCAAGTTAGTCAGATTGAGATTTTCGATTCAGAACTGCAACTCGGGGGAAGAGACGCACCCCAGGGCTATCCTGAAGGAGCAGCACAGAGCCGTCAAAGCCGGCGGACATTTTTTCAGCGCTGGAATTCGAAATTGAGGTCGGTATATAGACACTGAGAATATTTTTGATGATGGACGCACCTCACGAGTGGCGTTACAGGATCTAGAGCGCTTACAGTGAGGAAAAGTTGGACAATATAACGATACTTGGGAACTGACCGGCGGTGTTGCTGATGAAGAGAATCGGGAAGCTTGTGTTCGTCTTGAAAGATACTGCACGCAAATCAGGAATTAGCTAGGCACTATTGAGGAGCGAACCTACCGGTGAAATTGTTCCTCAAATATTCCGGCCATCCTCTGCCCAGATGTCCATTAGTTAGCGCCACACACGGCTAGAAATCAAATAGCACTCACAGGCAAGACATCCTGAGATCCCCCCAAATATCGCAGAATGGCGAAGTCCCACACAACTCCCTAAAATGGTTCTCGACATCAGCATAGTCAGGATTGACGCTCTTCCCGTCGTTACAAGCCACAGCAATCGAACCGTCATGCTCCGCGAGGAACTGGAACACGTCAGCCGATGCGTTCGTGGGGCACTGGAAGAGCGGCGGCGACGCGCTTGCACCGCCGATGAGCTGATATAGCGCCGTCGCGTTGCCCAACGACAGCGAGTTTAGAGCCGCAGCGAGGTTCTGGAACCCGGTCGCACCATATGGCGTGTAGAGCGTGGTGAGGAGTGTCTGGCGCAAAAGCGAGTAGTCCACGACTGCGTAAGACGGCGCGGACATGGAGAGGTCCAGGACAGCGGGAATAGGCCTCGTGCGCAGCGTCGACTGCAAATTGTTTATTTTCGCGTCGATGGCGGAAGCGGTGGGTTCGTAAAGCGCGCAGCGGTGCGGTCCCGCGGCGACGCAGCCTTGGAGGAAGGCCGCCCAGGTTTTATGCGTGTCGATGAGGTTGGTCATCCAAGCGCCTGCGGGGGGAGGGTGCATTGAGAAATATAATAAATCTAAATTGGGAGGAGGGTATCATACCTGAGTAATAATCTTCCGCATCATCAACGCCATCGAGCAGCATGCGCTCGATCTTATCCTTTTGAACCTCAGTAAGGAGAACGAGAAACGGCTTAGATGAACACCCACGGGAAACATCGCAGCGAAAGTCGCACCCAAAACAGTCCCGTATCTTGTCGCGCACTCGTGTCAGTTGCGAACCACTCCAAGAGAATACGCGAGAGCATACGAAAATCCAGCGTATTGAAGCTTCTCTTGGCCATGCGCATGGACGATACTGAGCATGTCGCGCGCCGTCGATTCTGTGTTGATGAACCGCAGCGATCCGTCATCACGCGCCGCAGCGAGCTTGCTCTGGAGCATTGCCGTAGCATACATGCGCCCGAAGGCGTCCTGCGATGCGTTGAGCGAGCCGGAGACGGGGAACTGTACACGTTCTGCCTCGGTGGCGAAAAAGGAGGCGCTTGGGACAGAGCGGGCGATACCTGCGAATTATGGAGAATTCAACAACTGAATTTTACGGGAGAGAAGCAACAGCGACAGCGACATACCCCGAGGATCGAATCCAACCAGATCAAACTGCGGGCCGAGGATGGTACGGAGCTCCTCAGCTAGCTCAAGGAGGAAATTTACGCCCGAGTCCCCCGGTCCCCCGGGATTGAACAAAATGGGTCCGCGATAGTCGGAAGAGTTATTGGGGACGCTCGCAGGTAGGCGGAGGAGTGCGATCGCAGCGGAGCTTGCGTTCGGGTTCATGTAGTCCAGCGGCACCTGTGCGGGCGATTAATCGCGATTGACAATGGAGGAATAATTGTGTATACATTGAGGCGTGCACATTCGAAGTTGCCGTTGCAGGGCGTCCAAAGCAGATTTTCAGTGGGGGTTATCTGTACCAGGGCTGTGAGAGCGAGTCTGAAATGATGATGAATACGCACTTGGTTCCAGTCGAAGGTATCTTGGGCCTGAGTGAAGCTGGCGAGGAGAACGCAAAACGAGGCAAGAACAGATGAACTCAGACGATGCATGACGAGGCGACGTTGGAGAATCCCTTCCCGCTCGAGGCTTTTATATCGCATCTGCCAAACAAAACTGTGATGCACACGGTTCTGGTTTGGGCCGATTTGCTGATCAGCGGAACAATGCCATGAGTCATTTACCGCCTGTAGCTCAAGGCCGGCGATCCGGTACTTCGCAGGCTGTTGGTGGCTGAAATAAGATCTTGTGAATTGGGGCTTCAGTTGGCGAAAGGCAGATTCAGTATTCTTCGCTTGAGAGAATCCCAGAAAATCCAGAAAGATTGATGCAGGGATTTCGCGTGCGTGCTATTGCAAGTGGGAAGCTCGCATAGACTGCACAGTAAGTTGCCGAGCGCCCGGGTCTTGAGAGCACAGGATCTACCCTGGTCTACGGGCGTTGCCAGACAACGCAGACTCCAAGTCCAGTATCTGTGATAGCCGCTGTCGGCTACCGGGAGATGACCACCGCCGAGTCCCGCTTTGTCGAACCCTGGTCCGCCTCAGTAATTCAACATGGCACTCCGAGCACTCCTGGAACTTGAGGGACGAGAATTTCTTGCATGAAACTAAGCAACGGACAAGAACAGGCAAATTTCAAACTTTCAGCCGTTGAAACCCGGTTGGCAGGAATGAGCTTCAAACATTAAGCCAAACAGATATTCAGAGGCTAAAAACACAAAATGGACACAAGTCGGAACGAACCCAGCCCTCGAGAATCAAGCAGATATTTGGAACATGGAACATTGTGTGAGTTTCAATTACTGTACTTGAATGGTAAATGTAAACAGCATTTGACCCGTCGATAACACCGTCAGCATGATTTTAGAAAATGAGTACAGAGGTTCTAACGGCTAGTTTAGTTTCACCAATGATCTCCGGGTCTATCATTCGGGACATGATTCAGCTATGATATTGGAGATCGATATACTATCGGCCACCAGGTAGTCGGCCACCCCTAGGTAGTCGGCCACCTGCATATATATCACGGAGGAGTTAAAAATTGTGAGCACTTGAGATCAAGGGACCAAATACGACCTTTGAGGACCTCCTATACCGCATTTCGGCGCAAAGTGGTGTTTCGGCCGAAAGTTACGCGAACTTTGATCGGGATCCACGCCGTGTGAGCCAACATTTCTTAATTCAGTCGCGCCACCCACACTTGCCACTGCTCGCTTTCCACCAATTCTGTACCGTTTCACGAGATTCTGGGCTCGTTATGCAGCCCCGATGCGTAGTATTCACCTCTGACAAAGCGTCGCTCAGAGAACACAGATGAAGCTGCACACGACAGCAAGGAAGACTTGGCTCGGATTCTTATCAGCTGCAGTGAAAGGCCTCCGTATCCAACACACCATTAAAGCTATGGGTATAGCGCTTGACATAGGCTTTCTTAGTTACTTATGTCATGCTTTCAAATGTTAATTACTAATTTATTCATTTTACTTCCTGCATACCATTGGCCATTACCATAAAACACACCAATTTGGTGTCGCAGAAGTTCAAGATTTTTTAAACGGGTTTCTGGTCTCTGGGGATGAAGCTAGTTGGTCAGTCATAGACCTATATGTCCTGATAGTCACCCCGTACCGTATTATCCACCTACATGTTCACTTCCTCTGGCTGTGCACTTGGTTTGCCGACATGTGCCATCGGCGGCAGTTTCCTTCCTTCCAAGACATGTCCATATACCCTCCTTGTAGATAATATGTACACCAAAACTACCCACAATTACACATATGGACCCAATGTTTAGATCTGCATACATTTTGGGCCCAGTATTGGCATCAGCGGCATATGCAGTGAGGTGGCCGAGTACCCTGTTTGTTGCTATTTTGGGCATTCGAGCAAAGAAAAATTAACGGTAGCACTATAGCAACTCCTAAAATTCCTCAAAATATTTCCAACCATTCATAGGATATATACCTTCAATTCATGGCTCAAGCTACCATGAGGTTCGCTCAAGGCGCCCTAGAAATGGCGATAATCACCAAGGTGGCCGAGTACCCGGTGCTCGATAGTAGCATGTTTCTTTGTAAATGCGCAATTAATATCAACTTCATTGAAGGACGAGTGAAATCGGTATTAGCAATGGGCATATCCAGAAAGAAACCTATACATAAGCTACTTCTCCAACAAACAAAAAAAAAAAAAAAACACACGGAGAGACCCATGCCAATGGCCACAAACTCTAGTCCTGTGTTTGCGATTCCGTAAGTTTGGAGAAACTGACGTAGAGATTTCGCCATCCCTTTGAGACGCTCTTTGTTTTCAAGGGCAGCACGTTCAAATGCCTGAGACAAGAGGAAGTTGGCAAGTTACGAGTAATTATGTTTACATAATTCTCGTTTCTAATCAAACGAAGGGCGGAAAAAAGTGCTCGATTTTTACTTGTCTCCGCTCATTCGTGTAATCGTTTTATGCCGTAATATCATTAGAAACTTCAAAACCATTAGCTTTTTTGTGATACTTTTATGAACCATCCGGAAGGGGCAGAGTCTGATATGGTAACAGATTCCCCCTGGGGCCAGTTCAATCCCGGGCGCACCATTTTTTTTTTTCTCTTGATCCCTATATCGAAATTGCACCACTTGTTGTTGGCAACTTATCAGACTGAATGGATGGGGACCTTTCACATTTTTTGGAGACACACATTATGGTAGGTGTAATGGTCAATGTTGCTTTCTCACACTTGACCGATCAGTCCGATGATCCCCGAGCTGCCGAAAGCCATACACGATCACGTGTTGACGTGTTTGACATGTACAAGGGGCTTATAAGAGTTATATACCATCACAAATACAATGTTATAGGCTCTCAAATTTGAAACATAGTAACTTGAGTCGCAATATTGACGCAACACCAGATAAGTAGCTCAAATTTGTAGTATATCACTGATTGCCACTTTTAGGCCCATGTTCCCTAACCTTCTCTCCCCCACATTGTTCTGTATTCAGATACACCATCTGCATCCTCACAGCAGGTGGTTTCCCCCCCTCTGAGTCTGAATCAACTTCGATCTGGCAATGTTTCATAGATGTGCATTCAGTTGGGCTTTGCCCATGCTGCTGTCCACACCCACCCGAAAAGTAATTTTTTTCAAAGTATTCCGGCCGTTAGATTCTAGTGGTCACCTATATTTGTGAGGTTCTAGACCCTATGGACTCAAAACAGGTGAAAAACGTGTGTAGTAACACATCACGAATCAAATATGCTGTTCCACATCCAGCCCGTATATACACCCAAAAAGGTAAATTTTTTTCAAAGTATTGCAGCTGTTGGATTTTAATGGTAGCTTGTAATTATGAGGTTCCAGAGCCCATGAACCCAAAACAGGTGCAAAAAGCGTGTGGTAACACACTGCAAATCAAATATGCCATCCCATATGCAGCAGGTCCACACACTGAAAAAGGTAATATTTTGAAGGGTGTTGCGGCTGTTGGATTTCAATGGTAAGTTCAATTTGTAAAGTTCTAGAGCCCATGAACTCAAAAAAAAAAGAAAAAAAGTGTGTGGTAACATGCTACAAATCAAATATGCTGTCCCATATCCAGCAGGTCCACACATTGAAAAAGGTAATTTTTTGAAGGGTGTTGTGGCTGTTGGATTTCAATGGTAAGTTCAATTTATAAAGGTCTAGGCCCATGAACTCATAACAAGTGAAAAAAGCGTGTGGTGACACACTGCAAATTAAATATGCTGTCCCATGTCGAATCCATCAACACGTGATTGTGTATGGCTTTCGGCAACTCGGAGAACATTCAACTGATCGGTCAAATGTGAGAAACTGGATGTGTACAAGGGGTGCATAAGAGCTATATACCATGCACCAGTACTGTTGAACACATCCTGGGAAGACTGGTAACAAATGGAGATCCCAGTTTTCAGTTGCTGAGTTGGTCACTATGCTTATTGCACCTTCCAAATAAAGTAACTTGATTCGATGCTTTGCGGTTGTTCGAATGACTGGATATGCTGGATTAACAGTGTTTCTAACCTCAAAAAACTAAAACCATTTTAAAAAGCGTGTGGTAACAGATGTAAATCCCAATATTCAGTTTCCAAGTCAGTCACCGTGTTTAACGCACCTTCTGAATAAAGTGACTTGATTTAATACTTTGCGGTTGTTCGTATGACTGGATATGCTGTATTTACAGTATTTGGAGCCCCAAGAAACTAATTTCCTTTTAAAAACCATGTGGTAACAAATGCAGATCCCGATATACAGTTTCCAAGTTGGTCACTGTGCCAGATGCACCTTCCAAATAAAGTAATTTCATCTGATGTTTTGCGGTTGTTCGTATGACTTGATATGCTGGATTGGGAGTATTTCGAGCCCCAGAAAACTAAATCCCTTTTAAAAACCGTGTGGTAACAAATGTAGATCCCAATATTCAATTTCCAAGTCAGTCACCGTGTTTGATGCACCTTCCAAATAAAGTGACTTGATTTAACGCCTTGCGGTTGTTTGTATGACTGGATATGCTGGATTCAGAGTATTTCGAGCCCCAAGAAACTAATTCTCTTTTAAAAACCGTGTGATGACAAATGCAGATCCTGATATACAGTCTCCAAGTTGGTCACTCCGCCTAATGCTCCTTTCAAGTAAAGTCTTCATTAAATGCTTTGCAGTGGTTTGTATGATTGGATATGCTGTATCAAGAGTGTTTCGAGCTCTGAGAGGATGAATCCCTTTAAAAAGCGTATGGCAACAAATATAGATCCCGAATTCAGTTTCCAAATTGATCACTATGCTTGTTGCACCTTCCTATTAAAGTAACTTGATTTGATACTTTGCGGTTATTCATATGGCCAGGTATGCTGTATTCAGAGTACTCTGAGCTCTACAAAACCAAAGCTATTTCAAAAAGCGTGTGGTAACAAATATAGATCCAAATATTCACTTTCCGAGTCGGTCACTGCACCTGATGCATCCTCCAAATAAAGTAACTACATCCAATGCTTTGTTGTTGTTCTTGTATCTTGATATGCTGTATTCAGAGTGTTTTGAGCCCCACAAAACTAAATCCCTTCAAAAAGGAGTGGGGTAACAAATGTTATTCTTGATATCCTGTTTCCAAGTCAGTCATTGTTCTTGATGCACCTTCCAAATAAAGTAACTTCACTAGGTCCCTAGAACTCAGAAATCCTGGAGACCAGGAAAATCCAACCATCCCCTTTGGTTTCATCCCTGAAACCTGAAATCTGAACCATTGTTTTCCCCTCAGGGAAATTCATTCACTTGGGCACACTGAAAAATTACCATTACATAATTACGAGTACCTGCCGCGCCCTGCGACGGCTTTACCCCCCAAGTAATTTAAGGAGCAAGAATGGGTCATCGACGGATATCGTGTCTCTATCATTAGTTAGTACCGGCGTGCCTATTGCTTCGGGTCTGAAGTCGTGGTGGCGGACTTTGGGTTTCGTTGAGCTGGAGCCGCAGACTGAAGCTTCACTTCCTTCAGCCCAGTGTCGAGGCATGGCGACACCGGCTTCACAACCTCAGTATAGAGAGGCGGTGTGGACTTGCACGTATCGGTGGTCGTGTTTGTGGCATTGGCCCCACGGTACAGAGGTTTTGGTTTAGGATGCTCCACCTTGACCACCTTGATAGTATCGACCGTTGTGGGAACGAAGCAGTATTGGACTTGCTCCCTTTTTTCTGCGATGGCGCTGTTATATGTGGTAAGTCGAAGATAATGCCGTATCTGGTGGCTTCAATCAATCCAATCTGGATTGGGAATGGCAAGCTCTGATTGTTAGGAGTATGCTTTTCTTTCCTGTTACATAGCAGCCCTTGGAGCGAGACGGTTGTGGGCTTGGTCGTGGTATAGGAAACAGCACGCGTAAATATTTTCATATTTCCGGTTCCAGAATAAAGTCTGTGGCTGAACAAAGAGATCACATCCAATCATACGGTGCTCTCGATTCGGGCTGAGACGTCATTATTTACTCGGAATCTACGGTATTTGAAGATATGTATCAGAAGATAATAGCAAGATAATAAAGTAAGTATCTATTTTACTTCAATGTCGTCTGGTAGAATGGCAGTCAGCATTTCAGGGTATTCCTCTCGAAACTCGTCCCAGTGTTTCTGAGCATATTCTATCGCACTCATGTTGACGCCATCTCTCTCGACTCCCCACCCCTTCAGAGGCCCAAGCTTCAGGCACTTAGGAGGTGCATCAGACTGCAACAATGTAGAGTCAGAACATTTTCGAACAGGCTTTGTTGCGTTTTCGGAAGTGGTGAGGGTTGACGCTGCGAAATTTCAGTTCACGGTACGTCTTCAGTAATTATCTCAGGCAGTAGTCGCACCTGGTATTGTCTCGTCCGGGACAGTTCCATTGTCAACAGATGTTGATGCAGTCGTTGAACCTAAGTTACAAGTTCAAATTAAAATTTTGCGCACTAACAAAACGAACCTTGAGCGGTAGAGCCGTTGCGGCGAGAACTCTTGGTAGCGGCATGATCTGTACAAGTGTAAGCGATGTGTTCGTCAATCAACCTAAGGATCTATCGCACCGGCATCTGTACATGTGTCTACGTCCGCTGCTGCTGACGTACGACGCAGCACCGACAGACGTCCCACATCTAGTTCCACCCACGTCCATCCTCATCTGCCTCCAGGACCAGACCGAGGAACCGAGCGGATCCTAGGGGTGGCGCTGCTGCCGCACAGGCAGCTGGGGGGTAAGTCAATCTTGCAAGTGTGATGGAAATGGAAGGAAAACAGGGACGTACTGGGTGGGGAATAATATCGTTGCAAACTGATGGGGTGGGTGGAGGCCCCGTCGCCGATCGATGTCAGGAAGCACTGTCTCGATGTCGGGCAGGACGGAGCGAACGCGTAGCGGTAAGGGACAGGGCAGACGACGCGCTGTGAGTCGGTAGGGTATCGCGCGATGCGCTGGGGTGTATGTCCTCTCCGCGGGTGAGTCGGGCGCAGGAGGACAAGAGAGGTGTGGCTGGGACAGCTGTGGGACGAATTAGCTTGCATGGAGGACAGCTCACGGGAGACGTGGAAGAGCGGCCGTACGTTGGGGTGAGACGTCCTTCCACTTTTAACAGCGTGCGAGCTCTGTCCCGATAAGGATGTCCCGAGGCGGACGAATGGGGGCGGGGTACAATGGACGTGCAGGAAATACTCTGGAAACGAAGACCTGGCAGCCATTAATGCTCGCTAATGTGCAAGCCGATACTGCGGAACGCACCTGAAGCTGAAGGACGACGCGCTACCGGAAGTGCGGATGCCACGGCAGCGAAGGGTGCAGATGGGATGGAGGGCAACAAGCGCCCGAACCGAGAGGACGTGGAATCAGACGATGGAGTGCCATCCAGCATTACTCAGATCTGGGTGGACGAGAACGGAGATGTGAGGAGCTGCGTAGCTCGCATCAGAACCATACGATCGGACGAAAGTGTTAGCGGAAAGGGATGTACGTGGCGCCGCGTTACGCCTTGTGTACACGATTTGATGCAGCGCCGTGTGCTTAGCGTCGGGAACTCTATAGAAAGAACGCAGAGTGTCTATCCTCCCGACTTGGCAGGCATCGAGCAGAGGAGAGGATATATGCGGTGGGTTTCTGGGAATGATGACTAGTCCAAGTCGCCCTATGAGAATTCTCCAGTCGGGTGTCCATAAACAAGCGGTTTGAGGTCGGAGGGTCGAACAAGCAGTGAAACGATGAAGTGACCATTGTGGTGGGAAGAGAAGAGGATGGCTGTGTTCGGCTATCATGTTGATCGACGATTCAGGTCTCTTGCTCCCGACTCTCACTACGTCTTGCAACGTTCGCTGCTCCTTCAGACCTCTCGAATAAATTAGAATTAGAAACAAGTAAGCGGATGAAGACAGCTCAACTTTAAGAAAAAAAATTATCATCTGGAACGACATTCGTATGATCCAGCCTGGATTCGAACCAGGGTTTGCACCTCACAGGTCGGTCTGCAACGTCCATAGGTGGAACGGTCGCTAACCATTCGCTCCAGAGTCTCTTGGATGAGTTTGCAGCAAGACTTGTGCGAATCACAAAAAGAAAGGAAAAACAGAACAAAAGGGAGGCGGAACGAATAATTACCCAGCCTGGATTCGAACCACGATTTCCCCCCTTCAAGGACCGGAACATAACTATGTGGGGGCTGCCGAAACCTTCGCTACTGGGTCCGTTCGTTGATTTGTAGAACTCTGTTTTGCGCCAGAGTTTTGTACGAGTGCGGCGAGTGGATGACACAAATCAAAATGACTGAGCCGCCGGAATGAATGTTCGGCCGGGAACGACTCGAAAACAATGTAGCTTCTACGAAGATAGCGACAGCAGAACCGAGCCCGAGGAAATGGAAAGAAAAATAAAATTGAGGCGTTGTGGCAGGACCCAGCCTAGATGTGAATCAGGGACTCTCGCTTGCATGTTTACTCCATGATAATATACGCGGAGCGGGTAGGGTACGCGCACACTCGACATGTTGGAATCCCGGAGTAATATTCAGGTGGGAATCTTGGTTCGGATCCAGGCTGGGTGGTCTGCCTTCTAGATCATATTTTTCACGTTTAAATCTTCGCAACATGATAGATGAACCTTTCGATTTTTTGGTCTTTTCTCCGGCGATTCTCGTTGACTGTACTAGGATGTAACGCAATAGTCACTTCTGGCCTGCGGAGCGCTATAGAGCGGTTCGTTCTGCAGAATTTCCCCCTACTTATATCGGATGTGCCACAACTTGAACCAAAGCAACCCAGTGACGAGGTTATGCGCCCGCTCCGCTTGTTCCTCTGTGCGGGAAGTAAATAGAAGCAGGGTGCCAGGTTCGAATCCATGCTGGGTCGTAAACACATCGTCTCTGGCATTTCCGTTTGTTTTGGATTTTGAACTGCGTAAATCTAGCTGCACGAACCAGTGCCGAGAAGTATCGAGCCCGCTTCACATGGCCTGCCGTGACTTAGCAATGTACAGACGGCAGCCCCTGATTCGGATCCAGGCTCCAGGCCGGTCATGCCATCATGTCCAGCATTTTTTGCACCTTCAACCTTTGCGTGAGCTTTCTTTTTTTTTCTGGGCGGTTCTTATCGACGTTCTTGTCTGATTTATTTGTGATTTACTGCCACATTTTTTATAACGGACCTCGCCAGGGATTCACCCCCGTAATTCAGGTCAGTTCCATTTCTGTCAAAGCAACAATGGTGGAGTGAAGATGAGTGTCTACGCAAGTAGGAGAGTAGAGAAAATGAATACGGATAGATTGAACTCACGTTCAAGCCTACTACACGTCTCGTACGAATCCGTCACGATTTTAAGGTCTCCTGATGTCATCGGTTCCCGGGAAGCCGGGCCGTTTCATCCGCCCAATATCAACCGTGTCTTGTAGATTTGATCCTTTCACGGACATGACCCAAGCGGATGGCTCATCCGCTCAACTATTCCAGGCCATCCTTCTCCCCAAATCCCAAAACGACATCTGCTATCCCCCGACGGAAATTTCCACTCGGGGGACCTGTTTGAGAAGCAACCGGATGGGTCATATAATATCTACCAGACGTGCAGAGCCAAGGCGATGAACGTGGCTGCGAAAGAAAGCCTAAATATGGGGTGAATCAGATGGGCAAACAGGTGCATCGTGATACGATGCATCTGCTTAATATACGAGGTATATCGTGGTCGCGATAATGATTGGATTAAAAGTGAAGCAGCTGATCGATGCGATGCTAAGTTCGTCGTTCTATATTGTCTGAACACTCAACGTAAATGAACTTTGCAGGGCAATCGAAGAGAAGGTGTGCGACCAGAGATATACATAGGAGGGTACGCACCACATTCAGTAGTCGCATACATGTCCTATTAACGACGCGTGAGGACGATAGAACCAAAGCAAAAAATAACACGCTAACTATCAAGGGAACTCCGTTTTGGAAACACCAGTCGTCTTCGGCAATCGATACAGGAACGCCACCGTATGAGATACTCCTCATTCCCTGCAATAATTCCAATACAGTCGGATCCCTCTTGGCAGCTTGTATATCGGAGAGAGGTAAGTCCCGTAAAGGCCCATGTGGTTTAGCCCGCAGGTATTGACCATGTTCAGCAATTCCTCTGTCGAGACTCTTGGCTTCGAGGGCTTAATTATGCAAGATCTGGTGTATAAACATCCGGGATACTCTGAGGCGAAGATGTTATTTTTATTATTGACATCGAAAGAGAGATGGAAATACATACGAATCATGAGAGCTACGGAGCAAATACTCCCTCGTGCGAGGAACACGTCCTGGGTGTCGGATCTCCTACCCTGTAGCCATATGTCGAATTGTGCCTTTTAGTATGTACAGACGAATTCTTGTGTCAAGGGAACGATCTTTGGGCTACCAGAGGTTGAGCCAGACGTTAGATAATCGAAGCAAACGTCTGAGCCAGAAAGTAGTTTTTCGACCGGGAGTAATACGGAGTTCCAGTTCATGTTGTCGATATCGGTTAAGCAGATCTTCGGAAACGCAGAGGATGTCGTCAAGAATTCGAGACATGGGTCGTATACAACCGCTTTAGCCCCAGCCTTTTCCATTAGCTCTAAAATAATGCCCGGATCGGTGAGCAAGTGGATGAGCATCTCGGGAACACCTGCTGCTCGGGAAAGAGCGATGGTGTAGACAAGGTGTAGATACTGGAATCCATCCAACCTTCATAAAATGAGGGTTAAATAAAATTAACAGAATGTAAAAGGCCGGTACTCACAATACGCCTATAACGGAACCAGCAGGAATTTCTTGTTCTTTTAACTCTGTTATTGGATGGCTTGCCACTCTCTCAACATGAGCGGCGAATTCAGCGACAGTGATATTACTCCATTCCTATCACTCCATTCCCGAGATGCCTCCGACCCTGTCAGTCTGGGGAGCTTGAACAAAATGGTATCTCCGGTGTTTTTCGCCCAATTTTGCAGGAGAGCAATGTGATTAAGCTCAAGAACAACGTTCATAGTGAGGTACAATGGTGGAGCGGTGAATGTAAAGTGGGCGGCAGAAAGGATGTATATATCCCACCGGCATGCTGCTTCTTCCATTTTTAGACCACTACAAGCCGCCGACTGCGCGCTGTCTCCCATCTGCCGATTTGGTTATACCTATCTCTTTGATTGAAAGGCTATCGGAAGAAACGCGTGACCGAATCTCTTTGACGGAGAAGTGATGGGGGTTTTGTGCGGGCGCCGGGACCGGGATGTCATGGCGGCCTGCTAGTGCAATTTAACAGACAAGCTGTCAAAGCGCGGGTGCGGCTTTGCGCCTCGTGGACACCAATTGTCCAGCTTTGGCATCGGTGCCTCACCATCTTTGACCTACTTTCAAAAACCACAGACACACCAGATATTCTCAACATTTGGTGCAACCGAATCTTAAACTGTAAGCTAAATGGTAGGGTTAGGGTTTCTTTATAAGGCTATAGATATGATAAGATAAACCTTATAAGGAAACCCTAACCTTAGCATTTATACTTTACTTTAAGATTCAGTTGTGCTGAATGTGGGGAATTTCCGGTGTAAGAGCTTTATACCTTCGCTCGTGAGGCCCCCGGTCACTACTTTTCAGGGTTCTTAGTTTGGTGCCTCCGCATCGCTCCAGGTGGTTCAAACCTTCTAGCGATGGCTGGTTCAAAGAGACACCCCAGAAAATCGGTCGTTGATTTACTCTATGCGCCCACCGCCCTCAGAGGTAGGACCGGGGGCTTCGTTCATGGTTCGAGAAAAAAAAAGTACCAAAATGGAGTTATTGTGACAGCCAAATTGAAGGCGGGCCGAGCCGGTATGTGAACACGGGTTATGTGGCTTTGTATGGTCGGAAAAGAAAGAATGAATGTGGTGAATGCAACGCACATGCCATTGCACACAGCCAATCAAATGTCCCACAAAATTAAACTGTGATGTTGGAAAGTAGATGTGAGAAAAATCCTCGAGGCGAGCGAGATAAGGGCGGGAGGACCGGGGAAAAGGTGTAGACGTTCGCCACTTTGGCTCCGAGCTCCATGCCGGCAACGTTGCAGCCCACTTCCGTGCGCTCAAGCCCCACTCAAAAAAGGCAGGTGTCCATCTAACAACTTTTCGCACCATGCCACCATCATTTCACTATCCCCGCATTCTTCCTCCGTTCTAATTAACCGTCCTATTTAAGGTTATGTGCCTAATTCATTGGGAGTTGTGTGGCCCTACTGTCCTATTTCATTCATTTCGTATGGGTAATTAGGGTGGGACATCCCCATACGAACCGGACCTTTCGTATGGTCAGCTGTGACAGTGGGACTTGCGAAACATTTTCGTATACCCCTCGGAATCGCCCAGTGTCGTAGCCTGTCTAACATTGAATTCCAGCGCTTGTTCCAACGAGCATTTTAGTGCCGGATTTGGAACTCGGTGTTATACAACTGTATTATCCAAGCTAGTACAAAGCAGGCATAAAACATTTATACCGGGAGGGTCCGAAGGTGCGAGGTGTTTAATGCGTATTTAATGCCAAAATCACCGAGGACTCGAAATTGTCTTCCCGGAGCTTGTACAACCAAAGAATCTAGCCCACTGGCTAATCGAGAGCTCTTGAAAGTGTCGGGAGTCTAGCAAGGCTTTCGGAATATATATGGCAAACACCGTCAGACAGGAAAAACACATGCTGATGCAAGTCGCATAAAATTTTGGGTCTGCTCTCGCTACTGCCAAGTCCGCCAGGATGGTCAGGGAGTAATATGACATCTTCTGTGAGCTTGCCCGGGATTTTTTTGGATCCCACTCAAGAGATTGGACAAATCGAAATAGGTGATGGAAGAGGGTGAATATGATGCTGATTCAGCAGCTCCTCCCCTCGTCATTCGTTGCGCCAACTTCCCGGTGTTCGAGATCGAAACTTATATTGATCTGAATGCAGAAAAACTCGCCGACCGCTTTGCTGCCGGCCAGGGAAAGCCCGAGGAACCGCGCCCGCAACCTGCTAAGCAGCCGGTCAAACCTGGACCTCAAAATGGACGCCGAAGCACTCAGATTGGGATACAGCAAGCTGGGTGGGGGTATTAAATACCTTACATACATTAATACCGCATTAAATACGCATATTATACATTAAATACCTCAAAAAATTCCGGCCTGTGGCGCCTGTAGTTAATGCATCAAACCAGCCATACCTTCAAGACACGGAGGCCGCTGTGCAGCCATGTATTATACCAAGGCGAAATCATTTTAAACCCTGCACTAGCTCAGTATTCATTGCGGAAGCAAAATGGTCGACGTTGATCACGGATCAATGTTTCAACGTTCGAGAACGTCAACTGTCAACGGTTCACTTCATGATTAGGCCCCGCAGGGCCGCTCCACACCAGTTTGGGACCCAAAAATTGTGAAAACAGGAGCTGCCTGAGCCTTTTGTATGGGTCCCTTGTGACTATGTGACTTGCGAAAAATCTTCGTATGAAAATGAGAGTGTGATGTGTGACTTGCGATCTGATTGAAATAACACAATATCTCCTTCAAGCCAACTCGATTTTGCTCCCTGTGCGCTGGCCCTTCAACTCCACAGCTTCTTCCACAATAAAGTTACCATTTCAAGTTCCTGGTACTGTTTTAGGTTCCAGGTCTCACTTCTGTAAATACGACAAGTGATCCATCCCATCTAAGTTTCCTAGGTAGTCGAGGTCTGCAGAACTGCATAAATGGATAAACAGTTCAAACTGTATCATGGAGATACCGAGCTGCAGTTCTGCATCCAGGTTGACCATTGAATAGTGAGGACTCCTCAAGATTTGGTGTCTTTATGTCATTTCGTGGCATGTGGAATTGGCGGGAAAAGTGACAGGTAAAACATGGTGGGAAATGTGTTGATTTTGAAGATACACGGTTCTTGATTTGCCAGTGTGAATTATAGAGAAAGGAAATGTATGGAATGAGCGTTGAGATGGTACGTGTTTTTCACACAGCCAAGTGGTAAAACCATGCAGCACAGTCACAGGTTATTTCCCATTTAATTTGGAAACTCAGTAAATGGTGCGGAAATTATTTGAAGAAATCTAGAGTAGTATAATGAGGGCAAGGGAAGTAAATTGAGCATTTGCTTAACAGCTTTTGGGACAGAGTAATTGGTTGCAGTTTTATGCTGTTTAATTTACTAAGTATGATATCATGGGAACTTGTGAAGGTTACCTAGACAGCCACCTGTCACCACATAACCAAACAGAATGAGAACAAGTTGAAGTTGAGATACTAGAAAAAACAGTACAATGAGGTTTAATAATATACAACAGGATTTGTTTTATTTTATTTCAATTTTCTGCACATGGGATTTGAATGAAGAAATGGCTTGAAGTGATATCAAGGTTTAAAACAGTGATTATAGCGGGGATTGAACCCATGCCAGGGGAAAACAATGCCCAAAGCAAATACTTAGTCACAATTTTCATTAGTTTTCAAATCTAATGAAAAGTTAAAAAGGCTTCAAACTTCTGATGATTCCAATCAAAAGGTTAGGGCAATAGATAGTGACTGACTTTTTGAGAGGTCGCAAAAGCCTCATACTGATTTCTTGAATGGACAACTACTTATTACATAAGCATTTCTAAACATAAAGTAGGTTGGGGAAATTTGCTTGTGTAAATGAAGTACTATTTCATTCCATTCAACAGTTCGACAGGGGGTGTTTGGGTGGAGTAGCATTGCACAAAAAAAAAAATTGTACAGGGTGGAAATGAGCACTTGAAAGTGTATTCAGACACTTTTCAGTCCTCTTCAGTGTTAGATATTATGTTACTGCAGAGTGCACAAAGAGTGTACATGATTCAGACTTGATGACCATCAAGCTTCAAGATCATGCAGCAACCCTTGGCATTACTGCAATCTGCATTTGACATCGCTTAATTGAGGTGAAAATTTTGTCAAAGAATGTGTTAATGCATAAACTGGCAAACGGGGAGCAAAAGGCCGATTTTGAGCATGTTTGCGTTGCATTTTGGAAATTTGATGAACCCGGCCATTATGCATTACATGTATGAAAATATTCAGACAAAAAGGCCAGTGTTCACACCAGAAAAGCCAATATATCATTATGGGTAAAAAGGATGCCTGAAAGTGGTAATATCAGAGGCAATTTTAAATCGTTGTCCGGGAAATCCCGGACAACTGGGAAAAACCTCGGGGTAACTGAAGCTTTCCGACTTTATGAAAGGGACTCTGATTCAGGATCTTTCCATTCCTCTTTCAGCTATTCTGAAATTGGTACTTTCTCTTGATTTAAAATTGCCTCTGATATTACCACTTTCAGGCATCCTTTTTACCCATACTGTACTGACTTGTATGGTAGCAACCATGCCAGAGGCATTATAAAAATTTTAAGCTATGGTGTAACAATGAGTTGCCTAATTGGCATAAGACCTGCCTAGAAAGTAAATTTAGGTGCTGCAGGCCCAAAAATTTTACCAAATTTGGCCCTGAAAGACCTAAATTTTGGCATTACGCACCGATTCAGGCAACTTCTGAGGCCTGTATTACACATTACGTGCTACCATACAAGTCGGTACGGTGATGATATATTTCCTTTTCCACTGTGGTTACATGTTATGTTTAAATTCAATAAAATAGTACAGTATTTGATAGCAAGAAGCCTTCGTGATCTTTGCCAGGCTAAAGAATCCTAGCTTGCTTATTGGTAAGACTTGATCTGGTGGTTTCAGAACTCAAATTAAATGAAGCAGCGGCACTCAGTTGACTGTTAAGAAATTCAGCCATTAAATAGTTCCTAGGAAGCTGAGAAGCGAGTCGGTGGCAACGATGAGTATGGCACAGTACTGAATTGAATTCCTTGGCCAAGTGCACTCGGAAACCATGTTTACTTGAAACACTTATTCTCGACCAAGGAAGTATACCCAGGTGGTGAGCGGTCACTCAATTTAGATGCTTCAGATTGTGAGTTCGCAAATGATAGACTTGGTGTCGATGCAGTACGTTCTTGACATGCAACTCCATTAAGAATTTGGGACTATTTGTTCACCATTACAGAGCTACTGGACTTTTCCCTTCAATTCGACAGTCACGCATCACGGACCCCATGTCGATCACGAATTTTGGTCGCAGTCACATGTCACTCGGGCCTCTGTCGAACCTCGAAGCTGTCACGCAGGCCTCAAACTACCTGAAAACTGCAAAAAAGACGAAATTTTTCGCGTGAATGTCGAAATTTTGGAGGGTGTCACACGAAAATTCGGCCGCTGTCGAAATGTCGAATAGGTATTTTGGGTCACGCGTCACGCCCCCTGTCGATTTGAATGAAAAAGTCCAGTACCCCCTTCTCAAAGTTGTACAAGAAATGCCTGCGCTTCACTTCAGTGACAGGGTATGGCTTCTTAACGGTGTATGTTTTATCGTAAGAAGTACCTATGCGGCCGCAGTTGTAAGAAGGTGCCACGCTGCAAAACATGTGCCAAATTAGGTTTCTTCAACAGCAGTTTAAAAGCACGAGATCAGCCAGCTCTTTAGAGTCTGCTAAATACAAATTAATGAAACGCTCAGTTCAAGATTTTCCAGATGACTAGCCACGGCACAAGCGGTTCCAGTTTTTGATGGTGGTGGAAACATCTCCAATGATTTTGGGAAGCTTGAACAAAATGGTATCGTCGCTATTTTTCGCACGACATTGCACAAGAGCGATGTTATTAAGCTCAAGAACGACTGCCATAGTGAAGTACAATGGTGAAGTGGTGAATGCAAAGTGGGTGGTAAAGGGGATGTTTGTATCCCACAGGCATGCTTCTTCCACTTTTAGGCCACTATTCGACATACTTGCATACCAGATGTTTACAAGACTCGGAAACTGTTAAACCGATTCAGATCTAACTCCATTTTACCGCAGCTAGCGGGGGATAAAGAGGAAGATGGCAACAAAATCAGATAATAGAGAAAATACTTTATAAATAAAAAAGAACATCTAGCGTCGCCTTTGATTCTGTGAATCTAATGGTCCAAGGATACATGAAGGCATCGACAGATCCAAATTTTCTTGCGAATGTACAGTTTAACAACATCTGTCTACTCCCACTAATCCAGAAGGGTCTGCTCCATTCCACCAGTGAGCACCGTACTTTGATCCTGCTTCTCGTGAGTCTGTGTATATATAATGTATTTTTCATCATGCCACTTCTTCACGCTCACAGTCTTTCCATCAGAGTCTTCGAAATCGACGTCGCTCTCGGGTCGGAGGAAGTACGCGATCGAATAACGATCTTCCTCC
Source organism: Mycena venus (assembly GCA_014462655.1). Lineage (NCBI taxonomy): Eukaryota > Fungi > Basidiomycota > Agaricomycetes > Agaricales > Mycenaceae > Glaucomycena > Glaucomycena venus. The sequence goes on from JACAZI010000028.1 coordinate 324,194, forward strand.
TGGAACATTCCGCTCGTGGGAACCACGCGATGGAGACACGACTTTAGGCGTTTGCCAGATAGGAAACGCAACGAGTCCCCGACGTTGATGACTGCGTGACCGGGACGAGGTTCGACCCACAGCCAAGATTTCCCCTTTTCAACAGGACTCAAGAGCTGAAGCCCCCATTGCGGAGTGAACAAGAGGGTGAGCGATCCGATGTCTGTGTGCTTGTTGTGGCCCGAGTACTCGCTGTCGAAGTTCTGTGGGTAATGGAGAAGAACGAGCGTCGTTGTCGATGGCTTTTCGTCTCGATGGTTGTTCTCGAAACGAGCTGAACCGTGGAGCTGGAGAGCATGCGAAAGACGCTCTAAGATGGTGTGGGTGATGAAGTGGGAATTGAAGACGAAATTGGATATGAGCGAGATATTCTTTTGGATGGTGACAGGCATTTTCGACGATCTGTTCAGTATGTTTTTGTAAGAGACCTTGAAAAAGGGTTCAAAAAAATACGACAACCGAAGAAAAGCAGTTAACAATCACCCTCAAAGTTTCGTAACAGTCTCTCGAATTCCTGTTTACTCCGGCGAATGTCCCAATGGGTTTGAATCTACATCGCGCTTAAATACGAATAGAGTTCGACGAAAATATAGAAAGACTAACCCGTCCGTCACCGATTCAATATTATCTTCCATCTTGACGTCGTGTGGTTGATCGAAATAGTTCTTCATCACATCAAGCAGAGCGTACTGGTCCGCCAAAATTTTGCTCGATGAATTAGAACCCTGAAGGTCGAGGTAAAAGAACCCTTGGGTCACGCAGGCGTCGAGGAGGCGCTGTGCTTCGGATGCATCTCCGCCTGTAAGTTTGGCAAAGTCGATGGTCGGTAGGGCGGCAAGCTCCAACTGGTTGACGGGGATGGTGGGATGAGAGGTATAGTGGGCAGACATGCTGATTCAGGGCGCTAGCGAAATAGACAAAGTATGCTTGAAGGGAAGGGTTCATAACCCATTTTATATAAACAGGACAGACATTTCGAATGGTTTGACTATGAGGCTTGTTCTCATAGAAACTTCGGCTTTCTAGAGAGCCATGCAGAGACTTCAGTATTAATAGAAATTAGGTTGTTCGGGTGGCGAGTAATATGCCCGGAACTGGAAAGTTCATTGTACCTTGGCGGCCTTCGGTGGCCATCGGTGGACATCACAAGACATTGATGCCCACGGGACGTCAAGATAGGATATCGTTTTGCGGCAATCTCCGTCGGTTGGCGTTGGCCGCCTCCACCATATTTCATTGAGTTCCAGGCTGGAACTTAACGTTGGGCCAAAATAAAATCCATCGATTCCTGCTAAGTGCATTATTTGGCTGATCGCGGTGCACAATCCGGCTTTCTGGTCCTGTTTTTTCGCGGTATGTGCTCGTGGACACGGTGAAAAGACATTGTGAGGGGTAAAACATGCTGCGCGCCACCGAGAAAATCCCCAAAAGCTCTAAGGGTTGGTAACGTGCTGGCAGACAACTTGATGTTTGTATGAAATGTATATTCAATAGCTAACCAATAGTGCCGTCAAATCTTCGAACCTCCTCCAAACTTCGGTGGACTGACACCGCATGTCGGCGGTTTTCCGCAACCGCCTCCGCAGAACCACATTGAACTCTAGGCCAGAAATGGCGAAAGTATACCCGGATGAAGATGTATTGTTACGGTGGCCTCCATAAGGACCAATGCGGGTGTTGTACAAGTCACTGCGTTTGATGGGTTGTCCGCACGAACCTGTCGATGCTTGTCAGCCGACGCCAGCAGACCTGGAAGTCGACACACAATGCCGACGGAACTGATTTTTGTGTGCATCCAATTTTTCCTCATTCCAAGTTGCGGCGGCCTGCTGGGTGCAGTTCAACCGACAAGCTGTCAAAGCGCGGGTGTCGCGGCTTTCTGTCCCTCATGCCCCTATAAGGGACAACGCGGATGTTGTACAACTCACTGCGTTTCATGGGCTTGTCCGCACGAACCTGCCGACGACATCAACAGACCTGGAAGTCGGCGCACAATACTGACGGAACTGTGTGCATCCAATTTTTCCTCATTCCCAAGTTTGCCGCGGCTTGCTGGGTGCAGTTCAACCGAAAAGCTGTCAAAGCGCGGGTGTTGCGGCTTTCCGGCCCCTCATGCGCCTCATGGACGCCATTAATTTTGTCCAGCTTTCTCACCATCTCCGACCCACGTCACTGAAAAACTATTTTAAACCTTCGTTCGTGGTTCGAGAAACGGTAGCAAAACAAGCTATAGTGGAGTTCTGATATGTAGTTCCTTGGGGGTACGGCTGCCCGCTCGGCCCGCTGCGTCCCGCCCTCGTTCCATCCTTCAATCTTCAAGGGCGTATAGTAATATACCAAAAATACACGGGCCTGATGTCCAAAAACCCCTCTGGAATACGCAGTCGGAGAATTTGTCCATGGATGGTTCATTTACACACGGTATGCTTTCCACTCAGATGCTATCTCCATGCTCAATTACACCCCACACACCGCACAGTGGACTAAATGCCACCGAGAAATCTGGCAACGAGCAGGATGGAACGTCAAGCGAAGGGAACCTAGATGAATTCAATGAGCAATCCAGTTTCGACTTCGAGGGAGGGGAACACGATTCCGATGTTCCCAAGAGAGTATACACGGAAAGAGTGCGAGTGCAACTCGACCAGTCATACTCCTGGCAGGTGGTACTTTTCATATTATACCGGGCTTTGCTGGACAAAAGCCACTTCGACATGCGTCAGCACGAGTTGATGTGCATGGTCTCGCATGCTCACGCGTTAACAATCGTTTCCACGCACTTCAACCCCCTTTCGCACGAGTCGATGAACGCGTCGAGGTTTAAGCGAGTTATAATCGAGTAGGTTATCAATATTTTAAATGCATTGGAACACGTCGACAACGCGTGTAGCGCGAGTGGTCACGCATTGAAACTTCACGAGTTTTCACTCTCCCAACTCGTTTTCACTCTTGTATTATTCTGGGGAATTTATAGAGTTAAAATTCCAATGCACTTTTTGGTCTGCCAGATTTATGCTTTAAATGGCTGTCGGAGTCCCTTATCTTCCACTCTCCTATGGATCAAGCTCCACTGAGTCACTATCTTCTTTGCCGTGCTGTCCCCTCCCCTCGGTGCAGAACTTGCCATCTTACCATTGACTGCTCATCCCAATCAGCCTCAGTTTCAGGCTAGAGCCCAGATGAGCTCAGATATGGATTTTCAGGTTTGCTCACTGTGCCTTCATTCAACCCATACACCAAGACACCCACAAACAGGGAACTATTCTGACGTTAGCCAGCTTTAAAACTGCCAATGATGTATTTCACCAAGACAGTCCTGGTTTCATGTATGTTTCAGGGAGTGTTCACCTGAGTCTACATGGTCCTTCACCACACTGGATGGTGAGGATTTTACTCGCCAACTACAATTTCTTTTTTGGGTGAACGAGGTTGTTCATCCTACGGATCGATTTCCTTTCGGATCAAGCCAGGTTCAACTCGAGGGCGAGGATAATGTCCGGCAGCGGTTTGCTTCGCTTGCCATATTCCAACAGAACTGTGCTGTAACCATCCCGTAAAGCCCTCGAAACCACATTTTTAGGTGCCGTATTTATACGGCCCGCATACCGTATACGGTACGGTCCCGATACCTTGTATACCTCGTATATTAAGCAGATGTCTCGAATCAGGCTACACCCGTTTTCCCGTTGCCCACATTTGTCGTTTCTTTCCCATCCCGCTGTCTTCTTTGTCTTCTCACCCCAAATTCCGTTGTCTCGATCGCCTCAAGGTTTTTCTCCCACGCTAATTTTTCAACATCACAAATTAACTTGAACCTTACCTTTTCTGTGCTGCTGTTATTACGTGCAACTCCTTCGGACGAAACCACATGCCTGTGGGCTCCACCGCTCAAAGACCACACAAGAGGTGTCCCGCTTCGTTCCTTTGGACCCCATCATCCTCCACTGCCAGTCGTCCGTGCACAGTGCTGGGGGCTCAATTTTACAAGTGCTGATCGCACCAGTATTTCCGGACTTCGACCACATCCAGTGCAGCGTCAGGCCTGGGTGCGAACGCATTGAGCCACTTACTTTCATTCTAGCAAGCACTGAACTTGAAATTCATTCTTATAGATTTCCTTCGTCAGGCGACCGTCCAATGACCCATCCGTGCGAGATGTATCCCTATCCCGATCCACCTATGGAGACAAGGTACGTAGGAGCCACATTATATGTCTTTTCACCTCAAATACCTCATATCCCTACCCTATTGTAGGTATAGGTCGCGCATTTCGTCCATTCACTAGGAACAAAACCAGTTGCCATCGAGCCTGCGGGCCACCATGGCGTCTTTGATATTTTATATGTCAATTGACTGACATTTACTGACAGAGCATGCTCTACACCAACGAAGCGGCAGCTCTGGCGTCCATCGCGCATGGCTGTCAACTCAGACGTGAAATTCATTATCTCTTTGTGGCAGGTATTACCCTTATCTCATGCCAGTTCGTTCTCAATTTCACCTGATTGCATTTTATTCAAGGAGCAACGACGACTATCTGATGGCTGCCACCACAGCGCCTTCTATTCTCCGGTACGTGATTTTAACATTTTATTCATTGGCTCACCCCTCTGCCTAGATGCAACCTGGGAGTCACCATAACCGCCTTCTCTTGCCCGGTATGATCCCTGTTTAACATCCATTTGTTTGGCTGAATGTCCAGCCCACATACATGAAAGATGTATACCTCACCACCGTCTTTTACCCTCCTCGACACTTAACGCACTCCAGTCAATTCTATTACTTTTTTAATACCACAACGAACTCAGCCCTATCAGCTACACGTAGTTCAGGCTTTAGTTGTGGTGCCGTGCCCCACCTTTCAAAACCAATGACTGCGCTATCTAACACCCGCAACTTCCATTTCAATTTTTTGGATTCCGGTGAGTGGCTGTACTTCTCCTATTGTTTGTCTCTGCATTTGACTACCGCACCTAGGTTCAGTCGTCTGCGTGGTCAACTCAACCCTCATCAGTCATGTCCACTCCGTGTCGTCGTGAATTCCCGACGCGTTGTTGCTGCCCTTAGTATTTATTTTTCCCCCGCAGCTGGTAAAAGCGGTATGATATTGTATTGTACACTGGAATCTAAGCTGTGGTGCGTGACTGTTCCCCACCCGCTGCCCTAATGGTTTCGATTCTGAGAAGGCCCGCTAGCAAGGTATATGCCGCTGATACATCTTGATGCACTGCGTTACTCTTACAACCAACTTCGGCAATGTTGTGCTATGGCCGCCGCCACCGGGCCTCAAGCGCCAGGACAAGATGAGTTATTTCGACCAACAAATAATGTAATTATGTGATAATCGCTGCACTCTATTACCAGGTTCTCGTTGCCCAAAACAGGTTTTGGAACGAGTGTATGTCCACGATTCAAACAAATCACCATATTTTCTGCCGTTGTGGAGGGGTCGGACGGCCGGGATGTGGAAATCCTTCCACATTCCGTTTCTAATTCTACTTTGATACGCCAATAATTTACCTTACAGCATTTGTTTGTATCATAAACAGTGCGAAATCATCATCTTTTTGCCACGAACTACCATCTCCCGTGACCAGTGCAGGGCATACGCCCAGAGGTACCACCGAGGGACCTCGCCCCCTACTCCCCCAACGTCACCAGTGGGCTACATAGCCACCAGAACCACTCAAAACACGCATTACGACGCCACCCTCGACACACGATATTTTCCCACATTCGTACTTTGTTTTTATCGCACTTTCACACTCTACGGCCCGGGACCTATTCCTGATTTTCCTTCCTTCCATCCACTCGACCTCTACACGGACTACCGACCCGTTACGAGAACCTACGCACCGGGCGTTCTACCCCGCCACACCGTGTCTATGCATCGTACCCTGGCTCTTTCTTTATTGATAATATGTACATGTAACACAATTACCATAGTTGTTACTTTTGACATGAACTAAGTACTTTGAACCCAAAAAAACTGGGATCCCCATAAAAGCACTTACGCCGGAGTACCCTTGGAATGCAATGGGACCAATCCACTGCTCAGGATTCTCCAGACTGAAAAAGGGATGTGATTGGTATTCATTGCTCAGAATCTGATACAGTGTATCAGTTACGCGAGTCTTTACAATGTTTGAAAACCTATGTATTTCCGAAATGCCTTAAGTTCTTTGGTTGAAGTATCCTCCGGTGTCCATTAGGATGAGGAGATCACCGAGTCACGGTCGTGCAAAGCGTGGAGTTAATATCCTGGTGAAGTAATACGTGCCGGAGCATTTTCCACCCAAAACAATGGGTCATGGTCAGGGCTGACGAGTGCATCTGGGAATGCCTGCAATTTGATCCAAAGAGTTATTTACAGTTACAAGGTTGAAGATTGAACCAACCCATTTGCGGTAAGCCTAGATTTCATGGAGGTAAAGCTCAGGAGCCTGGAGAAACATTGGTGGCCAAAGAAAGCAATTTGGTGCTGAAAGCACAGGTTACAATGAAGCACTCCAAAGCGAACAGAAGATGAGCGAGCTGAGTGTTGAAATAAAGATGGCCACGGCCTTTACTCGGGATGCAAAAGACCCTCACAAATGCCCAAGGGATTCATTCGGTGTTAGTATATACTTATAGAACAAATATATCTAGCTGGGGTGAAAACAAGGAGCAAGGAGAGGAAAAATTTTGAGGAACAAGGCGCACGGAATGTACCTGCGTCAAACCTGCGTTGCTTGAAATATTCCATATGGCGACAGCCGCGCTTAGTGATAGCTTGAAACTGACTCAGTGCGCGGCGAGCACGCATCAACGGGCGGTGTTCGAGCAGAAGTACATAGTTAGAGCGAAGCGGGGTGGACAGAGTCTGTCAGCTTTGTTCTCAAGCGGGCCATCATTTAGTAGAAGGAACGCCGGCGCCGAGCAGTGCCGATGATTGACGTATTACTGTGACAGACTACAGTTGAAGCGCACTGGTGATGGTAAGTCGCACATCCTCAGTGCAACTCGCACTCACACTCTTTTCGTCGTTCCTCCGAATGAGGTGTACGTACGAGTTCTCGGATGTCACCAACACAGATGACCGAAAATGTCGAGATGGTGGCAGGAGGCAAGGAGCGATGTGGCGATCAAGTGGCGATGCACGCGCACGTGATCCTTACGTGGTTTTCTTCTGGTTTCCTCTGGCTGCTGGACACATCCTCAATTCGCGCCCGTTGTAACCTGAAGACTAGCTCACCCTGTGCGTCTCCGACCGGAATGATCCACTGCTCAGCGCTGAACCATTATGATTCGGCAGCGCGTGGTCGCGTTTTGTCCACAAGGCATTTCCACTCACTAACTCCAAGCATTTCTCCTACATAACTGTCAAACTTTCTCGAAGCTTCCTTCCCCCCTTCGCTCTCCCCCATTGTCGGAGCCTTGCACCCCTGCCTTGAGTCGACTTCACCGTGGCTTCACGTGCGTTCGTGCTTGGAGACCAGCGCCCAATGTGTCTAATGCTAGAGGTGGAAGGGAGATATCATCGACGAGTATACGCATCTCTTTATGGATGTGTATTCGTCTTTTCTTTCCCTTCCGTTTCTTTCGTTTCCCCCTCCTTTCCATCCCCCTCCTTTTCCTGTGCCAGTCTTTTCCCCGCCACGTCCTTCACCCATTTTTGTCCCATTCTTCGCACCTGGGTTCTTCATCCTCTTCACCGTTCTCTGCGCAGGCTCCAGTGTACTCCAACAACGCTCCCGTTCATGCTCCCCCTTCTTATGCGCGAGCTATCGTATGCCACCCCTCGGTGTTGTGCAGCAGGACTGAAACAAGAGTGTCCGAGGTGAGGAAGCATCGAGTCTGCTCCCCTCTCCTTCCTCAAATCTCCAGCTTTACCTCCGCAATCTTTTTTTTTTGGTTCTTCCTCCCTCGCTGACATTCGCAGTTCCACGACACATTCCGCTCTTTCTGTCGTCCAAACTGGAGTTGACATCCCGCATCACCGTGTATTGGTGGCACCGGGCGGTTCATCGTGCCGTTTAGAGGTATTGGGATGAAGTAGACATCAGTGCGTCTTCTACTTCCGTACTCACCTTCCCACTTCCTTTTAACGCCGTCTTTGTCTAGATGTCACATTTCCCATCCGTGCAAAGGCGATCGGATCCGCCCAAATCCTCGACAAACGACTCGTGGAGGCGGAAATAATGGAACGGTATGTCTTGGTCTTGTACTGTGTCTCTATCTCTGTCTTCATCTTTCCCATCCTCCTCCACCCTTTTTGCTCTTCAATTCTTTGCCTCCTCCGCACCACTGCGTCTGTGATCTATCTCCCTTCCTCGTAGTACGGTTGGCCGCGCATATCCGCCGGGTTTCTGCGATGTTCCACCAAAGGCCGCGGATGCTCCGCATACGTTTGATGCGCAGGACAACACTCCGCACGCCCGCTCGTGGCAGAGGAGGAGCGTTGGTTAGCTTGGATTCCGGTTGCATGCTTCTCTCCTCCTGGATGAGACTGGGTGTGGCGTTTTTGCAGGATCAGGCGTATCTCTTCGTCTTTCTTCTCTGTCCCCATCTTTAACTTGTCCCCTCTTCCTCTGCGCTCCTTCACTTCTGCTTCTTTACTTCCTCCCGACCGCTGCGTCCGTCCTCCCTCCCTTACCCTCGTGACACGGTTTCCCACAATATTCGCTCCTCTTCTGCAACGTTCTACAAGAGGCTGCAGGTGCCCTATATACGTCGGGATGTGCAGCACATTGGGCACGCCCGTAGCAGAGGAGGTATATGGGTTAGCTTGGATTCCATCTGCATTTGTGCTCGTTTTCGCAGGACCAGCCTTCCAGGTAACTAGTTTTTTATCTGTTGATAAATAACCTCATTCTTTTTTATTCTGGACGGATACGCTTCTGTTTGCTCATACATCCTCCTTAGGCTCCGAATTTCTACGACCGCTCTTGTACTCGGTCCCTGCGCGTTCTGTGCGTGACAACAATGATCATCCGTAACAAGTGCCGATTTCTTCCCTCATTCTTCTCTGTCATATTTCCCTCTCCGATGCGCTATGATTAGTTGCAGATATGCACCGGTTTCCGTAGACCCGTTGCTGCTCGAGCTCTTCAGGTGATATCTACCAATGTCCCATCGTTATTTGATCATCTAACGTTCGCCGGCATGTATAGCCACGCCCAAGCCCCTGAATTGTGTTTCGCCTCGAGCGCTCCAATCATTACGGATGGGGCAAGGTGAAAGTGCCGCCACTTCCGCCACTGCCGCCCTTGGCGGCAGTTAGGGCGGCAAAGGGGCGGCAATCAGATTTATACGTGTACCATTGCAGAGTGTCAATGTTGCTAAGTCAATGTGAGGTATTTCCCAGTAATAAAGTATGAAACTAGTAGGCATTACAAAGCCCGCAAGCCCCGCTAGATACCTGCGTAGCCCTGAAATAACTTACCGGGGGGCGGCAGTTGGCCTCAAGGGCAGCAATTTTGGGGGCGTCAAGGGCGACAATTTGGGGGCGTCAAGGGCGGCAATGGGCGTCAGAGGGCGGCAATGGGGCGTCAGAGGGGCGGCACTTGATTTTACGGCATCAGGCTACATAATTGATACTATAAAATGCACCTCCTGAAACGATGAATTTAGCATATGCTTTCAAGAGATTAGGCCCCGAATTGAGCGAGAAACAATTTATTTACCGGGACAACTCAAAATGCGGCTGTGCCAACTTTTATGCAAACAGCAATAATGGTTACTCTGAAGTTTAAACCGCCAAATTTGTATTGTGGAAACTTCAAGTTGAATCAAAAATTGCACGCATCTTCGAAATAGGGCGGGCATCTTCGAAGTAGGGTGGACCTCAAAAAGTAGGGCAGACGTAAAAGTAGGGCGGACATCCTGTTTCCATTTAGGGCGGAACCGCTGTCTAATCACTGATTTCCCCGCAAAACAATCCAGCGGATTATCTTTATCACTTTAGCAGACTTTAGCGCGGAAGGCGCCAAAAGCCAAAGGAGTCTGCAGAGCATTCCATTAACGGATCGGGTCACCACAGATTGATCGGAGCCATTGGCCAAACTCACTGAGCGCCTCACCGCAAACTACTTGGTGTTTGCATTCCACTCGTTCGAATATCTTGTCTTATTTTCATTTAGATGAGTAGGTGGGATGGGACTGGCTCTGTGAAAGTAGCCAACCCAGCACTGGGTCAAACCTCGGAGGTGTTGACCGGAGCCGCTGAGCAACCACAAGTTGAACACGTTTGATTGAGTCCGAAAGGTGGTACATCATTCAGAATACCTGACATTATCTACGATGACGGAGCTGCGGGCCAATGCGTGATCTGCGCCTTGGTCCCCATCAACCGGAAGTTGTGCGTGATCGCGGTCGGCACGTCCACCAGTATGGTGTAGTCCCCGGGGTACAGCCACGCGCTCCCCGCGTCGTCGATGCGCGCGATGCTACCGAGCGTGACGGCCAAGCTTGCCGTCGCTTGCTGCCCCGCGCCGATGCCCTTCAGGCGTACATACGAGACGAGCTCCTTGTTCGGGAACGGCGCGGGCCCCGCGTTCGCCGTCTTTACGAACAACAACGTGACAAAGTCCGAGGCCACCGCCCCGCTGTTTTGCACCGCAACCCTGAACGTGTCGAAGGGCGCGAGGTCGAGGTATGCAGAGGCGCTCCCGGCCGCGACGAGCGCCTGGATGTCGTACGACGTGGGGTTAGTGCTCGCGAAGCTGAGGCTGAAGCTCGTGAAGCTCAGACCCACGCCGAACTCGTATGTCGGTGTGGAGGTGAGCCACTTGTACGTGCGTCCGGGGTTCGTCGCGCTCGGGCGGAGCGTCATGTCGGTCATGGGCACTTCGTTGACGTAATTGGCGGGATACTGCGTGACAGGGGAGACGGCCGGCCGGCGAGACCTTGCCTGGTTAGTGTTTGGGTCAAGTTGGGGTCAGTTAGAGGGTCAGGGACTAACCAGCGACGATGTCCATCACTGCCGTGCCGCCGCTCTGGCCGGGATAGCCGCCCCACAGGATCGCGTTGACCTGGTAGTCATATGTCAGTCGCGATATATGGACAACCGCCAAGGGCCATACCTTTGAATTGTTTTTGAGCGCTGCATCATCGACCTGCCCGCCGCCGAACTGCATCACGACCAGCGGCTTCCCGAGCTCCGCCAACTGTGCGATGAGGTCCAGCTGGTTCCCCGGCCAAGTGATCGTTTTGCGGTCTTTCGTCTCCCCCTCAATACTGTCGTCGATCCCGCCAGCGTACACGATGGCGTCTGCAGCCTGCGCCGCCGCAAGTGCGGCCGCGAATCCGCTCGTATCGGTAGAGTTGATATCCGTCCCCTGCGTCAACGTCGCGGAAAAGCCCGCCGTCCGCGCTGCCGCAAATGGACTGATGAGGAACGGTGCGATGCCCGCGTAGTTCCCTTGCATCTGCGTCCTCGCATTCGCCCACGGCCCGATGAACGCGAGCTTCTGGATCGACTTGGCCAGAGGTAGAGTCCCGTCGTTTTTGAGCAGGACACTTCCTTCGACGGCACTCTGGTACGCAAGATTCTGCGCATCCTGGGTGTTGACGTCGGTCCAGTTGAGCTGGCGATAAGGCTGCAAAGCCGCGGAGTCGAAGTAGCCAAGGCTGTGAGCAAGGGTTAGCATGCGCATGTGGATGCGACGTGATACTCACCGAACGAGCGAGGCGTATTGCCGTGTGAGTGCACCGGAAATGTCAGACACATTGACCAGGCCCATTGTCAGGGCGGCGCCAAGGTGCTTCCCATAAGTGGAACCGCAATCAATGTCCGTACCCGCCTTGATACCAGCCGCAGCAGCGTGCGGAAGATCTGCCACAAATTTGTGGTCGATGAAATTGCTGATCGCGTCACAGTCCGACGTGACCCATCGCGTCTGGTCGAAGCCCCAGTAGTCACGCAGGATCGTCTGCAGGAGATATGGGTCTGAGCATGTCGGGACGCCGTTGACCGCATTGTAGCTGCACATGACGGACGCAACCTTGGCGTCGCGCACACAGGTCTGGAACGGCGGGAGATAGAACTCGCTGAGGTCCTGTTGCGTGATGACTGCGTTGAACGCGTAGCGCAGATTGCCCTCCCAGTCCTCCAAGTCATACCCTGCCAGGTGCTTGCAGTCTGCCGCGACTTTGAACTGCGCCGGGTCGATACCGCCCTGCAGACCATCGATGAGGTTGAGCACGTATTGCGAGATGTGGAATGGGTCTTCGCCCGGCGTTTCTTGCCCGCGGCCCCAGCGTGGATCGCGGAAGGCTACGGCGGCGTTTGGTCAGTCGAGAACGAAATGCGCACAAGCGGCAACTGACGGTTAATGTTTGGAGTAAAGTAGTCCAAGCCAGCTCTGCCCACGTTGTTGAAAGCCCTGGCTTCTGTGCTTATTACGGTCGCGACTTCTTTGATCATCGCGTCGTCGAATGCAGCACTCATAAGAATCGGCGCGGGGAACGACGTCGCATAGCTAAAGTCGCCCGAGTCAGCGAATGTTACGCCCGGGCTCGACGCAACGCCATGCTGACCATGAGATGTGAGAGGCCACTCGTAACAGATAGACATATGGGTACCAGAGCCTCCGACCACCAATCGTACTCTGGCAGGCCCAGCCGTGGGACCCCAGACGAGAAGTTGTCCGTGTTGCTGATGAGCTCGCTCGTGGTGAACATCGCGATGAGTGCCTCTGCGCGCGTTATTGGGTCTGCAGATGTGTCGCAGACGGTGGTGTGCGCGAGAGGCCCGCTGGTGCAGTCCGGGAAGGAGTACGGGGGCATATGCGGGCGCGGTGTTTGGAATTGGGGGAATAGCGAAGTAAGCCGGGAGCATGGTGACACCCTGCACCGTGGTGAGTGTTATAGCGACGGTTCGCTTGACGTGGGGAAAGCGGGAGCGGCATCAGAGGGGGCTTGTTGATCCGTTACCACCGCCATCTCCCACTTTCCCACGCCCACTTTCACCGGCCGGCGGCGGGATAAAGCGCGATTGGCTGTGGAAATGGGTCAGGGAGGGTTTTCAGCCAGGGTTTGCGGCACAAGGGTGACCCCCACACCCGCGTAGCCTACGAGCTACACCGCCGAGTGCGGAAGGAGCCTATGAGCCCACGCAGAATTCATGGATCGAGAGCCTATGAGCTACTCGAAATTATTATGCTAATCCACACCATCTAGAAATATCCAGGTGCCTTTACCATGCATTTCTCTTCGAGAGCGCTCCAATCATTACAGATGGGCCCAGTATCACACTATGTCCGCGAGTGATGCGGCTGCTTCTTATCTTTGTCTGCTAACCTGTTCCATCCGACACGTCCCCTCGCTACTTGATGTTTTGAACGCTTCCATTCACCCTCATTTCTTTCGCCGTTGACCCAACTACGTCAGCCTCGCTGCCTTGACCGATCAATATGCAACGACTGCCATCTCGCACTATAAGGCGGGCGGGACGCTCAGATCCTTCGGCCTCATCGCTACCATTGCTCATGCCCAGCATGCATGCAGACTGACAACTGAAAGTTCGCTGGATTTTTTTTACCTCCCTTGAATCCGGTTGCGCTCAGGGTGACAGGCTGGAGGTGTGAAGCCCGGAGTTACTTGGTTGAGAAAATCCGGCACACGTGAGACTTGATTATGAAGGTTTGCGAAGTTGAGTGGGGCAAATCCTCATATTGAGTAGACTGCCTTGCTCCACAAGTTAGCTACTGTATTCAACTATAAGGGTCCGAAGCTATGAGTCCTAATGAGTCCTAATGAGTCATACCGAGTAACTACTGAGTCAAAAGAGAGAAACATAGAGAGGGAGTAGGGATCCCAGATCATGAGTCGGTTCGGCACCGTGAGCGGCTGCGCAATCCTTACAGGGAGGTTACCACAGTTTGCAGGGCTCGGGCTTGACAAATGCACTAGCTCTTCCTTGATCTCTATATTGGTGCCAAGCTCGGGCATGCGGCAACCCGACTCAAAGATACACTCTTGCTTACAGTGTGCTCTCCCCTTGCATTAGTGTCTTTATCACGCCACATCGGCGACCGAGGCAAGACCGAGCGCCAACAAACCTTCCAATTCCAGCTTTCTGGAAACCTCTTGGGTACAAAATCGCACCCTCACTCAGTGCGCCCTCTCACCATTCTTCACTCGCAAATTCTCCGCTCTGAACCATACCCTATGTCAACACCTAAACTCATCCTCGTTATCGGAGCCACTGGCGCTCAAGGACTGGCCGTCATTGACGCGTTACTCGCCCCCGACGCCAGTGGAAAACCCACTCCCTATTCTGTTCGCGCTCTCACCAGGGACCGGGCTGGTCAACGGGCTCTGGAGTTGAGCGCTCGCGGTGTCGAATGTGTCAAAGGCATGTTCTGCGGTCGTACCATGAAGCCTTTATTTATTCCCTTCATTCCACAGGCTCATTCGAGGACCAAGAGTCCGTAGCCAGGGCTTTGGAAGGAGTTTACGGAGTCTGGGTCAACACCGACGGCTCTTCAGTTGGCGAGATTCGGGAAATTGCGCGTTTCGTCCGTCTTGTCTCGCCTCACTATAATTGATTCCGTCTCAGTACGCAGGCATGCTCATCTTCGAAGCTGCGAAGCGAACTAAATCATTGAGACATTATATGTGGAGCAGTGTGCCGTATGGATCCAAGGTCCTAGTCATTCTTTGCGGGCTCGTAATTAAATCTCTGAATTCCATTGCTCTCGCAGCTAGCCGGGTTTAAGCCGGAATACAAAGCAGCACACATGACTGGCAAGGGGCTCGTCGCGGAATGGCTTCATGGCCAGACTTCCAGCGTTTCAAAAGACGGTTTGACATGGACTATAGTCGAGACGCTCCCATACACCGATATGCTTGCATGTGTGCGTCGCATTTACCACCCGCATTAATTTCTGACTCGAATGCGGCATCACACAGGGTCTATTTGAACCCTTGAACGTTCGCGCCGACGGAACTGTGGTGTTTGCAGCGCCTGCCGGACACGCCAAATTTCCCTTGGTGACGCTGAAGGATATAGGCTGGTGGGCTCGCTATACTTTCGACCATCGCACCGAAACGTCCGGACGAGATCTTTCCATTGCCTCCCACGTCGTCAGTTGGGATGAAATTGCCAAAGTATGTGTATATTGCAACCCAATTCAAAACACTCCTTAACTGCGAGGTAGACATTTACCAAAGTCACCGGGAAACCCGCGGTTTACAAGGCACAAAGTGTCGAGGAGTGGTGGAATAACTTTGGAGAAGGGGTGAACAGGCCCTATGGGAGCGGTTCCATGACCGTGAAAGAGAATTTCTCGGGATTTTGGAAAGTCTTTGGCGACGAGCTGGTGCCGAGAGACATGGAGTGGATTCGCAGCGTGCACCCTGGTACACAAACTCTTGAAGACTGGATGCGGGACAATAATTATACCGGGAGTGAGGGTACGATCCTGAAGGGTAGGGAGGACCATGGGGATTGGGGGCTCAACGAGGAGGTCACCAAGAAGCTTTAAATCGTTCCTTCGGCTTCCGCATACATCTTTCGAACCCGTACATGTTTTGACAGATCCATCCTTCCTGAATTCAGATGTAATACATATGGGAGGAATCATGCTGGGAATGCGCAAACCCACAACGTCATGCAGTTTGCACCACTAGTAAGATAGCATCTTCTTGTCTTCCGCTCGGGCCGATCTACCGGTTGCCCTTAAACATCCAAATCGTATTCTGCAGTACTTATTCCATAACCTCAGCACTCTGACACGCAACCGTATCTGTTTAATGGTATCGACACATCCGCATCTCCTCGAGCACCTCCATTGAAACACCACGCCTATTTTTCGGCCTGGAAAGTAATCTCGTTGTTCAGCTTGTCACGGTCGCTCGTGATGTCGTGAAAGCGAGATGCGAGCGCTGTGGTCAGCGCCGTGGTGATCTGCCCACTGGCACCAGGAACACGGTCCTCGAGAGCCGAGAGTCGGATAGAGAAGTCCTCAACTACGGCTCTCTCAAAGTGCTATGGATTGCTACCACAGTGCTGCGTAGTCAAGTAGCGAGATGGTTTATTCCTGATGAAGATTTTCGGGGCATTTCCAGCATTTCTCGTCTCTTCCGTACCACCATCATTTCCGATGTGAAAGCTCGCCGTTAGCCCTCTCAGCCGCTGTCTGCCAAATGTGCCACAGTAGTCCTCAGAGCAGCCTAGCCGTGCCCTTCCCATCTCGACAGATGCTATGTACAACGAAATATTTGCTATAAACGACATCCGTTTTGTTACTCGAGCATCCAGCTCAATTCGAGCCCTTTCACCCCATTTCACCGCACACCCTATTGCATGCATAGGTTTCTTCTGATCCATACCACTTTCAATCTACCAAACCTCGCTGCTTGCTGTCACTGTCGTCCGCCGCTCTCAGGCGCGCCGTCCTTTTTCGTCTTGCTAGCACTGCCATTTCCCCATTCGTCCGAGGGCGGCTTTTGCGCCGTCCGTCCAAAATGGGCTACAAGCAGGTGTTCTGACGATGACTGGAGTTGGTGCTCTCATGGGCTATGACCCTCGATTTTTTCTGAGGGAAACATCGACGCGAACAAATTCGACTCAAATGACTATAATTTTATTCTTGTACTGCTATGCCGTCCAAGCACGCACACTCTAGACGTGGATGCACAATATGGTAATCGCAGGCATGACAGGCAGATTAATCACCGAGACTGAAACTGTGTTCTTATCTCTCCAGTCAAGCTGTCATCGTCATCACTGGACATCTGGCGGGAAAAAGACACAAAAGCATCTTGTCAAAATTCGGGGTTAACACCAGCTGTTCATAAGCCTCATCTGCCACCGTGTTCCATGTTCCTTTCCACAAAGACTGGGATATCTCGCGAGTCATCACCTACTCTTCAATAGCCTTTGGTGTATTTCCTCAGCCAATGACAACCGATATAACTGCATCACCTGAAGGAGTTCAATTGAGCCTTGAGATGCAAATCGACATGCTTGGCTTAAAGACACCACAAGCTATTGAGGCTGCCGTTAGATACTACAATGGCTGTGAGGTGACTTGTTTAGCAAGTGCTATTCGCTGCATGCCGCCGTGATCCTTGCAAAGACGAATTTAACTGCTACTTACTTCGTGTATGTTTGGCTCTGCAAAGCCTGGAAGACCTTGAGACAGCGTATTCTTCTCCTGTGTTATTCTTGGTCAGCTGCCAGCCAATGAAGTTCCACAGTGTGTTTAAAGTCATGCAGGCATTCTACATTTGTGCTTTGTCTAGTTACTTGATCGAGAGGCTAAACCCGGTTGATGTGCTAACCTTTTCTTGCTTTTTCGTGTTCTTTTAGTTCTACCGCGGCGGGAAGGATTCCAAGATTTCACTCGACCGTGAGCTCGGCTATTGAGACTCGGGAGGGCCCAGAGACGAAGGTGTAAATATTTAGTGCGTGTACACCGGGATACTTCCTGGAAACCGGCGTTCCTGAGTGGGACCGTGCCGTGTAATGCTACCTACCTACCTACCTACCTACCTCGTCAACATCGGCGTGAAGATGCCAGTTGCTCGGAATTTTGCTGATCTCGGTGTGCCTATAGTCAGGGCGACCGTTTCAACGGCCAACACCAACCGTCATCGCCCCCAAAGATTTCATTACCGGTGCATGCCACTGTGCCCTGGTCTCCAGGGTATTGAGACCAGCAATAACGCTCGAAGAAAAACTTCTCAACAAGGCCTGGTCGTGCTCTATGCTGTGTGTGAAACAACGCCGGGCACTGTCATTGAAAGCGACTCCAAATGCCATTTCCCCTTCCAATAGGATGGATTGGGCCGCGTTGAGGAGCGAGAGCCTGAAATGCCTGTATTAATCAGAGTCATCCGAATTCCCGCACCAGTCGAGAAGAAAAGGAAAGAGGCCACATCAGAGATGATTGATTCGGACGCGACGAGTCAAACCCCGACCTGCCGGGAACGACGTTTTGATGTACGTACACTGTCTAGCCGTGCGCCGAGCAACACGCCCGAATATTCGAGCTGTGTGAAAGGAATGCGCGACAGATGTGGTGGGAGGAAGGAAAGTGAAGAATAAAATTGTCATAGCCCCGAACGATGCCACGCAGCACAAGGTCGAAGAGCGAAAAGAATGCGTGAGAATGCGAGAGTCCGGCTCGAAGACCATGAGCGTGCTACCGAACGGAGCCACGAATAACGATGTCGAGGCGCAAAGAAGCAGCATGGATTGCGGTAAACAGAACAACCATTGTGAGTCGCGAGCTCGAATGCGCGAGTACGAGCACAGGCTGCGCACATAGAACACCCAAAGCTCATACCAAACATACATAGCGCACCGATTCACAGAAATCTTAACGGCAGTGTGGGTGCGGCGGTGGCAGAGAAGGAAACTGTATGGAAAGAGGGAGCGGTAAGCGTTGATTCAAAAAGAGGAAAGATTAATAAAGGACAGGGTGACGATGTGAGAGAATCTGAAAGGACGCCAGGGAAGGACAGAAACATCAGCAAATTGACAAGTCCTTTTGCTGGGGCTTTTGGAACCTTTTCTGTCTTTTGCCTTTTTCGTGTCTTTTTTGGGCAACTTTTTGTGATGCTTTTTTTGGCTTTGAAAGCTTTTGGTGCTTTTTGTTTTTATCAGGTATAATATGATCTCGGAAGTCAGTATTTGCGAAAGCGCACCCTCGCTTTAGCCTATAACCTGGATGAACTCGCAGCACTGCGCAGAACGCGTTTGCTGGCAGTGCTCGCTTCACAAAGTTCTACTGCCACTGGCACGGAGAGCTAAAAATGTATCTATTCGTTAACCCGGGCCCGCAATGTTATATACCGAACGTCAAGACTCAAATCGATCAGGCTGCCGGTGGCTAGTCACTGTCAAAACAATCCTAAGCGATTTTTTGGACAAAGAGATGAAGAATTCTCTAAGTCCACCAATCTCCGTCTATCTCCGTTTGAGATCAGATGGTTACTAAATGGCGTGATTTTGCGTGATGTTGGTTCGTCGCTCTCTCTTCTCTTCCCCTACCTCCCAGATCCTCCCCCCGCTCGACGATGTCTGCCCTGTGCTTCTTATAGCCACATTCTGCCATACCCGGAGGATCGCACGTCTCCTATCTCCCTCTGCCTTCCCCCAAGTGCCTTTAGGTCGTTTATTCAAAGTCTCTCCGCGCGTCCAAACCCTCAAGTTCTCTCCCCTTACTCCACACTTCAAGGTTCCTCGCTTCCTTCAATGTCTCAAGGCCAACCTGTCTCCTACTGCCTCAAGCTCTCAGGTTCCCCTTGCCGCGCGTATTCCCGTACATGTCCAAACTTGCCCACGTCAAGACACAGTGAGGCTTCAAGTTCAAATATCAAGTCCTTCAACCTCAGCTGTCTTCAAGATATCGTGCCTGACACGTCGCATCGCAAGTATGTTCCCGTGGCGTCCTCCGTTCACCAAATGTCGATGAGTATCCCCTTTCTGAGACAAAGGTGTGTTATTATTTATTCGGCTGTGCTCCTCATACTGACATTTCATGCTAAGTTTTCCGCTCGTGTAGAGTCCCTGCACCTGTACGTCGCTGCACCTGGACAGCCCCCTGCCTCTGTCTTTGTTCGCCGTTCAGTTGGTGCAGACATCTCTCCGCGCTGTGGGCAACATCAGAGGTGCGCACCGCGCGAGGTCTCTCCACCCCTTATTCCCTCGCATTATACTCATCGGCACACGGTGTGGCTTCGGTGCGAACTGAGACGACAACCAGTCCATTGTCAAGGCCGTTGTCGACAACCATTTTCATTGGTATGTTGAATCGTGGCTCGTATTCTCGTATTGAGCACATATCTATCTTTTAGATGCATTCTGTAGTGCACTCCCGTAACGTACTCATAGTCCATAGCAATACCCAATACAATTGTTTTCACTGCATAAAAGACGCCTGCAAAATGCATTTTCGTAGTCTTTTTGTACTTTTACTCCAGCTTTTCCATCAGCTTTTTAGGTCCTTTCGCCCTTTTAAAAGCCAAGGGGCTTGGCTTAAAAAAGGAGAAAGTCCTTTTTGGCTTTTACAGCTTTTCGTCCTTAAAAAAGGGCAAAAAGCTCTGAAAAGGTTTTTTGTCAATTTGCTGATGAACAAAGAGAACAATTGGTAATTATGGGAGAGGGAAGCGGCAGCGAAAGAGGAGAGTACATGGATAGGAGACAAGAGGGGAAGCGAAAAAGATGAGAGTGACAGGGAGGATGGAAGGCCAGGAGCGTGCGTGGAAAAAGGATTGCGGAAAGGTAGTGTGGAGGCCGAGAAAGAAAGTGATGAGTGTGGATTGCGGGTTGGAAAGGTGCAAGGTGTGGGGAACGAAAGTAGCGCGACTGACAAGCAGATGGGCACGGCGGAGAGCGAGCAGGATCGAAAGTGAGCAGCGTAACCAGATAGGATTCGACAAGTTGTTAGAAGGATAGAAACACCACTCACAAGCACCAAAAGCACCACACTGCGACTTTGCCCGGCATTCCCTCCTTGAGGCACGAAGCCGATACGGCCGAGAAGAGAAAAGAGAGATGGCCCAAGAGGTAAAGATAGAAAGAAGCAGAGAAACACGCAGGGCACCCCACACTCAGTAGCATTAGCAGCAGCCAGGACCCGACGCCGCTGCTCTGGCCGACATTTGTCGACGGATTGTCTAGGCCGGAGGACTGAGAAAGGCTCGAATACTCTCAGGGCACATCCAATTTCTCTTCGTAGCGTGCTCCTATACGGTGCCCGACGCGCCGTCGTCGTGGAGGTGAAGAGAAGAGTGGCTCTGTTTACCTGCGATTCTGATGCCATCATGTCCGATCTGCTCGGAAACGTTGCTACTCCGCCACGACGCTCCCGCCATTGATAGCATACTGAATCGGCCGTAACAAGCTGACCGCCCGCCTTGAGCAGCATCGATAATTTCGGCGACTCGCGAAGCCAAGCCCCGTCACGACCTGGAGATTATCATTAAGGAAGCAGCGCTGGCGCGGGTTAATTACTCGTTGTCGGAAAGTAACCGGAATTTTGTTTGGACAAAGAGTGAATTACACCTATTCCGCTTACCTTCCGACAGAGCGAGCACGGCAGCCAGAGATGATTTGCTGAATGGACTGTCGCCAAAACAGATAAAATCTTTCTGGCATCAATTCGGCCATGAAATATTAATGTCCGGATCAGAACTCCCGGTTCCGTAACTGCCGGCCGACTCCAAAAATATTCAAGTTGAACTTGGGAAAAGTGATCAAATGAAAAATCTCGAAAGCATGGTAGTTGCAACACACATTGAATCATGTGGGGACTTGGTCATTTTCGCATTTAATATCACAGTCAATAGGGGCTTGTGGCGTGGTTTCACTTGGAATGAACATGGACTGATCTATGGATGCATTGTATATGATACATTGACGCCGACCTTGTTAAGCCTACGGCATTCTTAGGTGTACAGATGACTACAGGAGCATCATACTGTTGAATGGTGTTTCAGTCCTTCTCTGTGACTGGAGTTTTAATATATGACGGGAATAGGTTCGGGTGCTAAGAAAGAATGACAGGGAACATGAACGATGATCTAAGTGTGTTGGACCATCAATGAACAGGCACACACGACCCTGAACTCGACAATGTCGAGAGTTAACAGCGTAGAAAGCCATGACTGCCATAGTTCGCGTGTCGGCCTTGACCTTCAGATCGTCATCCTGTGGCAGATTCTCGTCGAATCGTTCATCCCAGCCGTATGGTTCAAAAATAACCATCATATTTCAAGTGTCGGCCTTGACCTTAACGGCAGGTTGTCATCCTGTGGCAGATTCTCGTTGAATCGCTCATTCTCGCCGCATGATTTGGAAATCAGATGCACAATTTTCAACCTTTCTCCCACCATGGTTGCGTTGAAACATGGTGCGTCAAGCTGCTTGCAAGAAATGAACAGATGAATGGTGCATTTCGCCGGACAGTGACAGCGGCCGACTACCGGATATGAAGAGGAGGTCCCCGGATGCAGACCTATTCCTCACGGATGCATCGTAGACTTCCATCAAGCAAAACCTCCCTGAGTTATTTGGCATAATTTCTGTGAAATTCTCTTTCCTAAAAATAGTTTCTGCGCATCTGGGATTATTTGAGATAATTTTGAAAATTCTTCGACATTTGGTCACCAAAGTCAAAAGGTGCTTCATATTCTTCAAATTCTGGACGCAGCACCGATGCCGAGCCGTCTAACCGCTCGCAATGAGGTTCAATAGAGAATTATTCGCTTCTCATGCAGATTGAATGACCCCACCGACTAAACTTTCAAACTTTTCTTTCCTGGTCTTACGTGACCTCGCAAAGCCTCGGCCCTGGCTATTAATATACACTCACGGAATAATCTTGCGCGTTTGGTATGTTCCTCTGTCTTTCGTTGTTCGCCCTGTGGCAAGGCAGGCACCCGACAGATCATATGCAGACTGCCGTATCTCAGACTCTCCTTATAAGAAACTTGTGGACTAGACAGAAAATTATTCCTCCGTCGCTCTCTGCTTCCGAATATCATGAAGCTTTCTCTGTACTCAACCTTGTCTCTCGTTTATATTGCAACCAGCGCCGGAGCAAGCACTATTGGCACGAGTTGCGGCAACGGTCGCACAGCGTCTATCGCAACAGTACGTGCCATGATTAATTGCGACATCCCTCTGAGCTCTGCTTTAGTGTTGTGTCTGGTACAATGTTTTGGATGACATTCAAGATCTGTGCGTTTTTCCCCCATCGAGTGTCCGCTTTGTTTGTTCATGAACGTTTGGGTTAGGTTCGAACGGCAATGCGGTATGCTCAGAGATTTCTGCACCGTCACTTTTTCTCAATTGCCGACAAACAGGCGACGATGCTCATGATGCTCTCCGAGTGGGTAGTGTTTATTTCTTCGGTCCTCGCGGTAAACCTAGCCCCCCAGCTTTCATTTCACGACGCAATCGGCTTCTCGCCGAAGCTCAACAGCCAAAATAAATTTGGGTGCGTCTCAACCTGAAAGGTTGAAATTTCTGACGCTGATGCTTGACTCCAGCGGCGGCGGTGCAGGTGCGGAAGATAACATCCAGGTAGTGGGACGGACTCATGAATTTTGAATGACAGATGGCTCCTTGATTCAATTTGCGGCGACTGAACTGGCCTACGCCTCTAATGTGAGTGATGCGATTCCCCGTTGTGAATCTGCGGATGCTTACCATGCCTCAGGAGGGTCTTGAGTCAATCGTTGATGCTGAAAAGGATATCGCAGACAAGCACGGAGTGTCGTACGGTGACATGTGCGTGTTCCTTTCCGGTTTCTTGTTAGGTTCATTTCTAACGGCTCTCGTCAGCATCCAATTCGCTGCGGCCGTCAGTGTTCGGAATTGCCCGGGAGGTCCCCGCATCACCTTCTTGGCGGGCCGCCCCAACGCAACCCAGGCGGCGCCTGATGGGCTTGTCCCAAACCCGTTCGACTCCGTGGACACCATACTCGGCCGTGTTGAGGATGCCGGCCTGACCTCAGATGAGCTAATCAACCTTCTCGCCTCGCACAGCGTCGCCGTTCAGGAACACGTCGACGAGGTTCGTTTCCCGGTCTCTTCACCTCGTTTGAGGTCTCACTTGCTTTAGACCATCCCCGGCACCCCCTTCGACCTGACCCCGGGCGTGTTTGACAACAACTTCTACCGCGATGTTTGTCTTCTGTATGCGCAAAATATTATGATGTTTATCTGGTCTGAAATTAGGTCCTGCTCCCCGGGCTCGTAATTCCTGGCCCTCTTCTTGGTTTTGGCTTCACCCTCCACCAGGGCGAGGTGAAGGCGCCGTTCATCGGTGAATTCCGTCTACAATCCGACTACGCACTTGCGCGGTACGCACCATCATCCATCCCATGATATATTACTCTGATACAATTGAATCAGGGATCCCCGCACGGCGAGCCGCTGGAAATCTCTGGGCTGTGCGTTTTCATGTCGTCCCCTCTCGCTTCTACTGACAATATTTGCAACGCAGCTTCCCAATCCCTGATGGCGAGTAGCTTTGCCACCGCAATGGCCAAGATGGCGTTGCTTGGACAGAACGCTGGATCTCTTCATAACTGCTCGGACGTCATCTCATGATGGATGTTCAAAATTAATATTTTTCCGCGAGGGAAAGTATTATACAACCCATACTACAATCGGGTTCCTGTAGAAGAGTTTACTTACGCGGACATAGACTTGTTGTTTCTTTATATTCATAATTTACGTTTTCTGTTTGCAGAAAGTCGGAGCGTGGGAAGGTCAGGTTTTAGATTTGGGTCGACCCGACCCGACCCAACCCAGTGGCTGCGCAGGCCTAGGCCTATCCATATCCCACCCCGGCGCGCCGGGCCGGAACTTCGAGGGCTTGTTCCGAACCTAGCCCGCCGGTGGAAAGTAGAGAGTGACTCTGTTACAGTGGCCCCGATTCTGATGCCATCAATGATGTCCGAATCTCTTCCTTGCTTCTCCACCAAGGGGGAATCGGCATTCGAAAAAAGGATATAGGGTCGAAAAGTTTTTTCGACCTTGAGCCGACCCCCCCTCCCCCCCTCTCCTTCCATATAGGGAAGGATTTTCCCACCCCTGATGGCGGGCCGTGTATCCGGACCGAGTGGCTTTCCTGTAAGTGGTACTGCACATTTCTGATGTACATCGAGGTTGCTTATTGTACTTTTACGTCCTTCCCGCACACTCTAAGTACGTCTCTACTGCCTTGTACTCCGCCCGTGGCCGCCGCACGCCTCACAAGTCCAACTGCTGAGATACTCGAGGCGGAAGCATCCACCAGGGATGCACTGGACACTGTACTTGGGACCAGATTGGTGTGTGGTTTCGGGCAAAGAGGTCTGATATTTTCTGGGTCTTACCCTTGCATGGCTTACAGGCTGTTAATTTCCTAGATTCATTGGGCCCGCTGTACCGACGTTTGCCATCTGGTGGCAGTCCGGACATTCAAGTAATTGGTCGTGTTGTATTTGTGGGGGCCGGGCTAAAATGAATGATAAAAACCATGAATATATGTGCTTGCAACTTACCTCTTTTCTTTTCTTTCCTTTTGCCATTTTTCTGCTTGTTCAACGCAAAACTTTGAGGAAGAAATTTAATTTTTGATGGGTAGTCGGGCCGTGATCTGCTACCCCAAATCGGGAATTTGTATGAAGCGTAGCTCTGTGCAAGCTCTGGGCATGGAAAACACGTCTAAGACTTAATCCCGCAATGTTTAGACAATGTTTTAACAGGTTTGGAAGCTAGTTTATAACACTGACTAGAAATTTTTTTCAGCCCGACCTGGACCCCCCCCCCCCCCCACCCCATATCCAAAATTTTAATGCCGATTCCCCCTTGTTCTCCACCATGACGCTGCTACTGCGCGACCGACACATATGCTTATACCGTTGTCCCGCGATTTATAGCATTGAATTGGCCGCAAAAAGCTTGGCCGTGCGCCTCAAACACCACCGATAATCAAGGAAGCAGCGCTTGCGCAGGCTGGTTACTCATGATCCTTCCGGCTGGTTCGTTCCCCCGGCAAGGACTATGGAAGCCGACCAAGCCATCTGCGCAAAGATCGGCGTCAAGACCTGCAACCTCTCCCCGACGGCCCCAGATGGACATCTGTCGCGCTCGCCAAAATGTGTCGCACATCGTGCAATCTACCTCAAATCAATTTTATCTGCCTCCATCAGAATCTATCTGGGCCCGCCAAGTTGTATATCCTCCCACCCGTCTCCTCTTCTCGTTTCCGAAGTCATGCAACGGTCCCTGTATATAATTGGAATCTGTGTCCGCTACTTTCCCCTCCGTCAACCATGCATCCCCGGGAAGGTCAAAGTTCTTATCAACATGAAAGTGCTTGCTCACCTCCCGATTATCCCAACTTTCGGAATTCTCTAAGTGTTTGTTACCGACTGAACCGAGGTACGAGGTTAATGTTATAGCATCTGTTTATAAGAGACTCATTGAACCGCCAGATGTGAATCGTTTGTACGTGGAATATTGGTGACCTAAGCTCGAGTCACCTCCAGAAGCGCATGAGGCCCTAATTTGCTATACGCCATCCACATCCTTCCCCTTCCTAATCCCAAGCATTCTTGACCTCTGGTATCTGCATCCTGGGCATCGATGAGCACCGCTCCCGTCTGAGTACCGATTCCATCATTTCGGTCGGATTTCCACGGTTCCCATCATTCCCGACTTCAACCGTCGGTCTTCTGTTGTTTCCGGCATCCGGCATCCCCATTCCCGAGACTAACTCAATTCACAGAGTCCCCGAGAATTTACACTGGTTCAAGGAAGTTTCTCCTTTTATTTTATATTACACTTTTTACTATAAATACAGCTCATGTATTCTACTTCACAACAACACGTTTATACATCGCTTTTGCCCCCGTTTCGCATCTGAGCCTTCGTCGTTGCTCAGTATGCTTGTTGGGCAACTTGCCGTCTAGATCTTGTCTCGTCCCTCGTCGTCCACACCACCATACCTCCTTACCTCTCTCCTCACACCATCCACACCACATACGAGTCCTGAGAATGGGTTGGCCCACTCGCACAACATTTGCCTTACGGTCGCTGTCCCCAGAGCTGGATGCCTGGTATTTTATATGTCAGCTTGCGCTCAGCGGCACCGTCAGCATATCAGCGTTCGCTCCCTCGTCGCCGTACGCTTTCTCTCTATATATTAGCCTGGCCTAATATGACGCCGTCAGATAGCGTCCTCTTGGTGAGCTTGACATGCCAGCGGAACAATTATGTTCCCTGAACGAACTCAAACGGCATCGCATATATCCATAGGGAGCCTATTCTTTTCTTAATCACACGCCCATACCATATCAGCGGAAAGCGTGTTGAAAGGTTAATAGCACTGGATCCCTCGACGGGGATCGTACTTATGCGCGCGCAGTAGTCGAGATTCTTACCGCGCGGCAGGGGATCCTGCGCTCGATGATCCACGAAGACCGGAGTGTGCATTCGCGGCCTTTCGTGGCGGAATGGGAGCGGAGCTCAGTCAACCCATCAGTGCGGGTGTTTTCTACAGTGAGCAAGGATCCGCAAGATAGCGAACTCCAGATAATCCTACATTCTGCGGTAAATTTGTCATCTGAGTTTACTGTGCGATGGATCGTTTGGGTGGGAGACCTTGGCATTGACGTGTATCTCGTTGCTCATCACATCACACTGGACAGCCTCACTATGAGCATACTCTCCGCGTGCGGGTGCGCCGAGTGAAGTCAAGCAATCACGTAGTCCCGCGGTTTCGTGAATTGTAACCTGACGGGTAACAGCGGGTAACTTGGGTAGCGAGTTTGATGGTTGTAACAACGGATACAATTCTCCGCGCTTGCCCTTTTGTGGTGCCAGATACGCCTAGTCCGGGTCCAAAATTTCCCACACTCTCTCTATATAAGGAACTGAACTGATACGCACGCTCGAACACCAACCATGCAATTGTCCTTCCAATCACTGTTCCTTGCACTCATTTTTGCTCTGCATGTCAACGGCGCGGCAGCGCAGCCACTCAGAAATGCTGCGGCCGACACGGCTGCACGTCGAGACTGCATCTGTCCTCCTCCGCCCGTTGCGTGCGGGTGCGCAAACTGATTGCGATGTACGTGATTATAGTGGTCGAGGTCCTTGTACTGACGTATAATTCAAGTTCTTCAGCCTTATATGCGTGGACCTGCGAAATGAAGGAGAGTAAAGGAGCGTAGTGTATCGGAAGTCTCATGTTCACTGCCCTGCAATTTAGGCGGCAGTTTCACGTCGGGATTGAAGTAAGAGTGCGAGGCTCTGAAATTGGCGCGCAATCCAGCGTTATGAGCCATCGACGGGGATGTGAATGCAAGAGCTTGTAAGCGTTAGTAACCCTCAGAAAGGGTATGTAAGGGAACGAAATGGTCGCGTTGCCGCGCGTCCGCCATACGCATGATCAACCAAAAATTTCCAGGTGAACCATACATGTTTCCATTAGGCTGATAACATTTTGGATCCTACGCCACTTCTTTTTCGACTCGATCTCCATTTGCCCTCCGACGTCAGTTGAACTCAGGGTCCCAACACAGGAAATGAAGCAGCCGCAGTCCGACATAGAGAGACTACTTACGGAATGAGCTGGTATCATCACAGTAATTGTCTAGAAAGACTAGAGCCTACTAGTGAAGCAGACCACCGGCAAGCATGTCTTCTAGGTCATGAGGGACGAGTTGGTCTCGAGTCTTACGAACTCAAGATCCCATACCCTACAATAGTAACCAAAATTGCGAATGGAACCGCAACGACTGCATGAAGAAAGTTGCACATTGGTCGGCGGTGCACAGAGAAGATGTCACTGATTTCGGTGATCCCCGAGGCAGGTGTCACAGTGCACACACACTCAGTGTTGTGAATTAAGGGGTTAATAAGGGCAAAATTTCATCTTAAGGTCTTAACATTAATTAAGCCTTAATTAAGGGCACAAGTTAAGGGCAGATTTTTTCTTTTGCAGTCAATGTGTGAATACAGTAGAAATCAGCTATTACTCCTGAAAATCATCTCCCGAGACCGATAATTCGCCATCGTCAGGTGCCTCATCAGAGTGTGCTCTGCAGTCAGGAGCTCCATAAGTAGCTGCTCGTGATTAAATGTGAGCCGGCGAGTGCGATGGTGAGCTGGATTCAGCGTGTCCTCCCCAAAAAGCTTTGCCAACAGAGGCAGCCAGTCATCATTAGCCGGGGTTCTGGCGTGTCTTGTCTTCTTTGTCATCACTATTCCCATCCATCTCCTGTGCATTCAAGACCCGCTGAACAAATACCTTTTGCCAACCTGCCTTTGATTGGACAAGAACTTAGTGTGGTTGTGCCTCTGCCTTGGCTTCATCGTCACTCTCAAGAGAATGATTTTGATGCTTCTCGCAAACCACAATGTCCGTCTACCCTGCGGCACTGCAAAGTACCTGTCTGTCCGCCACCAACTTGTTACCACCAAGAGATCAAGGTTGAAGTTTGATGGCATCATTAACCCTTAATTAAGGCTTAGGACCAAAAAAGATTGAAGTGAAGGGTTAACATTAAGGGAATTTTAACCCTTAACTTAATTTAAGGGCTAAGCCTTAATCTCAACACTGCACACACTCTCCCACCATCCACGCACATGGGCAAACCAGTCTTTCCAGCTGAGCTGGAGCAAGAGATCTTAGAGACAACGGTGCTGATGTACTCTGGCGACATTCCTACCCTTCTACGAGTCGCTCGACGCGTTCTTATCTAGTCAAATTTCCACCATGGAGATTCCGGGTGCGCAGTGATTTACCTGCAGGATCGAGCCCTTGCTGCACAGAATCGTATTTCTGAAGGGCCAAGATTGCAAAAATCTCGCGCTACCCCTGAAGGCGGCGAGAACCAAACCACCCGAGCTCTTCCACGCAGTCCGTCACCTGGTATTCTGGTACTCCTCTGAAATTTGTTTGGTGGACGATGTGAAGCTGCTCCTAACTCTGTGCAAAGGAGTTATTGACCTGTCTTATGGGGATTTGAGGGATGCTAGTCTTCCCCTCATTCTCGCAGAAATGCACCTCCAGCGGCTGTCCGTGTGTCTGGAGGAGTTGCTTGGTGACTCACCGAATCTCACACACCCGTTATTCCGAGCCATCACCCACCTCGACATCTGCGATAACGTCGACACAAATATGGCTCTGATACCGGCTTATGATCAGATTCCGGCGCTGCCCGCGCTCACCCACCTGGCTTTAGACTTCCGCGTACCCAGGGACATCGCACTGGGGCTGCTCGAGCAATGCCCGGCTCAAACTTCTTATTATGCTTTGGCCCCAATTCTATGACGATCTGTACGAGGAGGCTCAAGAGCCTCACGTCTACGACGTGCGCTTCGTAATTTGACTGCTTGAGGACCACTGGAAAGATTGGGAAACCGGCGCGAAAGGGCTTTCTGATACCTGGGCGCAAGGAGATGATTTCGTTGCGCTCAAACGAAATGGGCAGATCGACGGTAACGCGTCTCTTTTTTACTGCCTTTCATCGTCCCTAACACAGTCATCCCAGCGACGAGGTATTGGCTAGTCTAGGACACATGCATGTAACGTTGTCCACGGACTTCTCGCCAAATATATTCTCTGCCCACATGGACTTTTATTCCGAGAGGCATAGCAGCACTTTCTTAATATCCGCAATGTTTCCATTTCGCTTTCGTCCAGGTGCTCAATCTCGATTCTTTCCAAGGTATTCGCCGGCGCTTATGGCCTTACATTCACGTTTACGCGGTAGTGAGTATTAATTCGGACTCACGGTTGTGGAGCCCATGTGCGTAAGGAATGAAGCATATCTTCAACAGACACAGCGCCTTACCCTGATGCACCTCAGTAGCCTTAAGCGGGGCTCCTTCGTCCGACAGCTTTCTGCGATTGGCTCGATGTCCCACTCCTTGCCGTCGAAGGCACTAGTCGTACGCCGATGCATGACTTTGGTTCTAGATTCGGAGCTCCACAATTGATTTACTCTTGGTACGGATCCATATCTGGATTTCCTCCGAGTTCCAGGAAATCATTGCGATTCCAGCATTTCACAGCTAGGATTTTCAGTCACGCCTTGAAATGCAAAGTCATGTGCCTAACTGTCTTGTCAGATGCTTTGGTTCCATTCAGCGCGGCTGGAGGTTCTGTATTGGAAGTTTTGCTCGCCCAGCTTGTGAATCCGCAATGGATATAGTAGCTCCAGTGAGTTCTATTCCAATTTCATTCACAAGTGGTACATAGCGCGATTAAAAATGCCTTGAATCTCGCTATTGCCATTCCTTGTATTCCGACCTCAATCAGAGTTGGCCTCGGCGGTAATGTCGACTGGCTCGGGGCGTTCCTAGGCGTGGTGGGTCTCATCTTGTTCAATTTTTCATTCAAGTGAGCCAGCGCCAGTCGCGTCGCGTGGTTCAACAGATTCTAACACCGCTTGTAGCCAAGCACCTCTCGCCGGATGAGCGTCGCCTTCGAAGATCGCTCCAGTGGCGAGAGGACTTGTGACGCTTCCTCTCTTTACTCTGAGAAACTCAAGGCGCAAAATCGCCCATACTCCCATTCGGCATTTGGAAGGCACCTACGTTCCTCTCCGTGATGTGAAGCGCATTTTTGTCGTTCATGTCTTTCGGGATTTTCATATTCTGTGCGTACAAAGGAATCTGTACTCGCCTATTTGTCCATTACCATGAAATGTTGGGATAGACCACATCCGATTCATCCACGACTTCCGTGGCACGACAGCGCTTCAGAGCATGGCTTGGCTAGTACCGTTCACAATCAATGGCTTCATTGCCGTGTGTCTCGTAGTCGCCCTCATAAGTAGAGTCCCTGCTCAAGTGATATTCTGGGTAAGTGAGCCACAACGCAAACCTTTCTCGGACTGAAATTTCTCTCCGTGTGCTTTCAGGCTGGCCTCGTCGCGGTAATGATCGTCAACATCCTCATGATGACCACCCGGTCTCAGGATCATACTGGGCAGCCCCCTTTGTTGCCGCGCTGATTGCCCCCTTCGGGCGGACATGACAATCACTGCCGCCCAACTAGTCGCGTCGAACACTGTCCGGCGCAGCGAGCAGGGTGTCGCCGGTTCACTCGTCAGGACTGCACTAAATTACGGGTGAGTCGCATCATCGTGAGATACTAGCTCGCTAAAAGACGTGCCCGTATCTGTAGGATGGCGCTTGGCATTGGACTCAGCGGAACGGTTGAGGCTTACACGAACGCTAGCGGGACACAGCCGCGTCGCGGATTGCGCGGTGCGATGTATCTTGGCTGTGGGATGGCCATTCTCGGTATTTCTATCGTACTTTTTTTTGTCTGGGTGCCCAAGGATAAGAGGGAGGGCTATGAGGAAGTACCAAAGAAGATAGTGGTATAGAGCGGGCCACATTTAACCAACTAATCTAGACATTTCGAATCATCTTCATTGTCGAGGAAACAGACAAACGAAAGGAACGCACTTTGGCCACCTCCCAAGTCAGATTCTTCTGTCAGCAAGTGCACCCAAACTGTGTCTCGCATGTCGCAAAGGTGGTTCACCTGTAACATTACCATCGGCGCGATGCAGACCTAAAGGCACGAGTGGGACGCACACAGGAGAGATTTGTGTCGCTTGCGCCAGTCCACCACCGCGTCGAAGCGGAACATAGAGCGCGAGTCAAGCTTCATCGATGCTGAGGCGTTGATTAGCCATCAATTGCGGAAGATGAAGAGACTTAAAAAGGCACCCGAAACTGCCTTGAGAGAAATCTGGCGGCTCAAGTCAGTCGACCCCTGTGTGCGTCGGTGCACAACGACCGACACTCGCAAATTCAAGCTGCGTGGCTTTCTCCAAGTGATGAATCTCGACATTCCAAGCATCCCAGTAGTTCGGCCGATTTTCAAGATGACGAGCCCGCCACTGGCGCCGTCTTGGATGAGCTCACGTCTGCCGGCAGATGCACGCTCTTACCACAAGGACGTGCAGTAAAGGATGTACCCGAGCTGCAATCCTGTAGGCTCGTAATCCGCCCATTGGAGATGGTCAGCTGTACGCTGGCGTTCCGCAGCACGAAGTGGTCCGCGCCGATCGCGTACACTCCGACATCCCTCAGTATACCAGAAGCAGCAGATAGGAAGTAAGAAGACTTGCCCGACACCGGCGAGAAACCTTACGCCTCAGTCACTGGCGGCGCCGCCTGCACCCCGGGCCTCGCCCCTCCCGCAGTGCACAAGCGCATGCTCCCGCCATTCCGTCCGCTGCCAGTTGTGCGGCCTGCATCCTCGGCACGCTGTCACCAGTGCGGAGCGGGACCTGCGCGACCTCGAGCCAAGAGAAGAACATCGTGTTGTACGCGACGAGCTGGTCGAGCGATGGGACCGAAGCGACACCCGGGACCCGAGTGTGACCTATGTACCCGGCATCCCCGAGTCTTGAAGCCGCAGTCCTACCCATTCACCGAAACAAAGACAACTCGTCTCTGCGCGGGTTCGAAGCGATGTACCCCAACGGGAAAGCAAACCGGCGCGAAGCGCCTAGACACTGCAAAAATTGCCTCCCGGATGGACTAAGCCACACATAGCCCAAATGAAGAACGCGAAAAGGGATGAAGTGGAAGGCGAGGCGTAAAGAGGAGTCGACGAAATGAAAAAAAGCAAAAGCGAGAAAGTAAGACGCAATAAAACCAGCGAAGCTATAATATGGGTCTCGGGTAAACGCGACGGACCGTAAAACCCGGTGTAGCAAAAGCCGGGCGGGCGATATAGCAGATTATAATGCAAAGGAAGCGAGCAGTGCAACACAACTGAAACGGCCCCGGGGCCTAAGCCCCGACACGACGGGTAGACAACGACTTCAAACAGGCGCGATGTGAAAAGCTCGGCCGTAGTCCCGTCCTCCGCCATAACGGGGTTGGAAAGGAGCGAGGGAAGCGCAAGGTGTAGGGAACAAAAGTAGCGCGAATGACGAGCAGATGGGCGAGCCGGAGAGCGAGCAGGATCGAAAGTGAGCAGCGTACCCGAATAGGATTCAAAAAGTCGGCAGAAGAATGAAAACACCACTCGCCGGAGCACCAAAAGCACCACACTGCGACTTTGCCCGGCATTCCTTCGCGAGGCACAACGCCGATATACCCGAGAGGAGAAAAGAGGGATGGCGCAAGAGGTAAAGATAGAAAGAAGCGAAGAAGAAACACGCAGGGCACCACTCCGTAGCATTAGCAGCAGCCAGGACACGACGTGGCGGCGCACCGACCCGACGCCGCTGCTCTGGCCGACATTTGTTGGCGCACTGTATGGACCGGAGGACTGGGAGAGGCTCGAATACTCTCAGAGGCACATCCAATTTCTCTTCGTAGTGCGCTCCTATACGGTGCCTGACGTGCCGTCGTCGTGGGTGAAAAGAAGAGTGGCTCTGTTTGTCTGGGATTTTGATGCCATCATGTCCGAATCTCTTCCTTGCTTCTCCACCATGACGTTGCTACGCCGCGACCTGTCCCGCGATTGATAGCACTGAATTGACCGTAACGAGCTGGCCATGCGCCTCGAACAGCACCGATAATTTCGGCGAGTCGCGGAGCCAAGCCCCATCACGACTCGGAGATTATCATTAAAGGAAGCAGCGCTAGCGCGGGCTGGTTATAATTACTCGCTGTCGGAAAATAAGCGGAATAGCTGTAATTCACTCTTTGTCCAATGAATTACACCTATTCCGCTTACCTTCCGACAGAGCGAGTATATAAGGGAAGACTTCTACTCGTTACGCCATTACCTCCCTAGTCGAAGCCTAACAATGTCGAAAATAGACGTTCATCACCACATATACGCACCGCGCATGGTTGAAGGTGCGAAATGCCACCCCATCAGTCTTACGCGAACTGACAACCAGTAGCTCTGGAAGCGGCGGGCGGTGATCCTTCCGGCTGGTTCGTTCCCCCGGTGTGGACTGTAGAAGCCGACCAAGCTATCTGCTCCAAGATCGGCGTCAAGACCTCCATCCTCTCCCCGACGGCTCCGGGCCCGAGCATCATCGCGGATCCGACGGCCGCTGCGAAGCTGGCCCGCGACCTCAACGTCTACTCCGCCCAAGTCCGCGACGCGGATCCCAAAGCCTACGGCTTCTTCGCATCTGTGCCGTCGCTCTTCGACACAGAGCGCTGTCTGGCGGAGATCGCATACGCGCTGGACGAGCTACACGCGGACGGTGTCGTGCTGATGACACGGTACGGCTCTGGCAACGCGTATCTCGGCTCCCCGGCGTTCGCGCCGGTGTGGGAGGAGCTGGACAGACGGGGGGCGGTCGTGTTCGTGCACCCGACCCACTCGGGCAGCGGGGGGCAGGTGAACGCCGCGGCACCGCAGCCGCTGTTCGACTACCCGCACGAGACGACGCGCGCAGCCATGGACCTCATTATGAGCGGCTTCAAGCGCAAGTACGCGCGGTGCCGGGTGGTGCTCTCGCACGCGGGCGGGACGCTGCCATACCTGATCCACCGGCTCACCATGCTCGTGCACACGCAGTGGGCGGACGGGCGCACAGAGGACGAGCTGGTCGAGGAGGCGCAGTCCTTCTACTTCGACCTGGCCCTGTCGAGCAATCCCGTCCAGCTGCCCGCCCTCCTCAAGTTTGCGAAGCCGGGCCATATCTTGTTCGGGAGCGACGTCCCAAATGCGCCCAATTCATATGTTGAGAAGATCACAAAGTTTTTGGACGACTTTGACATGGACCAGGACACGAGGGATGAGATTTATTTCGGAGCGGCGAGGAAACTGTTCCCTAGGTTGGCTGTTTGAGACTGTACTATTCTGTAAAAGTTTGACTACTGCCATGTACTTTTATGACACGTCTATTTTCCTGCAACTTATTAAGCTTTGTGGACTAGAGAAAGATGATGCAAGTAAATCATTTGATCCGGCGTTGACCGGAAAAAGTAGCTTTCTTTCGTCCCACCACAATATCGTGTAGAGAGAAGAGGGTTGTGCATCGGATAGTACCTCGCCGTGGCCAGCGGCGAACCTGGGGAAGACCAGGGAGAGGCAGGTGATCGAGGTAGAGAGTCGAGACCCGAGAGGGCAATGGTGGAGGTGGGAGAAGATAACTTGAAGCAGAGACCTTCACGATTCGGGTGACCCTGTACGCGACACTCAGCCCTGGCGGCCAGGAATGGGAATCAGGCAGCAGGAGCGTCGTGTAGGCCCAAGGAAAAGAGCAACTTGAAGGATGAGCGGGAGGCGAAGGGAGGCCGCGCAGGAGGCGCCATCACGGTTTTATGGCGGAGTGCGGAGCAAAGTCCGTGATCCCTTATGAGCACGAGGTATGCCATATGAGAGGAAATAGCACTATCTAGCCAAAAAGCCTTAAATTCATTAGATTCAAATCTAATGAAACTCTGAAAAAGCATTCAAATGAGGCGCTGCACAGCCCCTATTTTCCGTTGCATGATAGATGGGGTCAAATAAAAATCGAGGGCTCAAAAATCTCATCTCACAGATCAAAAGTATGACTACATGTTGTAATGAAGGCTAATTATTGGGTGATTAGATTTATGTCGGGGAACAATTTCGGTCATCTTGCCGAGATGCCGGGACAGCTGTAAGAACCCCATAGGGCTCAGATCTCACTTGGAATTTTTTCGACCCTCTTCCAAATTATAATCTCAGATCTGGAAGGGGGGTCCCTACCCCCTCTTCAGAATTTCTTACCGCCCTTCTCCCGTCAGTCACACCACCGCAGGGAGCTGTTCCAAACCGATTTTTCGGAGTTTGGCCTCCATTCGGGGTATCGACATCCTTCTCCCGTCGGTCACACCACCGCCTTCTGACCCAATTCAAGAGTTTCTGTGCTCTTCCGCGACGTCCTCGGACTGTTATTCCCAGGTCTCATCCACCCCAGGCGGCAACTTTCTGGTTTGCACTTTCCTATTCACTTGGATTTTACTCAAATCATTCAGTACCCCACAGATTCAACTGGGGAATACTCAGGCGGGAAAGCTGATTCTTCGCTGTCAGCAGAACTGGAAGCCGCCTTCGTAGTTTGTACATTATATCTTCCGACCCCGCACGCTCAATAGCACACAGTTCTAATCAATGTCTACGACGACATCTTTCAACTGGCCTGTCCTCCCGCCGCCGCATCCCGAGTCGCCTGTCGAATCACCGCCGGGGGGACCCACAATCGGTCGCTGATATGGACAAGTCGCGCACTCAACGGGCGTCTGAGGTTGACGTATGCAACATCCTCCCGCCGACGGTGTGGTGTTCCCGAGCTCCAACATCAAAAAGGCGGGATGCCGATTCCCGTCTCTGGTTCAAAGGCAAAGAAATCGCGCCACCTAAGTGAGAACCCCACTATAGGTGCCAGGTTGAAATTCATCAAGTTTTTTTTTTTTTCCTAGGTATAACTGCGCCTTTATAGTACATGCCATACATGCCTAGCATTTCAGTTTTGCTTCTGAATGTGAAATAATGCTTGCGTCTCGTCGTATACGTTGATCAGTGCCATCTCGGGAGGGCAAGTGACCTCTCCCTCAGCCACTGACAATGTGCCGTGCTTTAACGCGGGAGCGGCAACGATACCCACAGAATGTGCCACTATTTACGTGAAGCCCGGCACATTCAGTGAATATGCCGGGCTTAATTGGTATGTACCGGGCTTCAGAATATTCAGTAGGTACGCTCTTTGTCTATCCTGTGCACTAACTCTAGTTATCCCTCACTTGGGGGTCCAAATAAAGGATACCTGAGCTTACAATTTCACCTGACGCAGGGGCTGTCAGACAACCGTAATAAGCCTCAGAATCCGATTCCGAAGAGACCCAAGGTTTGGTCAAGTTTTCGGCCTGACACAGCCAAACTAGTGTAGTACATAATATATCACTAGGTGTTTTGGCTCTCAAAGTGTTCGACGAACTTGTTTGATATGCTTGGCGCTGACAATTTACTGTAACCGAGTTTCGGTCACAAAACATTAATCGTTGAACTGTCCAAACGCAACGGTGGGATCTGTGACCAAAAGATGCAGTGAATATTCTCGTGATCAACATGAGATGCGGTAAGTTGTGTACGCACCTGAGGGAACGATTTGATCCCTACGTCGCAATTCGACTCGGAATGTATCGAGTCCATCATGCCCACTTGAACTTGGAACTCTTTCTGCTTGAAAAAGATCAGAGCCAAACGTAGAATTGTGCTAAACCATATACCCCACTGCTTGCGCCAGAATTTGCAGTCTTCGAGTCAGAGTGAGGAGTGGAACCAGAGCCGGAGGCGAATTCCATGGCCCGGAGCGCGGAGCGGGTCGAGACTTCCAGCTGACCCTTTCCACGCACAGAGGTGCGGACGTTCAGCGAGGCGAGGATCGAGTTGACATATACTATACAGTAAAGGATGGAATTGAGTACAAGAACAAAACCGATCCCGGGTGCACATACGTTTGCCCACGAGCTCGTAGAATGGTATCCAATAAAAGTGATTTGGGTATGCAACATCCTGGTACATTATGAGAAGGTGACGGATGTACTCGACTGGGACGTTGAACTTACCAGGATGAAGAGCATGGCGATGCAAACACTGAGGAAAATACTCAGAATGGGAATGCTGCATCCAATGGGCGTACTCACGCAGTAAGAATCCCGCGCGACATGGCATGCATAATGAGTGAGTCGATCATATCTCGTGTGCTGAAATGAGGGTCATTCCCGCATCGGCTTTTGCTGCAGAGCCAGACAGTATGTACTCACCTTCGTACCCCAGCTGCCTTTCGTGATCGCAGATAGTATATGAGTGAGATGGTGATCGTGATGTCGCACACAAGCCCAGTGCTTTCAATTGTTGTGGTCATAGACTGCGACAGAGTTTTAGATATGGGGAAATGGCGAGCAAAGTGCTTACCCTGGTTGTATGTCCAAATAGTGATACTATCGTTGGAAACAGGAATAGATAGACCGAAAGGTCTGCATATATGGCAGTGAGGAACAAGCGCGTTTGGAGAGAAAGAGGCAGGACACCAGTGGAGGGAAGGGGAGAAAAAAGGGACGTACAGAGTCCTGCCACTGAAGGGAGCGCAGGGTACTTGAATGAGCCGGCAGCTGGTGGAAGTCGTGTACACACCGCATGACACCAGAGCAAGCGAAAGCTGGAAATAAGGATTAATCCGAGGTATATTTATGTTGAAGACCACCGCACAATGACCCCCACAACCACGAAGTTCCTACTCACTGCAAGTCATGAAACGTCAAGGGACGTGGAGTCAAACAAAAAATACCACACGCACCACTCCAGATTTGCCATCCATAGAAGATAAGGGAGGTGGTGTTGATCGTAGTCTAAATGTAATTTTCGTTGCATCAGAAAACCCGACGATTGGAAGAATAAATTGAGGAACCAGGATGGCCATTCCTAACTGAGAAAAAATGACCGTGATTAGGCCCTGGAACAACTAATACGCTGAAGGTGCGACTGACGGGCCAGCTCCTACGTTCATCAAAGAATTCCCGGAGGTGAGGAAGATGTTATATTCAGATTCAGACAGCTAGGCGCAACGAGCCGCACTTACCAAGGCATGTGCGCGTCGGCAAAGAGGTTATTGAAGTTAAGGACGTAGAGGGTGTATAATGCGTGTGAAGTGACGATGCTGGACAGGGTGTCGAGAGTCCTACAGAGGGCCAATCAGAGATGGATATCTGATACCGCGAGTCGCCGGTAGTGAGAGATCGTGAACGCACCACAGAGCTGCCACCTGCGGCGTGGAGAGGTTAAATTCTAGCAATGGCTAAACGGATGGCAATTACCGTCAGCTTGAGGAAGATGCTGTCCTTGGGATAGTTCCGGAAGTAGAGGTAGACCTGGACGACACTGATGCCATATGCGCTGTGAATCAGAATGGTCAGCGGCCAGGTGTAAATTACAATGAAGAGACGCTGACTCACACAGTAGACACGCCGTACCCAATGAACCCCGCGGCGCTGAGCTCCTTGACGGA
The DNA here is from genome assembly GCA_014462655.1 of Mycena venus. NCBI lineage: Eukaryota > Fungi > Basidiomycota > Agaricomycetes > Agaricales > Mycenaceae > Glaucomycena > Glaucomycena venus. The sequence continues at coordinate 363,650 of JACAZI010000028.1, forward strand.
CTGGATTGCGTCGCTAATGACTGACCCCAGGCCTTCGGGTGCGGACATCCTTGTGGTAGGAAGGTTGGGGGTGGGATGATTGTGTCGAGGCGTCGCTGTTGGATGTGAGAGTTAAGTATTTATACGAAAGCCGCTGCACGGACCATTGTGGGATTTGTTAGACAGGTGGAGAAGGAAGAAGACCACGAAGAGGTTGAAGGGCCATCAGCAAATCGACATTTTGATTGCCGAGTTTTGGCGTTTTCACGCGTTGTTAACGTTGTTGGTGAACTTTGTTGACGACGGTGAGCTCGACATTAAGCTTGGAATTTGGCAAGGGTGTGTGGATAGGTTGCAGAGGTGGAGTACTCACTCAGGTAAGAAAAGTTTTCCAGTATTACTAGTTGCCGAGTCATGGCAAATATTCTTGAAGTCATGGACGTTGCGTGCTGTGGGCGTAATTCCGGGGTTGTGACGTTGTGGTGTATTAGCGGGTCATTGTCGCGTTGTTAGGGGTTGTACAATGCGACAATCAAAATGTCAAAAGTCGCTCTTAAGTTGTCCCCCTAAAAAACTGCGCAGTCCGTGACGCCTTCCCGCTGGATATCCGAAATCGCCTCCTTCCACCATCTCCCAAATTTGCCCGAAAGACAGTGCTCATCACATCTGAGGCCTATTTTCCTCGACAGCTACTAGTAACCCGGCCCTGTACGACTTTTATCGGCCGACCGCGAACCTTTCACCTCTTTAAACCTGCGCACTTAGACTCATACGACGTTGCTAGCGTCTTGCCTCCGTTCACCCTCGGCAGATACGGTGGCCATCAATGCGGTCAAGCTGTCGCTGGCGGACCGCGTGATAAGACTCTTCACGCAAAGCGCACTTTTGTGATTCATGGGATTTGGAATTCTCATTCCGACGGAAAATACTTACTTTTTTTTTTTTTTCAGGAATTTCTGTTTGATTATTCCTGGAAGCCGCGAAAGAGAAAGTCAATATTAGTCGGATGTATCTTCACGTACGAAATGAGCCGCAAATGAGAAATGGCGGCACGTGCTGAATTGCACATCCGTCAGAACTTCCGATGGCACGTCTAGCACGTCGTTCGCTGTCTTAACGTTGGGGAAACTGACGCGAGGAATGATAGCGCCAAAATTGGGTTTGCGCTTTGCTTGAAGAATGCAGGATGGCGCCAAAATTGCGTGAGTACTATGTGTTCAAAAAAAGCCGACAAAAGGTGCTCTCCGATGTGCTCACAGACCCCTTTTTTGGAAAAGTTAGGATTGGCCATTTTATCCCCGCCAAAAGGAAATCTAATTTGCTTTCGCTTATCCCATCATGCCCATTTTCTTACAGAGTCGGCAAGTCTACCGCATCATCGCACAGGCTTATCATGGCGTGTGCCGTCTCATTCCCTGTGCACGCTCTTGACCTTGACAACGCACCCTCTACAGCCTGTCGGTGGATGGAAACATCTACGGGTCTTCTGACTGCTTCGATGTCAACATGTCGTTGTTCTCAACTCACGCTGCTGTCAGACATATTTTTCCACATCTGACTTCCTCCCCTCAAGTATGGACAAAAGTCTGTGCCAACTATTCCCCAAAGTTCCGGCAGAAGTCTGCTGGACCAGTAAATGACCTGCATCTTAGCGGTTCTCTCGTGGTACCGAGTCAGAGGTGAATCTGTTTATACCTCTATCTTACGGCAAGTGGAGAGCTGTTCATAATAGATGCGTACCCGCCACGCCACCGAGTCCGTCAGATAAGTGTGGGGTGGGACACACGATTGGCAGGATATATTATCCTGCTCGTTAGGCTCGCGTTCCTGCATTTCCACGACTACCCGCCCGCAGAGACCTCACAAATGTGGTTTCTCTCTCTGCTGTTTGGGTTCGGATTTGTGTCCTCTACGCAGGTCAATCACACCATCGACGATGCCAGCCCCCTCGTCACGTATCGCGCTGTAATCGATCGCAATCTTACCGGATTCAACAGCAGTCTGCTCAATAATGGGACGGTCACCTTCATCCCTGCAACTGAGCATGACTCCCCCACGATTAGCATGAACTTCACTGGTACATTGCGCAAATAATACCATGTACATATCTATTTAATAATTCATTCGCGCAGGTACGGCCATCTACGTCTTCGTTGCCTATCCAGCAGGCCACAACGAGTCGTTCACTTCGGGATTCTCCGCGCGAATAGACGGTGTCCCGTACGGCGGATGGGCTGCCACCCAGACGGCGCCGCTGGTGAACCATCTGGCGTACCACAATACCACAATGCCAAACGGCCCACACAACTTTGTGATACAGGTCCAGCCGGAATGGGAGCTGTATTTCGACTATGCGGTGTATACGTGCGTGCAGATTTATTTCTGAAATTCTGTGATTCTGAGTGAGATACAGGTCTGGTGATCCAGATCCCTCGCTCAGCTCAAACTCCGCGTCACCGACGAACACCTCGTCGGTGTCGGCTTCGGATACCGGCAAGAAATTCCATGTTGGTGCTGTCGTTGGAGGTGTCATTGGCGGGTTAATATTGCTCGCCCTCTTTTTGACGCCATTCCTTCTCCGTAAACGCGCCAAAGCCAAACGAAACGTACCTCGTCCATTCGTTCAAGGACTGAATCGCAGGTCCAGCCACGACGAAGAGGATAAAGAAGTCTTGCCCCCGCCCATGGACCCTTTCCTCCTGCCGTCGCCCTCACCTGCGCGGGTGAAAGAGAGAGTCGACCTCAGTTTGAATATTCCCAACAATTCGAATGTGCCGAGGGCAACGATGTTGAGTGGTACAGAACTGAGCCCAAGCCCACTCTCTACCGCGAGCGATCCTACCCTGCTGCAAATGGCGGAGGATCTTCGCCGCCTCAGAATGTCTGTTCAGCGCCTCGAGACAGACAGCGACACGCAACGCCCGCCCGCGTACGGTATGAGCGAAGCCACTTGAAGGTACGTTTTTTACTTTCCAAGCAAACGGTTGGGAAACCAAGGTACGATGGGAAGTACCGTTAACGAGTTCGAGTGTTTTTATTTGTACACGTATTGAAGCAGGTCTACCGTACATATTTAACAACTGCATACATAATGAACTTGACTATTTTTAACATCACCTTCATATCGTATTTTTAAAGGGGCCTTGAGCTTGGGTGTATTTCACAAGCCAGACCAGCAAAAGTCGAATTGATGCGCTACGGCAAGGCTGGTCGAACAAACGCCCCATAAGCGCCCGGTATGCGCCTTGACTCCTTGCGGCTACCTTGTCCAACGGCACCTATTTGCTGCTTCGCGCGCGCGACGTTCTCGCCATTTATTACAAGGCCGCTCTTCTCCCCTCTCCCCCAATATTCCCGCATTTCATGAAATGAAGCTCGTCCCATGGGAGAATGTACATCCCTTGTACCACTTCGACCCGGTAAGGGCGGAAAGAATTGCAAAGGAGGAGAGTACCAGTAGTAGATTGAATCTGGAAACCAATAGAGCATTTCCTTGGTGGAAGGCTTGTGGCTGCGGTGCTCAATGGAACATTTCTTGCGACATAATTTTCTCCCTCTGCCTTGGATTACATGCACTCCGAACGAGTAGGATGGTTCACTAACCATATCGTACGAGTTGCTGGGCAACTTCGGTCGTCTCCTTCCCGCGATACGGCAGAGTGAGGCACGCAGTGTTGGCCCTGCTGACCGTCTGATCATAGGCGCGTTCTGTTTACTCCCAGCGGTTTTCTTCGGCGATCCTGGTTTAATGCTCTGTGAATAGACTACGATCAGCCCTGCTTTATAGAACCGTCACGCCGGCCAGAAAGAGATACCACCCCTTATACAAGATGTTGTAGCGATAGTGCGCCCACCCACATAATGATTTTGCAGACGTGCAAGGTGCTGGTTCGAATCCAGGCTGTGTCATATGCATACGAATGTCGTTCTAGATACTTAAAGTGATGCGTTGAACTTTCTTCATCCGCTTATTTACTGCTAATCCTAGCCAGAAGGTCTCAAGGACAGCGAGCGTTGCAAGACACGGCAAGAGCTGGGAGCAAGAGATATCGATCACCCCTGATTCATTGATCAAGATGATAGCCGAGCACAGCCAGCCTCTTTCTTTTCTCACAACAATGGTTTCATCGTTTCCGCGCTGTTCTAATTCTCAACCCTCCGACCTTATGCTGTTTGTTTATGGACATTCGACTTGAGAACTCCCATACGGAGACAAACGAAACCACGGCTTGGACTCGTCTTCATTCTCGGAATCCTGGCGCGCATATATCCTTAGCTCGATGCCTGCCAAGTGGGGAGGATAGACACTCTTTGTTCTTTCTACAGTGATCCCGACCCTAAGCGTACGGCGCTGCATCAAATCGTGTGCAAGAGGCAAATTGCGGCGCAGCGTACGTCCCTTTCCGCTATCACTTCCTCCGAATCGTGTCGTTCTAATGTGAGCTACGCAGTTCCTCACATCTCCGCTCTCGTCCACACAGATCTGAGTAATGCTGGGTAGCACTCCATCGTGTGATTCCACATCCTGTTGGTCCGCACGCTTGCTGCCCTACATCCCATCTCCACCCCTCGCTGACGTGGCATCCGTACTCCCTGTAGCGCGTCGTCCTTCATGATCAGCTTCAGGTGCGTTCCGCCGTACCGGCTTGCACACTAGCGAGCACTAATAGCCGCCAGATCTTCGTCTCCAGAGCATTTCTTCCACGCCCATTGTACTCTGCCCCCCATTCGTCTGCTTCGGGACATCTTTATCGAGATAGACCTCGCACGCTGTTACAAGTGGAAGGACGTCTCACCCCCAACGTACGTCCGCGCTTTCACGTCTCCCTTGAGCTTTCCTCTATGCATGCTAACTCATCCCACAGCTGTTCCTTGTCCTCCTGTGCCTGACTCGCTCGCGGAGAGGACACACCTTCACGGCATCTCGCCGTACCCGACCCGACTCATACCGCGTCGTCTGTCCCATCCCATATCGCTGCGCGTTCAGTCCGTCATGCCCGACGTCGAGACACTTCTCCCTGTCATCGATCGGCGGCGAGGCGTCCATCCACCCACCAGCCTGCAATTATATTTTCCGATCACCGAACAAGTCGTTGTCAAGAGAAAAGAGAAAGCGCAGAGGGCAGACAAGGGCGCAGGCAAGACGGGCTTGGGCGAAGGCTTGAAAATCAGGTAGCAGGTCTTGAGGCCTTGAGGATGAGACCTCGAGGATGAGCAACCCAGTAGAGAGGTTGACCGGTATGTTGCGGCAGATTTGAGGCAGCTCGGTTACTTGACTTGAGTCTTGAAAGAATGCTTGCGGTTGGTTACTTGACGTGCTTCGAAAGATCAGCTACTTGCGAGGCTTAGACGTGCTTGAGGTGGAAGTGGGGTCCTTGGGGTAGTTCCGGAAGTAGAGGTAGTGGACGATACTGATGTCATATGCACTGTGAATCAGAATGGTCAGCGGCCAGGTGGGAATTACAATTGAGATACGCTGACTCACGCGGTAGACACGCCGTAACCAATGAACGCCGCGGCGCTGAGCTCCTTGACGGACTGGATTGCGTCGCTAATGACTGATCCCAGGCCTTCGGGTGTGGACATCCTTGTGTTAGGGACGTTGGGGGTGGGCTGATTGTGTCGAGGCGTCGCTGTTGGATGTGGGAGTTGAGTATTTATACGAAAGCCGGCGCTCGAGCCATTGTGGGTTTGTTAGACAGGTGAAGGAAGAAGACCACGAAGAGGTTGAAGGCCATCGCCATCTCAACATGATATAATGATGGAACTTCGAAGTCGATACACTGGATACAGCTATTTTTTGAAGAGCTGTTTGACCTTGATGCCTTCCCCCTGGATATACGAAATCGCCTCCTTCCACCATGATGGCCATCTCGCAAATTTCCCGAAAGACAGTGCTCGTCACATTCTGAGGCCCATTTTCCTCGACAGCTAACCCGGCACTGTACGACTTTCATCGGCCGACCGCAAAACCTTTCACCTCTTCAAACCTGCGCATTTAGACTCATATGACGTTGCTAGCGTCTTGCCTCTGTTCACCCTCGGCAGACCCCGTGGCCATCAATGCGGTTAAGCTGTCGCCGGCGGACCGCGTGATAAGACTCCTAACGGAAAACGCAATTTTGGGATTCATAGGATTTGGAATTGTCATTCCAACGGAGAATACTTACGTTTTTTCCAGGAATTTCTGTTTGATTACTACGAGAGTGATGTCCCGGTGGACGTTGTAATTGGTCATGTCATGTCGCGCGGGCTTGACGCACTCCCAACTGGATTTGCGGTTGCTGAAGATGGAGGGATTGTTCGGAATGGAGCTGCGGAGGACACTGAGGTGGATGTCGCTGCGGATTACCTTCCTCTTGCTGTTCGTCGCCCAAAACGGGTGCTGCAAGCCAACACATTCTACTCTGGGAAAGAGTGGGAGAGATCGTAATTGAGTACATACTTCCACCACCCCGAATTATCATTGTCTTGGTCGGGCGATGCCAAGGGAGGGATAAGAAAATGACGCAGGGGGATTCCAAGGAGGGTATGCCTGGAATGCATCTACGTCATTCTGTGTGAGTAAAAAACCAAGAAAAGCATGAACGTGGGGGAAGAGCTGGCAGAAATGTGTGAGATTTCATTCTTTCGGTGAGCATTTACCATATCTGGAGTCATCTCCTTCATCGCGATCGAGTCAAGTGTAAAACCTTATTTCAGGTGAGTGGGAATAACGAGTCGCATAAGACATGTGCACCTTCCCGAGCTAGACAGGACAAGTCAAAAAAAACCTCATTGATTTCTGAAACAAATTCTTTTTGTTGCGGGTTGGACAATACAGAAAATAATGTTCTGGGACTCATTGAAACCGAGGGAACTGAGAAATTTTTGATTTTTGGAGTCCTGCGGGACCCAAAAATGTCACCTAGTTCAGAGTCCTTGGTGACCTGTGACCAAAATTATGTAGGTTCAATTCAGTCGGCAGAGTGACCTGTGACTGAACCTACGGTCGAAATGGTACAGTACTCCTGGAAGCCGCGAAAGAGCAAATCAATATTAGTCGGATGAATCTTCAGGTACGAAATGAGCCGCAAATGAGAAATGGCGGCACGTGCTGAATTGCACATCCGTCAGAATTTCCGATGGCACGTCTAGCACGGCGTTCGCTGTTTGACGTTGGGGAACCTGACGCGAGGAATGATAGCGCCGAAATTGGGTTTCCGCTTTTCTTAAAGCAGGATGGCGCCAAAATTGCGTGAGTACTATGTGTTCAGAAAAAGCCGACAAAAGGTGCTCTCCATTGTGCTCACGTTCAACCGTTGTACGGACCCTTTCTTTGGAAAGGTTGGAATTGGCCATTTTCTCCCCGCCAAAAGGAAATCTATTTTGCTTTCGCTTATCCCATCATGCTCATTTTTCTTAGAGTCGGCAAGTCTGCCTCCCGCATCATCCGCGCACAGGCTTATCATGGCGTGTGCCGTCTCATTCCCTGTGCACGCTCTTGACCTTGACAACGCACCCTCTACAGCATGCCGGCGGATGGAAACATCTACGGGTCTTCTGACTGCTTCGATGTCAACATGTCGTTGCTCCCAATTCCCTCTGCTGTCAGACATATTTTTTTCACATCTGACGTCCTCCCCTCAAGTATGGACGATAATCTGCGCCAACTATTCCCCAACGTTCCGGTGGGAGTCTACTGGACCAGTAAATGACCCTACTGAGTCAGAGGTGAATCTGTTTATACCTCTATCTTACGGTAAGTAGAGAGCTGTTCATAATAGATGAGTACCCGCCACGCCACCGAGTCTGTCAGATAAGTGTGGGGTGGGACACACGATTGGCAGGATATATTATCCTGCTCGTTAGGCTCGCTTTCCTGTATTTCCACGACTACCCGCCCGCAGAGACCTCACAAATGTGGTTTCTCTCTCTGCTGTTTGGGCTCGGATTTGTGTCCTCTACGCAAGTCAATCACATCATTGACGATGCCAGCCCCTTCGTCACGTTTCACGCTGTAATCGATCGCAATCTTACCGGATTTAACAGCAGTCTGCTCAATGATGGGACGGTCACCTTCATCCCTGCAACTGAGCATGACTCGCCCACCATTAGCATGAACTTCACTGGTACGTGGCGCAAACAACATTATGGAGACATCTATTTAGTAATTCATTAGCGCAGGTACTGCCATCTACGTGTTCGTCGCCTATCCAGCAGGCCACAACGAGTCATTCCTCGGGATTCTCCGCGCGAATAGACGGTGTCCCGTACGGCGGATGAGTTGCCGCTCAGACTGCGCCGCTGGAGAACTATCTGGAGTACCACAACAAACTTGGGGGTAGGGCCGCTGCACTTGCAGTACACGGCAGGACTCTTACTTTTTTATTTTTATTTATTTTGTTTCTTTCCGATTTTACTTTTTGATTCGCATATGTTCTCCGATTTTAGGGAACATTGACCTTTGCGTATATCACTCCAACGACAGATCAGGTGAGATCGCTTGCCGTGCAGGTGTATATTGCCTAGGTGGTAGTGCATGCAGCACTCCATCATACTCACATTTTCCTCCTGTCTCTATTCCATCATGGTACCAAATCGCATTCACGCACAAAATGCGTACGCGCAGCTATAGATGGCTGCCAACTCAACAACTGGACCCGTTCCCTGATTTTACTTCAGTTTGACAGGTGGCTGTCCAGGTGACCTATCACGATTCACCGATTCCCACGCCAGACTGAGTTGATTATAAGACCACGCGGATCTAGCCATTCTCTATACAGCATCTCCAAAGAGCTTAACCCCAAACCACAAACTTTGTAGGCTCGGCTGGTGAGTCCTTTCATTACAATTCCAGCTGAACATCCAACGTTGGATATTTCTTGCTCAAATTGGACGCAACACTTTGGTCAAATTTGTAAAGCGGTACATAGGGGCTAGTCATCGGCACACACGGCTTGAGAATTATCCCATGCCTCAACAAGGCAGAATAGATACCGTAGGATATTGAGTTTCCTAGACACACAACAACATTGCTCATATACGAGATCAATGTTTGAGTTTGAATTACAGACAAAAAGTCTCAACCTTTCAGGGGGATATACCGTCGTTTAAATGGGTCAGAAGTCATGATAGTTGCTGCTAAATACATACCATGCTGAATTTCTTGCGTCTTTGCTAAGTAGGTGAGTCTTTTCCTAAGACTTCCTTTTTGGGACCGGTATGTATTTCTGTGCCGCAATCCTTGCCAAAGATTCTTTCTACACCTATCCAAAAGGTTGGCCTCCATAGGGGAAAAAACTACACAGGACAGGATCGCTAAACTACATGTGGCGCAAGAATTCCGTGTTGCGACGCAATACAATTTATCCACATTAAGCGATCGATCGATCGTTGGAGTGTCTATCACACAAGAGAACTGGCAGCACTCATATCACCGGATCCTCTCCAGACTGTTTCTACCTCCCATTCTGATTTGCGAACCACCTCTAGCGCTGACATCAACTCACGAAAGCCATGGACAGTTGATTCAACTGTGGGGTTTGTTTGGAACTCATCAATATGTTCCGGCCATGATCCACGTGAACTAACAGATGCCCCTGTGAATCTTAATCGTTGCCACAATGTCGCCATGACGATACTTCGGCGGCTGCTGCCTCCCTCTCCCCCCCAGTCCACAAATTCCCTCACTGAGAACATATCTGCATGCCTCACAATTCCAACGATTTTCTGGGGGCACACAAGTCAAGGTGTGGCTGCAAGTCCGAGAACCAGTAGGAGGATCTGTGCGAAATTATAGAGCCGACTTCAGCTGTGAAAAATCGGCCGAAAGACACCATTAGATCGCTGAACTGGTGGGAGATTCAGTAAATTTGTGACGTGGAAATAAGTTTGAATAGACTTCAAGCATAGCCACTAATTTCATTACTCAGAAAACCATGGCACAAGTAAATCAACCTGCATTCTGATCCGCCTTCATCAGGAAAAATCAACTTGAGTATGTCGTACTCAGTAGCCTCAGTATCTGTGGTACCCTGGTTGACAAGTCACCCGATACTTGGGGCGTAGTAGCTCCCCGCCAAGGCTTGGTAGCTCCGGGTAACACTGGCCGGGAGGCTCGGTAGCTCCTGGTAGCCGTGGCATGCTTTCTCAGTAGCTCATCGTAGGATGTAAAGACTCAGCATATCTAGCAGTAGTCGCTAGAAATGATGATTATTTGGGTCAAATTCTTCGAAAAATCACGCCGGTTGCATAAAAATGAATGAATGCCAATCAATAGGATCTACTACATACAGTAGAGCAACAGTATGAAGTCATAGGACATGCAACATATTATATCTGAGGACTGAATATCAGACAGTGAACAATGGATGCAAAAAACCAACTCACAACTTCCAGGAGAGCAAGTCACTCTTGTTGTATGCAAAAACACGTGGAGAATGAACACTGAAAAAAATAAATAGCGTGAAACCAACGATGCGAACACAAGGTCTCACCTTAACTATGCAAGGGAAACTCCGAAGGCTTGAGCACGCAGATCTGCATTGACAGTTACCGATGAGAGTTTGAGAACAAGTATCTTGATGCGGAAAACTTGAAGCAGGAACACCGACAAGTCTTGTTGATCACGACTGCTCAAGGCATGGGTAGGACGGTTTGAAGGACTTCGAACTTGGAGGGACAAATGACTAGTCTTGCTAACGATAAATCAAGAGTTCCAATCGCCGCGAGGACAGCCGTTGGTCTTGCGGCTTGAGGACATCTTGTGTTTACTACGGCAACAGTCCAAGAAACCGAAGGAAAAGACGGGGACACGATGCACCGAGACCGTGAAAATGTCATGTCCGGCCGCAGAGAATCGCATGACGCGCTGGATGACATCAGGAAGCGGCGGCAGCAGACTGCTGGTGCGAGATATGCGCCACTGAGGAAGAGAGGACAAAGATGGCACCAGGAAGGACATACTTAAAGCTTCCCTGATCCACAACCGCACAGTGAGCCATTCTTGTACTTGGTGGGTGAGCCATGCTTGGGGGGTTACGCTCAAAAACCCGTGAGGCCAAGGAAAGGGTAAGGGAGGGCCATTCGAGGTAACAGCCGCAGGAAGACCACAGTATCAGTAGGCGATGACGGACAGAAAGCGGAGGGGGAGCTAGGTGGAGATGGGGGAAAGAAGAGAGAAAGAGATGTTAAGCGACATCAACCAAAATCATGCAATCCGCACGTGGCGTCGGAGTTTGAAATGACTTAGCACATTTTTCTCGAAGGTGACTTGGCGCTTTCTTGGACTATGATGTTCTTGGTTTTCTACGAGAAGCTCGAGAGCATTTGTAGGTACATTTTCCATGATAGTCTGAGACCTCTGAAGCTGCGAACATTAATTGTTTCAGACCCCGGCTATCAAGTGCTACTGATCCGAGGGTACGGCGCTACCACGCGCCACTGAGCTTCAGGCGGAAGGCTACCACGGCTACCATGGACTACTGAACGTTGGCGGGGCGGCTACTGGCGCTCCGGACTGTTCATACCCTTGGCTTGCAGCTACCTAGTAAAATGCTGTTTCCCGTAACTGGCTACTACCTTAATGCCCGTTGGGCTGCCGGAATCACCCTGAGTGACGGCTCGAACAATACCATAGTCGCAAAATTCAAAATTCATTGGTTTGCCGATGAATTCGGCCCGTTCGACACCTCTTTGGCCGCTGTGTCCCTCCAAGATGAGTCAAATATCCGATGTCTGATGGCTGACTGCTTTTGGCTGGTTTGTCTCCCTTGCCTAGTGCTTGCTGCGATGGCAGCAGATTTTGTTTACCTATATTTCTTTGAGTTCCCTTCAGTTATTGCCAAAGACCACCCCACTGCGGCCTTTGTTGATCACGGTCCTAGTCTGCCTCTTGTTGGAGGTGGTCACCGAGTCAATGGCAAATTTGCAGCTGAAGCTGTTGTTCCTCATATTGTCGACAGTCATGGGATTAATAACCTTTGTGCTGGTTCTTTCATGTTTGAATGTCAGTGCCCACTAGACGACGTCAAAAGACTCCTTGAGAAAAGTGATGCTTTCGTTGCAGTTGACATGCCTCTACGGGAAATGCTGTCCTCATTAACAACGTACGAATTGCGCCACACAGCAAAGCTACATCGGGTTAGATTGACCACACGCAGTACTGTTGCAGAGTTTTGTGAAGTCTTGAACAACCATTCCTGTGCTTCTTGCCCACCATTTGTCAGTATAATGCAATATCTGCCCCCTGTGGCCAAGAAACCTCGGAAAGTTCGGAGCAGGCTTGAACCGATTCCAATGTCTGAATCATTTAAACAGCATGGAGAAAACAAGATTTCCAAGGTTGTGCACAAGCTGAAATATGCGAGGAAACTCGCGATAGGTGAGTTACCGCCTGCTCCGTGTCCACCTGAGCCTCTAAACAAGAAAGATTTACATCGCATTTTGACTGGCAGCTGCGACGCATTTGCACTAAAACATTTTGTTGAAGCCGGATGTGCAGTATGCGGAATTCTTTATCCCTTAAAAAAGTTGATATTGCTCAGTGAGTTCAAGGGATCCTTTGATAATTTGTGCGCCCGAGGAGTAACCAGAAAAGAGCGATTTAATAGCCATGACCCTATAGAAGAATTGGATGGACCTGTTCTTGCTGAAAGTTGCAAACATCTGTGCGTTGATTGCGAAGGAGCACTTGCTGTATATACCATTCTGAAAAATGCACTTGTCAGACACTGTTGGTTGGGAGTAGTCCCCGAAGAGCTACGAGGACTCAGTTACGCCGAGAGTGTGATGATTGCAAAAGTTAGACACAACAGATGTGTAATTCGAGTTAATTCTGGTCGAGTTAGGATTCATGCGAATGCGATCATGTTTGCACAACCTGTACTGAAAGTTTACCTGAAGCTACCGCCCTCGCGAGATGAAATGAGCGAAATCCTGGCTTTTGTTTTCACTGGTTCTGCTGCTCCTACCCAAGAAGACTTTGATCGCACGCCAATGTTGGTGCGCAGAGATAAAGTTGCTACAGCTTTGAACTGGCTGAAGTTGAACCATGAAGGCTACGCTGACCTGGAAATACCAGAAAAAACATACAAGCACCACGACATTCCGGTTGCGGTTGACTACAGAAAAACTACCTCAGAGCCTCACAATTCTATTCCAACAGTGGCACGAAGTGTGAATGACAGCAACGAAGAATATGGGACCTCAGAGGGTCAATGCTCATTTACAGTTCATCGTCTCACTGGTGCGGAATATTCAGATGCAAGTATGCGAACTATCAAGGCCATTGCCTTACAACACTTGACCCGACAAGGCAGCATGCTTGGTATCGGACGTGCTGATGACCCAGAGCCCATGTATCGAAATGTCGATGCTTATCCGGGGATGTTCCCTTGGCTTTTCCCTTACGGTAAAGGTGGTATAGGCCACCTGACTCACCGACATATAATGTCTGATATTGTTCGCAAAAGAAATCTATTACTATATCACGACAAACGTTTCCAGACTGACATGTATTTTCCGATGATAGCCTTCAACCACGAACAGATAAAGGGGGCATCTGCAGGTAGTAAAGCATTTGTAAAGCGCTCAAATTTTGCTGATGTATCTAGAAGATTAAGAAGAATTGATCCTGAGGTCGCTGCCAACATTGCTGACCAGCTGGCTGAAGGCGAGTATGTGAAACCACAAACCGAACAGGAAAAGGATTGTTTTGATCTCATACATGATCTCGACGGCATTGATGCCCATGTACCAGGTGCTGCAACCAGCAAACGCCACCAATGAAATCAGATCTGGTCGAAAACATGGGTGCTCTGACTTGGTTTGTGACCATGGCTTGGAATGATAACAGTCACCCATTAGCATTGTATTATGCTCAAGAGGACATGGTGTTCAGACTTGACATAAGGATGTCTGACGAAAGGAACAAATTGATGTCCCGAAATCCTGTTGCCGCTGCGCGCTTTTTCCACTTCATGGTTGAAGTGTTTCTTGAGGAAATTTTGTGCTGGGAGAGGGAAGAAATCGGTGCATTTGGCAGTACCCATGGCTATTATGCTACGGTCGAAGAACAGGGTAGACTCACACTTCATTTACATTCCCTAATCTGGGTTAGAAATGCACCATCACCAAAGGTGATCCGAGACAAGCTCATTGGAAAGGACAGTCAATTCACTACCAGGTTGATAGACTATCTTGAATCCACTCATCAAGGCGAATTTATCCATGGTTCTTTAGCAGATGTTCGCACCAGAGTTGGAGTCGATCCCGAAGGCGAAGAAAAAATGTGCGGCCAGCCAAAATACAAGGTTCCTACCCAGACATTCCCTGAAGCACCCCCTCCACTATCTCCTTGCATGAGCGCTGAATGTAAATGTGCCATCTGTCTTGGTTTTTCCCACTGGTTGACCCAATATGAGCTTGAGGTGGACGACTTACTACTGCGATCTAACACTCACAGTTGCCGCCATTCAGTGAAAGACATGGAAGAGGAGGAGAGCATAAGGCTGGAACATTGTGATTAAATATGGTCTATGGCCATAATGTACTGTAATCATAATACCTCGTATATTAAGCAGATGCCTCGTATCACGATGTACATGTTTGTTCTTCACACGCCACTGGGCGCTCGCGAATTCCCGAACTTCTCAGATTGGTATCAGATTCATCTTTTATTTTTATTCCGCCCTTCCGTCATCCTCGCAGAACCAGTAACAAGCTCTGTCTGAAGTGCATGCCGAACTGCATGGCGTGTTGCTTTCATTGTATTTTTTTCCTGCCGGCTTTTTCATTCCCAGTTGAATTTTGCAACGAAAGAAAGCGGCCTCGAGGCTCTGACTTTAAGTTTAGGCTGTGGTATGACGCATCTTCCCAAATTATTATTACTCGTATTATTACTTTACTCGTATCTTAAGCAGATGCCCTGATTTTATGTGCGCATGTTTACATTCCTCTTTCTCCCACTCCCCCCCCGGCAGCTCCCGTATGTCCATTCCATTTCTGATTATTTCTGGGGTCTCGAAGCTAGCAGGTACATTAGAAGTACCTTCGATCCAGGGATTTGGACGCTCCACACCATTATTTTCAACCTATCCGATCAACCGCTCAATTTCCGTACATGACGAGGGCCTCTTCCACAATCTCTCTTTTTTTCACCCCCTCAAGACGTCCTCCAATTTAGCAGACGCTCTGAATCAGACTTTGAGTGTTTGTTTCCCTCCTATTTTGCACCTTTCTTTCTCCCTTCCATCCATCGGTTCCAACCTGTTCCATTCGGTTGCGTCTAAGCCCTTTTTATCGATTTTTTTCGGGCATCACCGATTATCAAGTATCGGTGGGCGTCAATGCCCACTATCTTGATAGTGGGTCCTAAAGCGCCCTAATGTCATAGAGTCTCCGCCAAATTTTGAATCTTCGCTTTCAAAGAAGACCAAATTTCAAATGCAGAGGTCAGGAGTTCGAATCTCGCTGTTCGCAGTCTTTTTTTTTCCTACTCAGCGAGAGATGTGCCCGAAAATGCCCGACATCATGATGCCGTTCAAGCGATGTCAAGAATTAACACTGCTTCCTCTATCCAGCCGGTGTAGGCCGGTGTTCATACGTACCTCGCTTGTTCACTTATCTGGTCTCGGGTCTAACCGTGCACGTGACGGCTGTTGTGTCTTCTGTCGGTTGCTTGCACTCGCCGTAACTAAGGCTGCCGCCCGTTACCGGGCACGGCTCCACGGCACCCGTAGAATGTGCCGTTCCCGTTCCGTCGGAGATTTGAACCCTTAAGAGCGGCACTGTCACGGTACGGGTGCGACCCGTTTTTGCCGTTGAAAAATGGCCGTCACGGCCGTTCGACGGGTACCTCCAAAGTCAGCAGATTCTCACTTCACCTTGCCTGGAAACTCACGAAGGGGAGCTTTTTGTTCACCTCACGAATACCTTGTGCTAATTCTCTGCCCTAGCTCTCCCTTGCGCCTACCTTGTCGACTTGATGATCCATTGCTGAACTTCATTTCTCCCTTCGGAACTCGTCCACGCACCTTTGTCATGAGCTTTTATATCTTTTTGATTATTTTTTCAAAGAGTTTATCACTCTTCAGGAATGAGAGAGGGTCATAAACCTTCTTGAGGTTATTCCCTAGGTAAATTTAGCGAGCTGGTCTGCCCTCTGAAAATTTGTTGAGTTATATATTCAACTCCAAAGACGTTGCGCAAGAAGCTAACATTCCAAATTGCGAAGAAAATCAAAATTACATGTGCATTCTCAACCCGTACACCCGTAACGGCTGTGCCGTCAACCGTCCTGTCCTGCTGAAAATCTGGAATTAATCAACAAACCATCAAGCCACGGGCTGTGCCCGTTGACCACCCATCGAATCGACGGCCGTGCCCGTGACGGCATGGGCGGCAGCCCTAGCCGTAACAATTTACAAGGTCCCCATGGCTCTTTTACAACTGCTCTCTGCAACATAATATTGCTGTAGACATCTCCCTGGGACATCTCTCTGGGACCAGACTGGACTTCAAGTATTTGGAAATGGCTCACCAGCCTCCTTATACCATGCATCCATGACATGATCAGAGATCTTGTATATGCTGTGAACCTGCTTGGTAAGTTGAACAGGCATTTCATAATGCAGTTCAACTGTTGAACAATTTACCACCATTTTGTAGACCCTTCTGGATCATTGCCGCCTGTGTCAGCGGCACAAGCTGTCATTTGTCCGGCCTGTAAGTAGTGTCTTCTAACGTATATTCATAACTTCTCATGACCATGCTTGCTTTAGCATCGCCACTCACTCCTGGTTTGCCTTCGAGCACCTTTGCCCAAATGTTAGATGCCTACTTGTTCATACCAGTGTTGTCAGAGTCAGGCAAAAGGGGTCACAAACCGACAGAAAGTTTTGACAGGTCAACGGTCTGACCCGTCAGACGCCCCGTCAGACCACCGTCAAAGACGATCGGCTTTTGCCTTCCGAACACTCCGGAAGTAGGACCGAAGTCTCCGAGACGATGACAGTCATTGATGACACAATGCTCAAGAAAAAGCAAAAGGACGCGCCAAAGGTCAGGAAGGTCAGTGATCGACCTCTCGACTTTTGACTTCCGACCGGATATTTCTGACTGACCCCGTCAGACGGGGTCAGTGACAACACTGGTTCATACGTTGTGTCTGGACCATTTCAATGTACCCACATTTGAGGCGTGAGACATCAATTAAAATTGCAAAAGACACTGCTTCAACACTCTGGATGTTTCTTCTAGCTCTCGCAACTTGGGGAGGGCAATAGTAGATGCAGAAAACAATATTTTATTGGCCAATGGCTGCCCAGGTAGCAGACTTTCCTGGTAGGTTAGAAATTGATGAGAGAGAGATAGTGGGCTTTGCCGCGAAGCGCGCTACCTCAAGTTATTTATTTTGAACCTCGCCGATCAACCGCTCAATAGGGGTGCTCAATTCTTAATTCGAACCTGTTCAGTTCACTTTTTAATTAAATAAATTGTCAATCAGTTTGATGTCCGTGATTTGCCGAGATTCCGAGAGTCCGATCAATAATCGCGTGACCTTGCGTGCCTTCTGTCTCTTGCTCCTTGTATACGTGCGCGCCTTTGGCACTTCCGGCATCGCTTCCAGCCCGCTCCTTGGCCCAGGTAAGATTGAAATGCTTCTCTCATGTCAATATCTGACATCTCATCAAGGTTCCTGTACACACAGCACGGCGACTCGATGCGACGCGACGCGACATGACGTGACACAACATGCAATACTAGGAAATTGGGACTGAAAACACCCGTTCATTCTAATGTACATATCATCTGATCATATCTTCATTAATTTTATAGCCATATAACAGTTTACACATTTGATTTTAGAACAGTTTGTTCAGTAATGCGAGCCGCTTCATCCTCCCCCTGTTCCTTCAAGTAGTTATCTGTCTCATATGCAGGAACCTGAGCTGCTCCCACAACATCCTGGACAATTGGTCCATCATCTCCGTTGCTTTCGTTGTCCTGGTCATCAGCTCTCATCAATTCGCCATTCATCATTCGGTTGATCCCCAAAGTCAATGGCCATATTGTGTAAAACCATGAGAGCTTCAATTGTTCTGTATATGTCCTCGATGTTGTGGTGAGGTCCCATTCCATGAAGGGAAGGAAATCGACCTTTGAAAAGACCGAAAGCATGTTCCACTATGATCCGAATGCGGGAAAGGCGCAGATTGAAGGCCCGCATGCGCTCTTTGTCCTGAATGGACGCAGCCGCGATTTCGGGCTCATCAAAAGGGCGTACAGTGAATGGACTCGATGGATATCCTGACACATGATGTTCAGCATCAGAAAGGGTCAGATAAAAGGACAAAAAAGTACCTTTATCAACGAGGATGTACTCGCCGTTCTCAAAATACAAGTGTCGTCGCATCCATAAGTCCGAATTCTTGAATATCTTGACGTCTGGCACTGAACCAGGCCAACCCAGTTCGAAGGAGGTGAACCGTTTCTCATGGTCACAAGTTGCCTGAATATTTGTCTCGAAAACAGTCAGCAGATTATTCATATGACAGGGAACAAATGCATACTCTAAACCGTTTCTTGCGAGACATGAAGTGGGGTCCATCCTGCATAGGAATCTCATTAAAATTTATCAGGGAGCCGTCGCCAGCGCCAAGGCACCTGGAGAAGCCAGAGATGTCATCTATGTGCGTTTTAATGGCAAGTTTGCGCTCGGAAGATGGCCAGCCAAGGAATTGTGGTCGCAATTCCCGAAGTGCACGACGGACGCGTTTACAGTAAAGGAAGACAGTTCCAAAACCAATTGAGAGTTTCTGTGCCGTACTGAGCGTATCTGAACCGATCGCTCCGTACCGTATCAAGAAACATCCTAGCTGATATTCAATGTGACGTTGAGGACGCCGGCCACGAGACTGGAAGATTGGATTGAAGCTGAGGAGGGAAACCAGCCAATCAAACATATCTCTGCCAATCCTGCATATGCTCAGAAGACGCCAGGAAAATGTATCATAAATTACCGGAACATATGTCAAAATTCCCGGTCGGGTGCTCGCAAACAGACTGAGACAAAGTCAACCGACTTGGGAATCTTGTCATAAGATCCCCTGGATCCATCTCCGTCCATTCGCTCTACAATCTCGAGCCACATGAGGGCAGATATCTCCAGGAGATCCGAGGTGTCATCTGCAAGATCAGCTTCATAAGCCTCTTGATCCTCAAATAAAGCCATTTCTTCGACATCTGGGTCGTTCTCAAAGACAATCGAGGCAGTAAGAAGCCCCTCTGCAGTGTAGATGAGGTCCGATTTCCTTTGCGCCTTCGTAGGTCGCGGCATCAAAGATAGCAAATCGATTGGATAGCCGTGCCGAGATCAACGGAAATCAACTGATTGACAATTTATTTAATTAAAAAGTGAACTGACCGGGTTCGAATTAAGAATTGAGCACCCCTAATACCAGTTCATAAGGGACGCTCTCCCGTATTGCCCTGTCTTCCCTCCCCCCACCTCCCGGAAACTAATCTTCCCGTTCGTCCATTATTTCTCAGTTGTTGCGACTATAAACTAACCTCTCTTCTCCCGTCAGCCATCATGAGATCAGGACGACCATCCAGCCGTCCAAAGTAACAGGTGAAGATATCTTTTGTTGTTGCCATTGGCAGACATTTACAGTAAGAACACTTCATGTTCTCGGTACACTAGGCTTCGACTCCGATTCCGAGTACAATACTCATCTCGAGATTCAGTTCATACACGACGATCTTAACATCCTTTAACACCGTCTGCGAGGATTCTGTTCTGGTGGTTTGCTTTCCCGTCTTTTGGATATTCCTGGGTCTTTTGTCCAGTTCATGCTGGTATGCTCCTCTCATGTCATTCTCTGCGTTGGCCCTCTGAGACTCCATTAAGTTTGTGCACTGTTTTATCTTTGATTCCTCAAGCATCTACCTTGCACGTTCGTTTTCTCCGACTGCCTCCTCGCCACGTCACTTTATCGACTAACTCTCTTTGTAGGAACCTACATTACTCAATCCGTATACCGCAATGTATTCTTCGACCTCACAACGTTGCACATAAATCAAGTAAAAACCCTTTCTTCCTACTTTCTCCTTCTATTGCTGACTCCATTTGTGGGACAAGTGACACGCCAGATGATGCCATTAGGTAGGTCATGCTCCTGCCATCCGATGCCGCATTTACACTGACCTGTAGGTGCTATTCACAGCTGTGATCGACTTCTGGTGGCATTCCTGGCGAGTCGCCTCGAATGTGCACGGTCTAAGCTTACATTTTGATCTTCATACTGTTTAGCTGTCTACCAGCAAATGGCCCTGCATCCCATGTAGACATATCTCCGGACATTAGCAACTTCTATTCGTTTGATTTGTTTTCCCTCTCGCCACGACGTTTCTGATCATATCGCTGGCGTCGCAGCATTATCTACCCCGGCGCGGGTGGTGCCTCCGAGGATCATGTTTGATACCGACATATTTGTATGGAGTTTCGGTCATTCGGGTGTCCGTTCCGCTGCTGACGTTCCACTCCATCCAGATCCGAGAGCATTTTGGACGTATTCAAGGACCTCCAATTAGTTCCGCGAGTGATGGAGTCTCCGTCTGCAGGTGTCGTATATTTCTTTACTCTACCAGGTCGAAACTAACCTATTTTAAATAGCCTCATAGATGTGACATGTTCTGTTAACATCGCACGACCTTTCTACTCTTAGCCCGCAATTTTACATTGCAGTCCCATGAGCGAAGTGAGCGGAAGTTGGTTCAATATTATTCCCACTCAGTGCTAACGTATCGGCAGTTGATAGTGTTTTCCACTTAACGGCCTTCATCCACTTTCCGGTACGTGTCGCCACAGATGATCTCTGACGCTGTCCAGTCAGGTTTCACTCCGTTTGCCCGACCGTTATTATTTTATGGAACAGTACGTACTTCTTTTCCAGTTGATCTGCATTCACTCACTGATCTTTGCCGCCAGCCATATTTCCGCCCGCCGCATGCTAACCCTATTGCGGCCGACGAAAAAAAGATTGGTTGCACATCACAGTCAAATCTGATTTATCGCACAGATCTTTGTATGTAGATACCTCGAGTAAATGAATAATTTTTCTTTGGAATACTGCTTTCACTGAACATAGGTCTTTCATATATCGAAATCGTTGAGCCTATGGTACAGTATTTCAAAACAACGGTTGGTTGCCTTCAAACACGCCGCGGTCTTCACTTCTGCCGGAGCGAAGCGAAGGCACGTCTTGTATAATCTTAAGATTTTGGTCCGTATCTAATTATAAGGGTATCATAATCTAATGTAATTGTAAATTAATCATATTTAATTGTATTTAATGCATATTTTTGGACCCAAAATCATTCATCTGCTGCCAGCGCCAGATTCCCATCCAGTTCCTCGTATTTTATTGTGCAAGTAACAGAGAGAGTGGTGCAAAGCTTTGGCTCTGTCTTACATCTTTTTCTGTGACCACAGTGTCTTCTTCAATGTTTTCATTCATGTTAGTGCCAATTTTATTGATTTCAAAGTGGTTCACCCATTTTTTCAAGAGCTCAGAGTGGTTGATGAGTGAATTCAACATGTGTCTTGAATTTTATTGTGGTGGGAAACAATATCACATGGGTGATGGGTGCTGTTGATCATGGACTAAACACCGGCATATTTTGGTTGAAATGCGCCATCAATGAGGTTCTGGGCATATCTAGGAGTGTCATTATACAGGGGGTGGTCTACCCTGTCAAATATTTACCACAATTGATTGATTCCCTCAACTCCACCAGGTCTTAATGTTATGATTAAATATGAAGGCCATATTATAATATAATTGTACTTTAATCTAATATAATCCTTGGTAGTCCTAAAGCTTAAGATTAGGGCTGAGGCATATTTAATCATAATTTTAAGATTATAGTTGCTAACCGGGAAGCGAGACGCTCAGATTACACGCCTTGTTGCCGGTGTTGCTATGCTCCAATGACATCATATTTTGTGCTAGGAAAACAGATGGCCATCCCTGCCTTTCGATAAGTCAAAAAACCGTGCGGTTTGGCCTTGTGGTCATGGAGAATGAGGAGGATCTTTCGTGCAACTCAAAAAGTGCGAGATAACGTGATAACGAAACACTTCAAAACAACTTGGCACATCTCTGCCAGGAGGCCTGAGGATGCAAGATATCTCTGTCCATGTTCTACGACCTCAGAAACCCCTATTTGACACTTTCCAGTTCATATCTTCAAACAAACACACAAGATCTTAGACAGCGCAATTGCAACAGAATACTGTAAATTGATGGTCTGAAGAAAGTTGAATAGTACAGACGATACAGGAGATTTCTAGGCACTTCCTTTTGTTAATATATGTTTCTCAATGAAATGTCTTCCATCCTCAAAAATTGGGGTCATCGGCCATGTCTGTATCATCAAACAGTGTAGTGTTTTGCTTCTACATAATGTTTCATTTCCCGGTTAGTGACTGTATAATGGAATATAATAGAATATACTCATAATTTTAGCCAGCCTTAGGAGATCAAGAAGGATTGGAGACACTTGAAGAAAAGAAATAAGAACAAGATCCATATTCAGGAGCGGCAAGGTTGTCTTACCAGCTCTGGAGTTTGCAAGGCTCGATTTCCTCATGAGATTTTTGAAACAACTACCATAGATGAAGATGGTCACCTCAACCTTAAACACCATGAGCCGAACATGAACACAATCAACCGGCTGATCACTTACTTTTCAAGATGTAACACAGATTGCACAAGCTTGTTATCTGGAACTGCTGTTAAGGCCGTGATATCCTACATGTCCGATTATGTGTCAAAGTTGGGATTGAAATCTTATCAAGCATTTGCCTCCATTTTCCATGTATTTGAGCAAAATGCAAACTGGGACAGAACACGCACTGAAGATGATTCCACATGAAAGCTCATGCGGCAAATGGTCAACTTGATGTCAACAAAGATGGAAATTGGCAGCCCAATGGCCGCCCTGTACTTGCTCGGTAATCCGGATCACTATGCAAGTCAGCTTTGCGGTTCTGTGCTCGGAATGCTGGTTTCTTGTTTGAACTGTAGCTTGACTTTTCTCACATCAGAGTTACTTTCCATGTGCTCCTACGTGTGCTGAAAGCAAGATACATGCATAGCTCTTATTTTCCAATTCGTTATGTAGTTGGTATTTTATACAGATTGAACTTTCTATACACCTCAGACTGGAACTGACTTCTCACGCCTGAGATGTTGATTCAATCCAGTGGGAGCAATCCACCTGATAATAGAGGTCATGCGGTGGAGCCACCAGGCGCCACCGGGTGGCTGATCCGGCATGCGGTAACGGGTGGCTACGTCACTTGGTGGCTGATTCGGTGGCATAGAAAAAATTAATTGTTGACTGCATACATGCACTATGCATATGCAAATGCGTGCCCGTACATGCGCACATGCCGCTGGAGTGCTGGAAACCACTTCCCCGAGCCCTTCTCCACACACCGAGTTCAGCCATAATTTCAAAAGGGCAGGAAAGCGAAGTTTAGACTCAAGAATGGCTGTTTGCATGGTAGAGGGGGGAGCAGTATTCACAGTGGTATTACATGTTCAATGCATGCTCAATACACGCCATAGCAGGCAGGCTTCTGAACAGCCACCGGATCAGATAGCCACCCAGTACTGCATGCCAGATCAGCCACCCAGTGGCGCCTGGTGGCTCCACCGCATGACCTCTAATACCATGGTATGAAGCTAATTAGCCTTCATAGACCCCCTGTATATGGAGGCTAATTAGCTTGGGATGTACCACTTTGTTTACCACAGGTATACCAGGCATACCTTGGTAGAACTTGGGCCAAAAAACCAAAGTTATACCACATATACCAGGATCTACCATGGATACCACCAAGCGTGAATATAGTCAGTACAAAATGTGATGACATTTGAATTCCTATAGTAATTACCATGAATACCATGTTGTGTAATAACATGGCTGAGATGACTGGGTAATACCATGGATACTATAGCATGTCAGTGAATTCAAGGTATATACCATGCAAAATACCACAAATACCACCATGATTAAAGAAGTAAAGTACTATGGTCAGTAAAAACCTAATAGTATTTAAATTCTAATAGTCATTACCACAGATACCATGAATACCATCATGTGTGTCACATGAGTTACCACAAATACCATGCAAAGCAAGAAACAATAGCCATGTGTACCACCAAGCTGGCCATTGCTGTGAATTTGATGCCTGTCCATATTGGATGAGGATTGATGGGCTTGGCTTTTGCCTTAAAACTGATGGATGTCCATATTAGGGTGCTACCACCACCCTACAATGGATGTCTGCCTATATTTGGGTTGTAATTGATGCCTGGGTGCTAAAAATGCCCCGGAAGCGCCGTTTATTGAGCGCTTCCAAAGTTCTGAACCCAGCACTTCCAAAGCTTTGGGCCTGATCTCCCCAAAGCGGAGTTTAAAAAGCTCCAGATGGACAGGCTTAATTTTATAAGTATGGAGATTGGTGGGCCTTAGCCTATAGGAGGCTTTCCCCCCGGTAGGACTAAGCCCTTGAATCACTTAATCAATCAAAATGCCGGCTTCGGCCCCAGAAAAATCCAAATGTTATAATGGATGCTGCAATGTATCTGGAGCCGGAAAAAACTGCCGGTAAGTATTCCGATACAATCCTGAGATCCCTCTCTCTTTTCCCTTTTTTTCTCTCTTCTCGCAACTTGATTCCTTTGATTTATTTCATTCTCTCCACCGGCATAGGCCATGGCCGGAAATAAGCGACTGCAGCTTATGGATTTAAGCGGTGGCTGATGCCTCCTGTGTACATTCCCCACAACAAGGCCGCCAGGGATGAGCTTTGTTGCTCTGGCGTCGTTTTCTTCACTGTTTAAACCAAAATTATATTTCAATGACCATTGTTGCTTTGTAGTCTCTTTCCACGCAGTTCGAATCCATTTTTTGTTCCAAAGCCGAAGCGGAGCGAGGGCATATCTTGTCCACGATGACAAAACCGAGCTGAGAACAAATTTTCACACTGAGAACAAGTACAGACTAATCTTATCCAGCCTTATTCGATTGCGGGTGATGGATGGATGGATGGATCAGATAGAACTCACAGGTGGCAGCGGCGCCGGGCGTACAGGGGGTTACCTAAGCAGAAGCGCTGAACCAAAGGCAATGGGCGACGCAGATCCGAAGTCCGATGGATCACATCCGATCTGCGGTGGCTGCCAGCCCTTTAACAATGATCATCGATCTGCTCACCATCGATCGTCTCTTCACCTCCACCATCATGTCCAACTGCTATGTGAGTCCCCCCCTGTGTTCGCCGTCCGGTTGCCGTCCCCATCGTCGGGCCCGTCGTGCTCCCCCGTCCTCCCAACCACCCCCATAACCCGCCTTTGCCACGTACTAATGACTCCGCAGTTCAAGATCAACATCGACGACAAGCCCGCCGGGCGCATCGTCTTCAACCTCTTCGACGACGTCGTCCCCAAAGCGACGGTCACCTTCCGCAAGCTCTGCCGCGGGCAAGACCTCGACGGCGCGCCCTCGTCCGAATGGCACACCTACGCGGGCTCCAAGTTCCACCACATCATTCCGAACGTTACGCTCGAGAACGGTGACAACGGCGTCGTCTTGATCTGCGATCTCAAGGGTGCCGACAAGGAAAAGGGCGCCGGCGAGGAACAACACGGGCGGCACCCTCACCGCACCCCAGTGTTCCCCTTCGGCATGGCCATCCCGAACAAGAACGGCTCGCAGTTTTTCGCGACGCCGATGGTTACGAGCTGGTTAGACGGGAAGCATGTTGTGTTCGGTGAGTGGTATCATCGATGGCGTTGTTCCTTCCGTGCGCCCACCATTCATCCCCATTCTGCACACCCCCATTGCCCCACATCGCATCCTGCCTCCCATCCCCGGTGCTCCTTTATCCCCGACTAACACGCAGTCCAGGTGAAGTCGTCGAAGGCGCCGACCTTGTTAAGCAGATTGAAGCGCTCGGCTCGGACAGCGGCGAGCCCTCCAAGACCGTCTCCATCGCTGCGTCCGGGTGCATCGAGTAGGTTGTGGGTAGTGTTTTGTGAGTTATATACAAGATGTTCGGTCGCTTCGCTCTGGCAAGTCTGAGGATCGCATTTAAAACACGTTTGAATTGAGCCGGATAAAAACTGCGGAACAATGAGCACGAGGTATGCCTGATCCGCCTCACATAAGTGGGCAATTAGACCAGCGAATTTTGAACAGTGAATGATAGAATGAGCAGAAAGGTTCCCGTCCAGGAATTGGGGCTGGGCGAAAATGCCGCGACTGCCGCGGTGTGAGGGGTAAGTGCCACGCCGTCTCTATTTCCTTCCACATGCATTATTCCATCTGAAGTCGAGTTTTTTGCAGGTTCTGAAATCTAAATACATCGTTTGGAACACTCAAACCCTTAAAAACACTCCCGGACAAGTGTGCTCAAAAGTATCCCAAATTTCGACTAAATCCTGATTCCTGACTAGCCCCTTGTTATCAGCCCCGCTTCGTGGTCAATCCTGTTCAGATGAGCCTCGGGCCAGTGAAATCCATTCAGATAATGTCCACCATCCACTCACTGCCTGGAAATCGAAGGTGCTGGCAACTGGGGGTGAAGATGAACAAGGTTTGTCAGTTGATATATTCCACTTGTGTACGAACCAAGAATCAAGTTTCCTTTGGTTGAGTGTTGGAGTCGAACCCAGTCGTTTTATTAGGAGACATTACGTCGAGTTTTCAACCTACAGATCAGGTAGGTGTCCTTTTTTTGCTACTGATTACTTGTCTATGTTCTTGAACTGCGCACTCTACACTGTTCGGCGCCCCCTTTTGATCAAACATTGGTTTCGACTGCCCAGGATCCGAAAGATGCCCAAGAGTTTGTGCAGTTGACCAACTGCATCCCAAATTTGAAGGTTAATTGACATAAATATGGTTGCCTTACAACCGGTTGACTCAATAAACTCTAAGAACCCGATATCCTATGGCTAGATAATTTCCACCTAAGATAGAACGGCAACATCCGCCTTTAGGGGGCAGTTGTACAACTTGATGAAGTTGTACAAATTGAACCATAACTGCATAGCTTCTCAAGCGTAGCGGATTTTCAAAACCCGACCCATGTCCCAGATGATACAGGCAAACAGTCCTTTTGAAAATGGCCGCACTTGACCATTGTCTAGTTTCCGTGGCAATTTATCTGATAAGGAAATGACGCGGTGGGTTATGGCTTATACATCTCGGTTTATTGAAGATGTCAGTCATTCAACTGGCATATCTTCTGCTCCGTTTAAAGTAAGAAGGTAGGTGGGTTCGCTGGCCGAATTCAGAAATAGCTAACCGTGTCAAATCCGCCCTGGAACCATTTTCGACATGATATTTCGCATTATGTGTGGCATGCACATTCTGGAGCAAGTTCAACGAGGTTTCAGGTATTTCGAGCGAGCCTAGAGTGGCAGACTCCTGTGTTGGTGCACTTCCATAGACCCATAAGTAGGATTCTACATGGTATTGGCACATAAATGTGTCGCTTGTACTAGGCAGACAACCCACACAGTGAATCAAGTTAACCCCCCTTTTCAGTGATGTGACGGGGCGGCCAGGCCGACGTGGGGCCCCGTGCTACCTGGGTGACTTTGTTTCCAGAAGATGAACATATCCGCCTATCATATGTCAAAAGCAAAGCTCTGAATCTAAAAGTACATCGATGTGGTTTGGTTGAACCACAAAAACATCCAGAAAAAAAAATGAATCAAGGGGAGTATGAAGACATAGTTTGTGATGTGGATGCTGGATCGACTCTCGACAGAAACTCTTCTGCTGGGTGCAGGGCTGTGGCATGGCACTAAAATTCTGTGAGACCACCAATGAGTTCAACTAAATAGGTGGCCCAGAATCACTGCATTCCGAGGCCCTGTAGGCACGGTGGGTCTACGTGAGTCTACGTCTGTCTACGTCGGCCGATCCCCCGTAGGCCGAGTCTGCCGACGTGAGGTAGGCCAAATTGGGCCTACTTGGGCCTACCCTCTGCCTACTGTCGGTCTACACAGGCTCCCCTATCCTGGTAACCGGGCGGTGTGTTGCTGTTGCCACATTCCCACTTGGCTAATATTACTCTTACCGGTTGCCATGTTCCCACGAAGTCAATATTTTATTAATTGGTCAACTACCGGGACATACCGTGGCAATTTCTGTAAGTTAGCCGAGGTTAGCCGTGAGTGAGCCGAGGATTGACAGCCGTGGGCTGTGTCATTAAAAATAATTGTATTCCCACACTCAGTGGTTATACAGCGAAGCAAGAGTGTGTTTTAACACGGCTTGGACCAGAAACAGAGCTTAGGATGCCGTGAAATCATTGATTTATCTGTAGGGTGGGTCTATCTCTGCCTACAAGGGTAGGCAGACCCTGTGCCTACAACCCCACGGAACGCAGTGAATAAGTGGGGCTATAATCAGACATGAAACACGATGGAAATCAAGGACTAAGTGTGAAGTTTCTTTGGAAGGCAGAGTTGCATCCAGATCACAATGCTGTCTGACACCTTAGATAGACCCATTACGCTTCAGCTATGGTAAGGTTCCCTGGAGTGTCAAAATCAAAATGAGAGAAATCTGGAGCATGTAAACAACATTTGAATGTTATGTTCATGATGAACAGTTGCATCCAGATACGATTCCAAGAGGGGTGGATTGACACACACTTACCGTGGCATGATGCGTAACATCTGCGTGTCAGTGAGATGACAGTTTAATTTCTTCTTATATTCCCTCAAATCACATTACCCGAGTCAAATGAGGACACAGTTGGCCACACCAGCAAGTGGAATATGCCAAAAGAAAATCCTAATTTTCGCCGTTTCTGTATGTGCCTTTTTCCACCAAATCCGTCTGCACCAGGATCGGAACATCTGCTTTTTGAGCCCATCCGTTCGCATAGTGGATCAGACATTTTTCCTTGAGAAGAACATTTTTTATGTGTATGGGTGATCGGCTGCTTCAGAGGAAAGCCACAGGTTTATGCCCTGTCGCTTGGGCAAGTTTGCTATTTCCTCCAAAATGTCCGCATGCAGATGAGACATTACTCCCAACAAGTCATTTCCGTCCCCACAGGGGATGAGACCTCCAGGTTCTTTTTGGCCAACTTCGTCCGTATGCTGATGAGACATCTAGTCATTTCTCAGGCCAGATCCGTCCGCATTGAAATTGAACCTTTTGCAGCATATTCTAGTTGGCTGCCACACAGCTAACAGACTTGGAGACCGACTGGCTGTTGTGTTCTGCCGCCCTACCCTGTAAACTCATGATCAGACCAAAACCTTCTGGCTCACGCAAGTTCTGTTGTTGTTAATGATGCGCCCCCAAAGCTCTACAAAAATAACGGTTAAAAAAGCGACTAAACAGCATGCAAGCGGAGCTGAAATGCCAAAGACTTCAAGTTCACATGGAATTTCAAATTATTTGGGCCTAAATACGCTTCAACAGTCAAGAAAGAGTCGAACAGCTCCAGCCTAGCAGTTCTCTCACCGAAGGTTTCATAACCAAAAGAATACCTAATCATTTGAGGTATGCACAATGCCGCCACAGTGAGGTGGCACTGACGCGGCACTGCCGCGGCAAACTGCAAACCAAGGGAATGATTTTAAGACTTTAAAACCCTTCGTGGAATGCTAGAATACTCATAAGACTCACTGGAACTGGAGGGGAAGTGGCCACGGCCCGTGTTGAAAGGACTCGGTGTGCAAGCCGCATGAAAAATATTATCATCTGCGCAGTAAGGACTTCACTGAAAGAAGTTAAGGTCCTAGCGACCCTTTCCACACTGTATTAGTGGGATTTAATACACGGGAACACCGATTCCAATCTTTAGCCATAAGTTGGGACAGGCGTGGCATTTTCCCCTGGCCCGATTTTTCGGGCCCTTCTTCAATCCTTGAACGTGTCTGACATGCCAAATGGAGGTCAAAAAGTCCCTGGCGTCATACCGCATTGTTCTAATGCCATTGGGACCCCAGTGACAAATTTTTTCATAGAGCTTATTGCGAAATAGTCTGATTTTGAAATTTGAGCAGTACAACTACACTAGGTAATTTGTCGTTCTAAATGGACAAGCCGGAGATGTTGTGAATAGTACAAAAAAATTCTCAGCAAGTGTTGGCCTGGGAAATGAGATGGTTTATACCAATTCAACGATTGGAGGGTGAAAGAGGGTGAAATGTCATCCCTTATATCTTGCCCAGTTCTCCATTTCATGAGACACGCACTTGGATTTGAAGTTGTCCACTACGTTGAATTACTATCTTAAAAAACAGATCCCTTCGACAACTTTGAAAATTTCACAGATTTCGAGTATTTGGGAATTTTCGGGGCATGGAGCCAGTCTAAAGCTGTATTGAGCCCTCAGAGATGAGTTCAGAGGCTCTATGCACCTGAATTTGTAGTTTGAAACGGGTCTTGAGGGTCTGAGGGAGCACATGTGTGAAAGAGACGCAAAATGAGCTCTGCTGCACTGAAACTTCTCCGCAAACCCACAAATACGGCTTGTTCTAACTGAACTTCCGAATCATTCCTCTTTTCGCCTCCATTCAGGCAGCACAATTCTTTCCAATATTGTTAAAACACTTCTTCTGTGTTCTTCACGATTTTCCAGGATTTTAGGGAGCTTGTAACATGCCGGTGGTGGTGAAAAATCAGTTTCAAGCTCCAATTTGGCGGGCAGATCGAGTAAAATAATTTCCTTTGGGCCGTTTCCATTGATTTCCACATATTTTATGTACTTGGGGGGTGTGGCCATTGCGGGGCATGGCAGATACTTGTAATTATGTATGTAATTGTGCTGAATTTCTCTCTTCCTTTCAAATCCAATTAATCATATACCTCAATGCCTGTGATTTAACTCGGGATATGATGCAATCTAATAAAGTTTGACAAGAATAGCATATGTCAGTTCTCTTGTGATTAGGTGTCTTTACTACAGATAAATGTGATTTGAATAAGGTCTGAATGCAGGGAAAGTGTTTCTTTTCAGTCAGTTCATATACAGGATAGCCTTTGAAACATGTGTACCTATGTTTTGGATCCAGTTCAATACTAGGTGAAGAAATGTTGTATGCATGTGCTTGGACATACAACCCCCAAATGTGGTCAGAGTAGAAGAAAAATCATTTTTTCAGACATTTCAAATACTAGACATGCTTTAAAACAGGGCTAACCATAGCTTTTGATAATAGTTTGACCCACATCCATTACCTGAAGTTTGGGGCAGCAAAATGTCATAAGTCTAAGGTTGGGATATGCAATCATGATTTGTGTTCTGAGCACAGAAAATATGATTTTCCGGACTGTGCAGATATGTAGTCCTTTTTAAATCATACTCAGACAATGTTCTGAACAAGAATCTCACCCATGCATCCACTGGTTCCAACACTGGACAAGGAAAGTCTTGTATGCATTTATTTGAGATATTTGCCAAATGTGGGGTACCCAAATTCCTCCCAGAATGCTACTACATAATTTTCTCACCTGCTTGATGTTCATAGGCTCCAAATCTTTGTAAATAGAGGCTACTATTAAAATTCAATGGCTGGAACACCCTTAACAGAAATTGCCTTTTTGGGTACATGTACTGGCTGGATGTGGGACAGCATATTTGATTTGCAGCATGTTACCACACACATTTTTCACCTGTTTTGTGTTTATGGGCTCTGGAACTTCACAAATTGAACTTACTATTGAAATCCAACACCTGCAACACCCTTCAAAAAATTACCTTTTTCAGTGTGTGGACCTGCTGGATATGGGATGGCATATTTGATTAGTAGCATGTTACCACACCCTCTTTTCACCTGTTTTGGGTTCATGAGATCTCTCAACTCATAATTACAAGTTACCATTAAAATCCAACAGCCGCAACACTTTGAAAAAAAATTACCTTTTTCGGTGTGTGGACCTGCTGGATATAGGACAGCATATTTGGTTTGCAGGATGTTACCACACGCTTTTTTCACCTGTTTTGAGTTTATGGGCTCTGGAAACTCATAATTACATATTACCATTAAAATCCAACAGCCGCAACGCTTTGAAAAAAAATTACCTTTTTTGGTGTGTGGACCTGCTGGATATAGGACGGCATATTTGATTTGGAGCACGTTACCATACACTTTTTTCACCTGTTTTGAGTTTATGGGCTCTGGAACCTCATAATTACATATTACCATTAAAATCCAACAGTCGCAACACTTTGAAAAAAAATTACCTTTTTCAGTGTGTGGACCTGCTGGATATAAGACAGCACATTTGATTGGCAGCATGTTACCACACATTTTTTTTCACCTGTTTTGAGTTTATGGGCTCTGGAACTTCATAATTACAAGCTACCACTAAAATCCAACAGCCGCAACACTTTGAAAAAAAATTACCTTTTTTGGTGTGTGAACCTGCTGGATATAGGACGGCATATTTGATTTGCAGCATGTTACCACATGCTTTTTTCACCTGTTTTGAGTTTATAGGCTCTGGAACCTCATAATTACAAGCTACCATTAAAATCCAACAGCCACAACACTTTGAAAAAAAAATTACCTTTTTTGGTGTGTGGACCTGCTGGATATAGGACAGCATATTTGATTTGCAGGATGTTACCACACGCTTTTTTCACCTGTTGAGTTTATGGCCTCTGGAACCTCATAATTACCAGTTACCATTAAAATCCAACAGCCGCAACACTTTGAAAAAAATTACCTTTTTCAGTGTGTGAACCTGCTGGATATAGGACGGCATATTTGATTTGCAGGATGTTACCACACACTTTTTTCAGCTGTTTTGGGTTTATAGACTCTGGAACCTCATATTTACAAGCTACCACTAAAATCCAACAGCCACAACACTTTGAAAAAAAATTACCTTTTTCGGTGTGTGGACCTGCTGGATATAAGACGGCACATTTGATTGGCAGCACGTTATCACATGCTTTTTTCACCTGTTTTGAGTTTATGGGCTCTGGAACTTCATAATTACAAGCTACCACTAAAATCCAACAGCTGCAACACTTTCAAAAAAAATTACTTTTTTGGATGTATATACTGGCTGGATGTGGAACGGCATATTTGATTCATAGCATGTTACCACATGCTTTTTTTCATCCTTTTTGAGTCCATAGGGTCTAGAACCTCCCAAATACAGGCTATCCTCAAAATTCAACAGCCAGAATACTTTGAAAAAATTACTTTTCGGGCCCCTTGTACATGTTGAACATGTCAACACGTGATCGTGTATGGCTTTCGGCAGCTCGGAGATCATCGGACTGATTGGTCAAATGTGAGAAAGCAACATCAACCATTCCACCTACCATAATGCATGTCTGCAAAAAATGTGAAAGGACCCCATCTATTCAGTCTGATAAGTTGCCAACAACAAGTGGCGCAATTTTGATATAGGGATCAGGAGAAAAAAAAAATGGTGCACCCGGGATTGAACCGGCCCCAGGGGGAATCTGTTACCATATCAGACTCTGCCCCTTCAGGACAGTTCATGAAAGTATCACAAAAAATCTAATGGTTCTAAAGTTTCTAATGATATTACGGCATAAAATGATTACACAAATGAGCGGAGACAAGTAAAAATCGAGCACTTTTTTCTGCCCCTTCGTTTGATCAAGAACGAGAATTATGTAAACATAATTACTTGTAATTAATACATGTACTATCCAACAGAGCTCAAGATTCAGACTCTCAAAGAGGCGGGCGCTCTTGGATTTCGATATTCTGTGATCATCGGCAATGTCAGGACGACTTCCGAACGCGATCCGGCTGCCTGATGCAATAGGTGCCAAGGGCGCTAATGCATCCGAAAAAGAAAAATGAGCGTTGGCAGGCGTATAAGGCGACCTGAGAGACCAAGGTGGTGGGAAGGAGTGGGCCAGGACAATGAAAAGTGCATGGAGGCACAGCTGGGCAAATACCAAACGTGAAAACACCAGCAGCAGCAGGGGAGTGCCAGGGAGAAAAATTGTGCACCGCACACGCGCAAAGAGAGCTGGGACCTCGAGACCGTGGGTGGACCTGTGTTTGGGCTGCAGATAGAGGATAAATGTGGCAATTGGCTGATTGGGGAGGTACAAGGGAGGATGGAAGCTGCAAAGTGCCGGAGAGGAAAATTGTGCACAGCGGGTGTGCCGAGCAAGGTGAGGTTTCGAGAGCGTGGATAGGCATGTGTTAAGATTACAGTGAGGAAATGCCAATGGTGATGAACGGCTACAGGGTTGTAAGTGAAGGCAGAAAATTCAGGTGGCGGTGGGCGGATACAGAGCTACAAATGAGCAAATGAGCGTGGAAGTCAAAGAACTGATCAGACCGGAAACGAGCGCAGCCAGCGCATAAGGTGAGCGTGTGTCACGAGGAGGCATACAGATATGCATTGGGGGTCTACCGAGCACATGAAGCGGGTAGTGGGCAAATACAAGAAGGGAAACCACGTGTGAAAGCCGGAAGCGCTGAGTGCAAACGGGTGTAGCCAACGCATAGAGCCTGTGGGGACACGAAAACACATAGATAAGTATTTTGGAGCTATAGAAAAAGCATGGAATTAGTGTTATGCAGATACGAAGGGTACAAGAGCCAGTGGAAGCCGTAGAGTGCTGGAGAGCGAAAACCAGTGCACCAGTGCATAACGTGAGCGGGGGGGCATCAGGCCGCGTGAAGACATATGTCAGGACATTTATGACGATGCTGTGGTCGGATTTGGTGGGTACAGACAGCACAAAGGCCGGTGAAGGGCCAGAGGCATAGCCGAGCCCAAACAAGTATAAGGGTTGCTGAGGCCTATGGGGATGGACTGGGTTGCTTTAAGGATCAAAAGGCCTCAGATAGATGTTGCGAAATATTTGAGTGGCGCAGACCTAGTGGGTAGCCAGCGGGAGTGGAGGAGGAGAAGGGAGTAAGCAAGAGGAAGCGAGTCATAACACGAACAAACAACCTGATCTGGCCTGATGAACTGTGTATTGGCACGTTCAGTGGATGCGAACGCGGCCTCCTTTGGCCCTAAAAAGGGATGTGTGGTGTTATTATCACGTACATCAACTATACTGACAGTCCCGGCGCCCGGGGACGAACAGATCCAATGTCCCAAAAAAGGCAAGTCCGCCCGCCCCGCCATCCGCAAGCGCCCATCGTATAAATTAGCCGAAGCAGCGCCAGGCAGGGCGGCCGCGTGATGGGTGATCGCCCGCGCGTCAGGGGTACCGAAAAAGGCAAGTGCTCTAAGCTGATGTATCATGAGCTCTCTAATGAAAGCCTATGATTAATCGCATTTCGGTTCTCACCAGAGGCTCGCGATGTATCACTTTAGCCCTATGGGCTGCGAAACAACAACGACGGAGTTCAGAGTTCTCGCACGACTGGACACATTGATGTTGAGAACGGACCGTCTTGAGGCCGAGAACCGACAGTTGAAACAGCGCAATGAGAAATTAGAGGTCGCAGCTGCAGAACAACATGCCCCTTCGCGTGGAAGGGGCTGGGTGAAAATGCCGCGACTGCCGCGGTACTGCCGCGGCACTGACGCGCACTGACGCGCAATGACGCGGCAGTGACGCGTTGGTGGCTGTGTTACTGCCGCGGCGTGAGGGGTAAGTGCCGCGCCGTCTCTATTTCCTTCCGCATGCATTATTCCATCCAAAGTCGAGTTTTTTGCAGGTTCTGAAATCTAAATACATCGTTTGGAACACTCAAACCCTTAAATACACTCCGGGACAAGTGTGCTCAAAAGTATCCCAAATTTCGACTAAATCCTGACTAGCCCCTTGTTGTCAGCTCCGCTTCATGGTCAATCCTGTTCAGATGGGCCTCGGGCCAGTGAAATCCATTCAGATAATGTCCACCATCCATTCACTGCCCGGAAATCGAAGGTGCTCACAACCGGGGTTGAAGATGAACAAGGTTTGTCAGTTGATATATTCCACTTGTGTACGAACCAAGAATCAAGTTTCCTTTGGTTGAGTGTTGGAGTCGAACCCAGTCGTTTGTATCTGCAGCAAGAAACGCGTTAACCACTGCATCAGGTTTGTAATGAGATGATCGGGACTGGGATGACACCCAGACTGGAAAAAATTGTCTGCATTAAAATCTGTGAAGTGAACCATTAGGAGACATTACTTCGAGTTTTCAACCTACAGACCAGGTAGGTGTCCTTTCTTTGCTATTGATTCATTGTCTATGTTCTTGAACTGCGCACCCTACAGTGTTCGGCGCCCCCTTTTGATCAAACATTGGTTTCGACTGGTCTCCAGGACCCGAGAGATGCCCGAGAGTTTGTGCAGTTGACCAACTGCATCTCAAATTTGAAGGTTGATTGACATGAATATGGTTTCCTTACAACCGGTTGACTCAATAAACTCTAAGAACCCGATATCCTATGGCTAGATAGTTTCCACCTAAGATAGAACGGCAATGACGTGCACTGAGGGGATACGCACCTGCTGCGGCATTGATGCTTAGCATCCGGCTTTAGGGGGCAGTTGTTCAACTTGATGAAGTTGTTCAAATTGAACCATAACTGCATAGCTTCTCAAGCGTGGCGGACTTTCAAAACCCGACCCATGTCCCAGAAGATACAGGCAAACAGTCCTTTTAAAAATGGCCGCGCCTGACGATTGTCTAGTTGCCGCGGCAATTTATCTGATGAGGAAGTGACGCGGTGGGTTACACCTTATACATCTCGGTTTATTGAAGATGTCAGTCATTCAACTTGCATATCTTCTGCTCCGTTCAAAGTAAGAAGGTAGGTGGGCTCGCTGGCCGAATCCAGCAATAGCTAACCGTGTCAGATCCACCCTGGAATCATTTTCGACATGATATTTCGCATTATGTGTGGCATGCAC
The DNA here is from genome assembly GCA_014462655.1 of Mycena venus. Classification (NCBI taxonomy): domain Eukaryota; kingdom Fungi; phylum Basidiomycota; class Agaricomycetes; order Agaricales; family Mycenaceae; genus Glaucomycena; species Glaucomycena venus. Next base: position 400,530 of record JACAZI010000028.1, read on the forward strand.
ATCCTTGAAGCAAGTTATACGAGGTTTCAGATATCTCGAGCGAGCCTAAAATAGCAGACTCCTGTGTTGGTGCACTTCCATAGACCCATAAGTAGGATTCTACATGGTATTGACACATAAGTGTGTCGCTTGTCCAAACTGACGCGGGGCCCCGCGCTACCTGGGTGACTTTGTTTCCAGAAGATGAACATATCCGCCTATCATATGTCAAAAGGAAAAACTCTGAATCTGAAAGTACATCGATGTGGTTTGGTTGAACTACAAAAACATCCAGAAAAAAATGAATCAATGGGAGTATGAAGACATAGTTTGTGATGTAGATGCTGGATCGACTCTCGACGGAAATTCTTCTGCTGGTTGCAGGGCCATGGCATGGCACTGAAATTCTGTGAGACCACCAATGAGTTCAACTAAATTGGTGGCCCAGAATAAGTGGGGCCATAATCAGACATGAAACACGATGGAAATCAAGGACTAAGTGTAAAGTTTCTTTGGAAGGCCACCGACAGGCGATAGATATGTCATTAGCTTGGATGAAAACCGGAAGGCCATGAAGTATGCCCACTCCAATTCCGTAGTTTTTTCTCTTGTTCATGAGACTACATTGTGACATGTCCATAAACATGCTTGAATCACCATTCAGCAACCCAATAGTACCCATCATGAAGTCCTCACCCAGTCAAGAATTGGGGTGCAAAATCTAACTGATCTACACTGGCGTGCAGTGACGCGGCATTGCTGCGCACATGCTGCGTCAGTGCTGCTGAGAAAGGTGGATATATATCAGTTCAGCACGCCCGTTTTTTGGTCTCTCAGTGGTTCAAGTACATTTGGGCCCCCAGGAAGAAGAGTTGATGAGCTTTCACCAGAGGTTGACTTCGAGTTGATTTGATAATTTCCCTGTAATGTACTTTAATGAGGCAAAGCAACCCTGTTCCCTCTGGATGATACAAACTCGGAATGTACATCCCGTGCGCAAAACATGACATTTAGTCGTTTGCAATTACTTGTTTCTGCATAGATTGGTAGCCGCGTCAGTGCCGTGGCGACGCCCCGGAGTCGCGGCATTTTATCCTGGCCCTGAAAAATCTTGAGTTTAACAATAGATGTACATATGGAGCCAGTGGGTATGCAATCGGTGATCGCCGAGATGCCCGAAGCTAATTGAGTTCAAAGAAAGGGAAGTAAAAATGAGCATTGAACGCTCAAGAGCATCCATGAGGAACAACCAAATAAAGAAATTGTGAAATGAAGGGCGGAGCTGCATCCAGATCACAATGCTGTCTGACACTTTGGATGAGTCGAAGGCTACGGATAGACCCATTATGCTTCAGATGGTAAGGTCCCCTGGAGTGTCAAAATCAAAATGAGGAGAGAAATCTGGGGCATGTAAATTACATTTGAATGTTATGTTCATGATGAACAGTTGCATCCAGATACGATTCCAAGAGGGGTGGATTGACGCGCACTTGCCGTGGCATGATACGTAACATCCACGTGTCAGTGAAATGACAGTTTAATTTCTTCTTATATTCCCTCGAGTCACATTACCCGAGTCAAATGAGGACGCGTCGGCCACACAAGGCAAGTGGAATGTGCCAAAAGAGGTCTGATCCGAAAATCCAAATTTTCGCCGTTTCTGTACGTGCCTTTTTCCGCCAAATCCGTCTGCACCAGGATCGGAACATCTGCTTTTTGAGCCCGTTCGTCTGCATAGTGGATCAGACATGTTTCCTTGAGACGAACATTTTTAGGTTTCAGAGGAAAGCCACAGGTGTATGTCCTGTAGCTTGGGCAAGTTTGCTATTTCCTCCAAAATGTCTGCATGCGGATGAGACATTGCTCCCAACAAGCCATTTCCGTCGCCACAGGGGATGAGACTTCTAGGTTCTTTTTGGCCAACTTCGTCCGCATGCTGATGAGACATTTGGTCATTTCTCAGGCCAGATCCGTCCGCATTGAAATTGGACCTTTTGCAGCATATTCTAGTTGGCTGCCACACAGCTAACAGACTTGGAGACCGACTGGCTGTTGTGTTCTGCCGCCCTACCCTGTAAACTCATGATCAGACCAAAACCTTCTGGCTCACGCAATTTCTGTCCTTGTTAGTGATGCCCCCAAAGCTCTAGAAGAATAATGGTTGAAAAAGCGACTAAACGGCGTGCAAGCGGGGCTGAAATGCCAAAGGCTTCAAGTTCACATGGAATTTCAAATTATTTGGGCCTAAATACGCTTCAACAGTCAAGAAAGAGTTGAACAACTCCAGACTAGCAGTTCTTTCACCGAAGATTTGATAACCAAAAGAATACCTAATCATTTGAGTTATGCGAGAGTGAAAAAAGTAACTTGTGAGAACTAACTTTAACTTTGATCGCCCCTTTCGCTTGGCAGAGCTAACTTTACTTAACTTTACGGTACTTTTCCCACACTTGGCGAAACTAACTTGTTGACAGCTAACTTTTACGGACTATCTAGGGCATTTTACGCTACGGAGAGTCGAGGCGTCTCAGTACCGTACTGTGCGCGACCGTAAGGCTCGCAGGCGTAGCTCCATTAGTAGCCTGCTCCACCCGTACCTTCTTTTTACTCGTCGCCGTGCCCATATTCTTGGAGCTCTTTGCTTTCTTTGCTGGCTTCTCTCCTTCAGTTTTCTCGCTCCCCTTCCTCTCCAGTGTCAGCGCTACCGGAATAGCCGTGGTTGGGGTGAAGATCGAGGGATCATCCCGGCGAAAGGTGGGTGGGTGAAATTCTGGGTCATATATGGTGTGTGTCTTATTGAACTTGAGCATCTGCACAGTGAGTTCTGCAGTAGTCCCATTGGGAAATGGTGTGGCCCCAAACATAACTGCGAGCGCTCTGGGACCATCACTCAGGCAGGATACGACACGAGCAGTGATGAGGTCATCCAGTATGTCGCCATTGAGGTTGAGCGGCTCTCCGGGTTCCTTTTGGACTGCCAGCAGCTGTAGAAGGACTGAACCGACACCCAAAACCCGTTCCAGGCGTTCTGGTTGGAGGATATTCGAGAGAAGCCCGCAATCCAGCAGAGAGGTCAAAGGAGACGAAAGAATCGCTTCCATCTCCGGCGTGGGAGTCAAGCTGAGTGTGCGGATCCATTCAGACACGCGCCGTTGTCTTTCATCCCCCTTCACTGATTTGAAATATTCTCTGAAGTTCCCAATCACCGGGTGACCAGGATCAAAGTCCGCTAGGATTCTAGCCAACTGTGGGATTGCAGCCTCGAATATTTCCTCAAGTTCAGGATTTTTGTGATCAGGGTGGTCGGGGAACATGTAGAACGGCAGACGAACTTTACCAACCTGGACTTATAGTTGAGCCAACATCAATTTGAGGATCGAAAATCGTACCTGTTCGGCAGTCAAATCCACCTCAGCGATCTCCTCGCAGAATTTTCTGGAGCAGGTGAACCTCCGAAGAAATAGCGGGGGTAAAATGGAGGACTCAGAATCATAAATGATTCCATCGGTGCACTCATACCACCTGAATTCGTACTCGTTGTGCGGAGCGGCCCTCTTGTGAAGGTGGCTGGATACCAACGCGTCTTTGGCGCCTTCCAGTCCGGCACATTAGGATCAGGGACCATCAGATCTTTTCCCGGCCATAGACTTGAACGCAACATTAGAATAATCGAGACAACGATTGAAATGGGACCCACATTCTATCGAGAGGGTTCTTTTCAATGCAGTATTTGCAGACAAATCGAATGTCCACAGCGCCCCAATCCACGCCTGAAGGCAGGCATGCCATGTGCGACCAGTTCTGGCAGCTTTCACACCGTACCTCGTCAAATATTCCATCGCCCTCCGGGTTTTGTGCCCCACAGCCATGGCACCACACTGAGCATGGGGTCTGAGAGTTGGTCTCTGCGAAGCTGGCCTCAGTCAGCAGCGGAGCAGGGCTCTGATCAGGGGTGAAAAATAGGTCTTGGCTTTGTGGAGGATCATTCGGGGCAGGAGAGGTAATGGAGTCTATAATAATTTGATCCACTGTGTCGTTGGACTCGGGGGGCTCGGGAGGAGGAGTGTCGATCACAAATGGAGTGGTTTTTGGACGCTTCAAATCTTGCTGAAGAGCGGTTTCATAAGTTGTTTCCGTTTTGTGGAATAAAGTTACTTAAAGTTACTGGAAGTTACTTCAAGTTAACTTTGCCCGCCAAGTTAGATCAGCAAAAGTAACTTATGCCATCAGATGGCATCAGTTACCGCTAAAATTCGCGTTTGCCATCAATTGGCACAAGTAAGCATCGTGTGAGCCCATAGAGGTTCAAAAAAGCTAAGTTTTGGCATTTATGCCTCTGGCCGTGTCTCCGGGGCAAAATAACTCTCTGGAACATTGTGCTATTGGGTTTGTTTTCACCCGTTCACAACCTTAGCCCTACTTGGTACTCGCCAAGTCATTTGTGAGCAAGGCACAGTGCATCAGAATGGTTGAACATGGGATAAACCACTCAGGTAACATGGTAAGATGTGTCTTAAGAATTCAAAGTGCCCAAAATTTGGTTCAAGTTCGAGAAATAGGGGGTTTAAGTGGTTTCTGGAGCCGTGAGGGGGGAATAAAGTGCACCAACCTTGTATAATTGTCCCTGTGGTCATTTTCATTTGTTTTGAGAATTTTTACCTGCCTAAGAAGTGTTCTGTGGCCCTCTAATCCCTCCAAGTTAGTAGTAAGTTAGTATAAGTTAGTTGCGACAAAGTTACTTATGCCATCTGATGGCATCATTAACTTGTACTTTTACGTGCGAAACTAACTTACTCTGCCACAAGTTACTTTAAGTTAACTTTAAGTTACTTGTGGCAGGCTAAGTTAGTTTGTCCAAGTAACTTAGTTAACCATCGACTTTCCGACTCCCGAGCTCCGGGCGGCTCGTAATATTCTACATGTGTGTTCAATCTCCGTATATTCATTCGACTTTTCTTTCTTGACAGCCGGGTTCAGGACCTTGTCTCTCTGACCTTCCGCGAAGTTGTCGGTGTCCTAGCAAATTTAATCTTGATCCAGGCCCAGCTCATGTGGAGAAATTAACATCCCCGAGATCGCCGAACCGGGGTGTATCTTTAATTTTTGACAAGGTACTGTCTCTGCATTACCAAACATGAAGCTTTTGCAGAACTAAATGCTACATGGAAGCTCGAACTTGCATCTTGACTGATTGAAAGTAGGCTCAGGCTTGAGCAGCAATGCTGAATTACATCTCAAACTCAGCAAGCTCCAATGAATGCATGCTCAGGTATACCTGGCTGGCCCAACCACGCATGGGCAGCAGAAGTAGCTTGATTCTGTCATGAGCTACTCAAGTATAGCTTTTGACAAACCAGGGATTTGAGCAAACATATGGGCGATATATAGTGCAAAAAATACCCCACGGTTGCAGGGACTTTGAAGACAACTTACATCTTGAACTCATGACATGGGTGACAATTTCCATTCCCAGCTGGCATCTTTTCATGTGGCTGCATTCAAAGCCAGCAGCTCCCATCTACTCAACATTTTGTCTGTTTGGTGTTGATCTAAATCAGTTCGGGTCTCGGCTGAACTCGGCATACAGGCAATAATGCTTACATTTGAAGCCCCATCTCCTGAAGGGCCTCCAGATGGTCATGAATCATTCACAGACCGCTTTCCTTCCCCAAAGGACTGACTCTTGGATTATCATGTCCAGATATAGTTGACATAGTCATATTGAACTTCCTCTATGTCTGTGGGCCTTATAGAGGTGAATGGGCTTTCTTTCTTTGATGAAACCCAGACCATATGGTGCACAATATAATTTTTCTTTGAAGGAAGGGTGCTATGGGTCCACTGTGGCTTTCCAAGGCAGAGAATATCTCTCCTTCCATTTGCGGAATTCGGCACAAGGCTCACATCATTGTTCTGATCATATTAACCAAAAATCCTTGATGATCTCTGCAAGAAATTCAAAGTTCTGCCCAAAGCAAGTCCCAAAGCAATCCGTTCCAAGGTGTAATCTCCTAAATGGCTCATTGCAACTACTGAGAAAACAGATGCCTGCAAGATCTTGAGTTGTTAGCCTGTTACCGGCTTTGTTGTAAGCTGCAAGCCAGAACACTGCTTCCAGCCGGAGATGCACTCAAATAATTTTTGCACGGTATATGTGCCATACAAACACTCCCGAGACGGCTGGCACCGAGTATTTGAATAGGTATGTTTTTTGCACTACAAATTGTGCAGAGTTTTAATTCCTTTCGCCTCCTCGGTAGCCCTTGGGTTAAAACTTACTGTCAGCAGCACACATTATTCCCGTGCAACCCAATTCATGCTCTCTCGGATTCTACCCTTCATCAGCACACTGTAGCACATCCCGCAGCTTACTTCAGTTTTCTGATTGCTCTACATTGTAACTTGTTCAGATTTGTTGCGGGCAATTCGAAGTAAAACTTTTGCGGGCGACTTATTCCCGTGCAACCCAATTCATGCTCTCTCGGATTCTACCCTTCATCAGCACACTGTAGCACATCCCGCAGCTTACTTCAGTTTTCTGATTGCTCTACATTGTAACTTGTTCAGATTTGTTGCGGGCAATTCGAAGTAAAACTTTTGCGGGCGACTATATGGGCGATATATGGTGCAAAAAATACCCCACGGTTGCAGGGACTTTGAAGACAACTTCCTTTCTCAGGTGGCATCTTGGCATGTGGTTGCATTTTAAGGTGGCGGCTCACATCTTCTCAACATTGCGTCTATTTGGTGTTGATCTGCATCAGTTCGGGTCTCGGCTGGGCTCGGCACACTGGCAATAATCCTTACATTGGAGGCCCCGCCTTCTGGAGAGCCTCCGGATGGTCATGGATCATTCTCAGACTGCTTTCCTTCCTACAAAGACTAATTTCTGGTATATCACGTCCAAACATAGTTGACATAGCCATATTGAACTCTGTCTACATCCGTGAGTCTTATAAAGGTAAATGGGTTTCCTTTCTTTAGTAAAACCCAGACCACATATCTCAGGACATGGTTTTACTTTGAAGGAAAGGTGATATGGTGCACTCTGGCTTTCCCGTAGGGAGAATATATCTCCTTCCATTTATGGAATTCGGCAAGAGGCTCGCATCATTGTTCTGATCATGCTAATCAAAAATCCTTGATCATTTCTGTAAGAAATTCAAAGTTCTACCAAAACCAAGTTCCAAAGCAAACCTTTTCAGGGTGTCATTGCCCCAATGGCTTGTTGCAACCACTGAGAAAACTCATGCCCACAAGATCTTGAGTTGTTAGCCTATCACTGGCTTCATTGTAAGCTGCAAGTCAGAACCCTGCTTCCAGCTCGAAATGTAATCAAATATTTTTTGCACACTATATGTGCCATACGACTACAAAGGTTGCGGGCGCAACCTGTCTTTATCTTGCAGGTGCATCTGTATCTTGCGGCTGACATCTATAGTATCTTGCGAGATGCCACAATTTCCCCCGCAAGTTAAGCGATGTGATTATCCTTATCTCTTTTGCGGGGAAGTGAGATTATCACCTATCTTTGGGGCAGTAAGTCCGAAATCAGCCGTTTACCTTGCGGCCGATTAAATATGCACTTAGACCGCCATAGCCCTCTTCTTCATCATACGGACACCACTCGCACACCTCGACACACTTGCACAAGCAATGATGCGCCCATACAGCCATCGGTACTAACCCTTACCTGCAGTTTGATTGAATTGATTGGACAAAAAGTACGAAAATAGAACTCGCTTACTGTCCTTCAGGCTCTGGTGGCAGCGCTTCTCCCTATGTTCCTCCACATCGCCCTGCTTCACGTCATGCAGACACTGGCATACTCATCCTGCACCAGAGCTGACATGCACCTTCCGTGCCGTCTATGAACAGCCACATGGATGCCACAGCAAGGGGAAGTTGATGCAATGATGCGCAGCTATTAGGTGATTTGCCTAATGGCGGACGCCCTGCATGACAAATGGAGCGGCTGCTGGGCGATGTCAAAGAGCAGGTCTGTCAGCACGTGGACAGAAATAATGGGTCGGAAGTCCGGATATGGGGTGTACGAGTGAATGAGAAATGGGGCGAATGGTCCCGAATATGGCGTGAACGCGCAGAATAGAAACCAGGTATGAAATGGGGAATGTGGCGTGTAGGCGTGAGATACGGCTCGGGCTCATAAGGACTCGGTGAAGGGTAGAATCCGGGCTAGAGGCGGAAACTGTTCACTGGCAGCGTGCTCACGGTGGGGCACTCAAGTCACTAGCCGTGACAATGGTGGTGGTTCCGGGGAGAAGAGGTGGTATTATGGCATCTGTATGTATGAGACAAATAATCGGTCCGAGGACCGATGTGCCGTACACTACAGAAGGAAATGGGGGAAAGGGAGAAGGCGACGAGCGGGTCATCCCCCCCTTCCACAGTGGGGGGAACAATAATCTCGACCTCGAGATAACTCGAAAAGAAGGAGGGATAAACCGCAACTCGGGGACTAGTAAATGTAAGGATGTAAGTAAAATATAATCAAGCGACAGGTATAAAATGAGAAATGCGCGTGAAAACGGGTTGAATGCGCTCCCACAAGGTTGATGGATCCTCCGCACTCAGACGATCAAGGAGGATAAGGATGGCACGAAGCTGTGACTGGAAAACACTATTGAGAAGTGAATCTAGAAGTACCCCAATCCATAATGCACGTGCACGAGACAATGCTCCACTGGGATCATGGTAGGTGTGGTCGTACGATGGAATGGTGCGCTGAAAAGGGATGCGTTCAGACTCGGGTACAGCACAGTCAACCGGCTGAATGGCGTGGAGGGAACTTGGATTGAACTCGCACGGGAGAGGTGGAACACATGGCTCAACAGAGACGGGTTGAGGCGGAATATGAGCGATGCGCAGCACGGGAACTGGCTCTGGCGACTGGGGAACGATGCATGCAGGGTCACGTAAGTTGAACTCACATGAGAGACGTGGAACGCGATCGTGAAGCTCGGAAGACACGGGATGAGACAGAATATGAACGGCGCGGGGCGCAGGCGGCGATTTGGAAGGCTTGGGCACGATGCGCGTGGGGTTGCGGAAGGGCGAAATCAAGTGCGCTGCAACGCCGGCCGGGTGGCGCGTCATGGGCAGCGGCAAACCGTCAAACAAAACCAAACGTCCATGCTCGTTGATCTTCGCGAGGGAGCGGCGCAGTAAAACGGCAGTGCATGGACAGATTCGGAAGTCAAGGGGGTGCCTCCCCATTGTACCGCACATGAAGCAGCGACGCGAGCGTGGTTTGGGCACAGGATCGTGCGCCAACTCGGGCTCGATTGGCGCGGAACGGCGATGTTCGACTGGCGGAGTTAGCGAGTGAATCATGATTGGCGAACTTGTTCTCGGAGACCCGGCGCTCGCGTAGCGTCAGCTCGCAAGCGAACACGAGGCGTGAGATGACATGGCGAGGGAGAGGGCTCGTCGAGGACGTAGGGGACGCAGGGCGCATCGTAGGGACCAAAAAGTGGAATAGGATCGAAGAAGTGGGGAGTTAGAGGGCTCAGACAACACAAATGACCCAGAGAAGGTTCGATAGAAGAACCTTCCCCTATGGTGGTCACCACTGTCGAAGAGCAGGTCTGTCCGCTTGTAGACAGAAATATCGGGTCACTCGTCCGGATATAGGGTGTACGGGTAAACGAGAAAATGAGCCAAAGGTCCCGGAAATGTCGTATATGCGTAGAATAGAAATCGGGTGTGAATTGCGAGAAATGCCATGTGGGCGTAAGGTACAGGTGCAGCTCGTAATTGCTCGGCAGAGGGTAGAATCTGGGGTAAAGGTGGAAGGTGGTCACTGGCGACATACTCCTGTTGGAGTACTCAAGTCACTGGTCGCAGCGTATGTGGTGGTTCAGGTGTAAGGAAGATATATTATGGCATCTGTAACGTACGAAACAAATAATAAGTCCGAGGACCGATGTGCCGTACACTACAGGAGGAAATAGGGGAAAGGGTAAAGGCGACAAGCGGGTCATCCCCCCCTTCCACAGCGACCACGGGGCTGCTGTATGATGCGCATGAGGGGTCAGTGATCCAGTCCTGTGTCCAGCCGCATGACGGTTCCTTTGACGAGATGAAGGCATTCAAAGCGCTTAAGACCAGATCGGTTTTGACACCGGCATGCACGCATCCACATGGCCTCCTTGGCGGTGACGTACGTGGCCCCCGTGGTTGAGAGTGTAACGAGCTCCTGCTTCTTCGGAGACCAGGAAACAGCTCCCCCATCAACCATGAATATGTACCCGGTAATAGCCCTGCGGTGATCCTGCGAGGCGCCATCAGCATCAACGTAGCCTTCAAGGCCACGCTTGTCTCCCCCATAAATCAGCTCTAAGTTCTTCGTGCCAGAAGATATTTGTAGATGTGTTCACAGCTTCCCAATGAGCCTACCCAGGATTGTCGTTGAATTGAGAGACAGTGGAGACTGCGAACGTAATATCGGGCCGAGTACCCATAGCGGCATACATCAGAGATCCGACTGCTTCGCAGTAAGGCACATTCTTCATGCGTGCAATATCTTTAATTCTCGCAGGATGTTCGGGTCAAGGGGCATTGCGCTGGGTTTCAAATCATTGGCGTTGAACCGTGTGAGAATTGCGTCGATGTAGGCATGCTGCGATAAGCAGAGCATGCATTCAGTGTGGTCACGAGTGATCTTGATTCCAAGAAGCCAATTAATTGGACCGAGATCGGTGAGCTTGTATTTGGCGTTCATTTCAACCTTGAATTTCTGGATGAGCTTGAGAAAGCTCCCCAAGATCATGTAGGGCTCCTGACCGTAACCATACATGACGGTTATACGGCTTCCGTAATACGGCACCCGTACCGTCCCGTCGCCTCTTTGAGCCTCCCCCTTCGACGGTACGGCCATAGCCGTACCGTACACCCTAATAGCCGTAAAAAATACGGGTATATACGAGAAACGAAAACGAAAACGTCTATATATAAATAGCACCGTGCTGCCGGCCGTCGGCTGGCGATGGCCGTAGTAACGTCCCGCTTAATTAAGCGGTCACTCTGGCGCATCACCCCGCCCTCTGCTAACATGGGTGAATTTTCTCAGACTAGGTTCACTGTTGAAAACTTGCTTTATTTTATTGTCATCATGAATCACGCATAAAGCCGGGAACCCGTCAGGAAGTGACCAATAGCAATTGCAAAAACAAGACCGCGTTCGCGCTACCGCTTATGCAGAGACACTGAAAATTAAATTGGAAGTAGTTATAATGAGAGGTGACTAGGAGGTTGCTGGCCAATATCTACGATAGAATGTATTGGTGGGTAAGTAGAATAAAACTGGAGGTGAAATGAGCGGAGGATGTGATTAGGAGCATATTAGCATATCTAGGATGGAGTGTATGGATCCGAAGCAAGAATATCGTCATCAGGATCACCGACCGGGTACATGGGAACGTCGATGGGATCACTGGTTCCATAGGCAATGCGATGGAGTGTGGCATCCAACACATCCGATTTCAAGGCAGCTTCGTAGTCGAAGTCCGAAGAAGGCTCTCGAACTCGCGGCTTCCGGGGGCGGCTGATAAGTTCCAATGCCGGCAGTGTTTCGGGCCCAGCAATCGGTGAATAATTCACACGGGACAGGGCTGTGCATAATAAATCACTTCGGTCATTTCGATTGGTTGATGAAGAATACCTTGGTAACTCGCAGATCCACGAGTCCTGGGAATCGGCGAAGGAGAATTTGTAGGAGAATTGACGAGGAACAATGGGGATGTGACTGTAATAATAAGGTGGTCAGTCCTTCGGCGTCTATCCGTTAAATAGAAATTACCTCGGTGATGTTCTTGAAGGGCGTTGTCGAAGAGCAGGTCTGTCCGCTTGTAGACAGAAATATGGGGTCGGTCGTCCGGATATAGGGTGTACAGGTGCAGCAGAAAGTGAGTGAATGGTCCCAGAAATGTCGCGAAGACGTAGAATAGAAATCGAGTGTGAAATGAGAAATGTGGCGTGTGGGCGTGAAGTATGGGTACAGGACGAAAAGGACTCGTGAGGGGAAGAATCTGTTGCTCAGGTGTATCGGGTTCACTGGCGACTCGCGCTCGGTGGAGCGCTCGGTGCACTAGTCGCGTCGGTCGTAGTGGTTTGGAGGAGAAGAGGTGATTCCGTAACAAATGTACGTACAAAACAAATAAGCGGTCCGAGGACCGGTGTACCGTAAGGTAAGTATGTAGATATAATATATAAGGGAGGCGACCAGCGGGTCATCCCCCCCCTTCCACAGCGTCTACCTCGGCCTGTAGACGCTTGATTTCTGCATCCCTAGTGGCGATCTGCTGTTGCGATTTCCGAAGTTTCCCTCTAAGCTCTTTTAATGTTGCCGCGACTTCAGACTTGGGCCAACGAAGTCGACTTGAAGTCGCCGACTTGAGTCGAGTCAAGTCGAGTCGGGGTAGTCGACTCAAAGTCACTCAAGTCGACTTGAGTCGGTCCCCAGGTAAGTCGCGTAGTTCGGCCCAAAAACGCGATTGGGAGCTTGATCAAAATTTGTGACATGGTGTCACCGTTACATGTGCGTGACATTTCTGTGACAGCCAAAAAATTTATTTTTGACTTTCGTGTTTTTACGACCTCTGGAGGGCTTAGGATCAGTTCCGAAAATTTGTCGACTTGGCGACTCAAGTCGACTCAAGTCGAATCGGCCGAGTCGACTTCCAAATCAAGTCGACTCAACAAGTCGCGACTCGACTTTTGGAGTCGCGGCAACACTAAGCTCTTTACCTCCATCAGTATTGGCCTTCTCCGTTGCCTTCATTCTCGACCGGGCCTGCCGACGAGCTTGCGCCGAAAATCGAGCCGTTTGGGAGTTGTTACCATTTTCCATTACTCCCGAAGCCTTGGATGCCGTGATTATGCGCGCAGTTTCCTGGTCGTAGGCACGGGCCCTTGAATCAAATCAGCAGCGTGAATATACGAAGTAGAAAACACCGTACGATAAAACAGCTTCCAGAATTGTCAGATTGGTGTGGTTGACTTGATTTTCCTGCACGTGGCTCCCCTCAATCGGATTTGTGTCCCCCGGCGTAAGATCCCAATGAAGGTGGCTCATCTGGGTCAGAGAGCGATTCAAGGAAGGGAGGAGCCAGGGATAACTGATTTTGTGTGCCCACCAGCCTGAACAATGAATCAATTTCGTGAGCTTTCAAGTTGGATAAATTACGAACTCTGCACTTTGGGATTTGTCGAGGCTTGGCAGAAGTCGCGATATGCTGCACTCTCCTCGGAGGTTTCGAGGTGGGGGAAACCCGAGCAGGCAGTTGAAGACATAATCGTCAACATGTGCCTCAAGCTTGAATACTCCACTGGAAATCAATGAGTATGTGAAACTGCGCCGTTGCTGGATTGAAAGACAATGTACCGTTTAAAGTGTACGAGGCACGTCTTCCAGACGAAGAGAAGGATGCTGACCACGGTTACCGTAGGAACTCCGTTCACCTGCGGTGTATTCATCTGACGTAGAATAATAACATCACCGAGGCCTTGTGCTTGCGCTCCTTCGGAATCACCAATAGCACCAAGAAGCGAAGATTTCTCTGAGAAAACTTTGAAGTTGAGCGACTTCCCAGTGATCGATTTGATCGCTTCAAATATTCCGTTCCAAACGACGACAAAGGCCTCGCGTGTGGCCTTGTTGCTCCAGACACGCCCGATGACCGTCCCTTCAAAGAGGTAAAATTTGATTTCACCGAACATGGAATAAAGAAGCGGCTCACTTTTGTCCAAACCCTTCAACCAAATGAGGAGTTTCCACTCGTTTGTGGTACCGTGAACAACAGCAAATGTCGTATCGACCATGAGGCATCATGCACCAATTTAGCAAGGTCCGGATTTACCGTGATTATAATGACCATGTCGGCCTGCATGATGACAGAGTGGATATAACGATCTACGATATTACGAGATTTATCCTTCTCGAATTCGCGCAAAACGGCTGAACGGTAGTAGTACAAATCAGCACAGTCATGGATGTGTATAGATTGAGATTACCTTTCATTCCGGTGCCATCTGGAAAGCTGGCGGCCCGAACACTTTGTATGATTTCACGCCGTTTCCGATTATTGACCATGCTGGGGTGTATTTCCTGAGGCAGCTTCCCGTCAAGAAGCACTCTGGTGCTGGCCGCTGAAATAATATTAATCAAGTTTAAAGAAGCAGACGCAAAACCAAAGACTTGTACCTTTATCAATGCGAAGGGTAGTTTGACCGATTACCCCCGTAGTCTCAGCAGCCTTCTTGTATTTCTGGGCGACTTGAAATGGGGTCTTGGTTCGCACAAATGCCGGGTGGTTATGCGGGACACCAGCTTTGGGAATGACGACTGCTCGTAAGTCATTCTCGTCAACCGGGATGAGGATAAGAAGTTCAGCGGGGCATGTTTGCGCTTCCAGATGGCCAACGACACTTTTATTGTCCCGATAATGAATGCGGGCTGAGGTGAAGACAGGTGAACTATTCGAGCTCAAAAATTGCCGAATTGAACTCACCACATTGCTTGTTTCGCGGAAGGTGCGATGGGTGTATGATCGCGGAACAGTACCCCTTGACCACTTCAGTGTCTTCTTCCGCGATCTCCTCGCCACGGAAGAGGGACCGAAGGATCGATTCGCGTACCTGTGGCGAGATTTTGGTGAAAGCGATGGCTCAAACCATCACCATTAGACCAATTCGAACACCCGATGAAGTGGTGTTTTCCACTGGATTTACCCTGTATTTGAATGAGCCGAGACAATGAAATTAAATAGAAGTTGAATACCGTCTGGTACTTGCGCATGACCGCGTGTCCCCCACACTCGAACTGACCGTCACCTTTAGCCTTGCAGTGCTGGTTGGTCATACTCCGATAAAATCTGAGTCGGCGTTAGAAAGGGATCGCTACCACAGATAAAATGAATATACGCTGTTGCAATCGCGACAATATCAGTGCCCTCGGCATTCTTGGATTTAAACATCGGTCCCGAAATAAGCTCCTGGGTAGCGGTATCCGACTCCACATTCCAGCGCTCGAATCCGAGGAGATGGTCTGGAGAGGCCAAGGAGCAGGTGTAAAAACCGTTACATTTAAGGTTTGAACGACGGCACTGTATCACTTTACCCTCGTCCAAGATGGTGACGAGGGCAAGACCGGTCTTCTTGGATCCAGTAGGACCCGTCCACGCATCCTGGCACTGAGAAAGATAGTTAGCATTCAATACTCGATCAATTATGGAAATAAAAACCTGTTTCTTGATGTATGCATCGACGGACATCAGCCTTCGATCGCCTTGAAGGCACTCGGGTGTGTCCGAAACATCCAGAATGATAGCGACACGATGGGCTGGCACATCCCAGAACTCTGGAGCGTCATAAAAGTATGATTCTTCGTCGACGAACATTCCTTGTTCCGTTCTTTCCGCCAAGTGTGACCCGAATCGCAGCTTCCGAGTCCGATTCATCGACTGAGGCCTTACATTTGCCCTTACTTGGTCGCTTTCGGGGCCTAGGTGGCTGCGCCGTTTTTCTTTTACGCTTACTAGACGGGCCCGCAGAATCGGATTCAGGCTCGTCGCTCTCACCAGCTAACCATGAAATTCAGGCGGGTTCAGGCAGCACATCGAATGAATGTACCATTATTCTCCGAATCGTCGCCATCGGAATTAGACCTGCTGCGGAGCCGAAAGGAAGCCGCATGAGCTAAATTAACCATCGGCACAAGGTTTGCCGTTGATAGTTCAGTCTGAGTATCAGAATCTTGTGGCAATTAAAAATTCAGATTGACTGGGATCGTAAACTTATGAACATACCACCATCCTCCAGCCCGTTTTCATCAGAGTGACATCCTCCACACAACCGCAATGGAGCTCCATAAGATAGACAGCTTATGGGATAAGAGTCGGCCGAGATATCTGGACTGGGATCCCAGGGGTCGTCTGGAATTCATAATACAGGTTTGAGCAAGAAGCACTGGGATGAGCGCACCATCCGAGACCGCATCTGCCTCATCCGGCTCTGGAAAGCGAGAGTAGAAACCGAGACCCACGCGAATTATCTCGGGGCGAGCATAATTGTCGTCTAGAAATAGCATTAGCTTTAAATGAGAAGTTAGTATTAGAATGAGCATACCGGCCCAGATTGCCTGCGCATCCTCAGAATAGAAGCCGAGCCACGAGACAATCGGAAATATGCAAAAGGCAGTACAGGAAGCCACAAGCGTCCACACGGAATTCCCTAGCCTGAAAAGGAATGAAATAGGGATACTGAAAAGATCGTAGAGTGAATAGCAGTCTGCCCGTGGATCTCGGTAGCCCGGGAGGCGACGTAAACGGTCAATTCGCATGTGAGACACATGTGAACGGTTGAAGCGAGTCCGTTCGAAGCTAAAAAGCCGCAAGGTATCAATTGCTACGGGAAACAGCAATTGGCCTGCACAAGATGCTCAGCTGAATTAAAACAACATAACAATGTTACGCCCCTACCTGACAGAATGGTCCAGATCGTCAGAAATAGGGAGGTGTAGCCCGCAAAATAGATAGTATCAAGCGACGTTGCTTGCGAGAGGACAAGAGGGAGAGAAAATCCAAGGAGGGTACTGATTAAGATGCTGCAAAAGAGTCGGACAAGAATGGAGAGGCGTGCCGCAGATCGCGACGCCGAGGACAGTGGAAGCCGAGGCTTCTCATAGCCTAATGGGGCGGTAAGTATGCTCAAGCGGCCATCAAAATTTCGCCCACCCGCCATGGAACCAAAGATCAATCAACAGTTCAGCAACAAAAAGTATGGTGGAGCAAAAGAGTGTAGACCAAGTGGGGTGCCAAAAGCGAGCTGGGGTGGTCTCATTTTATACATTTATTTCTTCAGGGTCGACTGAGCTTGCAACGTAACCGAAAAACGAAAATGATCGCAGCTGGGTAAGAGCTCGCAATTGGCTCGCAAAGCGCTATCTTGTTTTGAGGAAAGATTGTCCAGCAGAAGCAATAAAGGGTATATTGACCAGGGTTTGTGAGAATACAGTAAGGCATTAATTAGTAAGGGAGAACCAAAGGGAAGCCATAAGACGTAAGATTGGCGCGGCGATGTTGATGAACAAGCGGCGGTACACACAATGTCGGGACACAGCCTTTCGGTCCCGCACACGCAAGCGAGGCGTGACTGTTAACGCCGGACAGCCGTCTGATGCGGCCGAGCCATGCCGAGTTTCGTTTTCGATTCTCGTTAGTACCGAAAAAATACGGCCGTACACGACGTCAAACCGTATAGGAGAAAATGATAGCCGAGTTTAGCCGACAGGTCAAATCTCCTTATTTGGATGCCGCCGTGGAATCTGTTCTGGTGGCCGGGAGTGGCCGAAACACAATATCGCTTGGCTGTGCCGGCCTGAAGCCAGACACCATCAGAATAGTGATGAGAGTAACCGGCTTGCGTGTCCGGCTGTCAAGAAGCTCTTTGGCAGCATGCAGTGCGTTTGTATTACTGCAATTGAATATCAATTCTCTGTAATGCCGTTACGGCCGTCTTTTGACCCGTACCGTACCGTCAAGACTTCAGGTTTCCACTATATGGTACGGGTGATGGTACGGGATGAGCAAATTACGGCCGTCCCCGTATACGGTGCGGTCAGGAGCCCTAAGATCATGCAATCTTCAACATGGATCGCAAGCACGATGAGGTGATTTCCTTCCTGTTTGAAGAATACGCCATGATCGGATTCACATTGTTTGAACTTCAAATTGGCCCGGGCTTCGCATAGAAAGCCGCACCAATTCTTGGCACCCTGCCGAAGACCATAAATGGATTTGTGAACTTTCAACATGAAGAGCTTTTGGTCCTTTGTCACGTAGCCAATGAAATAAAATTAGCAGATCTTAAGTTCGGCTGGTCCCCACCGCTTTGGGCACTTAAGTTCGGGCAGAACTTAAGTTTTGTTAATCGGTGCCCATAGTGCACACACGCCCTCCACCCACCCCCTTGAACTTAAGTCCTTGAACTCAAGTCCGCACCACACCGTGCCACACATAAGTCCCCCGAACTTAAGTCCTCGAACTTAAGTTCCCCGAACTCAAGTCCCGCAAGACTTAAGTTGAGACCAAGAAAGATTCGGCAATGATATAATGTAGGTACAAAACAGAATATAACGTAGATATAAACGGAAGCGTATGATATACAGTAGATCATAAACAATAGAGGATTCTATAGCACGAGTAAGATGTACAGTATTGAGAAAGAAACAAGTGTACACACACCGTGTCAGCGCTAAGGCTCCAACCATATAGGATAGATACTGGATATATCCGGTTATAACCATTTAGGATACTGTATATGTGTACAGTACATGGAGCGTACATATTTACACAGTATGTATACAGTATAACCGGATATAACTTATCGGCATCTCTAAAGCTGTTCAAGGAACAAAATTTAATCAGTTAATTACTATTTCACGCGTGCTTTGGTGAACAGTGGTGTCCAACAATGAAGTTCTCGTCCAATTTTGGTAATTGTGGTCAATCCTTTTTCTGCCATCTATAGTACCGCACCATGGGTGGCAAAACATGAATCTCTATAAATAAAAAGCCTGCTCTTAGGATTATTACCCCAATATTCAATCTACTATGGCAGATAACAATACCAAAAGTCGCAAAAAAGTTCATGTGCAAGCTCTTCCGCTCCAAACTCTTGCCCGGTCTATTCCGAAGTCTATCCGGCTTGCGACTGCAGAGGATAAAATTTCCACTGTCATGGCTGCTACTCCCCCGAACCTCGGCTCATCGCAGAAGTGGGAGTTAAGGTGTAAGCATTGCAAGGCGTAAGTTCAGTTACCAACCCTCTTTTTCATATTTGATAATTTTGCAGAACACGCCGCATCAATCGTACAATTGAGAACGGGGACTTTCAAGACGAGCCCAATATGCCTCCGATGAATAACATAGCGGGCCATGTTCGCCAGTGCAAGGTGTTGAAGGCAAAAAACGATTCGGAAAACACAATTAGTGGAGCCAGCGAAGATCCCCCGGTCTTCAATACAACTACTGCAAGCAAGATTATGGCAGACTTCTTGAAGGAGGGGGAGCTGAACCCCGCCGTAATAGTGAGATCATCATTTTTTCCGTTTCGTATTCTCACACAAAAAGCAGGCAACAAATAAAGGCTTTCTTCGGCTATTCTCAGCTTGGATCATCGACGAGGGCCTGCCCTGGACTACGGGAGAGGCCCCAACATTGGTACTCCTATTCAAATACCTCAAAATCAAGTTCCTGTTGCCCTCCGACACAACGGTTCGCAACCAGCTTGCCAAAATTTTTGCCGAACTTCACGGCAAAGTTGTTCGTGAACTCAATGTATGTGTATGCTCCTCAATTTCCAGGCTACACTGATATTATTCAGCAGGTGACATCCAAAATTGCGTACATGACAGACACCTGGACCAATCGTCAGATGATATTCAGCTTCGCGTGCACAATTGCTTCGTTCATTGACGATGATTGGAACCTTGTTCAGCATGTTGTTGAGTTCTGACCATTAGGCGAAAATGAGCATGCTGGAGCTGCAGGTGCAGCCGCATTTGTAAAAGGTGCGCGGGAGATAGGTGGCCTATCAAAGATAAGTATCATCACAACCGTCCACTGGCACAGCAACAAACTGACTTCCACATACTTTCAGACACTCACCGCGGACAACACATCGGTTAACGACACTGTTATTGAAGTTTCTGGTCGCATTATCCTCAGCAAGTATGGTGTTCCTTGGATTCCCGACCGACAAATTCGTTGTATCGCCCATGTGGTGAACTTGGTAGTTCAAGCTATACTTCATTCGCTCGGAGAAGCCGATGATCCCGAGATGAATGATTAGTATGAACTGCATAAAAATGAGTCTGTTCATTATGACCCGGAGGCCGACAATGATCAGACGGCCATGGAAGCTGAGCAGGAGGAGGAAGAGGTCGAGGAGGTTGATGCCGGCGTTAACAACAAGCTGGAAGAGGAATTGGCGGGTGTTGAACGCGACTCGGAGCAAAGTGTTGTTGAAGAGCTTCGAGAGAAGTCTGGACTCGCAAAGGTGCAAAAATGATATGCTCTATACTATTGTTCTTTCAACTTACAGTTTCTCAGCTTTGATTTGTCTGCGCCAAAATCGTCTCATCACTAAAGCGCCGTTCGGCCTTCTGTAGAATCGCCAAAAAGAAGTACAAGAACGAGACAAACGGACCTTCGGAACGCGCAAAGGCACTTCTCATGCCAATTAGAGACATATGCACGCGGTGGAACTCGACTGAAGCTATGATTTCTTGGTCTCTCATTCTGTGTGATGTATGTTTATCCTGGTTATCAAACCCTTCATTGCTTCTAACTCCATTCACAAGGCTATAGAAAATTGGATTTTCGAGCATGAGAAGTATCGCGACCTCCAGATCTCAAGCACAGAGTGGTTGCTTTTGAAAGAAATAGGTGATCTTCTCAAGGTTTGTTCCTAAATATTAGGGCTCTTCAAAGTTCACAAGAGTGAAAAAAAGTAACTTATCGGAGCTGACTTTAACTTTGATGGCTCCTTTGGCTTGGCGGGGCGAACTTTACTTAACTTTACTTTACATTACTTTACTTTTACCATGCGTGGCGAAACTAACTTGTGGACAGGTAACTTGTACAGGTCAGAAATCAAGACAGTAGGATCTCATTAGAACATGTCTGGTGCATATCCATTAGCTCTGGTTACCCATGAATCGAGGTACAGTCTCACTTATTGCTACTCTTCCATGTCTTTGTGCACCAGCCTCTTTCAGGAGCTGCGAGATGAAGTCTTACCTTGAGCGCTTGAAAGGCTGAAAACTCTGCAGTGAGTAACATTAATTCCATCTTACAACTTCGGTGAAAACCTTTGTGCAGAAAGCACAGGAGCTAACGCCATCCAGTTCAACACGCAAGTGCCGAATCCTGATGGCTTTAAAGCACCCGTTTACAAAATGCGATAAATGCTTGGCCCTTCCATCCAGAAATCCCTGGAGACCAACTTTCCCTCGTTTAGTTCCTCAATAGTTCAGTGCAGCCAAGACATCATTGAATCAAACTCTAGGATTCAGTCTCCAATTCACAGCCACACTGTTGGTTCCAGCTGTAAATCTAATGTCAGATGCACCAAATCCACACAACTCCTTGAGGTACATCCGCCAATGGGGTCCTTCATTTCATGCTGAGACCTATTGGACCCGTCAGATGGGCGGGAACGGGTGGCCCATCAACGGGTTAATCTGTCTCGTACCCGTGCCATCATGACGCAAAACCCACGCCCAAGCCGGAAGGGTAAAAACCCGTCTGTCCCGTCCGTCAACCTGTCAAAAGGCGGGACGGTTTAGAACCCTAGTTCATTGTACAAACATTGCTTTCACCACACATTTTGAAGCCCGGTTTTCCGTCTCTTATAGGCGAGTCTGCAACTGGCAACGGATTTGAAGCTTATTCATTTCTGAACACAGAGATAAATTGTTTCTGGTCCATTCACTTTTTTTTACTTACCGCTGAGAAAGTTACTTCAAGTTACTTGGACGTAACTTGGCCCGCCAAGTTAGATCAATGCCATCAGCAAAAGTAACTTATGCCATCAGATGGCATCAGTTACTGCCAAAATTCGCGTTTACCATCAATCGGCGCAAGTAAACATCATGTGAGCCCATAGAAGTTCAAAAAGCCACATTTTGGTGTTTATGCATCTGGCCATGTCTCCAGGGGTGATAACTCTCTGGAACATTACGGTGTTGGGTTTGTTTTTGCCCATTCACGAGCTCAGCATTACTTTGGACTCACCAAGTCATTTGTGACCAAGGCACAGTGCACCAAAATGGTTGAACATGGGATAAACCACCCAGGTAACATGGTATGATGTGTCTTGAGAATTCAGAGTGCCAAAATTTGGTTCAAGTTCGAGAAATAGGGGGTTCAAGTGGTTTCTGGAGCCGCGAGGTGGGAATAAAGTGCACCGACATTGTATAATTATCCCTGTGGTCATTTTCATGTGTTTTGAGAATGTTTACCTGCCTAAGAAGTGTTCTGTGGCCCTCTAATCCATCCAAGTTAGTAGTAAGTTAGTATAAGTTAGTTGCGACAAAGTTACTTATGCCATCTGATGGCATCAGTAACTTGTACTTTTACGTGCAAAACTAACTTACTCTGCCACAAGTTACTTTAAGTTAACTTTAAGTTACTTGTGGCAGGCTAAGTTAGTTTGTCCAAGTAACTTAGTTAACCATCAAAGTTCACCGTAAGTATACGTTATAAAGCGTTCGGAGAAAGAGCGGAAGCATTGAGACAAACCTCTGGAAGCACCTCGGAGTCAACGCAACTCGGGCTCGGTGCTGAGGTATCCGAGCTGCTGACTATTTTTTTGACTCGGACGAAGAGGATGCGTCAGCAGAGGGAGCAGGCGGAGTGGAGACGGAGCCTGCCTTGCCCTGGGCTTGATTGCCCGGACGCTTCTTGCACTCGTTAGTCTTGTGGCCGGAACCTCCGCAGAAAAGGCAGAGGTTGTTCTTGATATGCCGCTCGCGTTCCTCTGGTTTTAGTTTACCGGACTTGTCGAGTTTGTCGGCATACGGTTTGGGCTTGGCCGGCGTTGAACTCGACGCCTGGCCTGCGTTACCCGAAGCGGCCTGGGAGGATGATCCGGAGGATTGTCCGGAGGGCCTAGGCTTCTGGGGTTTGTTGCCTTTGCCCTTACCCTTACCTCCACTAGTATTACCGGAGGTGGTCGGAGAGGAACCGGAGTCACCGGAGGTTTTGCCAGAGGATCCGCCGGAGGTAGCTTTTTGTTGAGCACGCTCATGCTCTAGCTCCCCTTGACGCTGCCAATAGCGAGCGTCAATCCGGCGTGCGGCAATTTTAAGACCATTTAGAGTGTTGTCGTAGTCGGTGTGTGCGAGTAGGTCCTTGATCCGACGCGGAAGTCCGTCGTAAAAGGAAACGACGGAGCGCCATGTCGTTGTACCCAA
Source organism: Mycena venus (assembly GCA_014462655.1). Taxonomy (NCBI): domain Eukaryota; kingdom Fungi; phylum Basidiomycota; class Agaricomycetes; order Agaricales; family Mycenaceae; genus Glaucomycena; species Glaucomycena venus. The sequence continues at coordinate 423,508 of JACAZI010000028.1, forward strand.
TCATTGCCGCATAATTGTCGAAATCGACCTGATAAGTGGCGATTCGATCCGACGATTTCATGACCAATGCCTTAAGTGCCTGTTCCGCATCCCCAATCGGATCATGGGGACCGAAATTGGCTTGCAACTCCTCGATGAATAGACGGAAGTTTCCGTCCCAGAGCGGAATGGGAGCTCCGACATACATGCCGGGCTCAAACCATCATTGTGCAGTACCCCGGAGATAAGACCGGACGTAGAGAATTTTCTCGTCGTCACCGGGGAAATCCTGGGGACGTTCCGCAATGTGAAGGTAAATTTGGGACAGGAAGGAGTGGAATTTCGAGGGATCAGATCCGTCGAACGTATCTGGAGCTTTGAGGGTACTCCGGGTGGATCGAGGTGGAGCATTGGCATTCTGAGCGAAAGCGGTCATGGCGGTTGCAAAGGTTTGCATCGCGGCGTCAAGCTGGGGGTTATGAACATAAACCGGAAATCCCGGAGGGCCAGGAGGGCCTTGGGGACCAGGAGGTCCTTGAGGATTGATTGGTGGCGGAGGTCCGCCACCACCACCACCACCTCCTCCTCCTCCTCCGCCAGGTCCGCCACCTCCTCCACCTCCAGGTGCGGGAGGTACGGGCGGTCCAGCGGGAGGAATTGGAGGGTTAACCGGAGGTTGATTTGGATCCGGAGGATTATTAGGACCGTTACCACCGCCTCCACCACCTCCTCCTCCTCCGCCACCTCCACCACCCCCAGGAGCCGGAGGTCCTGCCGGACCAGTTCCGGTAGGGGTAGGAGGTCTAGCCGGCGGAATAGGAGGGTTGTTAGGATCCATACCTTGGGTAGCAGCCATTGGTTGAGGGGCTGCTGGGACTGCAGGAGTAACCGGAGGGATCGGAACTATTGGAACAACCGGAACTCCGGTTAACGGAGGTACGAGGGGTGTTCCGGATGGTGTGTGTTGTGATGGATGTGGTGAGCCAAGCTGATGAGGAGAACTATGATGACTACCTGATGCCGAATGATGTTCCGTACCGGAGGGCAGGTTTTCAAACCGCTCCTCCAAAATGCTTTCCATTCCAGCATGACCCTGGAACTCAGAAAGTGTCGGTGAAAGACTAAGACGTGGGGCCCGTCTGGAAGGACCAGCCAAGTCCTCCAGGACGGGACGGGACCACGAAACCGGAGCATTAGGCCGGAGAGCCCGGCCTTCCTCGAAATGAGGGTGGCGTGTAGAAACAGGTGTCGAAAGAGTTGCAGTAGCATAGGCGGGAGTAAAATTACTGGTAGCAAGAGCCGGTGGGTGCAAGGGAACCATCGCCCGGATGATGGACGATTCGCGCCGCCGTCTGCCTTGAGCATCTGGCATAGATGGTAGGTGAGAAAAAGACATGTAGAACAGCCAAGAAAGGTGAATTTGTTAATACTGTTATATCCGTGTCGGACCGGAGGGACGGAAGGCCGGAGACCGGAGGATCGGAGAATTCTAGCCGGAGGTAAGACGGAGCTAACGCAGATCACCACAGGGGTCTAAGGGTGAGCGCCCTCTTCTTGGCTGCCAGACGGAGTAGGAGCGGAGGTCAGACCGGAGCAATGCGGAGGCAAAGCACGTTAATTAACAAACTGAAGTACATCCATGAACGACTACGTATTTATACGAAATCCGGAGGTTTCTGGATGTGGACGGAGAAGTAGGTAAAAGACAATAAGGTCGTCGAAGAACAATAACAACAATAAGAAGTAGCATGTGGAGCATAGGGCATATGATCATAAGTAATTCTGGGGAAACGCTCAGAAGACTTCACTGCGTAAAAACCCCGGAGGATTGTGCATCAAACCGTAGCATAATGCACAGAGAGTAATCGGACGCGGGCCCATAGATTAGGACGTACGCATCCGGAGGACGGAGATATCGGAGATCCGGAGATCCGGAGATTCCGGACGGAGATGTGCACGGACGTAACAGCCATTGTGGGTGGGCAAGCAACACGAATTGTTCAGAAATAATAGGAACCAGATGTAGCCGGCCTGGCGGCATAGCATTCCATAGCACTTCATAGTGATGGCGCACCGGTTTCATAGTGCTCCATAGTACTTACATAGCACTGGCATAGGGGGTATGTAGCTATGGTTACTATGATGCTATGAAAGTGCTATGGAATGCTGTCAAGCAGGGGCCGGTTTTCCTGATGGAAGAAGTTTGACAATACCTTTGCTTTGAGGGTGGTGTTTGCTCACTGCTTGACCCACTTGGCTGGTGGAAGGTTTGGGTCATCTTCTCTTGGCGCATTCATTTACTCAGCGTATTCAGAAGCACTGCGAGTCATTCCAGTGGCTTGCCCAAATGGCTCGTGACTATCTTGCGATCCCTGCTGATTCTCTTGCTCCTGTTACATCTGCACAGACCTTCGCAGCTCTCTGAAGGCAGAGACTATCCGGCAAGCTCTACTCACGAAGACCTGGATACGGGATGGTCTGCTGGATGTGGTTCACCCTGATGATCGCCCACGAAAGAAACGAAAACTTGACGATGGGACCGCAGGGACAGCTTAGAGGTCATTGTTTATACCACTCTTATAATCCATATACTGTTTACCGGATAATCGTATATATCCAGTATTTACCGTGTACATAACTGGAACTGTATAAATATGCTGGCACGAGTATCCGTATAGTATATGGTTGGAGCCTTACGCCATATGCACCCAGCGCGATCCTCGCATGTCTCACCGCTGCCTCGACCTCCCCGCATCACCACTGCTGGCACTTATCGGATGCTTATCGTTCCTCTCCCTGTCCCTGTCCGCACCGCACGTTGTATGCACCCAGCGCGATCCTCGCGCGCCTCAACGCTGCCTCGACCTCCCCTGCATCACCGCTGCCGGCGCTTATCGGGCGCCTATCGTTCCTCTTTCCGTCCCCATCCGCACCGCACGCCATATGCACCCAGTGCGATCCTTGTGCGTCTCACCGCTGCCTCGGCCTCCCCATATCACCGCTGCCGGCGCTTATCGGACGCTTATTGTTCCTCTCCCTGTCCCCATTCGCACCGCACGCTGTATGCACCCAGCGTGATCCTTGCGTGCCTCACCGCTGCCTCATCGCTTCTCTCCTCCTCTGAGACCTTGCGCTTTGCACTCCCCGCTCTCATCACCCTCAGCCCTCTCCTTCAATTTCATACTGAACAATTTAAATTTTGGGATGATTTAAATTCTTTGACTCTCGAGTTCAATTCGGACAATTTAAAATTTCCACGATGATTTAAATTCACAACAATTTAAATTTTCATTCTTTGACTCTCGAGTTCAATTTGGACAATTTAAAATTTCCACAATTCAAATTCACGACGATTTAGATTTTCATGACGATTTACATTTAGGTCCTGGGCAACAAAGTTCAAAGTCTTTCTTGTGCGAGTCATATTTAAACTTGATTTAAATCTGTGAATTTAAAGTTTGGCTGCATGGTCTCGTAAGGTAAAACGCAGTACAAAAATGGCGTTCAAATCTTTCCAAAATTTAAATCTTATTTGGAATGAAATTGTTTCAAAATTTGAATATTATTGCTGGTACGCCTGCGGCAGCCCGGCTCACCTCATAGCCTCAGACCTCTTTTTCTCTTTCTTTTTTGATGAAATTACCAAATCCACACTATACTACACATCTCTAATTCAATGTTCCGAATTGCTAGTCTTATGAAACAGGAATTTGAATTTATTGACAAAAGTTGCGTGCAATCTCAAAAGTAGGGCGGGCGCCAAAAGTAGGGCGGGCGCCAAAAATAGGGCGGACGTCAAAAGTAGGGCGGACGTCGAAAGTAGGGTGGAAGACATGTTTATATTTAGGGCGGGAATCACTGATTTCCGCCCAAATCAATTGAAGTGATTATCATTATCAATTAAGCGCGGAAGGCGCCAAAAGACCTAAATTTGGGGCGGGAACTCCGAAATCACCTATATTTAGGGCACAGGAATAAATGTACATTTGGACCGCCATAGGGCATCGATTTGGCGGATTTGGAACCGTCACGACTCTTCCAGATTCTTTCGGGCGTCTCTCCGAGTCGCAGTATCACGATTACGAATGGATTGTCGCTGATTGTCACCCAGCAAACCCCGAGCCACTTTTCTCACGCCGCTGTCCTTCTTGCATCGAAGATACTGAATGCTTTCATCTTCACTTGCGCGACGGAGCCGTTGTAGCATACGTCGACGCTGACGCTCATACTCGGCATCAAATCTGACATCACAACTATTAGTAGAGTCGTTAATTGGCGCAGAACCTCGTCTTCAGCCTGCATAAAGGATATTGAGTAGAGGCAGAGAAGCGACACCGGAGCAGGAAGCAGAACTAATAAACAACGACATAATCCTCAGTTAAAGCACAGCGTTCAGGCGCGCAGAATAAATTCCAAGCTCACGCTATAATACACTGGACAGAAGTAGCATAGACCTAAGCTTATTTAACAGGGACTATGTCACCCTCTTTATTGGGTGACATATAAAAAAATAGATTAGCGCGGCATTCCGAAGTAGGACCACAACAAATGGCGGATCAATCTTAGCGCCCAAGAAAAGCACCCCAATTTTCAAAAAGATAAAGGCATTTCGAGGTATTCCGAAATTTGATGAAAAGCTTTGCAGATGTATGATAAAGGAAGTGAATGGAGCAGATTGATTCAAGAAAGTGGAAAACAGCCTGCATGTATCACCTCACTCTCTTTGTAAAATGGCGTCGGTCCTTCAGAAGCCTTTTAAGGTGCGATTTTCATTAATCAGTTCTAGTTCTTTGTCTACTTCTGTCGGACATTCCCGCTCGACGTCATTTACCCGTGATAGGACACTTCTGTCCGAATTCCAGAGTGCGTAGTGGATTGGTAGAACTCCGCAATCTCCGAATACCCGAATGCAGTAAGATAAGGCACGACAGCTGAAGGATAGGGCTCCGAGACGCACGGCCCGTCGACGGGACGGGTCGGAAAACGGCCGTCATATTCAACCAACGGGGGTCACCCGTCCGTTGAGGGTTCAACCAGGAGGAGCCGACGGACGGGTCCCGTCCGTCACACCCGTTACGCCGTCGACGGGGAAATTTGCTGAATAAAAGGATATTCTCAAATGTTCTTTAGCCTTTCCCACCCTGTATGAATCGCAAACATGATTGAATAATTTTAACACACAAAGGTATGCTACAACTCTTCAAATGCCTTCATCTTGGCATTCTCTTGCTTCTTGGACGTCTCCCGAGCCAAACGTAATCGCCATCATGTTTTGACAGCCAATGACAGCGACCATACTAGCCCCTCTCGATTTCCCGTGTCAAGAGCATTCCAATGCTCACCACAGGTTGTCGAGTCACGGAATCCTCAACTCTATAGAAAATAGTGACAGACGGATTGCAAACATGAAAATGTTAATCATCAGTTTGCCGCCATGTTGAAGTTTTTTTCAAAACAGAGTGGTTGAGTGATTAGTCGACAGTACAATGTGTACAGAACCATTAGATTTTGACTTCTTGTAAATTTCTCGGGTTCCCCTTGAAGCACTCTAAACTTCCCACATTCTTTCCTTATTTGGTCGGATCTTTTATGCTGCACCTACACATGTCTGTCAGTGGGACCCGTCACCCGTCGACGGCCGGGGACGGGTGCTCCCGTTGACGGGTCTACCCGTCCCGTACCCGTCCGTCATGAAATGATATCCCATCGCTTGTCGGACGGATCCCGTCCCCGTCAGACGGGACCCGTCGCCGTCGCTGACGGCGACGGCTCGGAGCCCTACTGAAGGACCTCGGCCACCGCTCGTCTTTGTATGTCGCCACAGCCAACCCGTGGCGTCAAGCCGAACAACAAACAGACCACGCACGGCGGGTGCGGCTGCCTGGGTACCGGTACACTCGCCGTTGGGCCGCATTCTCAGGAGTCGGGGGAGGAACCGTAGGGGGGGGGGAAGACGAGCATGGGGATTTGGGGAGTCTCGCAGACTCATAATACGCACCCGGCTCTTTTGGGGCTTGGACGCGGGTTCGAGTTGGGAGGGATTGTGCTGTTTTAGTATTCGGACGGGTATGTGCGCAGTGCCAGATGCATCCGGGTGTTGATGGGCTCGAGGACGGTAATTTGGTGTGCCACGGCCGCGGGTTGAGCCTCAAAGGCGATGTGCGCCAGCGGCCTTTTTGAAGGAATATAATTTTTTGAAGAGATAAACTACGAATTGAAGTATGCGAACGGTGTACGTGGGCTCACGGGATGCGGGGGTAGGTCATAACTTGGCTCGGGATCATGCATGTAAGATGTCTCGTCAAGCAAAATGTGGGGGTCGAACGAATACGTGGGGAGGCCGTATGTAGCGAGATATCTGTCTAAACTATCTTGTGAGAAATTTTCGTGAGATGGTGCTGCAGAAGAGGAGGTATGTGTATGGAGTTGCGAGTGTATCGAGTGAAATGAATCCGGCATCGTTCCGTCCGCAGAAGGCTGGAACAAGGTGGAAGGGATGTCCACTTGCATTGGTACCTCCGGAACGACGAACTGGGTCTCTTCGTCCAGCCAAGATGACTGATGGAGGGTAGGGAAGTGCAGGGCGGGTGCCAGGGGTGTTGTGGTGAATAATGGTGCTTCATTGACGCGGGCGGCACTTGCATGTTGACCCGAAAGTAGGTTGCCTTTAAATTATTAACAATGTTCAACGTCGACTAGATGACTTACCGGCGACTGCGGAATCAGATTGGGAAGGCCCTGCAGCATTGTCTTCGTTCTCGAGTGCTTCCACAATGCGAGTCTGTACGAGAACTGGACAATATTAGTAAGGGTCTGTTCAGCCGGACTGAAAACATTACCGTGTCGGTTGAGCGAGCGCTGAAGCCTTCGGAAATGGGTTGCGGTCTGGTCACGCGAATAGATCCCCTGCGAGGCATGCAGCTCGAGGACCCCCCATCGCCCTTGCATCATACTGCATACCACGCATTATTGCTCCGAGCATCGTCAGGTTCACGCCATCCCGATTGATATTACGATGAGCCTGTTCGTTCCCGTTCATTGTCGAAGGCGCTGACTTCCAGATCTCCAAAGGGATGAGACTTGCCGGTTGATAGAGAGCTGGGAGTGCGAATTTACTTCCAACCTGCTTATCTTTCAACCATGCTAACGAAGCATAAGGATCATGATTGACAGACAAAAAACGACGTTAGACATACCTTTGGCCCTGCGCCCACCATTTTCAACGATCCGAAAGGCACCGTCAAGGTCGGGATGCACTTGCGACGAGGATAAGCTCAGTATAGCATTCCGAACTTTCTGAGTGGTGTAAGGCTTCAATTTGTGGATATTATGTTTGTTGTGCGTGGTGCAGAAGCGTAAACAGCGTCGGAGGTGATCATAAGGGTCGAGTGTTCGTAGCAGTCGTGTCGGCTCGAGTGGGCAGTAAACGTCACCGAGTTCTGCGCACAATTTCTGGCAGAATTGCCCCACTCCTGGAATGGTCCCATTAATATTCATCTGTCGGTGTAACCAGAGGAGAGACCTACCCAACGCTTGACCCTTGTGTGCATCAGTGATCCAGAGTTCAAACCCTTCCCCATGGATGTGACGGAAGCGGCAGGAAACTCCAGTATCCTCAAATGCGATCTCGAAAATTCGAGTAAACAGGATAAGATGGGCCTCGGCGGACTGAGATGCTGTGAAGGCTCGCGTCCCGATTACGGCTGCAATGAAGTAAATATAGACCCAAGAAATAACGTCGGATGGACTTACATTTCATGCGGTCGAGCTCCCAAGTTTCCATTTCAAATTCCTGCCACTTCCCACTCAAGCGCTTGAAAGCTGTGTCCAACGACAATTTCTTCGAGTGCACAAGTAATGCCGACATGGATCGCAACATACAGATAACCAAATAGAAAATTGTGCCGTCCTCTAAGGTATGCTTTTCAGCGCACCGAACGTACTGCTCACCCTCGGGAAGCTTTTGGTGCTGTGCTGCTAGTAACTGTGCTCCTGCAAGAATAATTAGAATCGTAAGGAAACACATGTAGATTTAACCGACCTTCGAATCCCGTGCCCTCGGGAAACAGAACGTGTCGGAGTTCGTCGATATAGCGACGGACATGGTCGAGGTTTCCGAGCGATGGGTGTAGTGCAGATAAGGAAGGATCGAATGGTTTATTCCAGCCTAAACGCGGCGGAAGTTCTTCATAAATCCCGAGTCGAGCACGAGTTTTCGCGGTGTCGCGTCGGCGAGCTTCCAATCCAAATCAAGTAATAGTGACCTCAAGATTTCAAGCAATGGTGGTGGAGTTTTGACAGGGTCAGGGTCTGGGTGGGAGTGCGGGTTCCGGCAGATTACAACAACCCGGGGACAATCGAGCAGATTGTATGGGGTATAAACGTCGAATGTAGCCGTACAGTTGCCTCTTTCACGTTGCAGCACCCCTCGGGCGAGCTTCCCGGATTGGTGGTGCCAGTACGCTTATACAGGGCTGAGCAATAGAATATGCAACAACGACTGTGCTCACGACATAAATCTTTCCGCGCTGAAGGAGGTGCACTGAAGACACAAGGGACCAGTGGACCATATCCCGATTGTCTTGCCAGTTCTTCAAATTCGGTTATCGTCTGGGAGTCATTCTCAAGCAAAGCGCGCAAGTAGGAGATGTTGAACTCGTCGAGGGTGCGCAAAATCAAGTGTGCTCGGTCGTTCTTCTTACGATGTTCGCACCTATGTAATCAATTGAGGTAACGGTTTAAGATCAAGAAATCAAACTCACTGCACAAACACGCGGCCATATTCATCGAGACGCAACTCGAGTTTACCTTTACAAGACAAATTCGAAGTCTTTTTGCGCCGAGAGTCCCTGGGAATGTTGGTGCGAGTCTCGGATTCAGACTCGGAGTGGGAATCAGATTCCGAATCAGAAGTGGGATGGAGGGCATTATCGGTGAGTTCCGTGGAGCCTATGTCTTCGCCATCCCGCCCGAGATCGAATGCGCAGCCTTTCTCAGCAAGAGTACAATAAAAAGCGAGAGTTTTCAAAAAAATCTCCTTCTTAGCCTCCGCTAAACTGTCCAGTTTGAACGAAGGAAGCTGACTCGAAGGCAAAGAACGGGCCGAGCAGTACTTCAACCCTTTGCCTAAATGTTCAAAGTCAGTTCATTGTATAGGGAACGCCGCAACAGATGGCAGAAAACTTACAAGACAGATGTTTATGGAAACAAGACGCTGATGTCCCGTCAGAACCCATGAGCAAACTGCCACATTGGACGTATGGTTCGCCCCCATGTGAATCGCCAAGGGAATATTGAAAGCTGTCCTTGGGATGGGAGAAATTTGCTGGATCAACAGAAAATCGGTGCGCAACCGCAACACCTTTGTTTGCTCCCGTCTGAGGATACTCGACAATAGAGCCGATCGGGTGCTCGAGCAGAGCATGGACATACAGTAGGGGACAGTCAAAGACCGCCTATTTGAGAAGCGTGGAAAAGTTGAATGTGCCACCTAACACATGCCATCTGAAGACTTGGAAACCAGTTACTATGCCAATTGAGGGGCAAATGAAGAGATGGTACGAGCGAAATTCCGAGAATCCATGATTTTACCAAAAAGTTGCCTCAAAACATTGAGAATCCCTGAAAAAATCGCTAAAAATATGAAAAAAATCGCCAATCGACTCCTTTTGATGAGGTGTTCATGATCCTGGAAAGTCAAAGAATTTTAACGAGCCGTTAGGCGGAAAAAAATTGATTGATCTGATGGTGATGGCATTGATTTCAGGTAAAAAACATGGGGATGCACGAACTATCGCCTTGGCTGGACCCTGAATCACTTCAGGGGTAATGTTTGCCACATTTCATGCCATTTGAATCAGATTTGAGCCTAAGTGGACCTACAGAGGCCCCAAAGGGGTACACACAATTTCATTCAAACGGCCCAAAATATTGAGAAAACCAACGGCTTGTGGGAAAATTCTGAAAATAGGTTTTTAGGCTCCTTTTCACAAGCCGGATCTGTTTCTGAACCCAGAATGGCAAAAAAAAGAGTCGTTCACATGCTACAAAAGAGGTGGCCTTTGACTGTCCCCTACTGTAGGTTTGTCGGTTTATGCAGTCATAGCCCCGTCGAATTTCTTCAGCCGTGAAAGGTCGAGCAGGGGGGGGGATGATACAAAGAGCCTAGTACAGCAGCGCAAGCAGAAGGAGAAGATGATGAAATGGGAAGAGCCTGTGAAACAATGCGAGTGACTTCCAGGAAGTCGCGTTCACCATCAAAATTTGATGTTGTCGTCAAGCCAACATTAGCGAGAAGCCTTTTGGCCTCCACCACAGCAGAAAGCTGCGCGTCCGACAAAGCCATAGGTTCGACAACTCATTCTGCCGCAAGCTCTCATATTTATCTCAGGTGTGGCTGTCGCAGCTCGAGTACAATCACCTTAACGAGACGCCTCGAATTTGCGTCCCCGAAAATAAATTGCCTGCCTCTGATAAGGCTCCAACCATATACTATACGGATACTCGTGCCAGCATATTTATACAGTTCCAGTTATGTACACGGTAAATACTGGATATATACGATTATCCGGTAAACAGTATATGGATTATAAGAGTGGTATAAACAATGACCTCTAAGCTGTCCCTGCGGTCCCATCGTCAAGTTTTCGTTTCTTTCGTGGGCGATCATCAGGGTGAACCACATCCAGCAGACCATCCCGTATCCAGGTCTTCGTGAGTAGAGCTTGCCGGATAGTCTCTGCCTTCAGAGAGCTGCGAAGGTCTGTGCAGATGTAACAGGAGCAAGAGAATCAGCAGGGATCGCAAGATAGTCACGAGCCATTTGGGCAAGCCACTGGAATGACTCGCAGTGCTTCTGAATACGCTGAGTAAATGAATGCGCCAAGAGAAGATGACCCAAACCTTCCACCAGCCAAGTGGGTCAAGCAGTGAGCAAACACCACCCTCAAAGCAAAGGTATTGTCAAACTTCTTCCATCAGGAAAACCGGCCCCTGCTTGACAGCATTCCATAGCACTTTCATAGCATCATAGTAACCATAGCTACATACCCCCTATGCCAGTGCTATGTAAGTACTATGGAGCACTATGAAACCGGTGCGCCATCACTATGAAGTGCTATGGAATGCTATGCCGCCAGGCCGGCTACATCTGGTTCCTATTATTTCTGAACAATTCGCGTTGCTTGCCCACCCACAATGGCTAGGAACGACAGAAAAATGGAGAAAACAAATAAATATTAGCTGCAGCTACTACATGAGTTCATCTAATACCCTTGCACCTGTCCCCGCCCCCTCTGCGCGCACAGTCGACCCACCTACTGGAACCTTCACTCAAACCTTCCTCGTTTACCTCGAATCCAGCTCTCGCCCGCAATTGACCCCTTTGCTTGGGAACCCGGAGGGAGAAAGCCATCGGCAGCCTGCGAGGAGGAAGTTAGCATTGTAATTTAGGAATGAGGCCGGCTTTCACGTACTGTCGCTCTCATACAGCGCCGTGACCTCCGCACGCATAGAATTACACTAAACACTGCTCTGCAGAGTAGACTCGACGCTACGCAGATGGTTATCAGACTAGTTCTGGGCATGCGACACCGGACGTACCAAGTGAGCGCCAAACCGGAATTGGACGTTGTCCATCGAGCTCACAGGCAAGTGGACCGTGAAGCGTGCGCGATGCAGATAAGCGAATGAAACTACCAGTACGTCAGTACAATTCCAACTCGATAGGAAGGGAAGATGCACTGACGAGGCTGGCTCGCACCGTAAATGCCGACAGTGCGCTTCCGATGTCGGGGACGGGAAACAGAACGGTCGACGTGGTCGGGACTACCGAGAAGAGACGACAACACTCAGGGTGGATGGAACGTAAGATAAGGGCAAAATACTCACCTGTGAACAGACACATCGCCCTTCCACTCCACACAAGCTCCGAGTCCTCGGCGGTCGGAGGCATCGAGACTGGGCGATTATCTTCGTTGGCGAGCTTGTCCGCGCCTTGAAAGCTAGTGCATCATCAGGCGACGGATGGCCACCTTTGCGGGTAAATGAGGACAGACGAGAATGTGGTAGTGGAAGAAAAGAACAACCATTGTGGCAGTGACGCACGTGTGCGCGGGCTTTAAGGGCCGATCAAAGCCGGCGTTCTTTCCTCTCGGCGATCTTGCTTCCTCGTCTGCGCCTTGTCTTCACCTCGTCTTGTGAGTTCGCTCCATGAACTCTCGACCTCACCCCCCAGCAGCCTGCACAGCCCTTCAGTCTTACTCGTAGCCCGCTTCCGCGTTTCGGTAGCGTCCACCCTACCTCTATTGCTGCTCCCGACATGCTGCATTACGCTGCCAGTAGCTGCAAAAGCACGTCGGCGCAGTGACGGTGATAGTGAGTGTGTAGGCCCTTCCCTCACACCTGAATTGAGCCGCTGTGGTGCGACTCCTGCGACAAATTACGGGTGCACTCACCTTCACGAACCCTGCGTGGCGCCGCTCCGCATATCGCTTAGAAAAAGGGCAGCTGCTCTGCGCCGGGCAGGCCCACAAATTCCTTTTTGCGAATTAACTGGGCTCCCCGCGACGTGCCTACAGGCATGCGGCGTCACTCGGCGGCTCTAGCCGGTCTCGTCGGGAAGTGGCGCGCGGCGGCACATTCTTGCGGCAGCTTGCAGCGTAGATTTGTGCTTGGGAGGCACGGGCTTTCCATAAATTTGTTTTTTATTATCAACATATGAATAAATACCTATCCATTCGCCGTTGTGTTGACGAGAAGTTCCGAAAGGAACTCGCAGTGATCCATAGTGCCAACTGCGCTGGCATAGTGGTTCATAGTGCTCCATAGTACTCAGTGTCCGACCTCATAGCACTATCACAGTGCTGTCAAATGCTATGACCCACTATGAGTGCTATGGACACTATCGCCGAACTATGGCTCGGCTACGGTTTTCCTGATGTCAGCTGTGCTTTCATGGGTTTTCAACGGCCGATTTGTTGGGAATGTTGGGGTAAAGGAGCAAGCAGCAGCGAGGAAAGATGAAGATGATTGGTTAGGAATGGGAGTTGGGCCGGTAGACGATCTTGGCTCTTCCAGGGGGATTGGAAGCGAGTTGTACGCCGTCTCTGCAACATAAAGAAGCAGGGCTTCAGCTTGTTCAACTGCATTTGCCTGGCTAGCTTTGCTCTCGTTTTTTTGTCGTGTTTGAAAACCAGCTGGATCGAAGAGTGGGATGGAGCACTGAATTCGTGACGATGAGCTCAGATCAGAAGCAGAAATCGCCACGTACTAGTTCCCAGACGATAGAACTGGTTCCCATGGGCAATAGAGTGATATTTCTCGAGTTTTTGCTTCCCAGCAAGGATAGCTACACAAAGCCCCGGATGGACTGAAGGAGCATGTGTCGCTTGCTCCAGGGTTTGCATCTGCAAATACAGGGGAAGAACAAAAGGAATGGTCGGAATCTTGTTGTACGACATCCACAAGGTAACTTCTGTGAAGACCTGTGTTGAGAGGCGGGTTAGACAAACGAGCTGCGGGACAAGGGCACATAATATTTAGTACTAGGGCTCTTCACTGTACGTATACGGTCACGTTTTGTCATGCTACGTGAAAGATATGGTATGCCGTCGCTTGGCCCCGAACACCCAGACCCACGCGGATCGTTTCCAGAACGTTTCTGCAATGGTAGCCATTCATGATACCATGCTGTTCCTGGCCGTTCAGTGTGCCAGGAACCGAAGGGAGCCATCCGTAACTTCCACGTAGTGTGACAAAGCGTGACCGTATACTTACGGTGAACTTTGATGGTTAACTAAGTTACTTGGACAAACTAACTTAGCCTGCCACAAGTAACTTAAAGTTAACTTAAAGTAACTTGTGGCAGAGTAAGTTAGTTTTGCACGTAAAAGTATAAGTTACTGATGCCATCAGATGGCATAAGTAACTTTGTCGCAACTAACTTATACTAACTTACTACTAACTTGGATGGATTAGAGGGCCACAGAACACTTCTTAGGCAGGTAAACATTCTCAAAACACATGAAAATGACCACAGGGATAATTATACAATGTCGGTGCACTTTATTCCCACCTCGCGGCTCCAGAAACCACTTGAACCCCCTATTTCTCGAACTTGAACCAAATTTTGGCACTCTGAATTCTCAAGACACATCATACCATGTTACCTGGGTGGTTTATCCCATGTTCAACCATTTTGGTGCACTGTGCCTTGGTCACAAATGACTTGGTGAGTCCAAAGTAATGCTGAGCTCGTGAATGGGCAAAAACAAACCCAACACCGTAATGTTCCAGAGAGTTATCACCCCTGGAGACATGGCCAGATGCATAAACACCAAAATGTGGCTTTTTGAACTTCTATGGGCTCACATGATGTTTACTTGCGCCGATTGATGGTAAACGCGAATTTTGGCAGTAACTGATGCCATCTGATGGCATAAGTTACTTTTGCTGATGGCATTGATCTAACTTGGCGGGCCAAGTTACGTCCAAGTAACTTGAAGTAACTTTCTCAGCGGTAAGTAAAAAAAAGTGAATGGACCAGAAACAATTTATCTCTGTGTTCAGAAATGAATAAGCTTCAAATCCGTTGCCAGTTGCAGACTCGCCTATAAGAGACGGAAAACCGGGCTTCAAAATGTGTGGTGAAAGCAATGTTTGTACAATGAACTAGGGTTCTAAACCGTCCCGCCTTTTGACAGGTTGACGGACGGGACAGACGGGTTTTTACCCTTCCGGCTTGGGCGTGGGTTTGCGTCATGATGGCACGGGTACGAGACAGATTAACCCGTTGATGGGCCACCCGTTCCCGCCCATCTGACGGGTCCAATAGGTCTCAGCATGAAATGAAGGACCCCATTGGCGGATGTACCTCAAGGAGTTGTGTGGATTTGGTGCATCTGACATTAGATTTACAGCTGGAACCAACAGTGTGGCTGTGAATTGGAGACTGAATCCTAGAGTTTGATTCAATGATGTCTTGGCTGCACTGAACTATTGAGGAACTAAACGAGGGAAAGTTGGTCTCCAGGGATTTCTGGATGGAAGGGCCAAGCATTTATCGCATTTTGTAAACGGGTGCTTTAAAGCCATCAGGATTCGGCACTTGCGTGTTGAACTGGATGGCGTTAGCTCCTGTGCTTTCTGCACAAAGGTTTTCACCGAAGTTGTAAGATGGAATTAATGTTACTCACTGCAGAGTTTTCAGCCTTTCAAGCGCTCAAGGTAAGACTTCATCTCGCAGCTCCTGAAAGAGGCTGGTGCACAAAGACATGGAAGAGTAGCAATAAGTGAGACTGTACCTCGATTCATGGGTAACCAGAGCTAATGGATATGCACCAGACATGTTCTAATGAGATCCTACTGTCTTGATTTCTGACCTGTACAAGTTACCTGTCCACAAGTTAGTTTCGCCACGCATGGTAAAAGTAAAGTAATGTAAAGTAAAGTTAAGTAAAGTTCGCCCCGCCAAGCCAAAGGAGCCATCAAAGTTAAAGTCAGCTCCGATAAGTTACTTTTTTCACTCTTGTGAACTTTGAAGAGCCCTAATATTTAGGAACAAACCTTGAGAAGATCACCTATTTCTTTCAAAAGCAACCACTCTGTGCTTGAGATCTGGAGGTCGCGATACTTCTCATGCTCGAAAATCCAATTTTCTATAGCCTTGTGAATGGAGTTAGAAGCAATGAAGGGTTTGATAACCAGGATAAACATACATCACACAGAATGAGAGACCAAGAAATCATAGCTTCAGTCGAGTTCCACCGCGTGCATATGTCTCTAATTGGCATGAGAAGTGCCTTTGCGCGTTCCGAAGGTCCGTTTGTCTCGTTCTTGTACTTCTTTTTGGCGATTCTACAGAAGGCCGAACGGCGCTTTAGTGATGAGACGATTTTGGCGCAGACAAATCAAAGCTGAGAAACTGTAAGTTGAAAGAACAATAGTATAGAGCATATCATTTTTGCACCTTTGCGAGTCCAGACTTCTCTCGAAGCTCTTCAACAACACTTTGCTCCGAGTCGCGTTCAACACCCGCCAATTCCTCTTCCAGCTTGTTGTTAACGCCGGCATCAACCTCCTCGACCTCTTCCTCCTCCTGCTCAGCTTCCATGGCCGTCTGATCATTGTCGGCCTCCGGGTCATAATGAACAGACTCATTTTTATGCAGTTCATACTAATCATTCATCTCGGGATCATCGGCTTCTCCGAGCGAATGAAGTATAGCTTGAACTACCAAGTTCACCACATGGGCGATACAACGAATTTGTCGGTCGGGAATCCAAGGAACACCATACTTGCTGAGGATAATGCGACCAGAAACTTCAATAACAGTGTCGTTAACCGATGTGTTGTCCGCGGTGAGTGTCTGAAAGTATGTGGAAGTCAGTTTGTTGCTGTGCCAGTGGACGGTTGTGATGATACTTATCTTTGATAGGCCACCTATCTCCCGCGCACCTTTTACAAATGCGGCTGCACCTGCAGCTCCAGCATGCTCATTTTCGCCTAATGGTCAGAACTCAACAACATGCTGAACAAGGTTCCAATCATCGTCAATGAACGAAGCAATTGTGCACGCGAAGCTGAATATCATCTGACGATTGGTCCAGGTGTCTGTCATGTACGCAATTTTGGATGTCACCTGCTGAATAATATCAGTGTAGCCTGGAAATTGAGGAGCATACACATACATTGAGTTCACGAACAACTTTGCCGTGAAGTTCGGCAAAAATTTTGGCAAGCTGGTTGCGAACCGTTGTGTCGGAGGGCAACAGGAACTTGATTTTGAGGTATTTGAATAGGAGTACCAATGTTGGGGCCTCTCCCGTAGTCCAGGGCAGGCCCTCGTCGATGATCCAAGCTGAGAATAGCCGAAGAAAGCCTTTATTTGTTGCCTGCTTTTTTGTGTGAGAATACGAAACGGAAAAAATGATGATCTCACTATTACGGCGGGGTTCAGCTCCCCCTCCTTCAAGAAGTCTGCCATAATCTTGCTTGCAGTAGTTGTATTGAAGACCGGGGGATCTTCGCTGGCTCCACTAATTGTGTTTTCCGAATCGTTTTTTGCCTTCAACACCTTGCACTGGCGAACATGGCCCGCTATGTTATTCATCGGAGGCATATTGGGCTCGTCTTGAAAGTCCCCGTTCTCAATTGTACGATTGATGCGGCGTGTTCTGCAAAATTATCAAATATGAAAAAGAGGGTTGGTAACTGAACTTACGCCTTGCAATGCTTACACCTTAACTCCCACTTCTGCGATGAGCCGAGGTTCGGGGGAGTAGCAGCCATGACAGTGGAAATTTTATCCTCTGCAGTCGCAAGCCGGATAGACTTCGGAATAGACCGGGCAAGAGTTTGGAGCGGAAGAGCTTGCACATGAACTTTTTTGCGACTTTTGGTATTGTTATCTGCCATAGTAGATTGAATATTGGGGTAATAATCCTAAGAGCAGGCTTTTATTTATAGAGATTCATGTTTTGCCACCCATGGTGCGGTACTATAGATGGCAGAAAAAGGATTGACCACAATTACCAAAATTGGACGAGAACTTCATTGTTGGACACCACTGTTCACCAAAGCACGCGTGAAATAGTAATTAACTGATTAAATTTTGTTCCTTGAACAGCTTTAGAGATGCCGATAAGTTATATCCGGTTATACTGTATACATACTGTGTAAATATGTACGCTCCATGTACTGTACACATATACAGTATCCTAAATGGTTATAACCGGATATATCCAGTATCTATCCTATATGGTTGGAGCCTTAGCCTCTGAAGCTTCTGGCAGACTTTAAAAACGCGATTCAGGTACATAAAGAGTACAAGGGATGTCGTCTTCACCCCAAAATTCTCTGGCAATTCCGCCTCGAGTCCGCCACAAATTATCCTGTCTCTGAACCTTCTGGCAGAGTCGACTCAGGTACATCCAGTGTACAAAGAAAAGTGAGTGTCAATGTCAGCGTGTTACGGATCTGAAAGAAAAACGTGTTCGGTACAGACCCGACTCTGTCAAAAACAAGGGCGGGCTTGCCATATAGTGCTGAAGCGGTGACCCCAGTGCGATTTTTTTCGCGATGGAATGCTTTCAAAGGCGAAAAAAAAGTGCGGTTCGTGCGGTTTGTTGACCAGGAAAAAAAAAGACTTCCCGCAGAAAGGCGTGTATAAAATGGCCACCCATTAACTCAAGTCCGTCATTCGATTCTTCGCCATGGACATCCTCCACATCGATGATGAACTTGTCGTCCTCCAGCGTTCTGCGACCGAGTTAGTGATCTACAGCCGGCTTGCTGGAATAGTGGTCACTATCTCCTGGTGCGTTTTTCTTTCTGAATTCCATTGGTCCCTCTCATTCTGATTGAAGGCCCACACACAACGGCGTAAAAATCAAGGCAGCGGGTCTCAGGGCTTGGCTTCTTGCTCGCGGGCTCTTTATTGAATGTTTCTGTGGCTTTACATCTCACCGAACCGAACCCAAACCCTGCCGATTCGTTGTATCTAAGGTGAGCGGTGACGTGTTTGGTTTCTGCCACTACGCACAGGCCCGGTGCCCGTTCAAGAGTAAGTCTTCCCTTCTTGCCTCCATGTCTTATTCCGAACCAATTTTTTCTAGTCAACTTCACGGAGGTGCATGACACATGTCTCTTGACCTCGGAGTATCCCGATCTTCCTACTCTTGGTGTGTTTCTCCTCTAACCGGGCTTTGATTGCGGCTGACACTTGGTTCAGCGCGAGGGCAGGCTCCGGACATGGACTTATTGCTCGTAGCGTTCACGCTCCACGGATATCACCATGACCTCGCTCCGCACTTTGAGGGATATGACGGAGAGCACAACTCTGGATACCCGGCTGGAACTCATCAGCTGAGTGGTCCACTTCTGACTCGGCGGCCGTCCAACGCACATGGTAAATGTTTTACTTGAATGATTATTTCCGTGCTACACTGACTGATTGTTTTCTTGTAGCTTCGCGTCGCAGGCGGCAAAGCTCTCCGTACCTACGCTATCAGCAACAGGTCCCGGCATCCAATGCTCGCTACCTAGAGATCAATGATCTTCCTCCCCGCCGCCTAGTGCAAACGGCGCCCGCGCATGTCCCCGCGCGTAGCGCCAATGCCGAGGCCGGGCCATCCCAATGGACTCTGCATCTGGGCGTCGGGGCATCGAGACGGAGGGTAAAGAGGGGTAACATGTTGCAAAAACTAATTGCGGGTCAAGGGATATCGGAGGGGCTGATTGAAAAGTGTTCCAAGTGTGGGTGTTTGTTCACGGTGAGTGCACTCAAAGGCCACATCAAGAAGTGCCTTGGTGTAATCGATCTATCCTAAGTATCGTTTCTGAACATTATTTCTTGATGCCCCCGTGCGTAGACAAAAAAGAATGTATATAATCTTTCCCGATGTTTGTTTCTCTCCATTACTCTTTGTTATAAAACTTCTCATTCTTCTGTATCCGTGAGGTGCAGGCTGACCGTGCAACAAACGGAACATTTGGCTTGTGTCGACGAGCATTTCATTTTTAGGCGCCTTGCACAGCCACTGTAGGCGCCGCACTTCAAGCTGGTTCTTCTGAAGTTCAGAACAGATTCATCATTGTTTGGGTTTTAATACGGTCAGACGATATACGTTACAATGAGCATGAATAGAGAGAATTTAATTTCCTTTGAATAATGATAATGGCGTACTTATGTCTTTTTCCGTGTTTTAAAGTTCGACCGGTTTCTGTAACATAAAAGACATACTAGCGCAACTCGCAGACCATCTGCCCACGCTTATACTACCCGAACGGTCTCCCGGGTCCCTACGCGTTGCGCGAGCGTTGGGAACCGAATAGCCGGAGATAACTCCAAACGGGGCCAGATCCTGATGGGAGATCTACCAATCCACTCAGCACTGCGAATTCCAGGGTCCAGCTATTCGGCTCGCATTTGGCCGCGGCCGTTGACAGTTCTTTGTCTACTTCTGTCGGACATTCCCGCTCAACGTCATTCATCCGTAATAGCACAACTCTGTCCGAATTCCAAGCTCCAGTTATTCGGCTCGCATTTGGCCGCGGCCGTCCACCCAACCGCAATAATAATTCACCGGAAAGGTTTGTTTGAAACATCGCCGCTGGCTGAACAGCCAATTCCTCCTACAATGACGTTCAATTAGTCCCCGAGAAACGCATTATCTGCGGACACCGTGCGCTTACCGCGGGAACTGTCAAAAACCATGGCAGATCATGGGGATTGGGAGGTACATATGGAGATACGAATTCAGGCTTATGGTTTATGTCTGGTGTTACGGCAATGAATTCAAGTTTTTCAAGTTGAGAAAAGAGAAAAAAAGGGGGAAAAAGAGAGGGAATTTGTTAGACTTACCTGCGCCCGAATCCAACGGTCCGACGGCTTCTGGGAGCAGAGAAGGAAAGGAAGATCAGAAATCAAGTTGATTGATTGAAGCGCCGGCACGGCAATTCAAGTTTATTCCTCCCGGGAATAAAGCCAAAACGAGCTAAACTGCCAGCGAATCAAATTCAAGATACTGATCTCCGACCGAAACCGATCATCGGATAAGTCCGACCTCGGCGGCGTTTGTGCCGTGTTTTCCATTTTGGATTGCATTTTGATGCTTAATTACTTTTCCCTCTATCTTCACCACTTCTCGTCCGTTCGCCTCGAAACCGGGTGCAATCGATTCGCAATGTTTGAATGCAGTGTTAGGACCCTTGACTATATTTTTATTGGGCGTGGATCGATCACAATTCCAAATTGGCTAATTTTCACCCATTCTCTTGCTGCAGGGATTTCAGGTGCTTGTGGACCTCTGTGAGTTTGATTCAGTAGTCGTATAGACGTATAATACTGCCTTGAATAATTTGATTTGCGGGAAATCATCAGAAAACCTTGAAACAAGAGCAAAACCTGCAGATCAGCCAGGAAAAGTGTACAAAAGCTGTAAACCCTATGACAAAGAGATGTATGATCAGGGATGGCCAGTATCTTGTCCCAGGTATATTCAGGGTTCATGAAGATGCACTGTATACTTCTCTAGGCCACACTGCAAGATGAGGCCTTGCAATGCAGCCTACAAATCTGTATCAGCTGGATCCACTCTTTTCATACTTTTTTGTTTTACACACCCTCTTTTTGGCATGCCTTGAAATATCTTGAGCATTAAAATATGGTATAGAGTACTCCTCCGAAACAAATGAGTGCATACTGAGCTGGAAACACGTCAAATACACTGGAAAGACACATCCTTCAAGTTCCATGTCATTGTCTTTGCTGCTTGTCCTTTAAGGGTGTGTAAATATATTCAAATTATCTATTACATGTTTCAAGAGAAATAGAGAACCAGAGTACTGTTCTTGAAGTATAAAAATCACCCATAGAAACATTTATCACCTATTTTATGCTTGCTTGATGTACAACTGCAATGATTGTGTCCCCCTTTCCCTAGGGATGGCAACCGTACCGTATACGGGTACGGTCCGTATTTTTACGGCTAATACGGCAACACGGCCGTATAAATACGGTCCGGGTTGACAAGTTTTACAACTCAAAACGGTACGGTGCCCGTCCGTGTACGGCAATACGGCCGTATTCACAGTGTTGGACAGGTGTCAATTTTTTGGGGCTACTGTGAGCTATGAAAAAATGAAATAATGGTATCTATTCACTTCCGATGAGGTCTAGCACAGTCTTCAAGCAGAGGCGCTCTGTGTCTTGACTAGCATGAGCTTACAGATTGTCTCAACCTGCAGACACGCGCATCAAATACCGATGACATCACGCCCCAGTCACGGCGGACCCAGCAGGACAGGTGCCCAAACAAGATCTTGGTTAGCAGAGAGACTGACGCGATGTTAACATTGACATTGGAATGGTACGGCATCATTTATGCCAAAAAATCAACCCACAACCGACACCAAATTCGATTGCCGTATGTACGGCCGTAACGGCTTGACGGAGACGGCAAATACGGGTATCACCCGTATCCGTTGCCGTGTCCGTATGGGTCTCCCTCGGACATCTGACGGTACGGTGCCGGCTACCGGCTTACGGTGACCGTTTGCCGTGCCACACGGGTACGGTTGCCATCCCTACCTTTCCCTTTGCATTCTGTTGCCCTTGGACAACTAGCAGTTACATATCGGGCACATCGATGTTCCCTTCTTTTCTTGCCTGAGCCTTCTGAGTTGTCAAGTCGTGGTTTCTTGGATGGGCACTCAACAGTTAATGAAGGGTTAAACCCCCCCTGGAATTGGAATATAGTTTGTTCAGGAGCATGAGTCAACTTGACAGCAGGGCAAACATTTAGTGGGGGTAAGGGTGTTGTTGACAGAGAATTTTGAGACTGGGCATCAAAATCTGATGAGGGTGAGGGGTCAACATAAGCATCTGATCTGAGTTCCTCAGCAACACACTGATGAATGGCCATGGGATTAAAAGATTCCAAGTCAACACCAACAGTATCTGAAACAAAATTGAGATCAAATTAATAGAGGAGGAAATGAACATACTGTCATTCAGAAGGTCAACCTGTTCAGGTTCAAGGGGTATAGCTGGTAGCACAATGGCCAGCCGATTGGCATTGCCAAGGATCTCCTGTATTGGCTGTAGCAATTCAGCATTGGGGCCCATATAAAGTGTTGCACAGGATGATTTCCATTACAGTGTCTTTTTGTGGTGATGGAGTAACTGCTCAGGAAGTTTAAAGTACAGTTGAATTCCTTATATGGAATAAAGTTGGGACACCAGCCAAAATGCTGGCCAACTCCATTCCATACTGCGGATATTCCATATGAGATGTGTTGTATTCCCAGAGCCACTGGAAATGGGTGCCAGCTGGCTGTCCAAGTCAGCATTCTGTAGCTGTGTAAATGTTCTTTTGAGAGTCTTCTTTTTGACCAGCCCCCTGGCGGGCACCACCCCAGTTGGGATTTTGGGTTTTGCCTCGCGTTTTGTTGCTCATTGAATAGGGAGGGACTGAGGGTTGAGATAGGGGGAAGGCAAAAAGGGAAGGGCCGTGTGCTTTTAAATGTTAATCGCGATTAATCAAGATTAACGGAAATAATCAAGTGCCATCACAGCACTTTGGAAGCCGGAAAATGTAAGGATATAAAACATGGAACTAGGGCCCGAGACCATATCGGTAAGAAAGCGACTTTAAAACGCTTTCAAACGCACCTAGTTTCAAGCAAATCGGTCAAGAATTGAGCTCACAATGAGCGTGACAAGAGGACCAGTATTAAATGCTCTGTATTTACATAACTTTACCGCGGCAATCGCCGTTTAATCAAGATTATCGGAATTAATCAAGCACCATCACGGCACCACAGAAGCTCCGGCATTACGGCCCGCGTTTAAGTCTCGTTTAACCCAATTGGGTTAAACTGGACACCAGACATACTCCATGAGCCCGGCTTCAGACAGACAGAGAGGCTTAATTTCATAAAGAGGGTGAAGTATCGTGTGGGAGCCGAACCCTGCAAGAAGCGGCTTCCACGAGGCAGCCGCCACGTCAAATCCGCACCCCATTACTACGGCCAGCCAGCTTGCTCTTTGCCTTCACTCACCGCCTACTCAGTCATCAGCCCTCTGTCGAGAACGTACACCGAGCTTACTTCATCCCAAATTCCCCTATCTCCAGTATGAAACGTATTCGCAATCTGATGGGGCTCAGAACGAAACCTCCATCCATTCCGGGCAGCCCCCCTAGAAGCGTCATCGGCGCTACCGTCCACAATGTCATCCCAGCTTGATGGTATCATGTCTTCCTGCGATTCTCAACCACTGTATATTATCGGTGGGAGAAAAATATGTTACTCGTCCGGAATGATTATTCATTTCATGAGTAGGTGGCCAAGGTGGTCCTGGGGGTCAGGGACACTCACATGGTACCGGTGGCCCTGGTGGGGCTGGGTTGGGTCCCACTGTGCATATCATTGCACAACAGTTAATTGCAGATAACCTATATGCTACACTTGCTTCGGACCAAGCAGGCCAGTCTAGCAACATCCATGCATCTCAAACTGTCAACCAATGTCCTCCTCCATCAAGAATATTTCAAGGCAGACAGGATATCCTTGACAAAATGCGTTGTTTTTTCACTTCTAACTTGAGGATCCAACACATTTATGTGCTACATGGACTCGGAGGTACCGGAAAGACACAGATTGCACTTAAGTTTATTCAAGAATCATCTTCTCAGTGAGTTACTAATGTGGAGGTTTTGATATGTATTTATTTTCTTCTCAGCTTCACCAACATTTTCTTCCTTGACAGCAGCTCTATTGATACTATTGGTGCATGGCTGAAAAATATAGCTACAACAAAGAATGTGGGAAGCTCATCGCAGGATGCACTTCAGTGGCTCCAAAGCAATGATAAATGGCTTCTATTCTTTGACAATGCTGATGACCCAAAGCTGAATTTGAACAACTTTCTCCCACAGTGCGATCATGGGAATATCCTCATCACAACTCGAAACCCTGGACTTTGTGTGTATGCTGGCTCGCATTCTGAAGTCTCTGATATGGAAGACCCAGATGCTGTGGCTCTATTGCTCAGAAGTGCTGCCCAATGTCCCACAGATGATAACAAAAGGACTGCTACCCAGATTGTCAAGGTTAGTCAGAATGCTTAGTAGTTGTATTCTTTCTAACCCTTCACCAAGATGCTCCACTATCTGCCTCTTGCCATTATTCAAGCTGGCGCCTTCATATCAAAATCTGGTGACATGGATGGCTATCTCACATTGTATGAACACAATCAAGCTCGATTGCTGAGTCAAAAACCTGCCCAGTCTCATGATAGTTATTCTTGGACAGTCTATACGACATGGCAGATTAACTTTGAGAAACTCAGCCAACCAGCAGTGACACTCTTGCAGCTCTGCTCATTCCTGCATTATCAAGGAATCTCTGAGCAAATATTCAAAAATGCTGCAAACTACAAATTTGGACCCTCTAGCCCATCCAAAGATGAACTGAAGATGGCTCTGGAATTTCTGTCACAGTTCTCAGGACCTACTGGAATCTGGGATTCTTTTTGCTTTCTGGATGTTACAAACGAAATCCAAGCATACTCCTTAATGAAATTTGACTCGGGCAGGAAAATGTTCTCAATGCATCCACTTGTACACAACTGGATTCGCAGCACTCTCCCCAATGAGGAATCATATCATTGTTGTACATTTGGAATAGTGGGAATGTCATTGACAGGACTTTCAGTGGAAGACCAGAGGCTGGCTGCATTGTGGATGCAGCCTCATATTGATTTTTTATTGCATGGCACTAAAGATCTAAACCTCAATTTCAGATATGAGTATGCAAAGATATACGCCTTTGGGGGGAGGCTCAACACAGCAGCAGAGCTGCTTGAGGGAATGCTTCTGGAACGAAGAGATCATTTGGGTGGGCAACATCTTGACACTCTTGAAGTTATGTACTGGCTGGGATGGGTCTATGAATCGCAGGGGAACTATCATGAAGCCAAGGCAATTCAGGTTGTCGAGCTTCAACAACGAAGAACTCTTTTCGGTAATGACCATCCAGACACTGTGGAAATTATGGGAAAGTTGGCATTGACATATCATCGGCTGGGAGAATTAAAAGCGGCAGAGGAGCTTGCAACTGAGCTGCTTTCAATGAAAATAAATCTGGGCACCAGCCATCCAGATATGCTGGAAAATTTAGCACAAGCATGCCATTTTCTGGGAAAATTGGAACAGACGGAGGAGCTTCAGCTTATGGCGCTTGAGAAGCGGAGAAATGTTTTGGTTGACAATCATCCGAGCATCCTGCAAATTATGGGGAATCTGGCAATCACATACCAGCTTCTGGGGAAGTTGAAGGATGCAGAGGAGCTTCAGTTTGTGACACTCGAGAAGAAAAGGAAAAGTCTTGGGTAATGACCATCCAAGTACTCTGGTTGCTATGGGGAATCTGGCATTTACATATAACAAATTGGAAAAATGGCGGCAGGCAGAGGATCTTTGGGTACTGCTACTTGAAAAGCGAAGGAATATTCTAGGCAAGAACCATCCATCAACCTTAAGAACCATGTCAAATCTGGCATTCACGTACAACAAGTTGGGAAGATTCCAGGAGGCAGAGGAGCTTGCAGTTGTGGCACTTAAAAACCAGCAAGATATTCGAGGCACTGGCCATCCACACACTGTGGACACCATGCAAAATCTGATGCAGATATATTATAAGCTTGGAAAAGTGAAAGAGGCAGAGGATCTGCAGACAATGCTTAATCACATCCAAACTTGAGTTTTTGGAATGGAATTTATATTGTACCTATTTCTATGTTTCTCAATCTATTGCCAACCAAATCTTAGCTGACTACACTTCAACTCCTGTAGCTGGAATTTAGATGGCGTAGAAGTTTGATAATCCCACCTGTTAAGGTATGAGCAGCTGCGTGCGCATAGTACAGTATATATGCTTGGCATCAGTAGTGTACACATTTGCAAGTTTGTACCCGTACTACCTCTCAATCTGTAACCATCACATGGGGTTTTCCCGTTGTATTGTATCAGTCTTGTGGCCCTTGTCACCTCCCAGTATCACGCTTCCTCTGTAGGCTGTCCCCCTGTCTACACACTGTTCAAACTTCGGCCATAGCTGCAACCAGGATGGCAAAAGAGGTGATGAAGATTGCCATTCACTGCGTTCCGACCCCCTCTAGGCTCAGTTGAGTCTAGGCGCCCTGGACATACCTACACACAGATCTGTGCCTGGGTAACTAGACACAGTCGGTCTAGGCCTGTTTAGGCTCGTTGTAGGTCTGTCTGCATCGGGGTAGGTCGGACTAGGTCTGCCCAGCTCAGTTCGGGTCAGTCTAGGTCTGTATAGTACCTAGACAGATCCGCCATCTACTTGTCGCTCCAAAATACATTGTTAAACATCCTCCCACAATGTATATAAGTATTATATGAAACCAGGAATAGCACATAAAGTTGATCAGCCCCATCGAATCTGGAAGAAGGATCGGATCCAATCCACAACATAAAGAATACTAGTAACATTATCCATCCGACATTCGTCCGACTCATTCGGAGTTACACCGATGTTTCCACGCCTGTCCAAATTCAATATAGACGAGTTCCACTTGTCGATAACATTAGCCCTTTCCTAGTAGACGCGTGCATCAATTAGGCAGTGATTGATCCTTTCTCACAGGGGTTAGAATACAAAAGCCATTGATACAGTCACGGCGAAATTAGGTGCGCCACCCCGACTTGGAAGTTGCCATCAATTCTGCTGTTTCCCCTCAATTCTGGGACCATATAGCGACCTTTTGAAATGGAATATACTAGAGACATTTAGTATGTATGTAGCTGAGCTCAAGTTAGCATGGAAAGAAAAGTTATAGAGCCTGGAGGTGGTTTCAGCTTAACCATTTGAAAGTACAGATACAATGAAAATTGCTTTAAACTCAACAAGAATTTGAGGGATATATTGGATTTCAGTCACTAGAAGCATAATTCCAGTGTTTTCATAATAAAACAATCTCGTGTACTGAGGAATTGGTAGAAAGTAGTGGAATTGATGGCAACTTCCAAATCGGGGTGGCGCATCTAATTTCGCCGTGACTGTGTGGTAGGGTGGAATGTCCCGCTCGTCGCCTTTCCTTCCCGCCCTTGTTACACCTGTAGAGTACGGCAGATCGGTCCTCGGACCGATCATTTGTTCTGTACGTACATCACCCTCTTTATAAAATTAAGCCTCTCTGTCTGTCTGAAGCCGTATCTCCATATGGTTATATTGCGCTGCCCAATCAAAGCACGGGCCGCTCGGCATGACAGCTATTAGCGGCATCCAATCGGCATGTGGAACTTCAATTATATTTAGCTCCGCTCATGATCGGCATTTTTTGCTCTTCTCAGCTTTGCATCACTTCACTTCACTGTCTTTATGAGATTAAGCCTATCTGAAGCCATATCCCCATACTCCTTCTTCTTCAGCTTTAAAGGCCGCTTCTTTCTCTGCTCTAAAAACTAACATCAGCAAGTGGGAGCCGGCGCAGAGCGCCGGCGAGCGCTTGTATGCCATAATATCACCTTTTCACCCACGAACCACCACCATCGCGCGACCAGTGACCTGAGTGCTCCAACGCGAGCACATCGCCAGTGAACCCCTTTCTACCTCTAGCTCACATTTTTCCCTCCACCGAGTCCTTTCGAGCCCGAGCCGTACCTCACGCCTGCATGGCACATTTCCCATTTTGTACCTGATTTTCATTCTACGCCTCGATGACTTTCTGGGACCTTTTCCTTCATTTTCTGCTGCACCCTTCGACCCTATATCCGGACAACCAACCCATCTTTTCTGTCTACGAGCCGACCAGCCGGTTCTTCCACAACTGTATGTGGCCCCTTCAGCTTGTTCACTCCTTGACGCGATATGTATCCCAGAGGACTCCGGGGGCAACCTTTTGGGCCTCAACCCGGCAGAAGAGATCCTCCTGACTCTGGTGTGACCACTGCTACCTTGCGCGGTAGGGGGTGCTAGTCACAACAACCCACCAACTGCGGCTGTTATGAGGGGGTAGAGCGGTGGGGCGCCAACATTATGATCCATCCCCACAGCTCGACGAACCCCTCCTTTTGCCTCCAGACCATCGTCCGCTGCCATTGGGTCGTGGCTTGTCACTACAGGGTAGTCTGCGGTCAGTACATAGTCTCGATTTCTCTCATAATTTGATTGAAGTTGTTTTAGTGGTGATGATAATTCAACCGCCACCCAAGGACACGAATCATCCTCAGACGCTAGCTCTTCTGGCTCAGAAACTGTGGAGAGTCTGGAACCAGAGAGAGCCCGCCTACATCCATACTGGTATCTCCGCTGTATGCTACTTCTTATCGCTTTTCTGCACACCCGTCATCAAGTCTCTTTCCGTGCTTGTGGCCTTATCCGCATCTGCGTCAACTTCATCTTTCTGAAATTACCCGGATCGCTTATGGATCCCGAACAACACATGCCGGTGACTCTGAAAACGGTCTTCTCCCGGCTAGGCCTCAAGGACGACCGGTTCACACAGCACATTCAATGCAATCAGTGTCATCGACTTTTTGCACGAGATATACCTTCGGATTCTCTTTACCCAGATTGTAACATTACATTATTCCTCCCAGCCACCCGCCAACTCTTTGAATCTGTTATTTCTGTTGTCACTGTGATTCCAGCATCAGAACTAAATTAAACCCGAAAGCCATGCCTGGTGGCTCCTATCCAGGTGTTGTCCGACGGTCTGCGAGATTTTTTTGACCGACCTGGAATGATTGCAGCTGTCAACCTGTGGAAGTTCCGATCAACTAGTCCTGGAGAATTGAAGACAATCCAGGATAAAGCAGTAAGGCCGACGAGCGGCACGGCCCGCTACCGGATTGCTTTTGGATTTCCCAAACATTCCACGTTCAGTCTAACAAGAGGCATCCGGAACAGGTCTATCAATACCCGGTGTACTGCTCAAGATTGATAATTGAACAGAAGGAATTGCTTGCCCTCAACGACAGGGGGGATAGGAGAAGGAGGGAGTGATCTTGAAGTGATCTGTCCAATAAATATATTGTGCCAACACCATTGGAGCAAGATGTAGGCTCAAATAAAATACTTGACTGTCAGGGCTGAGGCAGACACCAGAAGTTACAACCATGTCTTGAACCAAGTTCGACCAGGACACACGCGAATTCAGGAATAAATTAGCGATGGTACAACCAGCATTGTAACATTGAGTCTTTAAATACCAACAAGACGAGCCTTTGCATTGCTCTAGAAATAATGCGAAGTATAAGCATTGAATATTTGCAGCATCTGTCTATGAGAGGCTAGTTTCACTCTGCATGGATGGCGAACAAAAAGATAGCCAATCAATCACTTGAGGATTAACGGGACATGGAGCAGCTGTAAATAGGAGACGGGGGAGCAGCGGTTTCAGTAGAGGGGGATGAAGGCTAGAAGCTTTGAATCCGACTGCGCAGATTCATGAGCTGCCAGGAGAATTGGCAGCCGATCACATTGCGGTACTTTTGGAGGTAGCGGTGTTCAGTATTGCGAGAAGGAATAAAATTGCATGCACTTGAAAGCCGAGATTCACGAAATGTTGACTGAGAGAAAAGAAGGCGTGTGTATGTGAGACACTGGAGTTATCTGCTACTTAAATAGAGAGCAAGCTGCGGTCACTGTCTTCCAGTGAACCTTGTGAGTATCCAAATCATTTGAACATGCCACAATTTGGAATGAGGCTTCTTTAAAAATCGAGCACCAACAGGTTCTGTCTGGAATAGAGTGAAGCACCTAAATTCCTTGGATTCCCAAGATCTTTCTTCTGTGTGTGGCAGCAGTCAAAGATGGCCTGTTCCGAGAGGAAAGATCAATGCCAGTGGAGAAAGAACATTGGATGGCCAAGGCAAAGCGCAAGGAACAGCGACCTGAAAGTCCCGGGCCCAGGAGAGAGCCAAAAAAAAGAGAGCTGCAAGCAATTCAGAACATTATATTCTTACATCCGAGTTGCGTATGATAGGGGATCTGAGCAATTGTGGGATGTCGGGACCCGATTCGCCAGGATAATAAAGGTGGGCCTAGCACGCGCCGCCGTGAAGTTTATCGGGGCGGGAATGGAACATTAAACAAACGCGGGTCGGTTTTTTAGGTAGGTCCCGAGCAAGACCTGTAGGACGTTCTGCCAAAGTAGATTCATTTGTCTGTCCAAATGATCTAGACCTCGAAAAAGCATCTGACTTCTCGAACCGCTTAAAAACATCGAAAGAGGATATTACGGACACACAAAGAACATTGGAATGATGCATGCCAATATATTGCAGGACATATATTGTGATTGTAGTGTAGGCTAAGGAAGGACAACACGATGATGCTGGCTCCAGTGGGAAAGGCCGCACACGCGGTCATTGGGACCTCCAAACTGTAAAGACACTTACGCCGTGCGCGGAGTTGTCCTTCCCGCACCGATGGGGCAAGCAGGCAATTCGCCCCAGTCTGTGCAGATCCTCGCCTGCACAAAAGATGCCAGTTAGCACAGAAGGATGTTAAGGGATGGGAGACGCACCGATGAGAAGCAGCGCATACCTTGCGTGTCACAAGGCGGCAGAACCGTAACAGCTGCGTCTCGCACTTCTAACTGCGTCCGCACCGAGCTACGGTTAGTCGGTCAGTATCTCGGTTGCACGTATCATGTGTCAGCAAATTTGAATACCGTTCTTCGTGCTTCTGCGCCGCGTGCTGGTTTGAGCGGTGACAAAAGATGAGAGACAGAGAGCGCATAGTAGTGGACAGGTGTAGAGCAGGAGCCAGCCACAGTAGAGGCTTGAACAAAGAAACCTCGAATTTGTCAAGCACACTAATGAGAGTGACCAGGCACCGGGAAGTTCCCGCCAAGGCTTGTCCGCTCGAAACCACCGATTTTGGCCCGAAAATTCCTATACTTTGGCGACCTTGAGGCCTCAAAAATCCTACATCGGACAAGGGTGGTCCCGTGTCCTGCCCAAAAAAGAATTATTATTTCCTCGCAATTTTGACAGTTTTCAGCTATTTCGCGTCCATTGCAGCCGAACCTATGCTTTCATACCCTTTCCGAGCTTCAAAGTAAGTTTCTTCACCTCCTTAGTGACTGGGCCGGGCTTCGTTAGTAGAGTCGCCCATCTGTGACACAGCCTGCGAGAATCACAGAATCTGGCCTCAAAAATCCTATTTGCGGACAAGGATCTGCGATTTTTGGCCTAAAAAATCCTATTTTGGGACAAGGAAATGGCCAATTTTGGCCCTCAAAAATTCTATTTTTCGGACAAGCCTTGGCAGGAGCTTCCCGGCGCCTGACTGACCATTTAAGTTGAAGACCTTGACTCTATGAAGGCCTAACTCTCTTTAACGGTCTTGATTAACCAACAGTCTTGACAACCTTGAAGCCCTGATTCAAATGGAATGGATTGAATGCGAGGGAGATGGCGGGACGAGAGGGAAGAGGAACGACGTGGCAAGATGCCAGCTGATTGTCAAAGATGTTAATGAACCGATGGAAACGGACCTATGCCTCAGCAAAATTACGATGCCAATCATCGGCTACGGATGCCGGAGGTATTGGCCGAGAGATTTTGGCGGGGAGATCGAGAAAGAGATCAGAGCAACCACAGCTTATGCAAAAAGGAGTAATATACCCGGAACTGGAAAGTTCGCTGGCGGCCACCAATGGCCGCCGGTGTACTCTGGTGGACACTGGTGGACATCAAGAGACACTGATGCCCAAGATGAGATACTGGTTTGCACCAATCTCCATTGGGTTGCGCCGGTCTTCATAAGTGTCCATCGTAACCAATGAGATTCCAGTGGAGGTCAATGTACTATAAGACATTCCATTCATTTTATTAATTCTCAGCCCAGCAGGTGCTGTATAATTTGGAGCATCCTTTTTGGCAAATATAGATGGGTTGAAAATTTGAAATCACATTTCCCCCAGGTTGAATGTGATCCAGCAACAACAGTTTCTGCTAAAGAAGATGTGAAATATTTGGCAGGGTTTAGAGGAGTGCTCGGGTACATAAATGTAGCATTGTATTTTGCAAAAAGTCGAGATCATGGTCGCCTAGGAATGACTTGAGACCTCGGGGAAATGAGCCCTAAATTCTTGAAGACTCGGACAGCAAAGGGTACAATTTAATTGGTGTCGAGGCAATTGAAAATACAAAAGCTGTAGAAATATTGTTTCAGATTGGTGATGAGTATTGACTTTTACCCGAAGGAAACATCATCAGTTGAGCAGTAACTGATGAAAATGAGAAGACATCTTCGCTATCCCAGCGGAATGGCCACCGGATTCCACTGGCTTCCGGTGGAGTTCAGTGGCATTTGTTCTCGGCCAAATTCCCACTGGAATCCACTGGAATTCAACAGATCCCATTGGAAGTTTATTGGTGGCCATTGGTCGCCGATGCCGAACAGTGCCGATCACTGCCGTTTCCAGTGCCGCGTGTATTACTGGCAATAAGTGCTGACGAAAATGTGATGCACAGCCAAAATCTAAAAATCATGCTCGCTATAAGACCAGTACCTTACGGTAGCGGGAATGGCAATGTTTGGCAAGTAGTGTTGCCGCAGCTCGGCTCGGCTCCGGCTAGCCGTAAGAGCCGAGCCAAAAATAAGCCAGCCGGAGCTAGCCGTTTATGGACGGCTCTAGACGGCTCGGCTCCGACTTGAGCCGGCTTCTGCACAGCTTGAGCCGTGGCTTTAATCGGCTTCCAGTCGAACTTGTTGGCGCCCACTTTCAGCTTGTTCCTGGACCTATTTGCTATATCGACCAACCCTGCAGAGTGCTTGGACCTCGCCCGATCTGCTCTTAGTACTGGTATGCATCAACATCATGAAACATTAGTCTGATACGTAAGGATCGACACGGGTCGCGGGTACATCCGCGGGTTTGTACCCGCGGGTGTGGGCGTGTACGGGTACGCATCGCAATTTCAGACCTGTGCTCAACCCGCGTACCCGACCCGTGTACCGGCGGGTTTTTGAGCGTATTCCGACTTTTTTTATTTGTGTTCCTCCATTTTTCAGTGGACTCCTTATACATCTCGTACTCATCCGAAACTCTACTTGCTTGGTGACCCATCGTCAAACATGGCTCGAATTTCATTAATATCACTTTCGTGGTTCTTCGGGTGCCTTCCACCCCAGGCAAATTCTCTAATTTCTATTGCTCTCACCGTGAATTTGTGGCCTGCATGAAGGAACTATAACAGTAGGTCGAATCAGATATCATTAGACTGGAAATTCTGCTGGTATAGCTGACGGGTTTGGGGACCCGCGTGTCCTCAACACACCCGCGGGTAGCCCGTACGGGTTTTAGACCCGACCTGTGCACGGGTACGGTTTTTGCAAATCTGGGTACGGGTAGGCTCGAAGGCAGGTGTACAGTACCCGTGTCCATCCGTACTGATACGTAAATCCCGTCAGTACCATTACGTTGATAGCTCCGCGTCGGCGTAGCATTCAGTAACCCTTAGAGATAGCTATAGGTAGGTGGTCTGGCGCCCTTTGAAATGTATGCAATGCATTAACAATCCAGTAGGCACCATAAATTCAAAAACCTTGCAATATGACAAACTCCCGCATACCCCGCTCAATGTACAGCTGGCATACTTCTGGCCCGGGTGTCAAAACCAGACCTTTGCAACCCAGCGCAATGGAAACAATGCCGCAAATGCATTTCGAACTACCCTTGCGACATACATTGATGTCATCTCTTGCAAGAGATAAACTTGAATAAATGAATTTAGTTGGACTACCATGCTGTAGAATCATACACCTTCATACGAACACGCCGTGTCTACGCTTCCTTACGGGCTTCATGGATGGCAACCAGGTATCTAAAATTAAAAAATCATGGCAGCAAAGGTAAGGATTGAGATGCAGATACTTATCTCGAGGCTCGCAATACCCTGGAAACCGGGCTTTGTGGGCACGATTGTTACATGAAGCACTACAAAAGGAGTACTTCAGACGATCGGAACAGATTTTGAGCCTTCTGTGTCAGACAGCGTATAAATATAATAACTCTAAAAAGGTATGGGATTTTCCTGCACTTGGCCGGATCGCATGATGATGTACTCTTTCGGTAAACTCGTTATATTTTTCTCATCGCTCTCGACGCACCGCTGCTCAGTACCAAAGCGGGAAAGCTTCATAAAATGTTTAGGATCTATAAGGATGGCAGCTTGAGCAAGTGCAATACTCCGTTCTCCCCACCCTGCTCTCAGTTGTCAGCTCATGGCTCGGCGCCGCAAGCCACACTCAGAACGCCAAGTGGACACAAGTAAGTAGTTTTAATTTGTTCCAGAAATCCTCCTCAGTAGTTTCCAAGATCCCGAAACCCCACGGCACGGCACACGCCATCGAAGACCGCAAGTTCCCGCCGACAAGACACCTTCTCCACCCCCTACTCCTCCGGCTCCACAACGTCAACGACGGCGGCGACAGGCCGATCCTGAGCCTGCACCAAATGATGCCAGTGCTCCTCGGAATGAAGGTACGTTTTTAGTTTCTGCCTACAGCGTACACCTTTTCACAACAACTTCGCTTAGATCCTCCTCCACTCACTCCCGACGTTTTTGACGCTGGTCATCACCAGGTCAATTTCCAGGCTGCCAGTGAATCAGATGGCGAATATTTTCCTTCGCCACCTCTGTCGGCACATTCTTCGCCATCTCGCTCCCCACGCACTCTGCCAACCCGTGAAACCCTATCTGGCCGACATTGTGGATCACCTCGCACTGGCCCCCATGCCTCCTCGGGCCCCGCACGCAGAAAGAGAGCCACAGGTGGTCGCTCATGCTCTGCTCAGGATGTCTGGACGTTCTTTGAACCAGTTGGTCCCAATGGCAAGGAGGGTCGGGAGTGTATGTTCTGTCGGTATGTCTGTAATTTCTGCTCTCGGTGCTGCCATATCCATAGATTGACGTGATTATAGCCAGCAACACGCCACTACCCCCCACGTGAAAACGCCAGTGTTTTCCCCCAAGACGAGTACAGGAACATTGTGCAAACACTTGTATGAGCATCACTTGGACCCTTAGATGGCAGGATGCAAGCAGTTGAGCATCGAAATGAAGGCGAAGGAGGCAGTTGAGTACATCAAACGGCACCGCCCACCAAGCGAACATAACCATGCGGATGACTCGGAGGCGGAGGCGGCACGAGTTCCATTTTCAAACGAGGCGTTCATCGATGCAATTGTCGAGTTCATGGTTGCAGATGATCAGGTGCGTTCCTTGTCCATGCATTGTTGTCATACTAAATAACGTCGTAGTCGATTAGCGTCATTGAAAACAAACAACTCCGCAAAATCTTTCTCATGTTGCGTTCAGAACTCAAGGACTACGACATTCCGCACCGAACCAAGATACGCGAGCGTGTGATGGAGGTCTGGGAGGAGCACCTGAAGACGCTTGAGACGGAGATGGGGGTAACCTTTCAGACTTCATCTGCTTATCTCGCACTCACACATTCACTCAAGAATGCCATCGGCAAGATATCAGCCACGATGGACCTGTGGACTGATTTACAGAAGATTCCATATATGGTGGTGACGGCACACTGGCTCGAGGCGAAATTAATCACCACGCCGTCGGGCCCACAATACACCCTCGCGCTGCGCACGGATTTAATAGGCTTCATGCGAGTTCCGGGCCATCACACTGGCGAGCACCTGGCCACTGCCTTCCTCCACATCATCGACCGTATCCGGATTGATCGAAAGGTATATT
This sequence comes from Mycena venus, assembly GCA_014462655.1. Lineage (NCBI taxonomy): Eukaryota > Fungi > Basidiomycota > Agaricomycetes > Agaricales > Mycenaceae > Glaucomycena > Glaucomycena venus. Next base: position 459,756 of record JACAZI010000028.1, read on the forward strand.
TCCGTCGTCTCGTGTCAATTTCATCTAAAAAATTGTTCAGCTTGGCTGGGTTATGCTCGATAACGCCTCAAAAAACGACACATTCATGATTTTCTTGGAACGTGAGCTTACCCGGCGTGGGATATCTTTCCGAAGATCGGAACGGCGCATTCGGTGAGTGACCTTTGCAACCCGCGCTTCCTCTCCTGAGTCCACATTCAGGTGTTTTCCCCACATCGTAAATCTTGCCTGCAAAGCTGTGCTGAGCGCTATCATCAACACGGAGTTCGCTGCCCCGGAGGCCAGCGACTTTGTTCCGCTTGCAGACGAGGCTACCACGTCTGTCGATGCGATTAAACGGGACCCTGTTGCAACTATTCGGTCCACTGTTCGTGTTGTAAGCATACGCCTATTTCTTTCCTAGAAATCCTTATACTCATACTCTTTCAGATTCGGGCGTCTTCCTTGCGCCGTCAATATTTCTCGGAGGTGCTCAAGGCACTAAAGCAAAAGGATCTTCAATTGCTTCGTGATGTTGACACTCGCTGGTCTTCGACCCTTCTCATGATTGAGCGCGCTGTGCTTCTTCGTGAGGTAAATCCGTTTGCTGATTCCAAAGATAGCAACTTATTTATTCTTCATCATAGGCTATCGATGAGTTCCTCTCTGATGATCAATTTGCCGATCTACAGAAGTATACACTCGGCGACGAGGAATGGAATGCCCTCAAAGCGTTTCAGCGGATCTTAGCTGTAAGTTTTATTTTTTAAACCATTTGTGGTGTTTAAACGTCCAGCAGGTTCCGCATGCCTTTCAACATTGGCTGTATTCTGAGGCGACCCCAACTCTTGGGAATGCCATCCCGTCGTTCCAAGCAATGATCAAGGCCTGCCTTGATGCCTGTGATTGTTTACTGATAAGTTTTAGCTTTGCCGTTATCGTACCAACATCGCTAATTCCCCTGTGCGACCATCACAGAGAAACTGGGCAGACGAAATCCTTGGCCTGGATACGCCTCAGCGCCCGGAACACAGCCAGAGCCTCGCAGAGGAAGTTAACATGTATTTCATGGAGGGCGTGTACCGCCTCGGGTCTATACGGTGCTGGGAGGTATGGGCTCTTCGTTGACCTGCCTTTCTAAAATGCTGAGCGGGATGCACAGGAGAATCAGCTTCGATACCCAACCATTTTTGCCTCGGCACTTGACGTCCTTCCAGTTCAGGGGTCTGCCGTGCCTTGTGAACGTGTTTTTTCCTCGGCTGGTGAGACAGACACACCTCGACGCAATAGAACAGCGCCCGACTTGATGGAAGGCCTTCAAATGTTGAAGTTCTCCGTTAAGAAGGGTCGCGGACTCAACTTTACCGCCGGTACGTCTAAGGAGGCGGAACTTGCGGCATTGGAGGCGCAGATGGCAGCTGCAAGTGTAGTACCCGAGGACACAACCGGTTTTACTTCATTTATTAATTCGTTACTAGCGCAGGAATAGATTTACTCTTCTTCTCATCATTATTCATTATTTCTTTCATTCTGAACGAAGGTTCTTGAGTGCTTTGAGTTTCCGCTGTGCATGACGACTCGAGAAGGCGACGAGTCTTCACCGGAGTTTCCAATTTTCAGTGGCTAGAATCTCGCCAATACTAGAATACTGGCGAGATGCTATAACTGTATCGGCCGAATATTCGTTTATGCATCTGAATTGCACACGAAAACAAATCATATTCAAGCTAAACTACTACAACAAGAATCAACATAATCTAACCGCCTGCATACAAAGCGTGCATGGAGCACGCCATGCACAGGATGGCGCGCCAGGTTTTGGAGGTGGCCCAATTGTTTTGCACTGCAGAACAAATTAGAACAAGAGCGACAAGTAATGAAGCCAGGGACGAATCACTCACCCCCCGCACCCCCACTCGTTCCCGCCCAGCTACTCCCTGCCCTCACCAGATCCACGCCGTAATTCCAGACATTCCGCCGGACGTGCACGATGCACGGCATCTTAGCAACACGGCGCGCGCAGCCGGACCAAAAGTGAAAGATATTACAACGCCCACTCACCGCCTTCCAAATTAGCCTGATATATCCCCGCCCGCTCTCGTAATCTAAGAAGGAATGGCATCAGCATCCGGAATAAGGATAAGATAAAAACGCATCTTGTCAGTGCACCCAGCCCCCTCCCCTCCGCGCCCACAATCCCCTCACGGGTTGACATGAGGAGGAGCAAACGTCCAGCCCGATCCGCTTTCAGATCTTCGCACCAGCGCTGCACGGCACGGACACTTGCTACGCTCGCGCTCGCACATTCTGAGTTCCCTGCAAAAGGGATGGGACGGGATGAACCGCCCGCCACGTCTATCTGCACCCGTCTTTCGTTGTTCGCACGCCCAGTCGAGGTCGCGCGACCTCAGCCAATGCACAAGTCGTTTGGCTTCCTTGGGTGCCCCTGTCCAGTCCACCTGATCCAGCATGGCATATATCCTCCCCTCGAGCCCAAATCATGACACAGCACTCTCTCGCTCCCCATCTCTCTGCATAACATCCTCGTCCCCACGGCGTCTCCAAAAAACACAAAGTAAAGATAAAATAAAATAATACACATCTCATAAACCCCGCCGAACCCTCCAAAATCGTCGATCGAAGAGTAATCTGATTGAGGGTGAGCAAAACATTAGCGTCAAAAGAAAAAAGGGTCGAAAAAGAGCACCACATGTACTATCTGATTTTGTCCGGATGTGCGAGGGATAGAGATGTTTGTGTACGGCCTTGTTGCTGAAATTCTGGTGTGAAACGCGAGGAGGAGGAGGAAAGGCAGGAAAATTGACCAATTTAGCTTGCAGGCATTTGAAGTAGATTTGCGGTAGAACGAGCCTCGAGCCAGTAGGGCGACTGTATGGTTGTGGTGACGCACCGTGTAAAGCGGAAGAACTCCCCTGGAGTGCTCCAAAGTCACTCCAAAGGAGTGTACTGGGTCCGCCCTTGGAGTGACCCAAGGTACTCCTGCTGGAGTGCTTTTCGGCCAGATACAGCCCATAGGGCTAAAGTGATACATCGCGAGGCTCTGATCAGAAGAAAAACGCGATTAATCAAAGGTTCTCATGCATCAGGAAAAACCCCATTTCGCATTTTTTGACAAGTGTTCAAATTTGCCGACATTTGTTGACATTTCGTTCAAAATGTCGAAAAATGCCGGAATGCTGGAAAATGTTAAAATCGATCGGTCCCTGAAAATTGTTGCCAATTTTCGAATATTTCTTGAAAATTCTTGCAAAAATGTAACCAATTGGCACTGAATGGCACAGAATAAGTAGGATGCCATGTACACTCTTAGCCATGGGTTGCACTGAGAATAGAACAAAAATAGTTGTATTCACATCGACTTACATGGGATGAGTACTAATACTGTATCGACACTACCCTACCATTACTGGCCCACCAATGCACTCTAAGACCTCGAAGGAATAACGAAAGGTAAAGGGGAACCGCCGAGGGCTTGCTGAACAATAGACTGATCAGCGAGTGCCAAGTTAATGCCGCAATATTTATCATACCTTGCGTGACGACGCACTCTCAACAATCCTTGCAAGGTGCGTGCATTCGTGAACCCTGAGCACAGGACACTAGAAGTGAGTTACGTAGCCAAGAACGGGGAAATGGAGCCGGACACGTACAGGGAATGAAGTGAATGCCCTGACTTTAAGCGGCGACAGCGGGTAAAACGACGGGCGACATTGACGTTGGGCGGGTACGTTGGGCGGTGATGTGGGTGATGGATGCACCCTGTGGAGCCGACAACTTGGGCACTGCCTAGTAAAATAAAGCGGGTAAGGCCGATGAGCGGCAGTGCCCGCTACCATAGAATACTAGCCACTTTAACTTGCGCAGAAGTAACACAAGAAGCTCGCAAACGGCCCAAAACACGCTCGGTCGACACTATAGCGTCAACCAGCTCGCATTGGGCCGCAAAACATTTCAGCTATATCATTCCGCATGAAAACGCCGAAAGAAACACCATCCAAGTGAGCTTAGATCTGAATGTATTGAGTGAAGCGAGTGATGTTTGATAGTGTCAGTGAGGGTGTAGGCCCAGTGAAAAGCACGGTAAGCCAAATCGAACCAAGGTTGAGACATCATACAGCAAGCCAAGATGATATAGCTCTAGATGGCTCAAGAAATGGGCGAGGGGCTCTTTTTGGCTCGACAAATTTGTTGCAACACGTCGAACCACAACTGAACTGCGTAGAGCAGCATTGAACCATATAAATTCATATCAAATTATTCTATTACATGGCTGTACTACTGGATACTACTGCTAGCCTACCCCGCTGCGTCATATACAGCCGCCTAGCATATCGAGAGAGGATCTGCCAGGACCCTGAAGATGTGTCTGCAAGTAAAAAGATGTTTGTGGGCAAGGGAACACACCAAATCTTTCGCACTACAAGCAGTGAGTTATGCATCAGAATAAATATCAGCAATGTAACGGGGAATACGAACGGAGCTCACCGCTGATTGATCTCGGCGCGGTGATTAAAACACGGAGGTCCTGGCGCAATAGGAGCTCGCCAAGCAGTCATCCTGGAATGTTCAATGAATCGCACATTAATGAGATAATCAAGTCGGAAGATACATATGGACCAACTTAGGACGCTTGTGCTCGGTGATAGAGGAGAGCTAGAGCTGGCAGTGCTGAGCAGTGTTCACGGTTTTGCCGTTCCGAGACTACAATGCCACCGAGTGTTGAGGTGAGAGCTATTACTACATGACTGAATTCATCTGAACAAAGAAACAATTGTTAATAAATAAGAGAATTATACGATGTCGATAAGAAAGTGCAAATGCCATACCTTATGTGTCGGTGAGTTGGATTGGTGAATGAGAGGGGATCAGTGCTCGGCGTCGGGAACCGGTAACCACATGAGGTCTTGGCGCCGAGAATCAGGACCGCAGATGCTGAGTTTATGGATGCTCTAAGGCTTTTTTACCCGATACGCCTCACCAAAGCCATGGGGCCACTAGAACTTTCTCTCTGAACATTGTCTTGAAGTCGTTGATAATATCGAATACTGAGGGCGAGGAGGGGTAGGGAAGTGGGAGGAAGATGGTGGCGGGATCAAAAGGCGAGCAAGAGCCGGATGTGCCGTAAGCTCTGCTATCTTACGACTTAGACAAAAAAAAAATGAAAACTTTTTCCTGCATCTCAGCAGGATTATGAACTTTTGTCGGCAATCGTTCGGCTTTCGTGCCGTCTCAGACATTTGGCTGGGAGATCAGCGCTTACGCAAAATCTGCTGACGAAAATGTGATTTACTGCGAGCAGTGAAAATAGGGCGCCCTATAATCCTTACCTAAAGGTAGCGGGAATTTACTCCAGTGCAACAACGGTGGAATATAACGACATACCTTGGCTCTGACCTGACTAGCAACTTGGAGGCCACCTTGAAATGTAAGGACTGATGTAAAAAGGGTGTGTTCATGACCAAGGCCGGAAGGGTTGGGCGTACCTCTGACTGTGCACTGGTGAAGTAGGCAGGTCGCCGTGGACACCTGGAGTGAAAATTGGAGGCAGAAGAAACTAGACAACAGCCACAAAACACGTCATATGGTTGGGGAGGGCGAGCACGGGGTGGATTCTGGGCGACTGTGGGCACACAAAAGAGAAATTAGGAGCAAAGTGGATGAGCGGACATGAGAGGAAAGGAAGAAAGTCGTTTGTTGCTGTTTGCAAAAAAGATGGTTGGTTTTGATGTGTCAATGACAGCTGTCTCGGTTGTGCAGAGACCGAAATCCGTGGGTTGTCGGCGGTCGCGAACATCAGGGCAGGTCTCGGCAGGCCTCAAGTTATTCCACTCAACCTCGACACTTCTTCAGACTTTGGGGGATGACAATCCTCATGTTCGGCGATGCAAAATGGCTATGAAATTGTTAGTCCCTGGTCCGATATGCATATAGCACGATAAATATGTGGTCAATATATATATTCCAGCTTGGATATGGAGAATGGGGAAGGTTTTGTGCCGGCTGCATAAAACGTATGTGCTACTAGCGTTTATAATTTGACTGTGGCCACTCGAGCCATCATCTAGCTTATACAGTAGACGGTGTTTTGGTTCGAGGTGCACAGCCAATGACTAATCAGAGGCCATCAAATGTCAACTCATGCCGGTAATAGCCGGCAATATTGGCAAAAGTTAACCAATTGCTCAAAATTGCCGACAATTTACGGAATGTCAAAATTGTGAACAAATGTCAACAAAATGTGAACAATTTGCAAATGGGGTTTTTCCTGATGTGAGAGGGCTCGCGACATATCAGCTAAGAAGACTTGCCTTTTGCGGTACCCCTGGCACACGTGCACTTTCCCATCAAACGGCGGCGTTGCGTGGCGCTACTTCGGCTATTTCGACGATGGGAGCGCTGGCGGGTGTCGGGGACAGGCGGACTTGCCTTTTTTGGAATGTCGAATCTGTACGTCCCCAGCTCTCGGGATTATTGGTATAGTTTAGGTGGATGATAATTGTGACGCACCTGTGTTTATAGAGCAAACAGGAGCCGCTTTCGTCCCTAGTGAGCGTGTCAATGTGTGGGTAATTAACGTAAATCCGGTTGTTGGCCGTGTTATGATTAGCGTCCTCTTGCTTCTTCCCTTCTCCTCCTGCGCTCCCGCTAGCTCCCCACTGGGGTGGCTCCTTCACAATTGACCCCAACCACGTATTCAAGGCTGGCTGACCTTTTACGATCACTTATTCCCACAGCATACGGCCCAAAAACCCTGGCGCACGTTTTTGCTCGGCTACGCGGCTGGCCCTCTACCGATTCTTGCGCTTTTTTCATTCGTCTAACGCGATGACTCTGCGGTCAAGAAAGTATAAGCGAACTTCCGTCTGTGTTTTTGTGATTTTAGCTCATGTACTGCGCCTGCTGCGCTCATTTTGCCTCTGGCACTCTCCTGCTTCCGACGGCGCCTCCACCCCTCGTATTCCCACGGTGCAACTTCCTTGGCCTTGTAGATACCTAACACGCCTCCAAATACCTTGTCATGCATCTAGCTCGCCGTCTATTCCTTCTGCACTCGATTGGCTCCCGTGCGCCCCCGGGCCTCTGTCCGCGTCGGACCTCCCGTATTCGCCCTGTTCCATTTAAATTTACCTAGTGGAGTCTCATTGAACATCCTCTTCCATTTTGCAGCCACAGCTCACTGTGCTTGGCCGCTGGTGTTCGTTTGGGCCACCCTGCCCTCCCGGGATTCCGCTCACGCTCGCACCTTTCATATTTGGTCAGCGCACCTCTATTCGCGTGGTAGTGCTCTAGCACATGTATTCCAGTGTCTTCGTGGCCTCAGCTGGCACTACTCACCCATTGTGCTCAATTCTGCCTGTTGCCCGTCCCGGCCTGCACTGCCCCGTTCCCTCTCGTATTCGCTCAGTCAGCCTTCCATTCTCTTGCTTATGTCTCGACGTACCTGTGCCCACCTTTTTGCGTCACGGGCTCAACCTGAGCAGCAGCTAGCGCTCGATTTGCGCAACTCGTGCATACCCTCGGTGTCTTTCTCCACACGCCATTTAACAGCTCACACTCACCCTGAATCACTGCTGTTTACTTTCTGGAGTCCCGGAACACATTTTCCTGAATCATCTTTGCTCTGCGCACCCGCCACGTTGCATTTCGCTCCCTTGCGGTCTGCCTCCCCTCTGCGCTTCCAGCTCTCGTGTCTGCCTGAAACTATTGTCACGGGTTTTAGGTTGTGCTGAAATACATCTGCCCACGATCTGGAGATCTCAGCTTGCTCTGTGCATATACTGGAACGTGTTTTGGCTCTTCTAAAGAATTAGCGCCTGGGCGCCTATCGCCCCGGAGACCTCGGACCGCTATCGGAATTCGTTCCGCATGTGCCGAAATACACAAAAAGCTCAAAACTTGAAAGCATTCTTCTTCTTCCGAGTGGTGATCTTGATACTTGCTAGATAGAATATGTATTCCTACACAACATATGCAAGAATGAAAGAAAACGGCCCACAGAGAAATATTTTATTTGTCATCAAAGCCATCTGTCCGCCAAAATCGAGCTTGAAACTGAATTTTTGTTACTACCAGCATGGTTCATGGTGCGTAAGATCCTGGAAAATCATGGGGGATGCAGAAGAAACGTTAGAATGATATTGGAAAAAATTGTGTGGCCACCTAATAATCCCACATATCCAAGGCTAATAGCCATGTCGAACATAGTGGTATGACATGGCTATTAGGGGTCTGTTAATGTCATATAGGGCTCCATGCAATAAACCATGCAAAACCTCGCAAAAAAACCATGCAAGATTTTGCAATAAGTAATGGTGGGGGACTTGTAAGTTATTTGGGTGGTATGTGGCTATGTTTTCGGTGCTGATGACAGTGCTGATGCCATCAAGTATTACTGATATGCCATTGTTTTTAGCCAAATAAGGAAATTTCTTAACTGACACTGTCAAATCAAAGATGTTCAAAAAGTATAATGACAGTGCTGATACCATCAAGTATTACTGATACGCCATTGTTTTTAGCTAAACAAGGAAATTCCTTAACTAACACTGTCAAATCAAAGATGTTCAAAAAGTATGATGACAGTGCTGATACCATCAAGTATTACTGATACACCATTGTTTTTAGCTAAATAAGGAAATTCCTTAACTGACACTGTCAAATCAAAGATGTTCAAAAAGTATGTGACAGTGCTGATACCATCAAGTATTATTGATATGCCATTGTTTTTAGCCAAATAAGGAAATTCCTTAACTGACACTGTCAAATCAAAGATGTTCAAAAAGTATGATGACAGTGCTGATCCCATCACGTATTACTGATATGCCATTGTTTTTAGCCAAATAAGGAAATCTCTTAACTGACACTGTCAACTGTTGGTGTATCACTTTAGTTCATTTTACCATGGAAGATGTATTTGATAGTCAAGGTCTATATTTTGGTCACATTAGGTCTTAACCCATGTGATTATGGGGGCCAAGAAGTGTGTGTCATTTTGTACATCAAATTTGAGCCGATCCTGATGGCACATCACTGTAGTTTGAGCTGTGCAGTATGACGAGTCTGTTGCAGGCATCATATCCATCCCAGTGACATTTTGGTTTGAATCAAAATGTGATGTACTTGTCTCAAAAAACACAAATTACTAGGCGCCAACACTTATGGCAACTGCAAGTATAGGGCTCCATGCAAAACCTCGCAATAAACCATGCAAGATTTTGCAATAAATAACATTGGGGGACTTGTAAGTTATTTGGGTCATAAGTGGCTATGCTTTTGGTGCTTTTTTTAAGGTTGTATAGGGCTCCATGCAATAAACCATGCAAAACCTCACAATAAATAATGTTGGGGGACTTGTAAGTTATTTGAGGTGGTATGTGGCTATGCTTTCGGTGCTTTCTGGGCCAAGTGCCGAGCCCAATGCATCAGGCATTGTCCCACCCATCAGTGCCACTATGAGCCTGTTATAAAGCATAAAAAAAGGGTAATTTCAGCTTCACTGTATCTGGTCTCTATAGTGTCCTATTCATGAAACAAGCAAAAAGTGTCATTTCAGAATTCTGAATTTTATCATGATATATTGGCCTACCTTTTGACCCAGAATTGTTCAAATAGCTCAGGAAGGTCAGTAGGAACCTTCAGATCACTGTCCATGACCCTGACATGCTGAATATAGTGAACAAGAATTGAAAACAAGATCACCCTAAATCATGAGATTTCACCTATTCTGAGTGTGTATAGACCAATGTTCCAATACATATACATGATAAACATCCAAATGGTGTGTCCTGAGACATCTCACATGATGGAGAAGTATAGCATAGGGCCAAAATGCGATTTTCTGATATGGCCAAAATGCAATGATTTTCATCATCAGAACATAAGATATTCCCTGGAGGGTGCCCTAGTAGCCAAAGGGAATGAACTGATGTAGCTAGGAGCTATTTTCATCAGTGTATCCCAAAGATATCATGGCCAGGACACAATTAATCAATTTTTCGCTATTTTTACCCTGTTATTGCACTGTAATAGGCTTTACTGGGTCCCAGTTGGCTTCAAGGAACATATAACATTATACATATGAGGTTAGATCATCAAAAACAGTTGAAAAATGCGCCAGGGATGGGCCAATGATGAAAATTTCCTTTTTGGGCAGAAGGCGTTAGTGTTCCCAAAAAGGAAATTCTTCCGCCAACCTGTTGATGGCTATACCCATGTTGTAGAGCTCATTGAGGGCTACAAGAGTCATCTATACCATTTTTCAATTGGTGGTCCCATTGGCCTGTAAAATGCAAAATACTTTCTGAGAGCCAGCACTTTTTAAACAAATATTGGCATTTATAGCACCCAGGCATCAATTACAATCCAAATACAGGCTCCCATCTATTGTAAGGTGGTAATAGCACCCCACTATAGACATACATCAATCTGCACCCAATACTGACAGGCATCAAATTCACAGCAATGGCTATTGATTCATTATAATTTCCTAGCAATTATTGTTTATGTGCTGAAATTACCCTTTTTTTATGCTTTATAACAGGCTCATAGTGGCACTGATGGGTGGGACAATGCCTGATGCATTGGGCTCGGCACTTGGCCCAGAAAGCACCGAAAGCATAGCCACATACCACCTCAAATAACTTACAAGTCCCCCAACATTATTTATTGTGAGGTTTTGCATGGTTTATTGCATGGAGCCCTATACAACCTTAAAAAAAGCACCAAAAAGCATAGCCACTTATGACCCAAATAACTTACAAGTCCCCCAATGTTATTTATTGCAAAATCTTGCATGGTTTATTGCGAGGTTTTGCATGGAGCCCTATACTTGCAGTTGCCATAAGTGTTGGCGCCTAGTAATTTGTGTTTTTTGAGACAAGTACATCACATTTTGATTCAAACCAAAATGTCACTGGGATGGATATGATGCCTGCAACAGACTCGTCATACTGCACAGCTCAAACTACAGTGATGTGCCATCAGGATCGGCTCAAATTTGATGTACAAAATGACACACACTTCTTGGCCCCCATAATCACATGGGTTAAGACCTAATGTGACCAAAATATAGACCTTGACTATCAAATACATCTTCCATGGTAAAATGAACTAAAGTGATACACCAACAGTTGACAGTGTCAGTTAAGAGATTTCCTTATTTGGCTAAAAACAATGGCATATCAGTAATACGTGATGGGATCAGCACTGTCATCATACTTTTTGAACATCTTTGATTTGACAGTGTCAGTTAAGGAATTTCCTTATTTGGCTAAAAACAATGGCATATCAATAATACTTGATGGTATCAGCACTGTCACATACTTTTTGAACATCTTTGATTTGACAGTGTCAGTTAAGGAATTTCCTTATTTAGCTAAAAACAATGGTGTATCAGTAATACTTGATGGTATCAGCACTGTCATCATACTTTTTGAACATCTTTGATTTGACAGTGTTAGTTAAGGAATTTCCTTGTTTAGCTAAAAACAATGGCGTATCAGTAATACTTGATGGTATCAGCACTGTCATTATACTTTTTGAACATCTTTGATTTGATAGTGTCAGTTAAGAAATTTCCTTATTTGGCTAAAAACAATGGCATATCAGTAATACTTGATGGCATCAGCACTGTCATCAGCACCGAAAACATAGCCACATACCACCCAAATAACTTACAAGTCCCCCACCATTACTTATTGCAAAATCTTGCATGGTTTTTTTTGTGAGGTTTTGCATGGTTTATTGCATGGAGCCCTATATGACATTAACAGACCCCTAATAGCCATGTCATACCACTATGTTCGACATGGCTATTAGCCTTGGATATGTGGGATTATTAGGTGAAAAATGCACAATGTTTTTCACCACTTTTTTGACTGAAAACTTGAAATGCTCAACCAGTGCTCTGGACATTTTGGCTTGTATATCGTGCACAATAGTTTGAAGATTGCTGTGCCAAAATCAAGTTAGGCTTCTCAAGACTGGAGGGAATTTACATAGCTCTGAGCTCAGAGCAGACATCCAGGTATGCTAACCAAATTCTAGGCATGATATTAATGTACGAGTAATTGTGTTTGCATAATTCTTATTCTTGATCATTCAAGCGAGGATTTGGAAGTCTCGCATTTTACTTGTCTTTTCTAAATTGTGTAATGCTCTATGCTGTAAGAGCCATTAGAAACTTGAAGAACCATTGAATTTTTTGTTATCCCTTTGCAAAGCACCAGAGTTGTGGCAGTGCTGATGTGACAATTGTTTCCCCCTCGTGATGGTTCGTTCAATCGCTACAAGTTCTGTCCTCCCTACAGCGCACCTCCTTTCACTTGATCTTCATAACCTGATCTTATGATTCCTGCGCAGGACAACAAGGACCAGCGCCCTGCGCTTTTTGACTATATTTGCGGACACATCATCATGCTGCGCGGCTGCAACACCGGCTCCAAGGTTTCTGGCTCTTGTACGTCCATTCAATCCAATTTCTCTTTTACCCGCTCTCATGTCCAGTGACCGCATGCATGCCTACTATGGATACTAAACCTATATTCGCTCCTTTTGCTTCGCTTGCGTGGCCGATTATAACTTTGGTACGCTTTCTTTCCTTGTGCATTCATCCTCGACGTCGCGCTCATGCCTGTTCTCGTTCGTAGGACCCCCAATATTATCCGTCGGGATTTTCTTTCCATTATTCTCAAATTTATCAAACGATGGCTCATCACCGTCATCTCAGTCACGGAGCGCTTCAGGATAAAAAGCAAAAAACTACTTCACCGAATCGACTCGAACAAGACAGGTAAAATCTTATTCACTCGGCATAACGTAGGCTACTTTTGAATTTTATCACTAGGATCTTCCCGTCTATCTATTCTGATGTCTCTTTCTCCACAGCTGACTCTCTGTTGAGAAAGGCACATGGTGTTGCAGACTACTGTAAGTACTTGTATGGAGGCAACTGTCACAGTAATGGAAGGGTTGGTTGCATTGCCCAAACCCAGCCCGGTCACGGTAACAGTCGGGTCGGTTGCGTCCAAAATAGCGTTACATTCAAGAATGTGTAGTTTATCAACTACTATCAATAAGGGACAGCGCCTGTGAGTTGCGGGGTTCCACCACACATTTGAAGGGCAGTACGCGACTACGGTAACACGGTCAAACGTCAGGGAAATAGTAAAAAATTCAATTAAAAGGGCACATCTCACCTCATACTCGTCGAAGTCATACCCAACTCTGGTTCTACGACCTTGCCGTTCTCGCGTGCCTTCGAGATATTGAATACAGATAGAATAGCGCTGCATTCTAAGAACAATGCAGTCTCGCCCAGTAATTTTCCTAGATATATTACATCTGAGAGCTCGGTTATTCACCACGACGAATATGGCCTACCCGGGCAGATGCTATGGCGGAACATGAGGAAACAGCCCAAAGCCCAATTATATCAAGAGCCACTCACCGGCGGCCAAATCCAAATGAAATGTTACCAGGGTCCGGTTCAGCTTCGTGTCCGTCTGTTGAAATGAACCTGCTTGGGTTGAACGCCATAGGATCCGCATATTGCTTGGGATCGTGGGTCATTTTCCTGTCAATCATTTAAATCTGTGCAATATATTTATCATCATACACAGACCAGATGTTCGCGAGAATCAGAGAGTCTTTCGGAATGAGCAGTGGCTCCGGGTTCCCGACTCGGTTATAGATATAATCCTCGCGGGTGCGGTGGGGTATGCCTGTCGAAATAATTCATTGGCCAAGTGCATGAAGTTTACATATAAAGAACCGTATATTACCCAGGGGAACCGCGACGTGCCAGCGAATGACTTCCTTGCAGAGTGCATCGACATACGGAAGGTGTGGGCGATCAGAGATGTCGGGGAGCCTATCGTTTCCAACGACCTGGGCGATTTCTTTCTGTGCTGCTGCTTGAACATCTGGATAGAGTGTCATAGCCAAGAAAAATGCCTCTAATTGCGCAGCATTCTGCAAGGCTGAATTAAACTGGCATGGCCAACTGCTTGGTAGTGGTTTAACGGACCGTATCACTGCCTCCAACCTTTATTGCGATGGCGGCCCACTTCAAATAGTCATCTGGGTTCTCTTCTCCTAGGACATTCGAAAGGAAGGAGGGTCCCGCATTTCCGGCGGCCTAACGAATATTAAGCTAGATCTAGATGAAAATGAATAATAAAATATTTACCATCTCTTTCTTGACATATTCCATCCCAGTATCCACGGTATTGTGAAGTTGTTTGGACCATATCTTGGCGGTGGTGTGGAACCCTCCACCGGGCATCCACTCGGGCCAATAACGCACTCGTGCGTACATTCAGCCCAGGATTTCATCGGAAAATAGTTTGAGCCACTTACGAATAGGTATCATGTCAGCGAGAGGCGCAGCTGATGTACTTGAGAGGAAAAAATTGTTGCCCGCTGTTTCGAACATTTCAAGGAATGGATCCCGCTCTGGGCCCTTGCGGGGTTGGTATCCGTATGCTATCCGGAGAGTAATCGACCCGGCTGCCCTATTCGGTTGAAATGACGTATATCGTAACACACTGAATAACCGAACGTTCACGCACCGCCGTATTTCATCCGCGAGCCCATTTGGATTGGACACAATATTGCGCAACAAGTTATGCACTTCCGTCGAAAGCAGTGGAATGAATTGCTTGATCGCTGCCTGGGTCCCGAAGAGCTGATGGAAGTGCTTGCGCTCCTTCCGCATTCGATCGCCGTATTGAACCAGTGGGAGGGCATTATCGAATCCGGCCAGTGTGCCCCCCACTGGCCTCACCGGGCGATCCGAAAAGTTTGCGCCGCAAGCGTTGAGTAGGTCATCAGCCACTTCCACAGAGTTGACGACAATCAAGGTCTTCCCGAACACAGTAAGCGAATAAATGTCGCCTATTCAAATATTTGTCGAGCAGCAGGGTAGGGTAGAGGACTTTGAGGCGTACCCCACACATCTCCAAGTTCTGCGAATTTGAGCCAGCGTTTCTCGGTAAGGAGGACAAAAAATGTTGCCAACGAAGGGAATTCCACTTGGACCAGGTGGTAGACGGGGTTTTTTCTTCGCTCGGATGTAGTGCAACGTAAAGAACGCGGCAGCGAGAATAAGGGTCGAGCGCCAGTGCAGACGAACAGGGGATGCCTCCAACCATGACGAAGATTATGGGGGGGGAAGGGACGTGGTGGGGTTCGGTTCTTATCTCAAGCCGAAGGCTCGCTTGTGTTCGGTCCGGCACCGTGCAGGCTGCCAGATCTGTCAGAGCCTGGACACCACGTCAGAGCGGCTCTGATGGGCCTTGTCTTGGCCTCCGGGCTTAGGTTTTGGGCCTGGTGATATGTTAGATACAGCATACCGCCTGTTGTAATAGGTTCACATTTCAGCCGGATGTATCTGAGACATTCCTAGAAGTACTTGCAACAGGCTCGCGTGAAAATGGTATAATACAAGCTCGCGATCTCCACATCTCGTTGGTCCGTCGCTCACATCTCAAGACAGTCATTGATCAAGTCAGGAAAGCTGTTTCCCCACATGGAACGGACTGGAAAGGTTAGGTTCGCATCGCGCTCCATCCTTGATCTTCGCATTCCTTAATCATCACAAGAAATTTCCCCCTTACATGTGCAGCAATATTAGGGCACTTCACCGTGACCGCACCACCTGGGATCAATTGACCGGAGGGGGTCCGTATTTGGCCGTACCGTAATGCCGTTTACGGCCGTATTACGGGAGTGAATGGGCGATGCCGAAAGCCAACTCTTCGGCTGATGAACGATGCCTGTAAACTATTGCCGGCGCGTATGCCGCCTCATTCGGGCATAGCAGCATCCTTGTGGCAGCGGTATGGGCATATCAAACTGGCTGTTTTGGCATATGCCGAGCACGGCATGCACAGCCACTTTGTAGCCACTTCCTTTTTCGCTTTGCGTCTGTGCGCTGTTGCTCATTTTGTTGGGTCAACTCTGTACTGATATTTCAACACAACAAACCCTCATGTACTTCTGGGAGGTGTGTACCCATGAAATTCACTTTTCTTACCTTTATTGACTACACCCCTTGGTGCCGTACCGTAGCCGTATACGGCAAGTATACGGCCGTAATTAGCTCTAGAGGTGTTGAGTTTTCGCGTTAATTGGCAGCCTGAGTCGGGATGTTGGATGTATCCAGCGCCGAAGACATGGATCGGCCTGCGTACCCTTCGTCACCGTCCTCGTTCTCGTCCTTGCTCGATGGCGCGTCGTTGTGAAAGGACGATCAGAATGATACGCTTGCGTGCGAAACGGCGCTTGCTTTCATCCGCTCACGACAAGCTCACGAGCTCTCTCGTTTCTCCTTAACGCATCCCAATCGCTGAAGCTGGATGGCGGCGCATGCACGCCAATAGGTGAACTCGGCGACCTGCAGATGCGTTCTGGGAACGCACGAAGCGCGAGTCCGAGTCCGCCGCCCGCGGGCCGGGCAAGGCTGATTTTGCCTACCACTTTGCCGGTGCCGTGGCAGGGCTCCATTCGCAATCTCTACCGTCAAATCCGAGAGACAAGACAGGCAACACTAAGCATCTTCTGCCCCCACGTACGGGCTGCTCTCCCTCGCACGCAACGCTTTCTTGGGGCTCCCGACTCTGCCCGCTTACTGTCTACCGTGTGCGCCGAGCTCGAACGGATCGGGACTATGCCCTTCATCAGGTCTGGGCTTCGTGACGCTCATCAACAACTTCCTCGTTCTCTTCTTCCGGGTAAAAGCGACGCAGGCAGAGGGAAATGGCTCCAAGAAGAAACCTTCGCGGGGCCGCACGAGCTCGGGATGTGTCTTCGGTGGGGGTTGAGCCGGGTGGTGAGGTGGAGGGAGGGAGGGAGGCGAGAGGTTTACTGAGCTGGGCGTGGTGTGCAAGATGGAGGGAGGGTGCTGGTGAGTATACGTTCCTTCCGCTCTTTACATTTTTCTAGTTTTCTCTTTCGGCGTGGTTGCCGTAGCGCCTTTGCTGAAACATTTGTCGCGAGGAATTTCTGTCGATTTTTCTATGGCAATGCTGCGCTACGCTGTTCGCTTCCATCGGAGTGACCTGTCTCTGCTTCAGCAGATCGTCTTGGCCTTTCCTTGGTTCCTTCACTTCCGAATTTCGTGAGCGGTTCCTTTCTTTGGCGTCGTGGATTCAAGCCTGACGGCTTCGCTGTGATTTGTCTGGTGCTTCGCCACTCGCCCCCTGGCGCACGTCTGTTTCTCCGGACTGTCTTTTTCTTCGACTCGTCGTTGAATTGTTGGTTGCCTTTTAATTACTCGATTTTTTTTTACATTGGATCCTACGCTATCGACCCTGGGGACCAGGCAAATGCGCACCGACCGTTGGGGCACTTTCCCTTTTTCTTTTAGGACGCATCGAATTCCGACTCTCCCGCTTTCTCACACACCCGAGCGAGGATCTGAATATATGTGATGTTTGCGGCCTGGCATATAGAACCTGTGTCCATCCACTGTATTTTCTTTCGATTCCAATTCTTTAAGGTTGAGCCCTTTTGCCATTGGGCCATTATCGTCTTCAGGCCGCCACTCACTTCTGCGGTCAAACCTCAACTTACGTCGCGGCTTGACGACACAATCTCCAATCGACGTTTCACTCAAATTCCATCCCATCTCTCCGACGTCCCGCAATCAACATTCAAAACTTATTCAGTGCTGCCGCCGTTCGAGTCACTGCCTTTGTCGACACCCTCACGCACCTCCATCTCCTTAATGCATATTTGGGTTTACATGATCTTGCCAGAGTCCAGTACGCCCATCGCTCTCTTGGAGTCCTACGCGCTGCCTTCGACTGCGCACCGCCGAACTACACGTTCTATCCACAGCTCCGTCACATGCACATCCAGTGCATGGTAGGCCCGGATCTGAGCATGTACCACAGGCCGCTCCTCTCGCAGCGGTCCCTCCCTGCGTGTGCATCCAGCAAAGCCTCGGTCCCGCTCCTGGGCGCGCGCGCGGCTGGAGACGCCTTTTTGTTGCGGCGGGGTGTTGTGGGAGAGGCTGACAGTGAGATCAGTATTACTTTCATCTTTTGGGCCGGATAGTTTGTGGAACACGAGTCTTGAATTAGAGTTTCCATGCGTCCCACACTGGTTGAGTTGAGTAACGAGGCGAGGCGAACCGACCAAGGCGCGGTGCTTATGCGACACATCGAAAACACTGGCTGCCGATCTGTGTTCTGTGCACCACTTTTTGAAATACAAGTGCGTGAGAACAGGATATAGATTTGGAGAGCATCTCCCTTAAATTGCCACAAAACCAAAATCCGGGTTGTTTCCCGGACGTGCTATTCCCGTGAAAGAGAGAAGCCAAAAGAAAGAGAACTGGCAATAAAAAGAGTCATCCTGGAATTGAACCAAGTGTCCGCTTATACACAGCACAGCGAGAGGGGGATACCTTTCGCCACTGGGGCTCTTTTGCAGGTTGTGAAACTTCGCTTCGGGTCGGAATTGACGCTCCGAGCACCATCGACCGCAAGAAATACGGGAAGGAGGCATTCCCTCTCTCACTCTCTTCTGGTGATCGCAAATCAGATCCAGGCAAATGTAATGTTGAGAAGATGTGAGTCGCTACAGATAGGTGTAATCCAAATGTGAATAGATGTGACTTGACGCAAAGACGTAGCACCCAACTGCTGAATTCCGATTCAAGTTGTATTCAAAACCCTGCAAAATTTCACTAATCTCTGCACCTTATTTCGCCCATCAAAAGGCATGATTTTAGCTAGACCGTATTGTGGTATATGATTACAATATCAAATATCCGGCAGACAGCTTCACGACCATTGCACCGAGCTCAGCACCGACGGCGGAGAGGAGAGTCGCCGTGACTGTATCCGAGCCTTGACCGGCTCCTCCCCAACCCACGCTTTTATCCTATCTGGTGGCATTTCTGGTAGTTACTTGACGAACTGCATAATATTCAACATCCCATGGTCTATAATATTTTCGTAATTTTTGAACCATGTTTTATTCTCATCGCCGACGACGAGGAAGGCATTTGATCGAGTTTGACCGCGATGTCGAGGGCATTTGATCGATGCTGTTTATCTTGTTCCCGTCGTACAGGATGGTGACAGCCATGGAAAGGAATCGTGTAATGGCTCCTAAATAATTGTTACAAGGACACCGTCATGATATATCAGATTCGCCTCTAACTCAGCGGCTTTGATATACCACGGCTCTACGACCACGAGGGGCGGCTGATATATCAGTCCCCCGAACTAAATTCGAAAAATTGAGGGACACCATCTCGAATTTCATTGCACAAGGCAGCATCCACCCACAGTATCGAACAATACGTAGATTAGAAACTTTGCTCCCCCAGCACAACTTCGATTTGCCGTTTCCTGAAGCGGAAGGCGGCCTATATGTAAAGTTCAGGGATCAGTTGAGGTCGGCGTGCCGCTAGTACTGGTTGGTGGTGGTATCGACCGTGGTCGTTGGGGCTGGTGGCAAGCACTGGGAGTAGTATGGATTGATTTCCGTGCAAACGGTCCCCGAAACGCAGGCTGCCCAAGAAAGAAAATCGACATCAGTGGACTTGGAGAATGTAAGGGATTCCAATCAAACGGACTGGTGGTTCCCGTCCAGTCTATCCCTCCGCATTGTCCCAGATAGGGGGGATTCTGTCCCGCCACGGACGCGACCGACAAAACCAAAATCAGCAGTACTGAGCGTATCATTTTTGCACAAGAACCTACACCATCCACATTCCACCTTTTAAACCTTTGGTTCAGCGGTCGTCAGGTGCACAAAATTAGCTCAATGCCTCAGATCGGACTATTTTCGCTGCACCATCGGCAACGTATATTGTAGGGGGTGTGAGCGTGAGGATCCTTTGAGAATAGAAATCGGACATGCGATAGGATAAACTTTTGACCGGAGTCCCATGGTTTGAACATGTGCGTAACGGCATTTCCTCCGGAGCAATTCTCCTCGGCAATTCGTTAATACCGAGGAACACAAGCGCATGTGCTTGGAATGGTTCTGCAGCTCGAGTTCCATTTCCCTGCAAACACCTCAAATAAATAAAGAGATATAGACCAGTCAGGCCATTTAACCGGAATTATTATTATAATATTATTTTTTATGTAGGAGGTGGAAAAAACATCATTACACATAGGTTGACTGAGCCCTTCTTTCATCGTCGTAATTTATGGTTTCAAATACTCAAAAAGTCGCATCTTCCTTTCCCTTCTTTACCTTTGGTCTTAGATTGAACGTTTTTGGATATTAAGTAGAAATGCTCTCTGTATCGTTCCCACGCCGACCTATGTACACATAATGTACCGGAAAGCCGACACATTGGGGTCCGGAGCCATGTACCGTGTATTCCAAAATGTAGGAGGGAGTGGAAGGTTACTCAGGTGATCAAGTGGCTGGAGAATGAGAGTATCCCTTGCAAGCATTTGACGCCATGTATGTAGTATGAGCCCCGGTTGTTCCTTAAAGGGACCGAAATATACCTACCTACCGTGCTTGGAATGTTCCTGCAGTACGAGTTACATTAATCCCGCTGATAAACAGTGTATACAAAACTTGGAACGTAGGATAAGTCACGATAAATATATATTACTCAGCAAGGTCCCCTTTCGGAATGTGCTGAGTTGTAGGGCATGGTACAATAGGCCAACGAAATGTACGCCAGATGCCGCCGTCTTGCCTCTTGTCTCTGACAACCAGCCACCTCCCTTACCCACGCGGCCGACGCGTCGATGGTGCGTCGAAATGCCCCCGATGCCAACTCACAATCACTTGAGGACGGAGAATACCTTCAATCAAGACGGCTTCGGTGTCGGACGGCCAGGTCAGTTGATGAACTTTCGGGACTACACACGCTGCCGCGGTATTTTCTCGGCCTGTTCTGATTTCTTTTTTCCGCACTGAACTAGTTGATCAGACCCACAGTCATCCAACCCAGCAGATGACCGTCAAGCGCATGAGATATCGGGGCGACTGACTCAACACCCAACTTCTTAACCGACTTCACGTTCGGCTTCGACTCACTGATAGTTCCTCTAGTGTCGAAGATCTGAATGCCGGGAGGGTAAATCGAACCGGCTACAAAAAATGGCAAAGGACAAGCAAGGTATACTTTCCAATCGCTCTGTGTTCCGCTTCTCCTGACCCCGCAGATCTCTTGCAATGCGAGGTTGACACCGGGGGCAAGAGCCAAGGCACTTGAATTTCAAGTGCCTTAAACGCACTTGTTCCACACCTGGTTGTAAATCTGGATTTGTGATTGACAAAGGTGTCAATCATTTCTTTGGCACTTTGTTTTTGGGGCAAATCAAAGCCGAAAACAAAGGTGCCACAAAGCTGATTGACACCTTTGTCAATCACAGATCCAGGTGCATGGCCAGCTGTGGAACAGGTGCGGAACAGGTGCGTTTAAGGCACTTGAGATCCAAGTGCCTTGGCTCTTGCCCCTGGTATGAAGAACAGTATCGAAAATTTGGTTTCCACAGAAAGTTTTAGTGTCCAAATAAACTTGTTCCTCGGGATACCTTCGAAATTTGCATATCTGCGTCAATAACCTGAACCAATTTGTTGGTTGATGCCGTTGGCAAGCCGGCACGACAGAGGAGCAAAGGCCGGTACATTGCCGTCCCGAGAATATGCCATGTATGAAATGAGCGTTCTGAGTTTCGCTACAGCTGTTTCTGAAAAGCTTGAGAAAGCTGGAAACTTTTTGCGCTTGTACATAAGGGGGGGTAATTCTGCGGTGTTTCAAAACCAGGTTTTAATTGATGCTTTTTTACCCGCTGAACACAATAGCATGGTCCCGAATCATGAAATGTACCCAAACTTAAACCCAGGACCAAAACATTATTTCCATTTTGAGCCTGATAACAGTTGATAACGGCCCTTACGACATGGATAGCCACTCCAAATCAAGTAATTTCTCACGTGGCCTCTTCATCGGCGTCACCTGAGTGAAAATCCTTTCCTTCCACATCACCCTTTTCATTCATCTAACACATAGGATACTATTGGCAACTGGGTAGTGGGCCACACTAGGTAGTGGGCCACTTGACCCCTAGTGGGTCAGGACCTCCTGAAATGTTTGAGTTTGGGGTTTGCGGATGGAATGGGACCTCTAATGATGGTTCATACCGTTTTTGGACCGAAAGTGATTTTCGGGTCAAAAGTTATGGCACGTGCACCGTCGGCCGAGGGGCTCTGACCATCGTTTCCTTGGCGTTTTCTTCTCCTGCACAACTGCCCTCGCTCTTTCTCTGCCAGTTCTCCATCTTTCGATGGCCTTCTGGGCTCATTCTACTCGCACCATGCAGGGCTTCAATCCCTGATCTAATATGCCGCCCATCCACGCCACGTACTCTTGCTATGGCGTGGATACACATCGGCTTCAATTCTGAGCGGCTCACGCTGGCCTCGTCCACAGTGTGCGACCCATCCATGCTACGGGTCTGGGATTTGGCAAAGGTTCCTGCAGTTGGGCATACTCCAGCTTGGTGTGTTTTCCAATTTTTTCTTCCCTCAATTCCCTTCTCACTGTCATCCTTTATCCCAAACCACCCAAATTCGGTGCCCGAGACATTTGAATTTTTTTTGGGAGCTAGAGACATCTCGAAATGAGTGAGGGGGTCCTGGTATGTCGGAATGCTTCATATCAAACGACATGTCTCTGATTTCGGGCCGCCACAGCTGCTGGTCCCGACGAGGCGCCTGGGTAGTCCGGAATCTGCCATTCCGCCGGTTCCGCCGCCGTCTCAGGCATTTTTTTTCGCTGTCTCATTGCTTCTATGTATACCGAAACTACACAGAATCCTCCCTAGTACTTCCCTGTATCATCCCTGAACAACGAGACCGCCAGTTTGGGCCTGCGGAACTCAATTTGACGGGGTGGCCCACTAGCTAGTATTTGCATCTGTTGGGGGTACCGGCGGAAAGAAATTCACCGATCAATCAACACCCCATGTAAATTCGCGGAAATGGTCTCGAACCATTCGCAGGATACCTACCTTCATTCCACGAAACAGTCTATAGTATATGGACACTATGGCTCTCGAGAACCAGTGATAAATCCTTAGGTGGCCCACTACCCGGTCATTGATAGTACATACCGGCAGATGCCCTGAGGCCGCTCACGTCAAAAAATCTTGAAAATCGGCTGATTTGGCGCCCATATGAGGCAATTTCCCACGGGGGAGGGGGGGGGAGGGGTCGGCTGAGCCTCGAAAAAAAACTTTTGTAGGTGATATCATTTTTTCTTATCTTTGATCCCCCTTGCTTGTACAACTTTTGATAGTCATTACCAGTTTTGGCTCAGTTAGTCTCAGCTCAGAGTCGGCTTTCCTAAAGGATCATTGGCCCTAGTGCCAATTGGGACTGATGCAGGAGCCTTAAACCTCCAAAAAGGCCCAATGCATTTACTCGGTGTCTAAACACCCACCAAGATGGCATGTAATAGAAAATCCACCTGTGTCGGGTGGGGCCATCACTTTAATGTTCCATTCCATTTTTGAATTTGCTTTAGGTGGCACACACTGGTTGAACATCTCAAGTTTTTCAGTGAAAAAACTAGTGAAAAATGTTTTGAATTTTAAAGCAATTTTTCAGCAAAAAAACAAGTGAAAAACTTGAAATTTCTTTATGAATTTTTTGAATTTCAAAACTTTTTCTGGACTTTTTCAGAAAATTTTCACAAGGTTCAAAAAAGTCATAAAATTTTTTCAAGTTTTTCACCTTTTCTGGTGAAAAATTGTTGTAAAATTTAAAACATTTTTCACCAAAAATTTCAGTGAAAGAGTTGAAATGTTCAACCAGTGACACTTGATAACTTGCAAATGCATTCAAAGATATGTAGATTTCATTAAACAATACAATTGAGCAATAAGGGGGAACCTATGGCCATTGAAATGCAATAAAGGGCTGACCATGCAAGCACAATAGAGAGGTCAGTTAACTGACTGTGAAAAGAGTCGTTGGTGCCAATTGGAATGTGAAATCTTGGAGAATAATTTGAATGAGAACTTGTGTAATAATCTGAAGAAATTTGAAAACTTGAAGAAACTTGCACCAACTTGCCACTTGAATGACTTGGAGGAATTTGTGTTTAAAAAAAGCTTGAGTTTGAGGACTACAAGTATGTATCTTGAGTAGCATGATATAACTTGAATAAACCTTAATGAATCATTACTTGCAGTTTCCAAGCCAAGGCGAGTGGATGACACGTGCATGGTGAGCTATATCTCACTAGAGAATTGGGTGGCAGCAAGAGTGAATATGGTTGTGTGCCATGTAGGTTGAGAGGGTGGAGTCTGCAGAGGATACACTGCAGAAGAGAATGGAGGTCATTCAGACCTTTACGGAATCTTGTCAGTCTATCTGACATCAGACACCTGAAGGCGATCATCATGAGGTAAAGTTAACCGCAATCCAAAAATCCGGTTGAGGTCCTAGTGAGCGAGGATCTCAGTGGGACATCCATCAAAAATATTGTCATTATGGTCTCCCATATGATATCACATTACCATCTATTGCACCTTCAGAGAATGGTGGTGGAGTCCCATACACAGCCCACATTGCCACTTCTCGAATTTCTGTAATATGCATAAAAGGTCTGGGAAATCAAGATTTATTGCATATTAAATAATAAAATATGTGCTAATTGTCCTCCTCTGCTTTGTTGCTTCGGCCGAGATCCTAGCCCACTCAAAGGAATAGCTGTGTTACTGGATTGAGGAGGACGTGAACCAAGTGTGTGCTAATGGCAGCTTGCACAATGCAAGAGTGTGAAGATTGTGGGATGACAAGGGAGAGGGGCAGAACAAAAGAGGTGTATGTGTGCCCCTCAGTTGTCAGTGGCATGGGTGCTCAACCAAAAGGAGCCCGAGTGTATTGTCAACTTGAATTGACTTTGGCATGAAACTTGCAATTGAAGTAATCTGTGCCACAACTTGAAATTCTTGAAGGGAGTACTTGAAGTTCCAAAGTTCAACAGCCCAATAGCTCAGAGTTGAAGACCATTTGGAGGATTTGAACCTCAAGGTGAGAGGGACCGACTCGCAAGACTTGAGGCAGTTGATGTTTTGAGCAGAGCTTGAGAAATGGATTGAGGCAGTTGCATCGAGGATGGGGTAATATGAGATGGACGATGGTAAAAGGAAGGGAAGGTGCTGCTACCGGTGGTGGTGGCAAGGTGGCAAGATACAAGATGCGTGATCAACAGTTTGCATCAACCAACAAGATGCAGAGCACATGACCAACATTCTCTAGCATTGCGGTCATGAACAGCGAGCTTGGTGGCAGCAAAGTCCTGCTGAAATGTCTGTGGGATGACTTTAAGGAAAACACCATAGCAGCATCAAGCAGCTATTTGTCTGATGTCCAGCCTGATGTCAACCTGACATCCAAATAGTGACCTCCAACAAAGCCCGTAATGGTCCCAAATAGATATCCTCATAGGACATGCCCATGCTGTTGAGCCTTTGTCCTGTTCTGGACAATTTTCCTGGTTTGCGGTGTAGAGGGCGGCTAAGTGAAAGAAAGGCATGTTTGTTGAGGGATGGTGGTAAAGGAGGAGTTATTCGAAGCATTGCGGGTGCTTAAGTCTGACTCAGATATTGAACAAATGAAGAGAAAAATTCAATGCATTGCAAGGAGAATTTACAGTGCTTATATACTATAGTAAAGTATTTCGAGAATACACTACAGGAGTCCACAGTCAAGCTGCATGTGCAGTAAGAACATAGTTGAATATTTCGGAATGTTCCGGAATAGTGATGGCTCTTCTACTTGACTCGAGGTTTGCTTACCTCCAACATCAGATGCTGGAAGATAGCTATGTATATAATTCAACCAATATCATTGTTCGCAATTGAAGTTTATGGACTGGTATCAGGAGGCTTTAAGGGTTATCAAGCCTTAAGCCTTGTGTAAGGGCAGAGCTTATAGTCTTCATTTTAGAAAGGTGCCCAGAGATCAAATGGGTGCCCACCAGACGCCGGTAAATATATGGAGGGGATCTGCATAATGTGGGGATGTACTAATCTGCACATATGTGCGGACGGGGGTCATACACAGTATGTGCGGACGACTCCCCCTAAACGCCGTGTATGTTTCTTCGTCCAGAAAAGAAGGCTAGGGTTCAAAAGGATTATAATCGACTCTCTGCATGTATTTGATGTGTCGCCTATTAAACTGAGTTGAAGACCAGTAAGATGACCGACAAATGGTAATTGATCTCGAATTGATCGTCAACCACTCGCGGCAAGACCAATCAAGGCTATTGTGAGAGAGGTGACGCCTACCAGCCGGTGTTCAAACTTCAGGAAGCAGGGAGACCGTTTTGATGCCAAATTCGCCAAGTTTATGTTAAGATTCCAGTGGTTTTTGCCATCAGACCCGTCGCCCGTCAGAAACAATGAACGGCCGTCATTTCGACGGCCGGCGGCTCGCCAATCCGTGCCGTCGCCGTTCCATTGAGACTCTTTTCAAACCCTCGACGGAACGGGTCGGACACCCGTCGCACGGAACCCGTAGAACCGGCGCGACGGGTACGGCGCACAGCCCTAGCGACATATCCCAGAAGGCGCATCAACTCTTGACAAAATTTTATGAAATTGTCTCGTGTGAATATAGAGCGCTGTGTGGTAGTTACACAGTATTAAAAAATAAAAACACTCTGCGCAAATTTGCAATGTGCTCATTTCAGATCCCCAAAGCATTCATCATGCCTGCGAAATCGGGAGTTCCCAGTCCGCTGACAGGATCCCACCCCGTTGCCGAATTCCAGCCGCTAAAAGACCACATTAAATTGCTTCATTCCTGGAGGAGCATCGATAATTTACGCACCCAGTGGATCCCGAACACCCTGAGCTTTGCCCTGAAAATAAAGAGGCAATGAGAGGCATTTTTCCTTTCATTCAATACCAGAACGCGTACCGGTCGTAACATCGTCCAATCCACCCTTACCCGTGGAATATAAAAGGGGATTCAGGAATCCCAGGACAGGTTTCCCAGCGGCGATAAGCCGATCATTGACCAGTGCTATAAAGCTAGCAAAAATTGGACTGGCGCAACTGGTACCGCCTACACTGGTGACCTGCAATTGTTAAATGAATAAACATCTTAAAATGACTTCTGAGAGCACGTACGCCTCCTTCTGTGAAACAAAGAGAAAGAGTCCCGTCAGAAAATAAAGCAGGACTTGGAGATGGGTTAGTTGAACAAACCATTCACAATAAAGACCTCCCATTCTGCAGCTACGTCAGGGAAGCCGCGTCCATTCGGATTATACATCCCGCTGTATTCGTCCCCTATGGATTCGAGATAGGCCACCGTGTCTGCCGCCTGGTAGCTCGGTACCGAGAAATAATTAGAGAACCCGCCGGCAGAAGATACGAAAGCCGTAGGTGGCTGGAAGAATGTTCCTCCTACGGACGTGACGCTACAAGAATGCGTTATTGCACGGGGAAAAGTGTTTGAGCAGCCACATACTAGGGACAGGTAGACGGGAACATTGGTACAAACGACGTACAGCCCTGTTGATTGTCGGACGCGCCCCCTATTGAGGAGTTTATATATTATACGGTTACGGTGGAAGAAGCGAAACATTCGTCAAAGAAGTGTACCGCGGCACTTACCGTCGCCAGACGAAAATATCATCGAGATACCTAACACATAGTTGATTAGAATAAGAACGGAAGAAAGTGGAAGGTGAGATACCGACTGCGGCCAATTGCATGTAACCATTGCAAACAGACCTAGAAAAACAAACACAAAAAGGCTGAGAAAGAATACAACAGATATTCTAGACAGCTAACGTTGCAGCGCTCTGTGTGAGATCAGTCTCTTCGTTTGCATAACTTGTGGTGAAGACGGTCGGGGGATCTTCTTGGGAAAGAAGCCAATTTATGGTATCCTGTACCAGTCTCAATGATAGAAGGAAAAATCAACGGCGCACGAACCATGTAGGAAATCGCAGCATCACTGTTAGACTCATCCAAGACATACGTCGTAGGCACATTTCCAGCCACGCCGACGGTGTATTGAATATCGATTTGACCTTCTAATCCACCGCTGTTATCCTGCAGGTTCTGTGCACCGTTCAAGAGGGTGACGCTAAAGGTATTTCCGGCAATATCGGGCCTAAATTCGTTGAGGAAAGTCTAAGAAAGAGTATAAACCATCCGCTTGATGAATATGCATTGCACATACCGCAAGATCGTCTTCGTTGGCGTATTCCTGCATTGAATTGCGCCGCTCAGTGTTAAATACTTGAAAGGTAAAACAATGTCTCACGCCAAGCGAGGCAGAGTTATACCCCTGAACGCCGATACTATTGGTCAGCGAGCCAGAGATTGTGGTGTTTGGGATGCCATAGAATTGTTGGATGCAAACCTGGACGTCGATGAAGCAATCAGCCAAGCCAGTGTAACGAAAATGCTAGACCAACCGGGCGAACAATATCCTCACAAGGTGCAAGCTGTCTGCGATTCAGGGTCGTCGTGCGCTTAGACACGGTATTCTGAGACGGGCGCCGAGGGGGAGGCGTGAACGCAATAATCGGATGAATGTGAAGAATATGCTGCTGCACGGTGGAAGGCAAAGAGTAGTTCAACGCTCGGATCATCTCCTGCCCATCGGCGGAATGAGTGTATGTGCTGAACTTTGTGTTGAATAGCCCTTCTGCCTGCTCTACGGTGAGGGAGATTTGCAGGATATCGCCGGCAGGAGAGAAGGGTTTCACAGATGTGACATTGGGTGTGACCCAATCCATGACGGCCGACAGAGACTCGGCTGGAGGTTTAACGTACTCGGCGACCTAGTTTAACGGCATCAAACCAAATCAAAACACAGAGGATCAGTGAAGCTTACTTCTGCAGGAGTTAGATACTGCCCGTAAGATGGGCTGGATGGGAAAGATACTGAATCGACGACCTTTGCAAGCCCGGTGATGTTGGATTGAACGATGGCGATAAACAACTCAATCTCCTGGGTGGGGGAAGGGGAACCCAATGCTTTGAACCCGGACGGGACATGAGAAATGCTCTCGTGCAGGACCATAGTGCTCGAAAGCACAGATCTGGAGAGGAGTATCAGAGGAAGAGCACGCAATAGAGCCATTGTCATGGGTAGCCTTGAATTCGGAGTATCTTATAAACATATTCGGGGTGCCTAATGGAATAGTTAAAACCCCACGGCTGGTTCGTTCCGGTGTTTTGCGGCTCTAGGAGAGCCAGCCGAGGTTACGTGACCTTCTGGATGGGCCTTGGTTTATACCCTTGGAGGCCAGATCGTTCACGCCCGATTGGCCCATTTTTGGCCGACCAGATTTTGTGCGGATGAGCGGAATTTTGGCTGAACATGTAGCCGAGCATGCCGCAACCTCCCAAAACAGGTAATTTCCTATCACAAGGGAAAATGTTCAAATTCTCTTCCTCGTCAATTACCCGTTCTTCGCGTCTTCCATAGAAAGTAAAGCGAATTTCTGTCGAGAGAACGGATTTGGGATCCATTTTTGCAACCCAACAAGTTGCCGACTTCCACGAAGGGCCGAATTTTGGCCGAACCGGATGTAGGATGGCGCGGCCAGACGGTGCATTTTGGCCGAACGGCACCTAGGAGCTGAACCAGGACCTGGGCTTTGAGGGTATAAACCAGGGTCCTCTTCTGGAACGCCCAATGGGGGGTAACCCGAGGGGTTGCGGGTCAAGCCGAGACCTACAGGGTGTCAGCCGTCGGGCCAAGTAGAATAATGACCTTTCATTCTTGCCCCAGAGGGGTCGCTTTGCTTCCAATGGAGCTGGGGTAGTTCCCGCCGAGAGGTCAATAATAAAAAAGCCGCCCCAGGTATTTTCATTTTTATTTTTTCTCATACCCCCTTGGGTAATGCAACCCTTGCTAGTCTAGGGATCGGCGCCGTAATCGCAAAATACGATTATCGTTATGGCTTTTACGGCGTGTACTGCAACTGTACCGCATAGGCTCTCGAGAGGAAGTTCCAACTGTCAGTTTACGGTACGGTCCGGCCTGTTCTTTTTCTTGCCTCCCAGCTCGGTAAGAGGGTAGTGGAGATTGAAGACAAACACAGGGAGGTGAAGAAAGGTGTGATTCGGGATTTTGAATCCCACACCCCTGCTGACGTCGTTCTCGACCCCGAAATACGACTTGGTACGGCATCCAGAAATATCCTGTAACCGTCCCGTAAGGCCCTCAAACATAGATTTTTACGGGCCGTACCGTATACTGTACGGTGCTTATCCCTGCTTGCTGCGTGAGACCCACATTTTGCACTGTCTAGCCGGTAAGCCGCCTGCTCTGGTCCGAGCTAGGCCAGGAACTTGATTGAGCACCTGGACTTTCCGCCCCCCTCTTGGTAGTACGTGTGTTCTATGTATGATGTACAAATTTTGGCCCGCATAAGTCGCAATGTCGTACGTCGTAAAATGGCGATTCCAATTGTAGGTCCGCATCAGTATAATATATTCTGCTTCTCCTCTGGACAGTGGAATCTATAGCCGACCCAGGCTTTGCTGATTTGAAATCTGCTAATTGTGGTTGTCTTGCTAAAATTTACTTAATGTCTTAGGGCGTTAACTCAATGGTCGCCACGAACAAGGGGAACGTGGGATGAAGGGTTGCGGTTTAGTGTTTGCTGAAGCCGATGAAATCTACTTTTGTTTTCCTTTTCTAGATGCAAGCTAATTCGATATCCTTACTGGCAGTGGGAAGTGCCTGAAGCGTGAGGCACAACGCGGCGAGCGGCGATCGGGAGAAGAAATAGGCGAGGATCGGTGAGAAAACGGCAACCGAATGTGTCGCCTTGTTGCCCGAGCACGGTCCCAATGGGGCAGACATTGTACTACATCGCTGCACTTTGATGTATTGAGATTGTCGTAAGAATCTGGAGGTTGATAATATCTTACAACTTTTACGGGGGCCATAAAGTGGGTACGCATATGAATGCTTAAGACCAGAAAATCTTATGATTGTCTTACGGCTGATATGCCCTTTTCGGACATTTGGCCGCGTGCCAGCAGAAAAGTGGCGCTGCCCAGCCCTCCCGTTGCTCATACCAGAATTCAGATAATGAGAGAATAAAACATCATTTCATTACTTCTACGAAAACACAAAGAACAAGAACAATGAATTTTTTCTGCTTCTGGACTGCCTCTCAACCCAACAATAGGTTCCGAGCTCGAGCGCCAGAGGTTGGCTGGGGAATTTGGGTGATGGAAAATAAAAGCTTTAAGATATCACAAATGTATTTAAATCACCAATATATATGAACTAGTCCATCAGGCTGTACGAGAGGGTACAGAGAGAGTAGCATAAGAATAGGATGTCTTGAGGGTCCGAGAACAAGCGAAGAGACGAGCAGACAGTGGGCGGGAAAGCCAGGAAGTGAGAGCGGGAATAAAAACATTAGTTTTTTGTTTCGTGGTCTTGGGCAACTCTTGAGTATCTAAAATGTCGTCTCAAGTAGCATGTGCCTAGGGGCATCATTGGATCATTAAAAAGCACAACCCTGATTCGGCCACTTCGGCACTCTGAAGTTCCCACAATCAATGTGAGCTGGTCGGCGCAAGCGTCGACCGAGCGAACATTTATATTGAGCCGACGGTCAACAAATTGTCCGAAGTTCCAGTCCCTTTTATTTGTGCCTCGCCGCTTGCCGGCCATGGAGGAAAATCAATGACAAGTCCTTTGACAATATGCACATGGCCATGAAACAGCGCGTGCGGACCATGACTCCTCCTTCTGACATCGGGTACCGCCATTGCGATCCGTGGCCATCAAGACTCAACAAAGTCCATTACTGTAACGTAAAGTGTTTTATGATTTACATAACATCAACTTACGAAGGCGATAAGACTTTGTCCGATGAGAATCGCAAGTCGGTAAACTCCGTAAGATATCCGTTTGACCCTGTAGCTAAAGGATTGGTAAGGCCGACGATGAATCGATGCCTCACACGCGTATGGTGTCAAATTGAATAACAAGCGTCGGATGAGCGGGCTGGCTGAATGGCGGTGAAATGTCGGAAAAACGTAAGGACTAAGCTATGTAGCTCACCCGGGCCTGGGGATTATGCGACCAGCACATCAAAAAATTTAGAATTGACTCTCACCCCGGCGGTGTACATGGATTATTGATAGAAACAGAGACGTCTTGAGGAGCCGAATTTAGATTTCAAGAAGCGGGGACCTGAAAGTCGGGCGGAGCATAAATATGGAACCTCAGGGTTAAAATCA
The DNA here is from genome assembly GCA_014462655.1 of Mycena venus. Classification (NCBI taxonomy): domain Eukaryota; kingdom Fungi; phylum Basidiomycota; class Agaricomycetes; order Agaricales; family Mycenaceae; genus Glaucomycena; species Glaucomycena venus. The sequence goes on from JACAZI010000028.1 coordinate 491,999, forward strand.
TTAACCGTTCTATTAAGATTTACTGCCCAATTCATTTGGGAGTATTTGGTCTTACCTCCTTCAAAGTTCAAGTCTTCCCGGCGTCGATCTCTCTGCTCCGGTGCTCGAATTCTACAGTCTTTTGGACTGATCTTTCCCACAGAAACACCATTTTTGACTCCAGTTATGAGATTGTTCACACGCTCCGCTGATCCGTGGCTTCAGAAACAGATCGCGCTCGACCCGCAGTTGAAGGGAAATGCTGCGGAGAATTGCCCGAAGTGTCCAAAGCCAAGCCAGCTCGAAGTGAGAATGCATGGCGCTGAGGCCCTGGCTACACAAGGTTGCTGTCGCTATTAGCTGCTCAGCCATTTCCTGTCTACTGTGTTTCATTGGCACTTTTTGCACATCATTCTCTTTGCCTCATCAAGAACTCGTTGGATGACAGCTTATTGCTTTAGTTTCCAGATTCTGATTTTCTGTTCCCTATTCTGCTATTCTGCTCAACTGATTCCTCACCCTGTTGGACTTTATTTTCATGAGCTTAATTCTAGATCTTGTACCCCGCCGCCAAGGCGAAGCGAAGGCATATCTTGTGCTCATGAGGGTTTACGGACTTAGCTCCGCATTCCGCCCTTCAAGTTGCTCTTTCCTCCGGGCCTACACGACACTCCTACTGCCTGATTCCCATTCCTGGCTGCCAGGGCTGAGTGTCGCGTACAGGGCCACACAAATCATGAAGGTGTCTGCCTCTCTTCTCTCACCTCCATCATTTCCCTCTCGGGTCTCCACTCTCTGCCTCAATCACCAGCCTCTCCCTGGCCTTCCCCAGGTTCGCCAGCCACGGCGAGGTATTCCGTCTCGTCGACGGCTTACTCGCCAGTATCCGATGCGCAACCCTCTTCCCTCTCCACGATATTGTGGTGGCACGAAAGAAAGAAGCTTTTTCCGATCAACGCCGGATCAAATGATTTGCCTATCTCATCTTTCTCTGGTCTATAAGGCTTCAGTCATCCCGGCCTAGGCCTTGGGGAGGTTTCCTAGAGTCTTCGTATGCCAGGTCTTGATCTGCCAGCACATCGGTCAACCATGTCTTCAATATAATTCAGATGTGCGCGCCTCTTAGTGGCTCGTGTACCACGGGCGAAAAGTACTGGTATGAAAGAGCATACCGCAAAATATCTTATTCAAGCTGCGAGGGTGGCGAGACTCTGGATCCGCGCATTGATATTCAGCATCCATGCCCGAGCGACGAAAGCACACAACCCTAAAACTCCCTCCTGTTCCTGGCTGCCCTGTGGTTGATAATTCTCGTCGAGATAGAGAGGGAAGGATCTCAGACGCTTGACTCTGCGGAAAAGAGACCCAGACACGGAGCAGACGGCCGGCGTTCAAAATCAGAATGCGCTATCGGCGACAATCGCATGGGTAGCAACTGCAACGGCGCTCGAACGTGGCGACGCTACGGGCCAGGACGGAGCTTGTCATTGGGCGGGATGTTGTCAAAGCAGAGCATTAGGCTGAGAACGAAGGGAGAGGAGGCGGAGACGGCAGGAGCATTCGGACAGTTTGCACGGTTGAGTTCTAGCCATGCAGCCCGCTCGAGAAGACTGAAGCCCATCGACTCAGTAATGATTCGTTCCGATGTGGGATGTATGAGACACCAATCGACCTACATACCCTTTGTCCCCGTCCTTGCTCGAAGCTGAGTGCGCATGGTGGTCGTTGCGAACAAGGGCGATCAGATTGATGGGACGTAACCCCTGTCAGCGCCGCTGCTTTGGGCCATTCACCACACGAGCGAACCGTTATTTCTTTTTCTAGGCTATGCAGGACGACAAGCGAGAAGAAGAGAGCTAGGAAGGATTGAAAGAATTTGAAGGTTTCCAAATGCCCTCCCTCTTCTCGCGCGCCAACACCCCGTCCAACTCCAAAAAAGCCGCCTCGCCCTCCGCACGCCTCGCCCTCCGCATTCACCCTCCCGCCCCTTCTCAGCGCATCCGTCAAACCACTCACACCAGGTGGCGGCGCACGCACGCCCAGAGGCGAATTCGGCGACCTGCATCAGATGGGTCGGGCACGGAGCGCGAGTGCCGCCCGCGGGCCCTGGCGAGGCGGGCTATGACGCCGTCGGGTTCTTGCCTACCACATTGCCGGTGGACCCTGCTGTGCCGTGGGCGGCGCTCCACTCGCAATCCCTCTTACCCTAAAGCATTAGCCCCGCTCGTGCAGACCGCGAATTATACCAGCTTTTCGAATAGCACGGTCAAGGATAACGGCGTGCAAGGAAAGGCAGCGCAATAGGGTCATTCAGCTGTGGCTTGAGAATACCGACTTTGCCGTGCGTGAACCGATATTTCTTATCTGTTCATTCATTCGATGCTGACAAAGAGTATATAATACCGCGTCGAGGCCCATCTTCGAGTCCCTTGAGGAGCAGGACATCCTCCTCACCAACTACAACGCCGGCACCCACCCGTCTGAACCCCCTACTGTGAGACCCATGTCGTGCTATATTTATCGGGACAGTGCTGACTTGGCGTGGGCAGACGTCGCTGCAAGCGGGGGCGACTATTTCGGCATGCCCCTTGAACATCGCTCGGATCGTCCATCTGGATGCCCTTTCCTTCCTCATGTCGTATCGTGAGTATGGACATGCCCTGATAACGCACCGCCCACCCGAAGGTCAACGGCGCTCACGACACCACCATCGACTTCGCCGTGTCTTTCCTCGTGTACTAGCTCCTCCCTCTCCTGACCGACCCCCGCATCAACGACTTGTGAGACACTTATGTTCCTCACCTTCGCTGAGACGGAGACATATACGATCCAGAATAATGTGTTTGCAGTCTCACTTGGTACGTTTCCCTCTTCTTTCTTCACTCGATTCCACTCCCGCTGCTCATCATCTTACTTTGAGGTGTATCCTCGTTCAGTCGGTGCTAATGTGACAATTGCGACACAGGCGCGCCGTTCCCGTTAACCTCCGTGGCACGACGGACGACACGTTATAGACGCAATACTCCTCGTTGAGCACCGTCCAGGAGAATCGGGGGGCCGAAGAGTCTAGGGATGCAGGATACCGTTGGGTGAGTGCGCTTTCCTCTGCTTCCTCTTTCCCGCCCTTCTTCCCGTACTTCCCACTACATCTTTCTTCCCGCTTCGTTCTCTGTCTTTCGCCTCCTTTCCGGCCCTTCGTTGTCAATTCGCTTTGGGAAAAGAATACGGATATATGTTGACGGCGTATATTACGGCGCTGTCTCAAGCGTCTTCTCCTTCGTCGCCGCCAAGACCGGCTACAAGAACGTCAAGGTCCCCGCCGACCAAGTCCCGCAATTCAATCTGACTGGTGTCGCGTCCGGTGCTCGAGGCGTTCCTGGGCGCCTGCTTGCACCCCCGCCGCCAGAATCTCGTCAGCGGGATGACCTTTGTCCACGGCCATGTCGGAGTGGGCGTCGGTGCCGTCAGTCGCGTTTTCTGTGGACTGGGGGTTTGTGTCGCGTGTGTTGGAACCATTCGTAGGGGGGTCTGTCAGCAATGCGCGGGCTGCATGAGATCGCCATGTCGATGCGTACATTACTGAGAGCGAACTCGTGGGAGATGCCTACCGTGGGTCGGCCGGTAAAGCAGGGGTTCCGAAGGACCTGGCTCCAGAGCCGGAGATTTTGCGTTGGACGGGGGATGGGCGCGGGCGCTCCGTGCGCAGTTTCGGGAGCTCGGAGGGCGCGTCCGTGCTGTCGTTTCCACGAACAACTCTTCGGGGGGACTGGGGACGTCGCCGTCATCGATGGGGTTCTGGGTGGCGTTCATTTTTGGCTCCGCGGGTGCGGTAATAGAATTGAATTGAGTTTGGCTTAACGGATTTTTCGCCTTAAGTCCTTTGGTTGTCGGGCTGGTGGCGGTGCCGGCATAGGGGCATGTGCCTAGGCTCTGTGGATTTGCTGGGCATGGGGACAGAGGTAGACCGGTCGATCTGGTCTTTAATTTGGATCAAAGCCGCGGCACCGCCACATATCACGTTTGATGCCCCGGACTTTCCCGAAAATCACCCAAAACCAATACACAACAAGCGTCTGGTAGTATTTTGAAAGATTTATGAAGCAAAAGGTATTTAAAAGTACTTAGATAGCTGCTGTGAATTTCTGGAACTTTTTAGTGCATGTCTTGATGCTTCTGTCCGCTATTTCACGCACTTTCACTACTATTTGACCAGTAGACTCCGGATAAACTCTCAAATAAAATATATGGCCATGATATATCATACTAGTGCTCAGAAATATGTTCTAAAGTGGTTGACTTCGTAAGCATAGATAATTTTTTCAGAATATATTTGCATTTCCGGCAGCAATGCCGAGGTACCCATCAGGACCCCATCGGGCTTGGATCTGGGAATTTCCCGTTCAGACCCTCTTTCAAACTATAAAATAGGATAATCTGTCCAGGGGGTCCGGACCCCCTGGACAGATTATCGTAGACGCATATCGTGCTGAATAGACGGATTTGGACTTGCCGTCGCATGCCGCGTCCAAAGTCACGCTCCGGCATCACATCACAACTCAGTCACCGACTCTTCCTCGACCGTCTACTTACTTCCTACAACTCACTTGATACACGGCTCTTGGGCATCAGCGGTCCCTACGATCATCAACTTGCGCCGCTCCGAGTCGCGATGCTCGCCCGTGTAGAGGGAGGATGAAAGGAGAAGATCCGGAACTGAGGTGCGCCTCTATGACATCGACGCGACTCTGTGGCTCTCGGCTTCCATCGACACGACTCTCGACTCCGATGCACAGGAGCCATCCATTATACTGATCTCGACAGTTTGGCTGCAGATTTCAAACCCGGTACACGTTGCATCTGTGGAGGTTGATGCGCATACGCCTTTCCTACTTGGTTTCGTGTATTCGCGGTTCAGGCGCCCCAGTATGCGACGACCCGGTATGAAGCTGGACCACTATACACTGTGCTCATTGTCACCACGGCGCGCGTCTTGCTGCCGGTTGTGGCTGCGATCACGCACCGAGGTGAGAGTCTTGTAACAATGAACCCTGTCGGGAAGGACACCGGGTAGGATCGGGAACACGGCACTCTTGACAGACTCGGAGTGGGTGGCGGTGATTCTCAGTCATTCGGAGCGTTTTCGCTCAGTATATTTGTGAAGTCGACATGTAGTATGGCCGCGGCATATGCATGTATATATGACCTCGAGGAACACAGCCGTGAAGTTCTTGAGTTCGACACACTCTTCCACGTCTTGTACACAAGCTCAATGAGAGATCCAGCAATAGAATTATCTATGAATACTTTTACGGGAACCACAGCGAATAAATGTTAGAACTAAATCGTGGATGCCGACATCGCTGGCACCCCTCAGGTAATCCCCGGAAAGTATCTATCCTTACGGGAAGTCACCCAGTTCTGGAATCGCCCTGGACATCTCAGAATATGCATTTTTTAGTGCTTTCGGGAAAGTCCGGGGCATCAAACGTGATATGTGGCGGTGCCGCGGCTTATGATCCAAATTAAAGACCAGATCGACCGGTCTGTCTATCGACAGCTTGCTCCATAGACAGATCGGTTACCAGTCTAGGACAGAGGGGGCTTGGTGGGCAGTGTCGTCCTATTGAAGCTTCGAGGTATTGACGGTAGGTAGAATGGGAGTGTTTCGTGTTTTAAGTCGTCGCGCCCTGGTCGGGGGTCGTGGACTCGTGGTGAGGAAAGTAAAACTAGCTTCCTCTGCCACCTACAGCAGCAGGGGAGAGCCGTGAGGCTGTGATATTACCACTCCCGAGAGATGGTTAGGGCTGTGCGCCGTGCCATCAGGAAAAACCAAAATTGCCGCATAGACCCACATAGCGCCACATAGACGACATAGTCGTCATAGCAGATCGGCAACTCCGTAGTAAAGGTAGGGGGGGGTGGGTCGGCCCCATAGCACCTCATAGACTACCATAGCTCGGTTGCCGTCTATGCAATTGGCCATAATGATAGCGCTCATAGCACTCATAGCGGCTCATAGTTGACGATAGTGCACAAAATAAGGAGGAAAAAAATGTATATTGGATCTAATATAATACAGGGATCGATACGCTTGCACATACTATGATGCAGACCGCATTCCATGCTCAGCACGGTCGCAGAGATGCACGCTAAAGCCGAATAAGCCGAATGAAATGGTTTGTGCAAGATTCAGTTCCAAAGATCTCGACGGGGCCAACGGTGGAGATGGGGAGGCCGGGGCCGATGAATGTGAGCATACAACTAGTGTGAGTGGAATGGAGATTTGGAAGACGCCGATGAGGTCAAGTTGGCCGTTCGACAGATGCTTTTGCCATCACGGAGCTTCAAGCAAGCGCCCGCAGAGCGGTGAAGGGATTGGGCACGGGGCCAAGTGACAACGCTTAAAAACAGACGGGGAGAGCACAGGAGATCGGTGGAAGTATGGGTTGCGATTTTTTGTATTTTGACAGGTGGAGGCTACCTGCGATTGTTTTGTTGATGCGGTTCCGTGACGTGACTGAATTGAGGATTGCGCGGAGGAATTGCAAGTGTGAGACGTTTGATTTACATGACAATCTTGATATCCGTGGTAGCCGTAAACACTGGTCATCGGGGTTGAGGGTTGCGAGATAGGATGTGAGATAGACATCCTATAGAAGAGAGGACAGATAGCAGCTGGTGATGACGCACAGGTCGGTAATGAGACCAGTATAACCACTTGATGATTTTGAGTCCGCGAAGAATGGGCACCTGATGTGTAGTGTAACGACGTTGAGATGCACGGGAGAACGGCGTAATGGAGCGATCAACTAGCAGACACCGCAATCACCTGGCACGCGGCGCCAGCGGCAGAGACCGAGAAATGCAGTGGAGTAGTGTGCATCTGCACTGGGATGTACACGACAGTGGCTCAATGGGCTTGGAGACGGACGGGCTTGGGTATGGCTGCACCACAGGGTGAGCGGTCATAGGAACGGCACAATGGTGTCGCGAGGTTTGAGGACGGCGAACTCGTGGCCAAGGCAGGATGTAGGCTGGAGTAGAGTGGAGGAGCACCAGAACTGACGTCGAGGCACCTGGCCTCGCCGTGTGACGACGGACTCGGGTCAGAGCAAGAGGGAAGAAAGGAAGAAAGTCGTTCGATGTTGTGACTTTGATCAAAACGAACCATTTTCGGTGACACGTGCGCGTTTCGGACTCGGCCAACATGGGCCGATGGCCCCATGCTTCTCTCATAAAGCCGCCGTAAAATTAGAAAATCTCCGTCACCGCCGAACTCGGACATGGTCAGCTGCAGGGTAAGGCAAGGCAAAGTTAGGCAAGTTAGGCAATGGTCAGGCGTCGTTCGAACCTCCAATGTTTCAGTGTCCGCATTAATTATTCAGCAAATTTCACTTCGCCCAAATTTATTTGCTCCATGCTGATGCATACCAGTTGGTGTTGAATTACTTCAAGTTAAACATGTGATAAAATGAGGGTCCTTGGTTAAATAACGATGGAGGAACTTGAGCTTTGCTTCAGAAGCACTTCAATCCGTCGACTTGTGATCATGTATGTACAGATGGACGGTTCATTTTTATACATCGTTTTTTAGACGTATAAACTGATGTTTTAATTCAGGTGCTATGGCTCGCATTTACAACGGTCGCCCAAAATCAATAGAAAGCCATAGACCAGGATAGTGGCTGTACCAATTTTCATAGTTCGTTATAGTTCGCCATAGCCCGCTATAGTGCTCGGGATATTCTCATAGACACTCATAGTACCCCATAGGCCCCCATAGCTGCCCTTTCATCTATGGGGCAATTTTGGGTTTTCCTGATGGCCCTTCGCGCCGGCTCGACAGGTTCCGTGCGACGGGTAGCCGACCCGTTCCGTCTAGCCCCAGAAATATTTTTCGGCGGGACGGCACTGGGACGGTTTTGAGAGGGCGACGGCCCGTGACGGCAACGGGATGGCACGACGGGTGTGTACAGTTGAAGTCATAAAATGAGAGGTTTATTGGTTCAAGGGTGTGGGGATAGACATGCAAGTTCATTTAAAGTGAAATGAATCATATATTATAGTGAGAGTAGGCAGGAAAACGGTGCTCGAAGTAGGGCTGGCCGGCAATCTACGGCGTCAATCAGCTCGTATATCACCTTCCTCTGCGTGCACCTTTTGCACCAACGCGTTTTGGACACTTTCAACACCTTCAGACCCTAAACAGATAAGTGCCCAAGCGACCACTACTGTCTCCGTTGAGCATTTTCACCCCTACGGCAAAAAAACTAACAATATCGAGTTGTAGAGCAAGTATCTTCCCAAAGCAATACTCAACAGGTGCCTTAACGCTTGTGCGGAGCTGCGAGCAACTACGACGACATCGCAAAAAGGAAAATGATTTCCTACAAGAGGCCATCGCCTCCCGGCCGTCCCGTTCCATAGAGAGTCTTTGAACCTCAACGACGGGACGGAGACGGGACGGTTTTGCCCGTCGCCTAACCGTCGAACGACGGCCGTGCACGTCGACGGGACGGCGCACAGTCCTAGAGATGGTAAGAGATCAACACAGCCTTCTTATCAGGTTGTCAGGTGTGACTATGTATGTGAGCTCGTAGTGATCTTGCGCGGTGTCATACGGGCATCGTCTGTATATGGCGGGGCTCCACAGTGTCTTACAAGACGACTTACATGAGACCCGGTGGCCACTGACAATGCGTACGTCGAATCCAACGATACGTGTGTCTCATTCCATCAGTACATCTGCAACATCTATCTTCCGTGCTCATCAATCTTAGAGTCCCCCACCGTAAATCTTTCAACAGATTACGCCCACAGGGAGACAAGCATCAATAGGGCCCTATACAGGTCACCGAGCGTTGGTGAAGGTTTCAAATGGACAGTGAAACACTCACGTTGACCCCCTTGCAGCATTGCAACACGGTGTTGGTAGGGCATACTTTGGTACCAGGGCAGCCTTGACGGCTTTCGATGGTACCAGCATAGGCAGCAGTGATGGCGATGAGGAAAGAGACAACGGCAGTGAAACGCATATTGGGCTCAGGGACGTTCTACGGAGGAGCGTTAGCGGGTGGCCTTGACAAGGAGAGCATAAAGGAGAGAAACAGGCGCGAAATCACACCTCTTAGCAGATAAATGCGAAAGTGAGCGAGTAGGGAGGGAAGATTTCACGACGAAGGTATTTATACTCTCCCCGAAATTGAATTATTTAACCGCAATTTGTGGAAACCTGCGGCGAACGGCGGAGCAAACCAAACTACGGATGGTTAACACTACTAATTCTGTCAAGACGAAACATCCAAGCACGCCAAGAAGCAACGTAAAAGCACGGAAGGCCGCGAAGAGCGGTACACATTTAGGCCAGTCCCCAGTCAGAGCTGGGGATGATCGTTTGACATGGGTTCAGGTGGTGATGGGTCATCAGCTGAAAACCTTGCAGACTTATAGGGATTTCGCGTTGAATACCATTCACCTGAGCGAACTCGAACGCCAAGGAACCATCCTGTTCTCCGTCTAACAATTTAACAGTGTGATATTCGTCAACGCAACAAAAGCTTAGGTACAGGTACTCGGCGAACCCAAATGGGGAGGATAGTATCGTAAAAGTCGTGATCATGAGTGTCCGTTCTGTATTGCCGGCCAAGGATTATTTCGGTTATCATTCCCTTCCCGCACAACGGGTAATTGGGGCGTAAATGTTAGTGGCTAGACTCGGCCAGACTTGGAGCCTTATTGTCCCATTGACTTATTCCCTTCCCCGGGTAATTAGAACGAGACTTGGAGCCTTATGAAATGATTCTCTTGGCAGGGTTCCGCATGCGTACGGGCGGTGCGGACTCCGTGCTACACCGGTCACCCCAACATCATTTTCTACTCTCAGCGCGCTGGGATGTTCGGCCCAGCCGAGGGACGGTAGGTAGGGCAAGTTTTCCGTTCAAGGTTCAACGATTTACTGAACTTGAACCGCGAGCTCGGTTCGGCGTTCGGCCTGTGACGGTCGCGTTCAACGCCGAGTCTGAAGATTGACCAGACGACTGAATTTTTGATGATTTCCCCCACTTTTTTGTCTTCAATGTTGTGCAAATTGCACTCCTCAGTGACCATCGGCTAGCATGCGCCACTCTTGACGTCTTTCAGTGTGTAACGGATGTGCCGGACCGACTGCATTCGTGCCCGAGACACCCGAAGGAGTTTTCAATTTTGGACAAGGTCGCTCGTGCGCCCATCTCTTGTCGCTATTTGACTCTTATCACACAAAGGACGTTGTAATTGTAGATACAAGGTAGACTTAGGTAGTTAGACTGAATAGTATTTAGTTAGCGAGTGCGTAGGTAGCTGGTCAGTTTTCTGGAATGCAACAACTTACCCACTCATTTGCGTGACTACTTGGCTTCTGGACGATTCTTGTGGGGTCCTTAGCTCAATCATTGATGGACCCCATACAGTGAAAGCCTAACAGTGAAGTGATACTTCAACGGAGCTGGTGAGCACAAACTGAACTGGGTTGGTTTCTCGCTGTCTCTTTCAACATGACTGACATGTTTCTCATAAGATTCTCGAATTGTATACCTCCCCCCACTCTTTCCTCGCATCTTATCCCGGCCAAACTGAAATCGGTCTCAAACCGCGTGGAAAATAAATGCATTTGCTGAAAGTGGCGGACATGAGTATTAGATCGTCTAAAATATGTACAATATGGCTCTCATAATTGGAGAGAAGGCAGAACTTTTTCTGAACAAATTCACCAATTCATCGAAACAAGCCTTGAACGTGGGGATCATTCAAGATTTCTCTGATCCAGTCCTAAGCATCTTTTATCGCATAATACTGCCCACCACTCTGTTATCGGCTGCGACGCCAGGAACAGCGCTGCAATTTAAGAATCACTTGGACGGCACTCACGGTTCACGGGAGGACATCAGGTTGGTAGAACATCAAAACTTGCCTAGCTGTCGCGGGAGCGCATCAACTTGACGGCATCAATATTTCTCCGATGCTTTGCGCGACCTAGAAGGCGGGACCCGGGTACGTTGACGATACGGCCCGCACTCGGACATCTCTCGACTGCCCTTTGGGTGGCACTAACGGTGTGGCAGAGCCGCATGGGCCACATCTGGACATTCAACCACACGTAGGTTTCCGTTCGAGCCCATTTTATTTTTAATTTGTTTTTACTTACATAATTTGAAGTTCGACTAGCCACCGAACCTCTTCAAAATCCCGCTCCCCAGGCATACAGGCTTTCCATAACGGCCCACGGGAGGACATCAAGTTGGTAGGACATCAAAACTTCCCTGGCTGTCGCGGGAGCGCATCAACTCGATGGCGTCAATATTCCTCACCAGGAACAGTACTACAAGTTAAGAGTCAGTTAGATTGCACTCACGGCCCACGGGAGGACAATCAGGTTGGTAGGACATCAAAGTTTCCCTGGCTGTCGCGGGAGCGCATCAACTTGATGGCGTCAATATTTCTCCGATGCATAAAACCAATGTTTGCTCGCTGAACATCAACCCGCAATAAGCAACCATGAACCTTGTGTCTAATATCCTCTTTGCCTGCCTCCTTACGCTTACAGCTGCAGCTCCAGGTGTGCAGTTTGCCGTCCTCTGGGAAGAAAATAATCTTAACCTTGGACAGGGACACTCAATACCTCTGGTGCTTCCCTCATGCTGAGGAACCAGCCTGTCGATGAGGCTAGCATTGGCGACGTTACTGTTGATGCAGCAGCAGCGCACCAGGGGCGAGGTAATAGGCGAAGAATCTTGAAAGAATAATCTAATTTCTCCCCCAGTGACGTTTTACACTCCAAATGGCGGTGTCGGAGCGTGTGGGCATCCAATAAAGACATCCGCGCATGCTGTTGCGCTAGCGAGTGCCCAGTACAACGGCGGCGCGCACTGCGGGAAGAAAATCAAAGTCCAACGTAAGTGAATCCATTAACCACTGCCCAGCTTCTGTTAACGCAAGGTGTACTGCAGACAATGGCAAGTCAATTATAGCCAAAGTTGTTGATCTATGTCCTGGATGTCCCAGTGAAGGACTTGACCTGACACGGGGTGCATTCAAGGAGTTGGCAAAGCCTACTATTGGAGTTATCGAGGCGAATTGGCACTTTGTCTGAGAGCAGAATGCTCGGGTATGTGTTGAAAGGGGGAAAAACTGTCAAGTGATAGCCTTGATATATGGAGTATACGTACGACTACTGTCCTGCGCTGGGTACGTACCTAGGGGCTAAGCGACGGTACCCAGTCACAATATACAATATATGTCGGATCCGGTTTGTCGCGGTTCGATCAGTCCGCCTAAACGCTTGTTTCTCACTCCGAAAGAGAAGACGCCGCCGCTTCTCTCTCGCTTACAGCAGTCGACACCTCTCCCGCCAGCCTTCCAGACCCCAGAGGTGGAGCCCTAGACCACTTAATGCACACTGGACGACACTGTGCCAGTAATTCTAGTATAAATCCTGTCTCCTAATCCATCAAATCACGACCACTTTCGCTTAATTTCTCTGCCTTCTTCTCTGCACCTTCAACGACCTCTTCACCGTCAACTGCTTCCGATTTTCCCATGTAACACGCTCTTGACGCTTTGGAGGCAAAATCCCATGTCCTTCGACAAGGAATTGCCTCTGAGGAACAATCGGACAAGAAAACAAGTGGCACATATGCTCGTCACGTCAAGATTTATCAGCTGTGGTGGGATCTGTCCCAAGCGACCCCACTCACCGCCGACCCATCCCACATCATAACCCCGGCGTTTCTTATCATCCCAGCTAAGGTCACTTTATTCCTGGAGTAGTGCAGACTCTCTCACAGAGCACAAAGCCGCAAGAAATGCAAGTGCAGATTTCTCGGTCACCCCAGACAAACAATTCAAGAAATCTTGGTCGAAAAGATGACGCAGCAATTGTAAATAATACCGAAAATTTAAGTTCCTCAGGACGAAGAAGTAACAATCCAAGATAGCTTGGGCCTAGGGCAATAAAACGACTGCACATAACCTGATAATACATGAATGGGATAAGAAAATATTCCATGCGCCCAAGTTGAACCGTTCAACGGTCATAATGTTCCAAATAGCGCTTTGTAATTCTTACATTCAAGCATAGCGTCCAAATTCAAACACATCCGTTACCCATTTCCACCCCATCATATGGACCTTGAGAAGATTAGAGGCCGTGGCGACAAGTCCCAGAAAAGATTAACGCACCATCATGATTAGTGAGGTTGCCATTCGTAACGGTGACGTCCCCAGTTGAGCAGAGAGGGCTAATATTGTCCTCCCCTGCAATCGATATATTCAACGACAGTACTATTTGAATTCCATGTGAATACTCGCCTGGGCACGAATCCCAATCGCCGGAATCCTATCAGACTTGTCATTCACAACACACAGAAACAAAACTGTTCAAACACGCGCCTGAATGTGAATCTCCCCGGTGGGATGGTGGAAGCTCTCGAGCGGGACTAAATTATGAAATTAGACAAGCACAGATTTTCAAACTATGATCACAAACGTGAAGAAGTGGGGGGGAGGATAGGAATCGGGTCTTCCCTAGTCATTACAGGTCAGGTCAGCATAGTTTGAAAAGATCACAGATGATACGAACATGTTGTTAATGTGAGTCACCGTGTTTCCGGCACTTGCAAGGTCAGCAAACTCTTGGTTCCCCACCTACATCGAACTTCTGAGTGCATTGTTATTGGGATAGAATCTAACGTACTCTGGGAAGCCCGTAAAGGATGGTCTGGAAAGTTACACCAGTGACGTGAAGTGGAAGGTACACCGATTCGATAAGAGATAGAGCGCCACCTTGGGGTCGGAGTAAATTTCGAGCATCATTTCCTTTCAATGTTTCAAACCTAGGCTATGGCCAACCATGGTCACTTTTGTCGCCCCGAACCTCGTTGTGGCATTCTTCACAGCGGCGAGAACATCTGTTGCAGTCCTAAAATCCTGCGTTAGTTCGCGGGGCATATCTAAATAGAAGTGATTAACGCGGCATGCTCGTCTGCAAACCCACTGTGGACTAATACGGAGGGGCTTAATCCAGGGAATAGGAGCGGATTCAAGGGTTCCAAGATAAAGTTGGCGTCCGTGAGTAAAGGGAGACTAAACATAAGCGGAAACCAATTGCGCAGGCATTTTCAGCGACCTACATGTGCTCCGGATCCGTCCCCTGGTGAGAGACGATGACTGTCTCCAAGGTCGGGTCGTACCCAACAAACCAGAATTGGATTACCGTGCCATCGCCCCCGGAGGCAACGGGTTTGAATGTAGGATTCGCAGCGCACGGGACTTGAACATGTAATCAACTGTCGAAATGCGAATGTATAGGGAAACAAAACACACCCCCGCAATTCCACGTCAAGGTTGAAGCTGAAGTGCAATACCCTGCAGATGCGTAGAACGTGTAGGGCCGGAAAGCGGAGATCTGAGCGGTGCTGAGAGTAGTAATTGATTGCCGGACGCTGAGAGGCGGGGCCGCAACAGCAAAAGCTGCAAGAGCCAAGACAATCCCTACGAAACGCGACATTGTGGGGGTGGGGTGACCCAGAAACCGAAGACTGTTGCTAGATTTATAGATGAGAAAAAGGAACGTTCCGAACCGCTCTGATTTAACATACGTACACATGTCACTTTGACATGCAGATTGGAAGACATTCAGGCGTGACGTCCGACATTTCTCTCCCTCCGGGGCGTCCATGGCTCCACAGCATGTCTGCTGACCCCGACCGTGTAGCTATATACAAAGCGCCGATCGAAATGTGCCACGGTGAGGGCGTGCAACCATTGGTCGTAGATAGCACCTTTTCCGAGAGAAGTTCTGGCGTTAGAATGACGCAGAATCATCTAAATCTGTCCTCGAAGCGGCGGCAGTAAATACGCGCAAAATGCGCCTCTAATGCGCTCTAATGTGGATCCAGATATACTCGAGTAGCAATGTTTTTCAGGATGCAAGTGAATAATACCAACTGTAGCTTAATGCTATGGTTGACGCGCCCTTTGTATACTTTGACAAGATTCATAACGAGTTCTACTACCTACACGGACTGGGCTTTGTTGTTTGCCCATGGCCGCGGCGACGCAAGATGCATCTAACTAAGAGATCCAGGCTCGTTTTATTTCAATTTAATTCAGGATCCCTCGTTTTGCCTCCCTCCCTTCTCTTTATTCTCGAGTGCGTCGGGTGCGGTGTTCTGCAAGTGTCTTGCCTATCCCCTCGGCGAAATCGCATCGCACCCCTCGTCTTTGCTCTTGCGCAACCGATGACACGGTTGTTGCATTCCCGGCTCATTTCTCTTTTGTCTTTATGGGAGGGGAGGGGCGGAGCAATTGCCTTTTTGCTCCTTGGACGTTGTCTTCGGCCGTTCGTGTTCTGCGATTGGGCTCGCCCTGCTCTTTCCCTCATAGAGATCGTCCGCATCGCATTCCCCTCTGACCCTGCATTGCATGATTTCCAAGCGTGCGGTTCGAAAAGTATTGGTTCTCTTTGCCTTCTCTTCCACCCCACCCCAGGCGTTCTCTCTTTTTCTCCTTACTTATGTCCCGTCTCCCGTAGCGTTCATATCCGTTCCTTCTCCTTAATGATCATCCGTTCCCAGTAATCGCAATCTCCCAACTCTGCTGCAAACAAGGCCGTATGATCATCCCGCCCACGGTCGTCCTCGCCGCCAACGGGTTCTGCGCCGGCCCCGCTGCTGCCGATGTTGATATCACAGACGCAGACGCAGATGTTCGGCATCCACGCGCCCGGATACGGCTATCCGTGCATAAAACGTGCTGCCCCCCGTACTGGCGCGCCATCCGTGCCCTTACGACGCACAGCGACCGGATGGGAGAGTTGGCAGGGTTCTTCAAGGGTGGGTGGAGAGACGTGCTCACGGAGAGGGGGAATGAAGCAGAAGGCAAAGAAGAAGCGCCAGCCGCAGCCGCGGGGAGGTGGCGGGAAGATGTACTTGTTGCATGTGAGGAGAGGAGGGCGCGCGTGCGGGGGTTCGAGTAGATGGGTGGATAGAATGAATTGATAGCCCGTGGCCGGATTGAGTAGACATATACCTCTCTCGTTACTTAGTTGATTATTCGCAATTGCTTTCCTTTCCTGATGTTTATGGGTTTGGTCTCCTTCCCAACAGACGTCCCGCGAAAGAAAATGTGCTTCCGTTTTTGAGCTGTCAACCGTGACCAAATTTTACAACCCCCCGGGTCTGAGAGGAGGATCTGTTCGAAGGGATACATGCTTGAATCATTTCGCTGTTCTCCACCTGGCTCAGGCTGCAGCTGATCGGATATACAGTAACGCGACCTGTACCGCTAACAAATCGTCGCGGTATCCCGTGCCTAAACACTCGAGAAACGCCTTTCCCAGGAAGTCCGAACTCCAGCGAAGGCAGCGAATCCGCTGCATTCAAGCCAATTACATCCGTTGTACCTAAGCGTGCACACTGAGTCGACATAAGCCACGAGAAAACCCCTTGCCACAGATTCAGGCCACCGCCACAACCTTCCACGTCCTCGCGAACTCCACATTTGTGATATTGAATGGCACGGGACCGCACTCGGGAGCAGGATTGACAGGCGCATCGGGCTGGGTACTTTTCTCGAACTCGACAATCTATCTGCCCGTATATCCCCGGCCCCGCGAAGCAGGACCGCGTCAAGATATTAGTGGGCCAGCCACTGGATAATCCATTCCACTTGGTTTGTTTTTTGTGAATTGGAGTAGGTTTGCCCTTATCTACACCACAGACCCAGTTTCATACCCTAGTAACTCTATCCTGCAGGAAAGAACTCCCCACAGTGCCATAAAAAGGCTCCAATTTTCAAACACTGCTGCATGACCTGCCGGAAAGACTCAAAAAAAAAAAAAAAACTCCCTTGCTGCATTTTCTGTGCATTGCCATCAATGCATACCTCATAAGGGCTCAATTAACAAGTTTCAAGTTCAATGGACTCATATTGGAGTGTCTGCACCCCCAACATTGCCAGGCTGTCTGGAATTTCCAGAAAAATTCGAGTTGTGCTTATATTGTCCGCATTAAAGACCAAATCTGCCAGGAATTTGACATGATCATTTTTGCGCCATTCCGACCTACTCGCGCATATATAAATCATATTTTTGGGTGGTGAACTCACTAAGATCTGAATTATTTCATTGCAGCAGAGGTGAGAGCAGCCGTCAAAAACGGTTCAATCGCTGGGCGGTGCCAAGACTTTTTCGTAGGTTGCTCACGCGCTTCTGATGCGTAATTAACTCACCACGTCCCATACCCTGGCCCACACCAGCGGCCGCCTCATCGCACAACTGCCCACACCTTTCCCCACTGCCGATTAAAGCCGAACTCCGCGCCTCCGATCTCGCCCACAGCCGGCCGGTGCCGGACAGGACCGCGCATTCAGATCGCCCACTCTTGCCCACTACAGTGTCTACTCTCTTTGGACAATGCCCCACACCCGATCCAATCTGCAAACTTCGGATGAAGCCGCCCAGTGGGCTCCTACTTCCGGCCACTCCCGATGAATCCCGCAGCCCACAGCGTTTCGCACCGCCCGCCCACCCTCTTATAACACAGGTACCGCTGCCTTCTTCGACGTGCCAGCCCATTTTCCTGCGCCTTCTGCGCCTTCGATCTCTTCCGCCGTCCGTTATGCGTCGTTCCGACGCGACGCGCTTATTGATTCCGTGCCCGCCACTGTACGTCTTCGCCATCGCCCGGAATCCTCCGCGCCACGGCGTTCTCAATTACGCCGCGGCTATCACGCCCGTCGGCTCCGACGCTCTCTGACTCACACCACCACGACGTGCTCCCCCCTTCATCTATCGTCTTGCAGGGTAATCCTCATCCACTCTAGACCTAAACAACTCTAGCTCGATGACTACACTGTTCACGAAATGCCGCCCTCTCCCTTGAGTCTGCGCGCCCGCTCTCTTCTGCCTTGTTCCTGTTCCTTCCTTGCCCTCTCGATCCACGCTACCTTTGGCTCCCGTCGTCTCAGTACCACTGCCTCGTCATCCTGGATCATCACCCCGTCAGCTTTTTTCATCCTGAGATGAATGAATTAGGATTGGGGATGAATAGGCATTACTTGGTGCGTGCACATTCCGTTTTTCCTTGAACATCCTCGGAGTTTTCCGTTGGATCCTTCTTCCTTCATCCTTCCATACTAGCGCTTTGACCGTTTTCTCATACGTACGCGAACACCGCATACCCTAGGTATTCGTCACCATGCCCCGCTTTGGAAAGAGCAGATTCCTGTTCATCCCGACTTCGTTAAACCCTACGGATCCAATTCAAGGAGGAGGACCGACACAGAGAAACACCTGCATGCGAAAATGAAGGTGCGTGCACATCGCACCTCCCGTTACACTTCCGCTTAACCGTTCCTCCTGGTGCATCTCTGCCTCTCATCCATCCCTCGCACGCCACGTCCTCCTCTGTGATCTTACTAACACTCAATGCCAGCTTTTGAAGGTACCTCACTGGTGACTGGTGCGTCGTATTGTGCAATTAAATTTTTGTCCTTCTGAGACGGCACGTTCATCCACGTGCCCCGCGCGTTCAACCCAATATGTGAAGTGCGTCGCCTCAATACTCTATCTTTCATTTTCCCTCCCCGTGCGCAAACGTTTTCATTTGCCGCTCTAATCCCGACTCCGGCGCGAGCTAGAATATTCTATTGCGCGGGATTTTGTCGCCGTCCACATCGCTCTCAATGCAACAGCAAAAGAGCACCAGCGCTCTTCACTCGAAGCGCGTTCGTCTCGTTTGCTCTTCTGTGAGAGCGCGTGCAATGCCATCAATTGATTCCCTCCACCTATCCAAGTGTTCTTTTATTTCCTGCTGTGGTGTCCTCTCCTTCATTTTCCCTGAAATACCGCCTGGGCTTTCGAATCAATTATCTCGTACACAAAGAAATCCCACTAGATCGCGAATCGGACACTTCGGATTTCTTACGCGCATTGGTACTAGTGAATGTTGAATTCTATGCTTGTTCTCTCGGTACGTTTCCTGCTCGATCCATCATTCATTCTTCGCGCATTCTACACACTCGGATATTATCAATCCATTTTTCTTAGCCATACCCTTGCGTGTCTGCACTGACCATACGGTCAGTGTTCTTTAGTTTGTTCATCCGGTGAGCACCTGACATCCCAATTGGAATGTCTTGTTCTTCCCCATCCACAGGTGCCCAGTTAGTTGAGTTTTTTTACTTTATTTGCCTCCTTTCACAAGTGCTAACTTGATGAGCTAGTCTTGCAGCGTCGATCTTTCACCTATAAAATATCTTGATCATTGTTTTTCAGGGAACTTTGTCTGGTCATAGTTCAATCTCAGAGACAAAGTCCATCCGCTCTCTAGGTGAGCTCTCTGTCTCGATGGTATTCAGTCTGAAACTTCATATTCCCCGGGTCTAGAATTTTGCTGGACCTATCAGGGCATCCTTTCTTTCCGACCATTTAAATCCCTCAGTCGGAGCGAAAACTAGCGCGCTGATGCCACATGTATGACCGTTGTTACAGCATACCTTTCTTCAATTCACCTTTTTTCCCCTGTAGACTTTTGCGGATTCTCATCCTCAATAATCCCCGCCCTCTAACCATAAACTCGTTTCTCTAATTTCTTTCTTTTCCCTACTGAACTCTCGCGGATTCCATGAGTGCAAAAGCCTTGTGTGTTCCGCCTTACAGTTCAGTTACTTCCTTCATTGCATTCTTTTCTCCTTCCTCCCTTGCTCTGTGCAATGATACACCTTGATGCTACCTCTTTATTCTTGTCGGTGGCAACCAGAGAATGGCGCTGACTGCAGGGGAGGATCATTTATGAAGCCACAACCGCGGAGAAGAATTGAAACGGTAGTCTGGCCATGGTGTGTGTGCTGGTAAATCCATTACAGAATTCCTTACCGTCAATATACACTCCGCCTGGTCCTTGATCAACATATCCTTCCTTCTTGCTCTTGCTCCTGCTCCCTCCTACTTCTGTTTTCATGTCCTCCCCCTTCAAGAAGGGAGCCTAGCCCCAGGTTCCTGGTTGGCTGAACCGGAGGTTTAGCTACCCTGGAGAACTTGGATTTCGGCCACTTTTGCTACAAGTACAAACAAAAAAAATTTCATCTGAAATTGGTCATCATTGAAAATCAGAGCAGTAGAGAAGCGCCAAGGAGATTTTGTGAGTCCAAGTGGTAAAAGCCCTTCTGATCCCCATCCCTCTTATTTTCCTGGATTTTTTGGTGGGGCGTACAATTTATTATCCCTCAAAATCTTGCTCGGTTGATGTGTCATTGCTGAACCTTTAGGTTTGGCTAACTACAGTGGGGGACACTCAAAGTCATCTACTCACCTAGCACTTTATATACTTAATAGAGAGCTTAGCTGACTTCAGAATCAGATTCAGCACCTCAAAATAAGCCTAAAACATTTTTTTCGTGAATTTTCCACGAGAGATTATGTATGGCCAAATTTTTGGCAACTTTGAACAGGCTTTTTTTGGGATAACTACTTGTTGAAATTTTTTGGAAAATAGGGCATCATACTCAGCTCATTGAAAGGAGTCTATCCGAATATTTTCGTGATTTTACTATAGATTTTGGGGGTATGGCCAATATTTTTGACATTTATAAAATAAATACCCCTTTATCTCAAGAACGGCTCGTGGGATCAGGCTAAAAAAAATTCACAAGGACCTTCTTTAGGTCTATTTTGTATCCTGATCAACTCTGGGGGCTTACTATAACATTTATAAAATTAGATGACTTTGGGTGTCCCCCACTGTAATTCAAGTGTATGGGTCAAACCCACCATGTGTCGTCGAGAAACACGCCGGAAAAACAAGAGTTAGTCCACATTAGTCCAAGATTGGGATTGTTTGGGCTGTATAGAGGCGGCCCTCACCTCCTAGATGATGTATTTAGAGCAGTAAAGCTTTCCCCAACTTGACTTTGGGTGACAGATGCTCTTTGAAGGGAAATAAATGCGGCGCGGCACTTACCCCTCACGCCGCGGCAATAACACAGCCACCGCCGCGTCAGTGCCGCGGCGGTCGCGATACTTTCACTCAGCCCGATTTTTGTTTACCTGTGATTGATTTACCTCGTTTCACAGCATGAGCAACAACTTCACACATGTCTCGAGCGAGAAAAAGCATCTAGTGCTTAGTCTTGCACAATTGTCACCCAAATCACAATATGACATACTTCAGCCTCGGAATCTGCACCAGTGCAATTGAAAAAATTGTGGTGTAATCAGGTAAATAAGAGGTAAATATAGAAAGTGGAGCGGTTTTTTTTTTCAATGTACTGGGTGTCCAAAGAAGAAAATGCAAAAAGAAATCGGAAATAGAAAAAAAAAAAGAGAGGAGTCGAGAGTGCTTGGTCGAACTCAACTCTAACTTGTACTGATTGTACAGAGATTAAATCCAATTAGTTGCATTGGATGATTGCAGAGGTGAAGGGGGAGCTGCCGAGCTGCAGTGGTGAAGAGGAAGAAGCAGTGAAGCTTTTTGACTTTTGTCCCCACAATGGGTTTCCTTAAAAGGCTACATCAAAAAGTGACCTCCAGAGCTCTGGAGGCATATGCCCAGGTGTTTGTTCCATCATGGCATCAACTACTTCTTCTCCTCTTATCACCACAATGCTGCCACCGCTGCCATCTTTTCTTGCCCACAACCGGAGCCTTTTGCCCTCTTCTATGGAATATGAAACACCCTCCTTCATATTTTCCCTCAAGGATGGCTTTCTTCATGGATTGAACGAGGAATTATGGCATTGAATACCCTTGCCACCTGCTTGCAAGCCCTTTCTCTGCCTTCCCATGCCGATGTGTCCCGTTTCCCCTTCTGACATCCCAATCTTCTCGTTCCCTGTGGCCAACATGTTCTTATGTGTGCTGATGCATCCCGTCGTGTCTGCAATGCCAACCATTGCCCTAGTACCGTACCCACATCTTTCATACCATAGTCCTAGCAAACAACGGTGTAATTTTTGTGATCCTTTCAGGGTCATGTCCTAAGAGCCCCTTTCTTTTCTGAAATCTGCTACTTTGGTTGCCACTTAGGTTGCGAGTATTTGCTTGAAATCGAACAATGCGCTAGAGGCTCCAGAGGTCACGTGAAACAATTCCCGGTAACGTAAGTTACTGGGTCTTATAGGGAGCATGATTTTTCGATTTTGGCCGTGCATCACATTTTTGTCAGCGGTTTTTGCGTCAGGAGTGATCTGTTGATCTTTCCACCAAAAATGCTCGGCTCGATGACTTCGGCAGGTAGGCCGATGGTTGCAATCATAATTCTGCTTAGACTATCGTCTGATTGTGTCGCTCTCCTTAATCCAGCCTTGACCTCAGTACCATCTCGAAAATTCAGGTTTAATGCCTTTGACAAGGTGTGCACACATAGTAGTAGTAGTCCTGCATTTGTTATACTCCAGGAACTGCCCGGAAAACCAGCTGGTCTGATATGGGACACCTCTTTTCAGAGCAGCCATCTGTCTGGTTGAATGAGGGCTGGTGCACCAACCTTACAGGACAGTGGTCCTACTTAATTTACTTGTGTTATAATTAGATGGCTGCACTCTTCCCATAGCCTCCTTTGATTCTCTTCAGGCATGTGCTCTCTCAGGCATCTCAGGCAGCAGCTAGGGATCCCTATATACAGCTACGGCCGTACACTTTACAGGCGTTTACGGTAGGCTACCGGCATGTAACCGTAACCGTAAGGCAGGGGACGCGAGGGTCTTACGGTACGGTACGGCATACATTTACGGTAATTTACGATCTTTACTTGGTCTTTACGGCCATATAAAATTTGAGTACATAACTGTAGGTATCTACGCATTCTGTGCTACAAGGAGGGCGTCCTCAAGGCTTTTCCTCCGAGTCTTCAGACAAAGGTGATGCTTAAGTTTGATTAACTTCAACTGCGGCAATCCACAAGAGTGGTTTGAACCATTCAGCATCAGCCATCTCAAATAGCTCAAGAATGTTTCCACAGTTTAACCTCTCTGCAGAGGACTATTTGGCTCGTTCATCTAGTGCTTGTGTGGCTGAATGGGGGCGGCTTTCATTTTATTTGCATCTTGACATCGAGAATCAACATGCGCACACCCACAACAATTTTGGTGGGAAATAAAATCATGGGTGGAATTACAGGCAGTATAATATGGCCGTAGACATACGGCCTCATATGGTTCTTCTTACAGCCGCCTGTAACCGTATGATGGGCCCCAGAAGGCCTTACGGTACAATATGGCCCAGCCATATAACCATAACCGTAAACCGTCTTGTTCTGTTACAGTGGGGATCCCTAGCAGCACTGGCAGTGTTGGAACTTAAGGGGTTAATAAGGGCAAATTTTGAAGCTAACGCCTTAAGCTTAATTAAGGCTTAATATTAAGGTCATTTTAAGGGTAAAGTTAAGACTGCAATTTTTTCTCTGCTTTGAATGAAAATAACCCAGACCAGCTACTACTCCTCATAATTGTCCCCTGATCCTGACAATTCTCCCTTATCTGGCTCCTCACTAGTGTGTTCAGCTGCCAGGAACTCCATCAATGGTGTCTCATGGTTGAATGTTCCATGGTGACACCACAATGAGTCTGATAATCAACAGGTCATGGTGCATCTTCTCCAAAGAGCTTTTTTTTTTTTTTTAACTCTTTGTTATTTGCCCCGGACTGCGTACAGTACGGTAGGCATACTTCTACTCTAATTTGTATCTACCTGTTTCTATCTAATCGCAATGTGGCATGGGTACTACGGGATAGTGTCCGAGTAGCCCACTTTGGGCTAGCACGAACGAGCGCACCATGCGGGGCGCATTATAAGTGGGGCTGTGGGACCTATTGGGTAGTGTAAGTGGTCACACGCGTAGGGTAAAAGTATAGGCGCCCCGTGGATGGGTGGGCTCTGGTTTTGTAGGATAAGTAATTGGAGAGGTGAATGGATAAATAAATAAATGAGAATGACGGCTGGGGGACGGGCTGCGGGTACGAGTCTGGGTTGCGGGTGGGTCTGTCTGGTTCTAAAGGCACGGGTTGGGGCTGGGGGGGGGCAGCGCGGCTCAGACGGTCGCGTCAGGCGTCGTACTACGGAGCGGTGCGCGGGAAAATTTCCGGTAGCTTGAAGTTAGCTAGGAAGTTGATAGTCTCCCTTGGGGCGGGGCCTGGAGGGCACCGTGTACGGGATGGAAACGGCCGGTGTGGCCGAGATATCGGAAGAGGTGAGGGAGTAGATCAGGCACTCCAAGCAGCTTGGTGAGGACCTCTGTTCGAGGGCCGCCTGCGCGCCTGAGTTCGCGGCGGGCATCGCGGTGGGCAGGGCAATGCAGTAGGTAATGGGTTACGGTCTCGTCGGCGAGGCGGCAGCACGGGCAGACAGCCGAGTCTGCTTTGCCTATTTTGTGGAGATGTCTGGCGAGAGGAATGTGTCCGGTGCGAAGCTGGAGTAGAAGGACGGCTAGACTGCGCGGGAGGCGTTCCGCCAACCCGATGTAAGAGCCATTGGTGAGTTTGGCGTCATACTGCATCGTGCGGGTGTAGCGCGTCGATTTCCCCCAGTCTCGTGCAACATCCCCCTTGAGTTCAGCATTAAACGCCTGCCGGACGGCTGACTTGCTCCACGGGAATTTGCGCCGCAGTAGTTCCGGGAGGTGCTCTGAGGAGCTGCCCTCTCGTGCTGCTCTCTTTGCCTCCTTGTCCGCACGCTCGTTGCCTTCGATGTCAACATGCCCGGGCGCCCAGCGTATGGTGATCCGAGCCTCGGGATGCCGTCTCGCCTGTGCTCGGGCATACTTGTGCCATAGGTCCCAGATCCAGTGGGACGGTGTGGGGGTAACCGCCTGCGTTGCCCGTATGGCAGGTTGGCTGTCGATGATGACAGTGACCGGTCCGCTGAGTTGTGGTTGTTGCCCAAGTAGTAGCATCGCTAAGATGCCTCCCATGTCTTCGCCCTTGAAGACCGTGTGCTCTTCTGCAGAACCCAGACAGAGTCGGAGTGAGCCGACCTCAATGCCATACTCGTAGAGCACCGCAGCAGCGCCAATGCGCCCGTCTATGCCAGATCCGTCAGTGTATACTCTAATCAGGGCTGAGTCTTCATATTCTGCTAAACTTGCTGTCCTCTTCGAGCTCGGTATCTCAACCGCCATACTCGATTCCCAATCCATCTGTACTCTCACCGCCCTAATGTTCTCTATCTTCTTTGGCTATAGTCCAAAGTCGTCCATGAGGTCGTGCAGAGGTGATGAGTGAGTTCTGGGTCGGCGAGTGGCTTCCCGAACGTCTTGGTGTAGGGGGTGTGTGTGTCAGGCAGCGTCGCTAATCGTAATGCCGCACCGAACCGGACTTTCTCCACCAGGCGGGCCACGGGCAGAAGGTTCGCATATATGTCGAGGACTTCTGTTGGGGTGGAGCGGAGTGCTCCGGTGATTGCGAGTGCTGCGCGCCTTTGTACAGTGTGCAGGCTCTTGATTACGGCTCGCTCCCGTTGTCTTGAGTTCGTGGCCCGGTGGTAGAGGCTGAATTTTAGGGGCGTAAGGTAGACATCCGCCGCATATAGCATCCGAGGGACGCAGACGCCAAGATAGAGGCGCCGCAAGAAGCGCGCACTAATCCCTCGTGAGGCCCGAGCGATGCGGGTAAACTGCGCTAGCCAGGCTTGACTTTTGGCTAAGGCTGCCGCTTCCTGGTGATGCCACCGTAGCTCGCGATCAATATGAACTCCAAGCAGCTTGACAGAGTCGGCTGATTTGATCATGTGCGTACCAAGTTTAAGGTTGGAGCGTGGTTCAGGTACCCGTTTGCGGAGCATGAACGGGTGAGCTACCCGCCTGCGCGACATGTCCACCATTTGGTACTTGGCAGGTCCGAATTTGGCGTTGTGGGCCGCTCCCCATTGGTTGATCCCCCTTGGGCGTTGGATGATCTCGCGGATCATGCGGTGGGTGTCGTGGAGGTTGTCTGCCACAGTGATGAGAGTATTGTCATCCACGAAAACAACGGCATGTTCATCGTCGTCCGGCTTGGGGATCTCTGCAAGTTTGCTGTTGTATACACAGTACAGGAACCCGGAGTGGGGGTCTCCCTGATCCAGGCCGTTGTCAATCGGGAAGGCCTCCGATGTGTAGTCCCCAAAAAAGATCCAGCCCGTACGGTTTGCATATCGGCGCCTCACCCAGTCGGTGTGTTCTATGGGGACGCCGCGCATGCGTAGATCATGCACGAGCCGCTCAATGTCAACACTGGGGAAAGCACCTTTGACATCCATGCACAGGATAGTTGCGACCTTGCCCTCCCACCAGGCCTTCTTCACAATGGTCGCCACCTTGTGTAGGGCATCGGTTGTGGACCGCCCTGGTCGTGCCCCATACTGGTTGGCAGGGAAAATCCCTGCCAACTCGGCCTCCGCTACACACTGCATATTTTTGCAAGTGTACAGGAGCCGTGGCAACCCCTTGGTCAGCGCGATTGGACGATGGGCGCCCGGGTCGGCATAGTTGCTCTTCCCAGGCTTGCGCAATACCAGGACGAGTAGCTCGGCCCACCAGTCTGGGAAGTGCGCGAGTTCATCGAGAGAACGATATATTGGTCCTAGAAAAGGTAATAGTAAGTCAGTGCACTTCTTGAACACGCAGTTTGGAGCCGTGTCTGGGTACGTAGCCTTGTAAGGCTTCATCCCATCGATCGCGCGCCGTATGATGGCGTCAGTGACAGGTTTCCAAGGCCAGGCCGGCGGGGGGTAGCCTGGGTTCGGCGGGACCGAGGACGCCGGCATCCTGGCTGGGAAGAATTCCGTTCGCAGCCACTGGGTCTTCTCCTCATTCATGACCGCTGTCTCTTCCACCCGCTTTGTGGTGGGGTGTCTCCCGCTCCAGCATCGGGACCCGCGCTGCTCCTCCATCTGATGGTTCAGCCGATAGGAGCTTGTGTGCATCCCAGACGTCGTGGTCTGTGATACTCTCTAACCACTTTACCCAGCACTGGGCCTTCGCCTCTGCAATCGCCTTGGAATATCCCTTCTCCACCGTGCGGGCCTCCCCATGAGCAGGGTGCTCAGGTGTGAATCGGTGAGTATACGCAATGCGTTCTAGCTTCATCCAAGCCTGCTTGAGTTCACGTAGGGCGGGAAGGAACCATCGTTTCTTGTATGGCGTGGGAGTCGACATTTTTACCGTCGCACGGGTGATAGCCTGGATGGCGTCCTCGAGTTGTCGGATGGCGTGCTCGACGTCCTCCATTGTGGTGTACCGGTCGGGTTGATCCATCGCTTCCAAAAGCTTCGCTAGGTGGTCGCGATAATCCTTCCAAATTGCACAGCGGAAGAGTGGCTGCGGAACGTGCTGGGTGACGGGTGTTGCTAGGTCGAGAACCTGTATGATGGGTATGTGGTCAGTCTTTACTGGCTTCAAGTCCGGGGGGGTCTCGCAGCTGATGTAGGACAACAGTAGCGTTGGTGAGCAAAACACATTATCGACCCGTGTGAAATTGCCCGTGGAGAAGGATCGCAAGGTCGCAATTCCCTTGGGCAGCGTGATCTTCATAGCGTAGCGGGCAAGCAGGGCGAGCAGGGGCTGTGCCAGTTCCAGGTTGCGGGTAGTGAACAGGTGGTGGTTCCGCAGTTCGTCCCACAGCGGGTGGTGGCGATTGAAATCGCCGGCCCAGATGTATCGCAGCGGCAGAGCGCTGCAGTGGTCTGCGGCAGCGCCCGGGCTGCGCAGGTAAGCCCGCAAGACGTCCAGCGCCTCGTTATGATTACAGTTGTTATATATGTTGATAATGCGGATTGTGCCAAATGTTCCGTACAATTCGACCGCCGTGATGTCGGGTGAGGGGATCAGCACCGGTTTCCAAGTCGAAGAAGGGATGCGTGCATTAACGAATATCACTGAGCACGTGGCTCATTGGTTTGCAGCGTGTCCCGGAGGGTAGACAGAAACCCAATTGCAGCCAGCACGCGAGATTCCTCAAAAGTCGATATGGGGTTCCTGAAGCAGGGCGATGTCGAACCGGTTTCGTCCTAGAGAATGCAGAAAGTCAAGTTGGGCATCGAGCGATTTATTAAGGTTCTGCCCCCCAGATGTGGAGCTTGCGCCCCCGCTGCACCTCCTGTGCGGTGTCAGACATTGCTGTCGTCCACCGCTGTCGGGGCCGCCTGCACAGTTGAGTTTACCATCGCCTCAATTGCCGCGTCATCATCATCCTCCTCCAAAGGCGGCACCTCTGGTAGGGTAGGCATGCTCGCTGGGACCGCAGCAAGAGCGTCCTCCACTTCTTGGCTCCACGATGCCATGGGTTTCCGCGTGGCAGCTGCCGCGAGGGTCTTCGCCTTTCGCTTCTCCCTCGCCTCCCTGAGTGCTTTGTCCCTCTCGGACTCGGGTTCTTCATCGTCTTCACCATTTTGAATTTGTGCAGCTCTATCCGGGTGTACAAAGACTCCTGACGAGGTTTGTGCCATGTCGTCGAGGGTCCGCTGGTGTGAGCTCGAGTTGCTGGTCTGTGTCACCGGCTCTCGGATCGCGGCTGCCACATGGGAAGGTGGGCCCGGTCCCTTGCCCACCCGAGCTGGGGCCGGGCGCCTCATCATCGGCATCGAGCGTGCAGGGAGCGCCTGCTTGAGCTCTTCATGCGTCACCCAGGTCTTGGGGTCGTCTGCTACAAGGAAGTACAGGTGTCTTGCTTCAGGATTACGTTCTAGCGCAAATTGCAGCTTATCCTGGAATACAGGGCACGAGCAGTCTGCCGCCCCGTGGCCCTCATATGGTCTACCAGTGTTCTTGCAGTTTGCACAAGCTCGCCGGGCTTCCGGGGCCCTGCAATCGGCCGTGCGGTGCATCTCACCACACCTCACGCACACATCGTGTATGGACCGACATGTCGCTGCAATGTGATTCTGCCCAATCCCCTGGCACTTTAGGCACCGGATGGGGTCGGTCAGTAGCTTGAAACCAAACACTTTCCTTCCCTCTACCCAGAAGCCCTCTGAGATAATGGTGTTCGCTACAGCATCGTCCGTGAGGCTGAATATGGTGTGTGCAACGCGTTGTCCTTCTCGGTGTCGCTGCACCGGCTTAATCCACCTCGCTTTAGCGAGTGCGCCGCGCGGGAGGCTATTCTCGTCCTCGAGCACTCGCATCGCGCCGTCCCGCTCCGGATCGAAAGAAACTGGGACGTACTCAACTCGTATGTTCGTAAATCTTTCCTTGAAAACCGATGTGCCCCCCATCTCACGAAGGAAGGCCTCAATGTTGGCCTTGAGCCATGCAGCCGCTGCACTAGTGTTCATGTGTAGCAGCACTGAGCCGCTGTGTTGACGCTCGGCCCCCAGAAACTTTGCATCAGCAGGTGGGTCGGGGGCGCCTGCCTGCCTCATCAAAACAGCCGCCATCCTAGCTTTCTCTAAGATCTCTTTGTCCGTGAGTCCCGTGAGCCAGTGTTCCACCACCAGCGCACGCTCAATTAGAATCTGGCGCTTGCGTGCCATCGCGTTGGCCAGGGCCGCCAGCTGTGCTGGTGAGAGCGCTGCCCAAGCGGCTGCCGTCGCGTACGAGTTCGTCTGGTCCATTGTCGCCTCCGCCAAAGGGGCAGGAGGTACCGTGGCACGCAGCGTCGAGCTAGTTGGCTGCGCGTGCTGTGGGAGCTCCCCTAGCTCATCCTCCAGTCTGGACGTGATGACCCTGATGTCTGCCGCCTGCTCCGCTACCGTGTTGGTGAGTAGGACAGCGGCTTCATGCAGCGCCGTCGCCGCAAGCCCCTCGCCTTCCATGGGCTCGCGCGTATCTTTAACGAGGGACAAAACATAAAACTGTATTAGGTTTGCTTAAACAATGGGCATTCCAATGCAAAACAGGGTTTGAAATTTGTTCTGTTTAAACAGAGACTGGGCAGCGCTGTTGTGGTCAAAAATAGGTTTGAACACAGTTTAATCAAAACATTGATCAAGTTCAACACAAAACCAGTTTCTGTTTAAACTCAGGAAAAGCTAGAAATTGCGAAGTGCGAGAATCGAACTCAGAACCCCCAGGTGTTGAGGAGGAGAGTCTCGAGCATCAACCACTTCTCCATGGAAGACATGGTGAAGCCATCATTTTGATGATCAAAAGCAGTACAGAAACTGGAACTGACTTAGTCATTTCAGAACTTGAGATAATACACACTCTGACCCAACATAATCTTTAGCTACAGCTGGTAAACATTGCATGGCACATACTGTGCAAAAAAGTCTTCAAATGTTTACATGTCAAACCTATGTGCAACCTGACTAATTGAGCATGAAATTTGAATGATGTATCTAGACTTTTGGACAACATACCTAATTCCAATCTTCATCGAGCTCTGGATAACTCAAATTGGGTCCAGTTATCGTTGTTGTTTTGACCATCAAAATGATTATTTTATTATGTCTTCTGTGGAGAAGTGGTTAATCCTCGAGACTCTCCTCCTCAACACCTGGAGGTCCTAAGTTCGATTCTCGCACTTCGCAATTTCTAGCTTTCCCGAGTTTAAACTGGTTTAAACAGAAACTGGTTTTGTGTTGAACTTGATCAATGTTTTGATTAAACTGTGTTCAAACCTATTTTTGACCACAACAGCGCTGCCCAGTCTCTGTTTAAACAGAACAAATTTCAAACCCTGTTTTGCATTGGAATGCCCATTGTTTAAGCAAACCTAATATAGTTACTGACAAAACCTCACGCACGTCGGCCGCCACGTCCCCAAGGACGAGGTCGGTGCGCTGGAGGTCTAACGCCACGGCTACGGCCTGGAGGGCATCCGCGGCGATCGCCTGGTTGGTGGGCAGGTGTGCCGCAACGCGCAGAACAACAAAAGAGAGCATTTTAAGTGAAGGGCCCGCACCTGAGTCCCCGTTCATATAGCCCTTCAATGCGAGCTCCCCCCTGTACTTCCTTTAAAGTCCATTCTTCCCACTTGTGATTGCTGGTGCTTAGGGTGTAGAGGTCGCTCTTCGTCATCTTCCCATAGGCTTTTTCTGCATCTATACTGGAACGCGTTATGCGCAGGTCGCCGGCTTTAGTCGCTGGTGATGTGGCTGGTGTATCTGTCGTGTTCGTCTTCGGAGTGCTACTGGTGGGCACGCTAGTGGCTCTATTGCTCATGGCTGTAGTAGTCGATAGTATTGAAGATGTGAGAGAAAAGCTAAAGGACCGCAACGCGTCCCGATGCCTAGATTCCGAGGGCGATCTCGAAGCTCTGATCGGGACCACGTGGTGGTTTGTTGCCAAGAGAGATCCTCCAAAGAGCTTCAACAAGGGAAGAAGAAGCCAATTTTCGCTTTTTAGCAGGTTTGAGGATGTGACATATGGATGAAGAGCAGAAGGAGATATTCCGCAAATGTTACATAATGGCCATCATTAACCCTTAATTAAGACTTAAGACTGTTGAGGATTGATTTGAAGGGTTAATATTAAGGGCATCTTAACCCTTAACTTAAGTTAAGGGTTAAGCCTTAAGTCCAACACTGAGCAGCAGCACCCAATTGTTATTCCTTCAGAATAAGGTCAGTAGGTAAGTAGGTATTACACCGTGCAATAAAAATAATAAGATTTCAAGGATACAGTGGTGCTCAATATCTGTGCACCATGGTAGTTCACCATATTGGGGCTAGAGACTGACTCCAGACAACTTGTGGAGGGGAAGAATAGACAGGCAGAAGGTTTTCTGACCACTTTTTGAATTTCCAAAAAAGGAAATTCCCACTCAATTCCTGATTTTTCTGAACCTTCCAGGAACCAAGGGTTTTTCAAGGGACCGTGAGAAGAAACTGAGTATATACCATGAAAGGGCTTGCTAAATGGAGCAATCACACATTTTGAATTGTGTGATTTGATACACCCAATCTCTTGAAAAGTAGGTGACAAGTTGGCCATTTTGACCTGAAATGTGCAAAATTTTACTCGAAAATGGCCAACTTGTGGCCTACCTTTTAAGGCATTGGCTGTATCAAATCACTCAGTTCAAAATGTGAATATGGTCTATTTAGCAAGCCCTTTCATGGTATGTACTCAGTTTCTTCCCAGGGTCCCTTGAAAAACATTTGGTTCCTGGAGAGGTCAGAAAATCAGGAATTGTGTAAGAATTTCCTTTTTAGAAATTCAAAATGTCCTCAGGAAGCTTTCCATACATCCATTTTTTATGTCTATGACTTGTCCCAAGCCATCTGCTATCCTCTATGTGTTGAACCACCATGGTGCACATAAATTAAGCACCACTGTACTACATGTACATTGTACTAAGGATCATCATCCCAACTGTGTCAAATTTGGCAGTACTTAGCAATATCTCCATTAATGATTTGTGCAATTCAATCATGGCTGGGGAGCTTGTGCATTCTATGACGCATAGTCAGGAGTTCCGAAAGTCCCATAACCCCTCATTTGAATATTCCCAGTGAGATGTCCGAATTTATAGAGGCATAATTCTGGTTTCGGCAGAAAGCGGTTTTTAAGTGCAAGTGGACATTCAGAGTAATATCCATGTATCTCTCTCATCTTGATTATTGTTCAGGACTGGTGCAGGAGATGGCTGGGATTTTTCCAGTCTTTGTCTCCTTCCAAGCATTGTGATCTGCACATGATGCAGCACATTGTCACCGCTTGCCTGTCTGCGAGGTAGACTGGTGGTCCACAGGAAGAGATACAGGCCCAGTACAAGTCCTGATGTCAACTGAATGCAGTTACATGTTGGAGTAAAGGTGAGGAGACAAAGATCGAAAAAATCAATGATTCAAAGGTGTGTGTGCCAATGGAATTGGTGACCTACAGGGCCACTTCGCAACAATGATGTTGATCTTCAATACAATTCGGATGGGCTTTGCTTCCTACACGGTGAAACATGATAATTGTCGGCCATCTTTGTTGCTGTCTTGAATCTTGTTCCCAGGTGTATAAGTGTATTCAAAATAGATTTCCTCTTTAGACTTTGAGCTAGTGAACTTATGCCATAATGAGAGTGGGTCTAGATCGGCCTATTTTGTTGTGTAATAGATTCCCCCTTGCATTGGTTCGATCCAGCCTGCACCTACTTTGTCTCTGTTTCATGTTTTTAGTTAACTGGAAATTAATGCCAATGACATTGATTCAATGGCCTCTCCCCAAATTCAACGTAAATTCTAAATAGAAGTGGACAAGGAGCACATCCTTGACTTGTGACTGAATGTCCTTCTATTAAACACAACTTTTAATAATGTTATCTATCAGTCTTGCTGCGTGTGAGTGATGGTTAGAGGTATGTAGTCTGTTGTTCCATCAGGGTATAACAGTTCAGGAACGGTTGATATCCTCGCCTCGCACTACATGGATAAGTTCGGTGTTGATAATGAACACCTGTGGAGCACTCAGCCAAAGCATGCCCCTGAGACTCGGTCCACGGACCTAAGCGCTGGCTTGACTCCAAGAAATCAACCCTAGATTTATTGCCGTCTTTCTGACGGTGAGGCTATGATTGCGATCGGGAATGGTTCCGATGGTCTGGCCTCCTACATTACAGTTGGGGCCGACATGCACTGAAATGTCTTCATCTATACTCCACATGTTAGTTGCCTGGATTTGCCGTCAGTGTAGCCTTGTGCGACTGAAATTACTCACCAAATCTGCTAAACCTTTGCTGGCGTCACATTCAATTCCAACCAACTGAATTCTCTGCTCCGAAAAATGTCTTTGGAAGTAATCTTTGCTCCAGCCCAGCGCTGACCAGTCAGGACATTTGACAGTCAATATTCGGCAGAGATGATTGGGGTCTCCGCTGGAGACCAACGAGCGAAGTTCTCCAAACATGGTCGCATAAAAGCAGATCCCATTCGTGATATCAGCTTGTCGCTGGGTTCTGGAAGGAGTCAGATGAACTGAACATAGGTAGGGGCCTAAACTGCTCACATATCATCATACAGTGCATCTCCTCTCGCATCAAGCATGTCTATCATATAGCTCAGCCAGATTGCAGAAGTCATGGATGATGCGTGTATAGAGGAGCATAGATGGGATTCTGGCTGAGGTGACGATTCGCGTCCAAGTGGGCTTTTATGACGGTTCTGAGCTCCTTGGTGGTTGACATAGCACTGACATCGATGTGGAGTTGCTTGGCAGCAGTATAAAGCTGCAGACTGCTGGCTTTGCTGAGGCGCTCGGTAAATGTGTGGGAGCTCATTGTCTGAGAGTGTGGTCAACGTTCTGTCCTTCACAAATTCGCTGGATATGGGGAGTTCATGCTCCTGTCTTCAACATCCTTGATACCCTGATGTCAAAATCGGAGGATGGTGACTGCAGCCGCAGTTGACAGTTCTCTTGATTGATGGCCTTTGTCAGCCCCTATATATTTTCATTGCACTAAGTTCACTCTCCTGGTGTCCATTTGTCTAGGTATGTTTCTCATCGTCACCAAAATCAAAGCCTTCCCAAATGTAGTCCTCATCCCTTCCTGTAACGCTTTTCCCAGTTTGAGCATCTGACTTTTTCACCAGCCCGATGTTGATTGCATCCAAAAGTTCAATTTCCAACGCGTTGTCACAGATTGGAGGTTCCAACATCTTGGTGCCACAAAAAGAGCAGAGTCTTTTCCGCTGGCAATCCACTCATAAAGACATGCATAACAAAAAGCATGCATACACAAAGCGCTGTGGTTTCCTCAGTTCTGTCCCACACATTGAGACTGTGGCTCACTGCACTGGCATATACAAAATTTGCAAGCATCAGCAGCACGATAGCCGTTGATTCACGACTCATAAAACAATGAATTTCCGAAAGTTTTTGATGATAGATTGGTTGCGAATGCACCTTTGATTGCATCTTCGCTGGGTGGAACACTGCTCGTATTACTCCAGTCGCCCTTGTGGTCCCTCAGGTACATCCAGTAGTCGAGGTCCACAGGCTTGGCCTGAGATCCGATATCTGCATCAATGGGATACCAGTTTGTGCCTTCAAATAAACGATAGAACGGTGTCAGATTTGCGGACATGGTTGGGAGGCAGTGGGGGTTTATCTTAATGTTTTGCATTTTGAGGAAATATTCTGTGTGTTTTATTGTGCAGTTGGAACTCAAACAGAGTGCTCATCAATCAGTCAATCTTGGCACAAGGCATTCCATTTAGCTCTGCGAATCATCTCGGCAGTTTTTTTGGGGGGTTACCTAGAGACCAATGCTTATTAACTCAATAATCTGGAAATGAAACCATGAAACTGATTTCCGTAGTTCCACAAACAAAACCGAATAACATCCATTTGTGAAAGATTGCAGATGTTACCATCCATCCGTAGAAGGAAAGGTACAATTCCTAGACTCAAATCATCGCCAGCATTGGCTAAACAATTTCCCGTTAGCTTGGAGACGTTTGGCGCAATCACCGCTCTTTATGCGGCTCTTTCTCCTTCCAGAGTGGCTGTCCACCTGGGTTCTTCAGCCTTTGATGAAATCACTGATCACCGCTTTGATTTGGTAACTTTGTTTCCTATTACAGATGGTACTTCGCACCATCCTAGCATCACTCAATTTTTGGAACTCGTTCTTCAGAGTCTGAAGATGCTTCAAAAATTACTTGGACACGGAAACCCGTCAAAACTGACGCCCAAGAAGAAGATCACTGATCACTGCTTTGATTCAACAACTCCGTTTCCTATTACAGACGAGACTTTGCACCCATCCTAGCATCGCTCAATTCCAGGGACCTGTTCTTTAGAGTCTGAGGATGCTTCAAAAATCGTTTCAACACTGAAACTTACCAAAACTGACATTCAACAAGAAGCTTTGATTTGACAACTGTGTTTCCTATTACAGACAGGACTTTGCACCATCGTAGCATCGCTCAATTCCAGGGACCCGTTCTTTAGAGTCTGAGAAAGCTTCAAAAATTGTTTCGACATTGAAACCCGCCAAAACTGACCATTGTCTGTATCCAGACGCTGAAAGGTGATGCCAACAAATGCTGTTGATCTTAGCTGGACAGCCACTTGGGTAAATACCACCAACTTGGCGATCGAAAGCAAAAAAAAAGGGAACAACAGCATAAGCATGAGTTTCTGCCGAGCGAAGCTGCGGCCCTCTACCCCAAGTAAAATCTTCGGAAACTCCGGTAGCTGTCCGCCTGTTCGAGGCACCAGGAGAACCGCGATAACCACGGAGTAAAATAAGCTGAGTGACGCCGTCCCGTCGACGGGCACGGCCGTCGGTTTGACGGGTCCTGGCTGGTCCTGGACGGGAACACGCGACGGCCGTCATTTTGCTTGTCGGAATGTGGCCTAAAATGTGTATTAGGCTTACATTTGCGTGAATCTCTCCCAAAGGCCATCACATCAGTCTATGCCGTGTTTTTAGGACCCGTCTACGCGTCGACGGCCGTTTTTGACGGGAACGGCCGTCAAAGCACAGTCAAAGGGCCCTCCAGGACGGGTCAGGATACCCGTCGAGCCGTCCCGTCGAACCGTCGCGACGGCCGCACGGGTGTGTAGCCCTAATCAGTGTCGAAAAGTACCACCAAGGCACCGGGTTTCTGGATCCCGTCTCAAGCGGCAATTCTTTAGGAGCTTTCGCCGTGCCAGGGACTGAATGTCGGATTCTTAGAATAGATCTACTCTGGCCCTTCGACCTCGGAGCATACCTGTGCCTGGACCCGCGACCCGTGCTCTTCCTTAGCCATCGAACGACATTCGGATCCGATGCCACGGACATACCTCTCGCATTTAAAAGTTGGGGATCGTCCTTCAAGTTTATTCAGCTCGAAGTCCTCTAGCAAATCCAGCAAATCCACTAAATCATCTCCACATACTCCAAGTCATCCGCTTGATTACAAGTGCGTCCAGACAATCTCCTTTCGCTAGTTGTCAAATACTAAACTTGGGCCGCAGTGTCACTCCGCATGGGTCTTGAAACCGAGGTGCAGCAGGTGTATCTCACTTTCAAACGTACCGACCGCCACCCTCCGACCGACCCGTCCTTCTGGCCCGAACCAGTCGCTGGGGTCAAGATCGAGGACACCATGATCATGCACAATCCAATCCTCGTTCCGGACATCCCGAATCCAGCAGTGACGTTCCCGAACATCGGTGGGATCAACTGGGACGCCGATTGGGGATTTATCGTCGTTGGAGACAGTTTCTCGAGAGGTATCGAGCCCATTGGAGGGGTCAATACGGCATATTCGAGGTGTATGCTAGAGCTCGGACATGCGGCCAACTTCACTCACGAAGATGCGCATTGGGCATTTGCACGTCGAGCGGCGAGAGTTTTCCATCAGGTGAGCTCACTTACAGTAATGACTGGGTGAATATTGATGTCCGTTTGGCCAGGCCATGCTGAAGTTCAGCACCTCCAGCGCCGCCGTGCCTGACGCCACCGGAAGCGAAGTCTTCTTCGACGGCGGCAGGAAATGGTACCCTCTGCATAACTTCATCACCTATTATAATGCCCAGATCGTCGAGGAGCTTAGGAGAGCCGGTTCTCCCTTTCCCGCGAATAAGTGGCAGCTTCGCATCAGTCCCAGCCTCAACACCATTATTACCGGAGGCGGTCCAATCGCCGGCACCTGGCAGCCATATATTCAAGTCGAGGACTCAGCATGGACGGATACGCAGGTTAACTACGAGATCGACTTAGAGTTCCTTTACACGAACCAGGACTTATGGTTCAAAATGTGGCAGAATACATGGTTCACTACCGCTGTGAGTGTGCGGAAGACACCTCCCTCTCCCACTTACCAATGCTAAACTTACCAGTCCTTTGTTTTCGCTGGCACCCTCGACCCACCGAATGGACATAAGTCTCCGTGAGACACTTCGCCGTGGCCCCATCCATTCGAAGCTAACATTTATCTCCACGCAGCGCTAACATGGAGGCTGAGGTATATCGGAATCAGCTCACGGTTGCGCTGTGGAAACTTGCCAAGAAGAAGGCAGACGAATTTTTCACCACTCCCGGTTGCAATCTCGTGGTTAGCGCCGTCCCTGGCTATGTTAACCAGACGCAGTATACCCAAATTAAAGTCCGTAAATCATCGATTCCTACCCTTAGCCCTCTCATTCAATCTCGCTCAGGCGCTTGTAATGTACATCTTCGCCTTTGGTGCCATATCGCCCGTCCTAGAAAGTGGGACTTACAAAGGTTCTTACTCGCAATTCTCCAAAACGTCTCCCGCATCCATCGCCCGTGCCATTCACTGGCCCGGCTTACAAGAACACTTCACATCCCGTGCTGCTATCGACGCCTCCAACGCCGCATTCGCTGCGCTGCGCACCTATGCCAACGTCTACGAACAAATGCCTCCCGGCTCGGCGTACAACACCGCCGGCTTGCCAAACTACAACAGTGCGCACGACAAGATCTTCGAGCCCATTCCCGCTGCACCCCCAGTCCACCCTAACCCATATCTCCCGGACTTTGCCGCTATGTGGCTCAACACCTTTAACCAGGCTGGGGCCGTCGCTCAGGCGAACAACTTCGGGTACCAGTCGGCAGCTCCTTTCAATTGCTACTGGGCGTTTGCCCACACGGCGAAAGAGGCGACGGTGTACAACGGCAATAAGATAAAGATCTTGATGGAGAGTCGTTTCAGTCACAACCGACTGAACATCGGTGAGTTCTGAATCTATTGTTCCTCCAGAATCTGAATGACACATCGTCTTCAGGATTTAACCCCACTTGCGTCAATGCGGCGTTCCCCCTCGCGTACAATTCCATCTTAGCTCTGTCAGACGTGGCTGACAAGGCCTCGATTACACAACGGATGGCTACGCAACTTCCAGAGGTCATTGGAAGTCAAACGGAACGCGCCAATCTGGTTCGGGATCTGGCAGCTGCCCAGGCGAAAGGAGTCCATTAGGTGGTGATATTACATAAGATTGCGTCATAAATCGGACATAAAGTTTGTATGATAGGAGAACAAAGATCATTTGTCATTATCCTCCAACTTCCTCGCGTATCGCTTGTTAAGACAGATGAGATGGTTAATGGTATCATTCTTACCAGTACTTACTGCGTTCAGCCCGGTGATACGCGGCGAAGCTATCCACCGCTGAAAATCGCATAATTCTACACTTTTAGAACTATTCGAGTGTCAACTAAGAGCTAGTATTGGTTCCAGAATAGCTAGCTAAGGTTCGCGTAGCACTTGAATAACAAGAGGATAACACCTCAAGTTGTTTTGCATGGTCCCAAGTCTACTAAGATACTGTACTATTAAGACCAAGGGTTCACTGGGTGTCACCCGTCACCTACAGTGTTCATTTTCTAAGGTGTTCATTTCTTGGCAATCATGGGAAAATTACCATTTTTGGATATCCGGCAACTGCCGGACTAGAAATTTCGGTGTTTTCGAGCATTTTTGGCTCGCAAAATTGCACCGTCACCATCACCTGGGCCAAAAGTGTTCAGTTCATTAGGCCGCGTCACGCGTCACCTGAACACTTGGTCTTAATAGTACAGTAGAGACGGGGCAGATAACCTACAAATACCTATGGAAATGCCCTTATTCAACTAAGTTGGACTTGTCCATTCATAATATTTGTATTGGCCTGAATAGCAATTCAGGCAACAACGGAAACCCATTGAGATCGTGGCAGAGACGGCTAGTGGCGTCCCGAGCAGACCGAGCTACTCCGGTTATATCCGAGCGTCGATCCGTAGATTCCCGCTACCGTAAGGTACGGGTCTTTTTTTTTTTTGTTTTTTTGGAGTGTTTGGGATAATGACACTCAGTCTGCAGAAGCATTCCAAGCTCATCCGCTTGTGTTGCTGGTTGTTCACCAGTCGTTGCCAGGGAAAAAACTCCAGGAGGAAATGTCATTACACACAATTCTAACCAGTGTGGGACTCCGGCCTCAAAGCCCATTTCTGTCATGTATGGGCCGCATACCCACTAAAACCCCCTCGTGTGTCCAGTCATCTGGCAATGAGGCCTCATTCATAAGTAAACCGCTCCAGGTGTTAAGAACTGACTGTTTGTTCAAAGCAAGCGGTCCAAATTTAATCTTATTTGTCAGGAGACGGTCACGGCGCAGAGCCCGATTAATAGCCGCCAACCATTGGTTGTAGATCTCATTCTCACCTACGGTCCTCCCCGGCGCCGTAATTATTC
Organism: Mycena venus; assembly: GCA_014462655.1. NCBI lineage: Eukaryota > Fungi > Basidiomycota > Agaricomycetes > Agaricales > Mycenaceae > Glaucomycena > Glaucomycena venus. The sequence continues at coordinate 532,050 of JACAZI010000028.1, forward strand.
GGGTTGTGCGGAGGTTCCAAATTTGATGCCATGCAACGGAGATCAGAATAGCAAATAACCTCCCTTTGACTAGGAGAATGGCGCCCTTATCAGACTTGAATCTTACTAGATTGCACCCTAAAAGTAAACCCCAGTTCAGCTTGGGCCACAGAGTGTATCTCATTGACCACAGTTGTCGGGTCAAAATCCAGATCAATTTTTGTCCTTGTGCGTTATGTTCCAGAGCGATGTGTTCAAGAGTTCAGGGACTTTGGCAGAGGATGGATCCTATATGTTACAGATAGTACACTTCGGGTTTGCAACGTTTCAGGCTCGTGTGGGCATAGAGATATTACAGAACTCATTATATCCCCGGCAAAAGGAGGAGACAGGGCTTGGAAAGAACGAGAAAATCATTGACGAACCACTGCAAGAAAACCATTTAGAGGCATACCCGGAGCACCGACAAAATTTGGAGCAGACAGGTGGGATTCAAGTGCCGCTTGCAACCCCAAATCGCCGGAGGGAAGGATACTATAGGACGAAGAGCCGTGAAGTCGTTGAGTTTGTTGTGATGGCGCAGACGAATATGCTGCACAGTTCGGAGAGCAGAATTGGCCCAGTGAGCGGCACACGATGCGTTACTAGAGAGCCCAGTTCCTAATAAGCGCCGAGTACAGAGAGGTTCAAGGCCGCGCAGTACTGGAGTATCATAGAGTCGATTTGGAGTGAACTCAAACGAGTATCGAAAATAAGGGAGGCTAGTGCCCACACAAGGGGGTGCCAAGAATAAAATTTTGTACACATCAGGAAGGGGGGGGGGTCCAGGGTTGGCTGAAAAAATTTTGTAGTGTATGTTACAAAAGGCTTCAAAAGGGCCAATAATGCCTTCAGGAGATGCCAGAAGGGATATTGGATGCTTGAAGAAGTGTCTAGCACAATACCTGGCTTCTGAACCTCATGTTCAGCACTCAAGCTGAGTGTAACAGGTTGTGAGCACAACTAGAGCACAGGGATTTTTTTTTCTTTGAAAAAAATCAGAAACTTCTCAAAAAGGCTTATGAGTCACCATATCCCATGTAGAATATAAATAACCATGCTCAAAGTAGAGATAAGTGGTGGAATTCAGCCTGGAAAGCAGCACTGCAACTCGGACAAACCGGCCCGGCTCTAGGGGTGGGAACTATCTTCCCAATATGGAAGGAGAGGGGGGGGGGGGTCAGCTCAGGGTTGAAAAAATCTTTTCAACCCGATATCCGATTTTCGAATGTTGAAACCCCCTTGTGCCCACAGTTGAACAAATTCCGTAGTTGTCTCTATTTATGGCCGTCACACAGATTCGACACTAAGAACGCGTCTGATGTAAATAGTAGCCAGTGATCGCAAATGAAGGTGGCAGCACCACGGCGCCGATAGTGGTATCGGTACGGGTGGAGAATGGGAGCACGAGAGACCAACGTGTTTGAAGAAAGGAAACCAGTCCACAATAGTACGCGCTGGTGGGGCGATGAGTAGCTCTCTGCCAAGGCTTGGTAGTTCCTGGTAGCACTTGCAGGGAGGCTCAGTAGCTCCTGGTAGCCGTGGCGTGTACGATTCGTAGCCGTTGATAGCACATAATAGCTCAGCATATCTCGTGGTAGGCGTCAAAAAAAGATGATTATTTTCGGTCCAACATCGGGTTGAGTGGAAGAAATCAAGGTATATTATTGTCCTGTGCGGCGTACATCAAATGGTCATGGTCATATTATAGCATACACCACATGGTTATATCTGAAGATTCGAGGTTATAAACTAGAAAATGGATGTAGCGGCAACTGACATTTTCTACGATACTGATGTAGTTTTGTCAACGAATCCAACGAAGGATAGTTCCTAAAGAAAATTTCGGAAAAGAGCCGGCGATGCAAGTGCAAGGTCACATACCGTAATGATCTTGATCGAGGTCGGAATACAATGGGAAGAAAACAAAGGTTTGGGATTGAAACGTAGAGAGGAGAACCGAGCATTTCATGTGAGAATCTGATTGAAGGTCATACGCGAAGGTTTGCGGTGACTTCACGCCACATTTGCGCTGCAGCGTACCCGGAGGAACGAACTTGAAGATGTGGGTAACAAATCTTCTTGAACAGGGATTCCAAATAGGATTTGCAGGAGGATACAGGTTCTAAATAAGTACCAAAAGTCGACTTGAGTCGATTTGAATGACTTGACTTGACTTGACTTGGACCGAAAAAGTCAAGTCAAAGTCGAGTCAAATTCCGACTTGTCGTGACTTGCCAAGTCGAAACTCGACTTTTCAAGTCGCGGCAACATTAGGTCACGCACCCCTATGTCGATGTCGAACTTTGGTTGCAGTCACGCGTCACGATGGCCCTTGTCGAACCTGCTGCTGGTCACGGCGTCGCCAAAATCGCCTGAATGACGCAAAAAAGCGAAAATTTCGGTGGAAATGTCGAAATTTGGGGGGTGTCACGCCAAATTTTGGCCGGTGTCGAAATGTCGAACTTGAAAAAGGGGTCACGCGTCACCCCCCCCTGTCGATTTGAATGAAAAACCCCAGTATAACAGTCAGAATGACAAGCATCGACATCTCGAAACACATGTGTCAACCTTTCATAGTCTTTTAAGGGCGGCTTGACAGATTACAACAGTCGAAACGACAAGCATCGGCATCTCGAAACACATATGTGTCAACCTTTAATAGTCTTTTAAGAGCGGCTTGACAGATTACAACAGCCAAAAACGACATGTGCCGACATCGAAGCGGAAAATGTACTTTACAGTTTCGAGCTTTAAAATGGAGAACAGTGTCCCTGAACAGGCCCTGCCCCTACCATGAATGCATTCTTGGCGCACGTCGGAACTGTCGCTGTATTGTTAGGGGATGCATGCGCCCAAGGTGCGTCCTTGCGCACCGTACTTCGCTCTAACTTACGCTGGGCACATCATAGTGATGCTTCCAACGCTTCCAACTCTGACGGGAGCGACGTGGATTTACAACACCACTAGCGCAACCACAAGCGCACCTGCCGGAACCATGGCGTTCCGCCGCACATTCACACTGGCTGCCGGGAAGACTACAGCAAGCGTCATGGCCGTGATGACGGCGGACAACCTCTTCACACTGTGGATCGGAGGCTCGCAGGTTGGATCGTCTCCGAATGACGCGAACGCCTGGAAAACGGCGCAGGTTTACAGCATCCCGCTCAACTCCACGGCTGGGAACCTCGTCTTCGCGGTTCTGACAACCAATCTGGCGGATGATAACCCAAGCCAGAACGCGGCGGGATTGCTTGGGGCTATTAACATTCTATACACCGACGGGAGCTTGGATTCGCTGACGACTGACACTGCGTGGAAGGTGAATGCAGATCCCGCAGATGGCTGGCAGGCGACAAATTTTGATGATAGCAGTTGGGCTGCCGCGGCAAATGAGGGAACTTATGGAGTGCAGGCCTGGGGCACAGGAATCGCTGTCCCCGTATCGCCTCCAACGACTCCAACTCTGATGGGAGCGACATGGATCTACAACACCGCGAGTGCGAGCACAGCCGCGCCTGTCGGCACAATGGCGTTCCGCCGCACATTCACACTCGCCGCAGGGAAGACGGCGGATATCGCCGTAGTCATCATAACAGCGGACAAACTCTTCACGCTGTGGATCGATAACTCAGAGATTGGATCGTCTCCAAATGACGCAAACGCCTAGGAAATCGCAGAACAGTATAAAGTGCCGCTTAACTCTACGTCTGGCAACCTCGTCTTCGCGGTTCTGACGACCAATGTGGCGGATAATAACCCAGACCAGAACGCGGCGGGGTTGCTTGGGGCTATTAAAATCCTGTATACTGACGGAAGTTTGGATTCGCTGATGACTGACACTGCGTGGAAGGTGAATGTAGATCCCGCAGATGGCTGGCAGGCGACGAACTTTGATGATGGAAGTTGGGCTGCTGCCGCAAGTGAGGGAATTTATGGAGTGCAGCCGTGGGGTACCGGAGTCGCCATACGGGATTGACTTAAGGAGTATGCTCGCATTAAATTTTTGATTTATCTTTTGTTCACCCTGGCTGTGGTAGACAAATGTAACTTAAGAGGATGATGGATAGGACGGGCAGAGACAGAAGAATCCGAAGAGGGTAAATGCCCAGATAATGGGCTAGTCAAGCAGTTCACGATGTCGAATGGAAGGCTTCCCTTCAGTATATTCCCATTAGACTAATAGTGATGCTCAAATCCGGTTCGGATTTCAAGTTCGAACCTGAACCGTACCGAACTGAACCGCAGGTGCCCTCTAGGAACCATGTCTACAGCTAATAACAACAAGATTGAAAAACTCTAAATTGGGGTTTAAAAAGCCCCATGGAGCAACCCTGGGGTCTGTGGTGGGGGTGTACCCTTAATAACCCTAGGCAGTTTCTGCTCGTGGATCTTTTGGCAGTGCCTGCGGATCATCAAACAGCGCATAATGGGTTTTCTGACGGATATCATACAAATTTACTTAAAGTTCGAGGTGTAGGATGATATCATAAGGCTCCATAGGTACAAAGAAGAGGCACTAGGTGGATTGACGCGTCTCAGATGGCGGAGGAAAGGGAAAAGACGCATTGTTTACCTGTATTATACGAGGCCAGTTATTTAAAGGCCTTTTATAGTAACTCGCACATATTGGAAATTCAAACTTAGATCGACCGGCCTGTCTATGTCGACACAACATCCAGCACCACAAAATTTCGATAGACAAGCTGGTTTTGAGCCTATAATCAGGGCGGCGGAGGCAACAGTTACCAATGATCAATTACGGCCACCGTCAGGAAACGGCCAGCAGAAGGATAGAAGGATTTTCTGAACTGAAGTACCGTATTAGGCCCAAATATCTCAACTTGCCGATTGGCATAGCACGCAGTTGCAACAAAATAGTGAATTAATCATAGCGCTCAAAGGAAGCACCCCAGCCTGTTTGCAAAAAAGACAAAGACATTTCCCGTAATCTGGTACAAAGTTTCCAGGTACTTGGTACGAAGCTATCTGGACGTCAAAGGAAATGATTGGAATCGTACTCCGGACCGGGCATGCGCGCTAATGCGCGCGCTAATCATGCGGAATGACCAACGTGGACAGAAGAGGTTAAATGAAGTGAGGTAATGCGGGCCGGGTTGAACGCCATGGTGATCGGAAAGGATATATGGAGATACGGCTTCAGACAGACGGACGGGCTTAATTTTATAAAGAGGGTAATGTTTTGCTGATAAATCACACACCATCTGAGAGGCCCTAGTGGCGGAGAACGAGCGACAACTCAAATGGAATCGAAAACACGAAGATTATTTCAGGATAAAAAACATTCAACAATTCCTTAGTGCCAAGGTATCGCCCAAAAGCAACACATTCAGTACTAACTAGCCGCACTATCTATGCCAGCTACCCAGTAGGCTCCAACAACACCCGAGAATACATTCTATTCAAAAATGCTTTAATTGGAATCGGTTTTATTGTAAACACTGTCACTCACCAAACAGCCGCACAAGTGAACGAACTCGCCAAATCATTGAAATTCTGCGGACCCTGGAAGCCTTCGGCGTTGAACATGTTAGTCTCACCAGTTTGGAGAAAGACGACATCGTTATTGCCGTTGCTGACGCAGTCGAACTGGCTAGAGAACGATTCGCCGCAAGCCGGCAGAACGTTAGACAGCGTGCTATGAAGGGCTGGAAAAGGAACGCACTCGAAGAAACTGCAGGCAAATCCTTGTGGCACGTCAACGATGCTGATTGCATTATTCCAGGGGTCGAGACCTCCGGTCAAGTCAATGCAGGTGTCTGCATTGACTGGGAGAGTGACACATTGTTGAGGCGAATCAATGTTTTCGCAGATAGTGACCTAAAATGTGACAATAATGAGAAATATATAGCACTCGGAGAACAGAGCATCCGACGTACCGGTGCGGTGAACCTCTCCTTGAGGACAGCAGCTCCCGCCAAGTTCGCGGCAACTGCGGCGAGGACGAGAACTCGAGATACTTTGGAAAACATGGTGAATGTGAGGCTTGGTGTGGGTGTTGGGATGTACTAAGGTATGCTTCGGATTGGGGTGAAGCAGTAGAGAGGCAAGTGGATGTTGCTGGCTTTTATGGGCTCGAGACAGACGCCAGCGACAGAAATATCACTGGGGAAGACACAGAAGCATACCTTCTGTCAAACCGGCGACATACGAAATGGCGCCCGTGATGCCTTCTACACTGCCAGCTGGCTCGGCAGTGGAATTTTGCAGAATTCACGTGTCGGTAGAATAGTACCAACACTATTTGGGGAAATTCAGTGGCCCTCCACTGGCTTTACACAGGAGAATGAGGCCGTGGAAATCCGGCACACCAATCCGTTGCTTTCCAGAGTTCGACACTGTGTCGCGGGCCATGTGTCGGCAAAGGTCGGCAACGTGATGAATGGCGTGCTATTGTTCGTCGCCAAACGGCTAAGTTGGTTCGTTGCCTCTCTTCTCTTCCCCCATCATCTCCAAATCACCAAGTTTTTATCCAACCCGCATCCCACTGCCCAGGCAGCTCCTCACCCATTCCATACCTCATCACAGCACTGACTGGCCGCAGGATTCACGGCCCAATTCTGTGTTAGAGACGGGGCGGTTGCTCGGCATGATGTGACCTGCGCCGGGCTCAAAGCCCTCATATTCCGGCCACATGACAGTACTACATGACCTTGTACAATCCTTTAGTACAATACTACCTTCGTTTCTATAGTCGCATTTAAAAGAAATTCTGGATAAAAATGGGGGGACAGTGCATCCCGACAAATCAGAGACCTGTCCTTGATTTTTCAGTGAACTTGGTGCAGGTTTTTCACGGCCTCATTCTCCTCTGGAAAACCGGTGAAATACGTCACGTGAGGTCTGCTAAAATCCGGAATCGACAGATCTGTGGAATTCCGCCGCCAAGCCCGCTGGCAGTGTATTGTTCCTGATTGGTCAGCCCAAGCCAAAGTCAACATTGTTATACAACTGCAGTTGGAGCCTATTACGTGTATCTCCGGAAGAGATTAAGAATGAGGTCAATTGCCGAAGAATCAGGCTTCCGTCAGTCGTATTACATAGCTGTGATGAACCGGAATTCTTCACGAAAAACAATGCCTGAGAGTCAAGTACTCCATTTGGTACTGTGGTTGCCTCATTTGACGCATCTGATTTCATTTGCAGTACGTTTCTATTTTAAAGTCCATTTTAAAAAGTCCGCCTACTAGTAGTGAGCGAGCCTACCAAACTGTAGATATTTGTATCTCAACTTGCCCCCAAAATACCAAATTTTCCATAGGTGTATAGGTACATTTCTACAGAGCTTATTGCAAGCTCGAGAGCTGGGGCCAGCCAGCAACAGGTGGTTTCGAGATACCACCGACCTGTACCCCTTGGTCGTATTTAGCATGAATTTTGTTCGTCTATTTTGATACATATCTACATGTAATGTGACAAAAGATTAGCCGTATGCCAGCGTCCTACCCCGTTGCACCTGAGATCTGCATAAATTGCGCCAGTTTTGTATGATATCCCTACCAGTCGCTCCTTAGACCTGTTCCAGTATCAATCTGACCACCCTGTCGGAAAAACCCTGTTTGGGTTATAACGGCTTGAGCAGGATTACTGGCTTGCAAGGGATCATGACACATTATGAGCCGCTGGCGGAACGGCTTATAAGTCATTATGAACCGTCATAGGACGGATAATGTCCATATGGGCTTGCAAGGAGTTGCGGCGAACCATTGACCAGAAATTATCAAATTAGAATGCAGTGGAAGAATTTATTTGCGAGGCGTCACTTGCTCAACATGGCAATCTACTACCTCGGTATCAATACCTTGCGCAGTCCCATCATACTGGGGCTCAACTCAGGACATCTATAAATTTTGGGCTCGGACGCTCGACGAAGTTAACCCTCGCCAATTCCAAATATCGACGCCAGATTGATTCTGTCATGCTGGAGATGACCCGAGAGATCTGCCCGTACAAGTTGGCTCAACGGAGCATTAGCCTTGGAACAATGGCATCACCATTATGTGCCACTCAAGCAAAATAGTTGCCGACGAACAATGGCTCGGCACCGGGAACGTGGGTCCGTATATAAATCATCAGCGCATCCGTTGCCACCTCTTGCCTCTCTCTCCCATCCCCCTCCATTTCTCCCTCCGGCCTTCCCGCTGCCAACTTCTCTTCAAAGCTGTCTGATACCAAGCTTCCAGTACCACTGCGCATGACTCATGTGCTAGCCACCCTCCATTCTGCTCCTTCCCGCCTTCCCGCCGCCGACTTCTTTTCAACACTGTCACGCACCAAGCTTCCAGTATCGCCGCGCATGACTCACGTGCTAGCCACCAAGATCATGGACAATCTCAGCCCTGTTGAAACATCGGCCGTCACTTCAGTGTCCCCAAGTTCATTGCATCGACCTGGAACCGGAAATATATCAAGCTCGATGTGCCCATTCCTCAAAATGTGTGGCAAGGCAACTCCTCCGGCTAGTACTTGCAATGCACAACTCAATGGTCAATTAACTCCTCAACGCAAACTTGAAGACTACAGATACTGGGCGGGAGACAAGAAGTTCGCCATGGTGTGGGTCTGGTAAAGGGCCGCCTAGACACAGCAAAACTATCTTGGAGCGGCAAAACAACGACACTCGGCGAACGTCGGATCCGTTCAGGAATCTTCGGGGGAATCTCGCGCCTCACTCGGAGCTACTCGTCACCGTTGTCATTATAGCACGGATTATAGTGAATAATTCAGTATATGTGAAGCAACCACCTAATATGATTTCTGATTTCTAATTTTTTGTTGCACTGCCCAAAATTGCTTGCCAGTGTGAGGATTATTATTTATTACACTCATGGCATGGTCATTGCAACGGCTTTGAAGCCATCTCATTGCCATATTCCCCCAAGCACCTCACAATGGCACAACAGTGCTTGTAAGCCACAGTGTGGCTTATGACTACATATGTGAACTTCTATAATATGTTATAAGCCAGGTCCAGGATTATGGGCTTACAACGGATTATGAGCATATATGAGCCGATATAATCTATCTGACATTTTTCCGACACCAAAAGTCTCCCAAAGCATCGGGGGATCCCTACAATTTTTTTTCAGATATTTCGGACATTGTTCGCAACGAGTTTGTCCTATTTGGGATGGCGTTGATTCATGGAGCCACGTGTGCCAGCTTTATCATCAATCAAGTCAGCTGTCAACTAACTCTTCACACCGAGGATTGTCAAATTTTGGGCTGTTGTAGGTGCAATTTTAAACCCAAAATATCCAATTGGGAACACATTGAGATGAAATGAAAGGTTGTTCTTATAATTTCAGCATTGGATCCAGAACTGGTTTCAGTCCAAACAATTCTTAATCTGATACTCCAGGTTTCAGATTGCACCTACAATTGCCTGAAATTTGGCAATCTTGGATGTATGCACTAGCTGGCTGGAAGTTGCCTCTATACAATTGGGCTTGGGCAAGATGCCCGAATTTTGGGCTGTTGTAGGTGCAACTTGAAACCTGAAGTATCAGATGAAGGATAGCTTGGACTGTAACCAGTCCTAAGAATGACTTTACATTTCATCTCAACCTATTTCTAATTTGATACTTTAGGTTTAAAATTACACCTACAATGGCCCAAAATTTGGTAACACCTGGTGTGCTGTTCACTTCACTCCCAAATCCCCAGCTCGTTGACTCTACCCGCCAGCAACCCGGCCAGCACCCCTGCTGGCATCAAACCTGGCATCAAGCCATCAACCGTGTGCCCCACCGCACCGTCGTCACCGCCACCCGATCTCTTCTCCCTTCCCGCTCCCTTCGCACCGACCGCGCACTCTCCCAACGCATGTTCCAGCCGCATCTGCGCCCGCTGTGATGCTGCCCTCCCCACTCAAGTCGCCTGCGGCCGTCGCCTTATCAACCCTCGCGCGTGCCCGCCTACTGTACCATTTCGACCGAGTGTTCAGGTGACGCGTGACGCGGCCCTCTGAACTGAACACTTCGGGTACCAGTGACGGTGACGCACAAGGAATGAACACCGAATTTTTCGAAGCCTTAAAACGGCTCAAAAATGGATTCTAAGACATGAAAAAATCTCGAAAGAATGTACGAAAAATTAGGCTAACGTCCCTCCCACAGTGAGGCGTCATAGCGCGTGGTTCCAGTCTTTTTTTGCGCTGGCCGCGACCCAGAGCTGCGGAGATCACGGGCTCCTCGTCGGCTTCAACATCGGACTTCTCTGCATGTCCCGTCCGAGCAAGACCTCCATTCTCGTCAACTGAAACTGAGAAATCAGTATTAACTGATGAGCCACCAGAAAGGATGCCAGCAAGAACATCAACAGGGATGTCACAGTCATCGTACACGTCGTGGTCGAGGAATGGGTCTTCTTCGACGTGCGATGCTGGGATAGTGGCGTCCACGGCCGACTGCGTGAGTTCTGCGTGAAGGGTCGGGTTCTCATCACGTAGCCGACGAAGTCTCCCCAAGGCTTCGGGCGACGTGAGACTGGCGTGTGAGGAGATTGAAGTCACTGATGCGGCACATTTCAAAGGCCTATTTATTAAAGCTCGTTGAAAGCTCGTTAGCAAAGAGCAGATATTGGCAAGGGAAACTTACCCGCTGAATGATCGCCGATTCGCAGGATCACTGACGTCATGTATGGCCTGCACAATCCACCCGACAGATCTATCACGAAGGACGCCGACCTTTGTGTTGAGGCGGATTTCCGAAATAGCCTTGCCAGCCTGAATCTGACCAAGAGCCTCATCGACGAGCTCACGATGGGCAGAGCACTTGATGCTCATTTTCAGGAGATGCTGGATACCAACATCAAGCGGTTGCCAGACACCGGTACAGCTGCCCGGGACGAAGAGAAGGATGATATTGGGATGATTCGCCTTCATCCACTCGCGGAATTTGGCGGACTTGTGGACGGACCAGCAGTCAATCTTCCAGATGGAAACTTGACTCAGTAGCAGTCCAAGCTTCTTCTTCGTTGCCTCGAAGTACGGCGCGATAATGGTGTCGATGAGGTCGTGCATCGTTCCGTGATTAGACCAATAGGTGCTGGTGAGAGATGGGACCAGAGCATATGCTAGCACAAGGGCTTCGGCGTATTGTTTCGAGGCTGGAGATGGACACGAAGCAATGGTTTTGCCGAGAAAAACCGCTTGCATCGGAAGTAAGTTGCCGCTGGCGGAAATAGAGGCGACCAGCATGGATGCGTGCTTCTCCTCTTGCCCGATTGTGGCCACCTGCTTGGCCCCTCGCTCATTTCAGGTTGAGTCTGCACCCTGCTGATATACGAGCTGTGTCTGGTCGGTGTTAACACGGAGCGGCAGGGACAGCACAGTCTCGGATGGCATATGCCTCGTGAAGGAAGGTGTTGTCGAGAAGCTGTACATAATTGGCAGGGAGCTTCTGCGCAGCTTTCATCGCACAGCGCTCACTCCAGTTCAGGGTGTTGCATAGATACCAGCAGACAAAGGACTCGGAGCAGCAGAACCTGCTGCCATTGGATCCCATTGTGCACTCGAAGAGTTCTGGTGCGGCGTTGGAAATGCAGGCGACCATGAGTGTGCGGATGGTGAGGAGGCTCAATGAGATGCCCGCCTGGTGAAGAGATCTGAGTTGGTGATTGATGGCCTTGTGAATCTCGGGATACAGTTGCTGAGAATAGTCAGTGTTAATTCTGTATAACAGAGCACGACGGTGCACCAATATACCAGTTCGGGTGAATTGCCCACCAGGTGAATTCCCCTTTGCCCAGGCAACATTGCGCAAAACCGAGTCTTTCCACTTTGAAACACCCTGCGCCTTCGCGTCCAGATCAATCCAACGCCAGATAAAAAAACAAAAACCACTAAAGAGATTCGAACTCCCAATTTCCGGGAGCAGAAAAGATATGAAGTGTTTACCACTACACCACAAGGGCCATACATGGAGCACTCAATCAGACTGTCATTAGATGTCTTCCATGCCCTCTTTCTACCGTGGTAAGTACTGCATATGTATTGACTCACTTGTCATTTCCAGTCATCTTTCATCATGTTTTTTATATAGATTAACAGAACAATCTTTGAATCATCTATAGATAGTGGTTTGGCCACTGGACCTGAAAAAGAAAGTGGAGAAGGTTTAGGCCATTATAAGGCTAATCTTGTATCTGTGTGATCAAGGTACCATCTCCTGCCTGGTGTAGTGGTTAACACCTTCACTCTCTGAAAAAAATAACTTGGTGAAAAGTTAGTGGTGTTCAATTCCCATGGGTGGATTTCTTTTCCTGTTTGGATAGGACTTTAAGTGTTGGGACAGAACTTAAGTGTTTGGACAGGACGTAAGTGCTTGGGGACTTAAGTGGTACAGGACTTAAGTTCCAAGGGGTGTGGGCCTCACATTTACAGGCTGACTGCATGCAGGGCAGAACTTAAGTTCAGCGGGACTTGAGTTCCGCTGTGGTTCAGACCGGCATTAACTTAAGTTGAGCTCCTTCAATTTCATCCAACGCCCGACAACCTGCGCTGTGAGCTTCCAGAAAGCATCCATATTGAGCTTTTGTGCCTCCCGCACGATTGGGCTTGGTTTCCAGGGCCGGCCGGCGCGTGCAGCGGCGGTGAGAATCTGAGGCCAGAGGAAGGGATTAAGCCAGTTCGTGAGCTTCGCATCCTTCTTCTGGTTCTTCTCCTTCTGCTTGCGGCCTTGAGGCATATTGTTCTTCTTTCCATCCTCTTTGAATTCGCGACGTGGACGGGAGAGCTCTGCCATGGTGATGCTAGCAGTCGACGAGGTTTCGTCCACCTCAAGAAGATCTAGTGCTTCTGGAATACAGATATTAGCACGGGTCAATGCAAAAGACGATGAAGGTGTGCACGCACCTTTTCTGCCCCGGGACCCAGCCATCCGCTATCTTCTGCTCATGTTTGCGAGCACGGAACTGTTGCATACGCTCAGTTGCACCCACGCGCTTCCGTGCCGCTTTCATGCGCTTTGCGTCCACCTCCCGTAAGCGTTTCTCTTCTGCCCGCTCCGTGTACTCACGATTCTCCCGCTCCAGCCTAGTAGCCTTGTCCTCCGCTGTCGCAACCGTGAAGTAGCCCGTAATCTTAGGCTTCGGAGCAGCATGGAGCTGTGCATCCGACACGGGCCGGGGAAGAGAGGCCGAGGACGGTGAGTCGGCGTATCGTACGGCAGTTCATCGTTCATATTATCGACGTCGTCGAGTCCAGGCATGGATTCGGCGTCGTAGGTGTCACCCTCGTCGTCAGAGATGTCCGCAAGGGCGGGCAGCCTGCCGACAACAGACCCGGTGTCGGACTCAGTTGCCTGAACTCTCTCCCTGGCTTGGATCGGCCCTACAAATTTAAATCAGATATAAGGTGCATTCAAAGGGAAGGCGGACTTACCATGGTAACTGTGAGTATCTATGAAGAACGCAGATTGAATCAACTGGGACTCGGGCGGAGGTGGTGCATCATCCTCCGGGCCCCATGAGAATTCGTCTGAGACGTTGAGGTCCTGCTGCCCTTTATCATCCGCCTCGATATCTGAATCCTCGGAGCTGTAGCCACCTGCTCGAGGGCGGGGATTGACCGGGCCACATACATCCTCTGGGCCTCGACGATGAGAAGGCAAACCAGCAGGGTTGAATATAAGAGGGGAGGGAGGCAGAATAGCGTCGCGAGAGCCTCGTTTGAATATTCTCTGCTTTTCCGGGCTGGGATTTGGGGTCGGAGGATCTAGATGACCTTTTGCGCGTTTCAATCCAGCAGCAGGAGACGAGATAGGTTTTGGGGGAGGGAGAGGGAAGGTGAAAGTGAATTTGGCGCCGCGAGTTATGTGTCGAAGATGACGGGGGAGAATCCGACTCACCTCGGCCTGCGCCGTCTTCATCTGAGTCGTCCGTCAAGTCTTGGGTGGCTGTGATTTAATCGGACCTGTCATCCGAACCCTCGTCCTCTTTTCTCGCCAACTCTCTCGCGATTTCTAGGTGCAGATAACAATAAGCAAGGGAGAAGAACATCACATGGAAACACCCACCCGCTCAAGAGCCCATTTCCCGATCGCGTTGAAGGTCTTGAGCCGCGCGTCAACAAAATTGCTCCCAGGCTCGCTCAGAGGGATTTCTGAATCAACGAAGTTCTCGGGTCCATTATTGACAAACATTCCACAGGAATAGCTGTCTTTCTGGACGCCAATGGGGAGCTTCTCTAGCTGAAGGTGCGCCTCTGTGTGCTGACCGATCCACCAACGAGCAGCTGCCAACAGCACCTCAAGCACATGGTGTGGTAGGGTCAGAGGGCCCGCATGTAGAAATTAATTTTATACTCACTTTGATACACATTTTACATTATCTCCATTTTAGTTTACAGCATTTATTTGTACCGTAAATAGTGATCCGCGTGCAATTTTACCATCGTACCACCACAACCGCGGCCAGTGCAGGGCAAACGCCCAGAGGTACCACCGAGGGACCTCGCCCCCTCCTCTTCGGAACGCCGCCAGTGGGCTGTCTAGCCACCAACACCCCCAAATTCGCTTCCAACGACCTCACGCTCTTCCCACGCCATTTTTCGACACTTTTACTCTATTATCTCGCTCATTTCGTACTCTACGGCTCGGGGCCTTGTCCCTATATTTATCTATCGCATTCCCTCGACCTCTCGACGGACTACCGACCCCTTTACAGAACCTACGCATCGGGCATTTGACCCTACCACAATGGCCATCGAATGAGTCGCCGTAAAGGATTTTACTGGTAGAATCGGACAGGTTGAAGATGAGGCCAATCCAGTGGGGCTCGCTGGTAATATTCCCCAAATTCCTGGCTGTTATTAACACAGTATCATTCTGTGCGAGACTCTCCGACATCGCGAAGCCATTGAAACTCGCAGTTTTCCTTGTACGCCTCGGCCCCAGCTGCATAAGTGAGGCTCCAAACTTTTTCGTTTGTAAACGTTTTAAACGGTTATAACCGTTTTTATTTTCTTTTTTTTTTGCGGACCTTGACAAACGAAAAACAAAAGGATACAAACAATTTAAATGATTACCTCTTCGGCCGAAGGCATTTTGATTTGGCTACCATTGCGTAGTGCTTGATTGGCATATAACTAACATGCTGCCGACGACCTCCGAAGACATTCGTAATTTGCTCGCTATGTCCTTGCCGTCTACTCACCACTTCACCCAATCATGCAATCGCACGGCTAAATAAATTTGTGACCAATGCGACTGTATGCGTACCAGACACGACTCTTTCCCCACCAAGCCTCCTGAAGCTTTAAGCCTTGCAAGGTTACGCCGAAACAGTCTTCCCTCTGCCCGTATTGCCGATAAAAACAAAACCTTCAAAAACAACCTTTTAAAACGTTTTAAACGGTTTTTTAAACGTTTGTTTCCGTTTTCTTTTTTTTATGCCTCCTCACGAACGAAAAACAAAAGGTTGGAGCCTTATGCGTAAGCCTCGAGGATTTTGGGTACGAAAGCGGTGCCTTGAACACGGAACTTCTGCCGCAACGGCAGATCGCCGTCGAGTTTGTGACGCAAGAGTTCCAGCATCATTCGCACTGGACGAGAAGAAAAATATAAGCTAGATGGGTCAACTTCACTCGACATGCTACGAATTTCTCATTATCAAGAGACTGTACGGAGCTAGACAACTCACACGCCGCCATTGGATGCAAAATCCCTTAAATGTGCGGACCATCCATCAGTGAAAATTTGCTGTAACTAAACGTTACTCACGAATGATGAAACTGATAAGTGAAATCTTGAATCTGATCTTCACCGGTGGAGCATGTGGGTCCGGAGACAGGAAATAAGGTCGCGGGGGTCGGAGAAATAGAGTTGAATGTGGAGGAAGAAAGGGAGGTTTCCAGTTGCCTCGACTCCTGAGGAGGTATGGTGGCTGGAAATGCGAGCGCTGGGTCCGGGAGAAAAGAGGCCGAAGTGTCCGAAAACAGAACCATGCTGTCGAACGCGGTGTCGTGGATTGATGCTGTCAAACTGGGGTCTGTCCACGATTGGCTGGAATCGATGGTGAGCACATTATCTACGCGGTCATGCGCAAGCCACATACCTGTAGCACTCAGCCATGCTCTCAATCCAGCCGCTGAAAATGTCGCTGTCGTCGCCGCATGACGGTGGGTAGGTCCACGCCCATTGTTGTGCCATTGACACACTGCGGTTCTGCCAGTGTTCAAGGAGGATTATTGAAAGGAAGGTGGTGCGTGAAAAGTCGCGTACCGCCAAAAATGCGTTGCAGAAAGAGTACGACGATGAGCACGTGCACGAGGGGTGCGAGTAGCCGGAAGAAAGAAAATTGTGTTTCGTCTGTGATGCGCCAGTTCTCGGCAGCCGTGCGAGAGATGTGATGCGCCATTCGGCAGCCATGCGAGTGACATCATCCCACGAACTTGACGCAGAATTTCAGAAACCCAACAAACTTCTGCAAGTTCCGGAAATCCGATGAAGATTGTGTGGGAATCCAACGAATTTGTTGATTCTGACATACTTAATCCAATAATCCAACGAGAAAGGCATATACTCCAATACTTTCGTAGACCTTGAGGACATCACAACAGATTGCACAGAGCCGCAGGTACCGAGACTCCCCGTGGCCAGAGAAAGTTTTGATCTTGTGAGCTACAGCGTTGGGACCAAAGCCAATTCGATGAGCCACCCGGTTCGCTCGCGTGCCGATTACATCGCCGATGATGGAATAGGCTTCGCCGAGTATTCGACTCGGACTACCAGCCAGAAAGTGACGGACGAGAAGGGCGCCTCTTCCGCTGGTTGCAGTCTCCAAAAGCTCCTCTACCGCTGCTGACTCGGAGTCCGTCCCGCATGGGCTTTGGTGAAGTATGACTGAAGTTGACACAGGATTCATCGCCATAACAGATGGGAGCAGAGGGGGAAGGGGGGGAGAAGACGCCTCTGGATGAAAGTCGTTACTGGGTGTCAATGTAATAGGAATTGAAAAACTGTATTCTGTGGGACGCCGCGTGCCATTATTAGCATCATTGATTCATCGGTCCGCTTACTTATGCTTACAGAATTCTCGTTTTTTGTCATTCGAAGGGCAGAAAAAAACGCGTCAAAAGCGACGAACTTGAAAAGTATCCTTCGAAGCATGCTGGACAATCTCGAGCCAGAATTTCTGAGGCATTCATTCTTGCAAACGCCTCGTGTAAGCGGAAGACAGGTGTGTTGACATAATGGTAACGCACGACCACAACCGCCCGTATGTCTCCTGCGACTGAGCCAACATTAAGCTCAATCATTTGCGAACGGGTGAGGAGTAACAAAATTTTTCTCGGAGGACGTTGGCCTAGTTCAAAAAATGAAGGGGAACTCTGCCATGGCATGTGGAACAACAACGAGGAGGGAAAGGTCGATCAAGAGGAAGCTGTGTATTGATCAGGTCTCTGCCGAAGCTACATGGTACATTGACGGCACGCAAGAGTCTGAGAGCTGATTGTAATCACCGTGCTGCTCCTTCACCCTAGTCGTACTGCAAAGTCTTCGATTCTGCCCTACTAGTAGTCTGGGTACAATGGCATTCCGCGACAAACTAGGACGAGGCGTCTGCGCTGGAGAGGCGTGCGTCGATACTTGTGTGCGACCGTGAAGCTTGCGTGGCCGATATAGGCCTAGATATTTTAGACTCCAGTCTGTGGGCTGAATTGTTGCAAACTTGCAATCGGTGGCAGTACGCTTATGCCAGGTGAAGCTCAGAGTCACCTAGGGCGCTGTTTATTAGTCCGGTTTATTAACATTGTTTTAAACACCGGTTTATAAACGGGTTTTTAAATGGCCTGGCTCAAAGTACTGGTTTTTAACTCACCATGGCTGTGTTAGGGAGGACAGTTTGACTTGAACTTGACCGGAAATTGGATGACCGTTGTGCCAAAAAATATTCCAAGAATGGCTTCTAACCGTTGGTGTGAACGGCTGGCCGAAAAAATTTGGAAATACTGTCAAAATGATCAATATACCGAACTCGGCTGACCCGCAACTAGCTCCACGTCTATCTCAACCTTTTCAGCCAAAAAACATGAGTCCTGCGTATGGAAGTTGCCTTGGCTCACACCGCAGAAAGGAATCTGGGCGAAAAGTCACATAAAACGTACTGCAAACCCCGGTTTTGAGCATATTTGGGTGAGTATTAAAAAACGCGTTTATAAACACCCTGTTTATAAACACAGAATTAAAAACTGTTTATAAAGGTCCCGGGAATTATAAACAGCGGTATATCAGAGTGACGCGGCGTGATATTGATTTAGAAGCACAATAAGTTATGGTGCTCCAGGCGAGTAGCTCAGTCGATCGAAGCAATTTGTGAGGGCCGGCTGGATAATGAATCGTGGTGAAAGACGGCATGCTGGAACCAGAGCATACACGAGAAACTCGCGGGGGTGCACATAGCTTGTGAAACATCGATTTCAGAGCGAGGATAACTCATAAGAACAAGTTTAACAAACCACTATCCCAGCAACGAGCACGAATTTCTGGTCATGACAGATTCGAGAATCGGCGAGTTTCCACGAATAATCGCGCAGTTTCAGGCAGTATCACGGAGAATGGTGGCATGAAGCAAGAGAGCTACCGGATCAAACACAGCCACGCCGCTTCTTCTCTAGTAGCAACGCACATCCTGCTCAGAACGTTCAACGATCGATGGCCCGATGGCACGCCCCACCGATCTTAATTCCCGAATCTATGGTCTTTCCCAGTCTTTTATTACCGCGGGACTGATTTATGATCCTACGACGCTCGCAGCACTGTCAATGATGTGCTGGCGCGCTTCCTATGCTATGCTGGGACATGATCAGCGCATCGCTGACTGCTCACTCCTGGCTTCCGCTCGCTCAGGCCGCTTTCCAGCCTCGGAATACGCTGGGCGTTTTCCACCTTCACGGCGCCGCAAAAACTCGGGCTGCGCTGTCCGCACCTCGCCTCTATGAATATCCTTCAGTCATGCGAGTTTATTGCGCTTCGGGCACGCCGCACCCCTCCCCACCGATGCGACCCTTCGATTCTGCCCTCGACCTGCTCCGGATCACACTTCTCCCTTCTCAGCCTTCCCCGATCCTCACGTGTTCAGACGGCCCACCAGCCTGCTCCGACCATGATGGCGGTGCTGGCGCTTGGGTAGCGCTTTCGGTGACACAGGATCTTCGAAAGGGACTACGCAAGGAACGATGGGGAGGATAACGGAGGGGCGTTTGTCGATGGCAGCCCTATACCGCGTCGGGCGTCCTCATCGCACCGCGCATGGCGAACACATCGTCATCGGGGGTTTGAGAGACACATATCGTTCGCATTTCTTCCCTGACCGCATCCAGTCGCAGTGGTAGCCGAAGTGGAGTGAAGGGGGCGGAGAGCGAGTGTGAGCATCCTCTGCAGCCTGGCTACGCGGCGAACTTGATGCGCCCGCGGGTCTTGGGCAAGGCTGCGATGGATGCTCGCCGGGATTTCGAGACTGGACGTTGCGACACCGTCGCATGGTGTGCAGCTTAACGGCCTTCATTTCAGCTACTCTACAGACGGTACGTCCACCCTCCGATCCATATTAATATTCCTTTGCTCTTCCGCTCCCGCTCATAAATCTGCCGGTTCTCCTCTCCGCTCGCGGTGGCGTTCGCATGCCGAAGGAGATAGGCGCGCGCCTACGGCTGGACTCATTCCTCAAACGACTGACTCGTTCAGAGACGGACACAGACGCACAGGAAGCAGGAAGCTTCCCCGTTAGCACCTCCGGCCGCGGCATCGACACCCACCGTCCCCATCGCCACGACACATGGCTCCCAGCGAGAGCACCAGGCTCGACACCTCCTCGCCTCCGCTACATGTCCTGCTGGCTCTCGATTCGGCGTCATTTGCAGCCCACTGCGCCCTGCCTTCACTTTCGCCCTATGCGTTTAGCATCCACACCACTCTGGGGGTCGCCCGTGCACGCGAACGTTCTGCCAATGATACGCTAGTGTCGAGCTCAATCCCTTACCCCCGCCGGCGGCGTTGCTCGATATAGTCCCCATCTCCTCGTCCTCGGTGCGCGTGAACTGCCAGTTGTGATGTATCTGTGCCGGTGGATTTCCAACCATGCCACCCCGCTCCGAATGTTGTTCGCGACAGCCACCTATATCTAGGCCGCTTGCTCTGCTGTGGCCGTTTTCATCCGGTCGCAGGGTCGATTTCCGCCGCTCCTCCGCTGCGTCGTGTCCTCGCTGAGGACGGCTAGGTGTACTATTCATCGTCCCATGACACCTGACCACCATCTCCACTAGCGTGCGGCCGGGCGTGGGGACCATTGGGTGCGCGATGCAGGGCTGGATCGACGGAGGGGACACACCAGATCGCGAATGCGTGGACGAGACGAGGCGACTCATTAAATCACGCATGTGCCGGTCTTCGATCTTCGAGGCGCAGATAGTCTCGTCGGCGTGCGACGCGCGTCCCCCGCTCCCGCGGGCGTCGCTCTAGCAACGTCCTTCCCCTGCTCAAAGCTTGGATGGGGAGAGATACCTTACGGCTTTTGCTTGCATCCCTTTTTGTCGCTGCGCGGGAAATACTCCATCCCTAACTGAATTCAATTCAAGTTATTCCTAAATTGATACTTCAGGGTTTCAACTTGCACCTACAACAGCCCAAAATTTGGGAATCTTTCCCCAAGCCTGATTATGTAGGTCATAGTTGCGAGAAATTTAAGCAAGCGAGGTGTTGAATTTAAACACTTCCCGATAAGGAAAGAGTCCTGTTGAACTGTTTAAATCTTACGCTCGAGCATGAACTGCTCTGCACTCGCATCTTTGAACTGTGAAAAATAAGCTCCGTGTCGGTCTCCAGTGTCGAGCTTATTCGCGGGACTTCTGATTGGTCCAGCAGCACTGACACTATAAAATTCGCTACTGGCGCGTCTCAATCAGTGTCAGAAGACGCGCGGACACGTTGGCCTCACCGCTAATACACCAGAGGTATTGAGCCGAAGAAGAATAGCGGTGGAGAGAGCAAGAGACGAGTGGCGCTCGCTTAGCGGGGTTTGAAACACTATTTATCTATTTACGGGACAGGACGGATGAGTCAAGAATTGAGCACCCCTACTGGTTCTAGTTTGGCGCTTGAATTAGCGCCTCGGAAGCTTCAACGGTGAGCGGAAAGCGGAGTTTAGCTTTGTGTACACTTTTATAGGCGCGCGCGCGCTTAAAAGTGGATCATAGGGCCAAAAGCCCCGAGGAAGCGCCGTTTATTTGAGCGCTTCCAAAGGTCTGGACCCAGCGCTTCCAAAGCCTCGGGCCTGATCTCTCAAAAGCGGACTTTAAAAAGCTTCGGATAGACATGTATAATTTTATAAAGTGAGAGAGACGAATTATTCTCTCAGGCTGCCGGCGCTGTCTGCGACCGGATCCGACAAGGACGGCGCCTCATCTCTTTCCTCCGACCACCATGGCGAGCCCCAACTGCACCAACACCGACATCTCTGGCATTGGTGTCCGCTCTGCGACCTACGCCCAAAATCTCCTCAGCTTCGTCCCTGCCGTCGTCGCTCTGTTGAACGACGGAAAAATCAGCAACAACGAGCGCGAGTTCATCCAGGATCAGTCAACCAACATCCTCCTCACCGCTTTCGGCCTCTTGCTGTCCGCTATCGTACAGGCGAAAACAGCTCCGGGTTTGGACAACTACCATCTTGCTCTCGTGCTCAATCTGAGCTGGATGAACAACACGAATACGTTCATCTACCTGCTTCTCTTCCTCCATCGTAAAATCTGGAGCTCGGCATCGTACAGATGGAGCTGGCGCGGAGCCTTTGGCCAGATCTTCCGCCGCTCCTCCAAGCTCAAGACAGGGGACGAATCGTCACCGGAGGAATCGCCGCCCGGCAACAAAACTGCGCCAGGGAAATCGCCACCGGGCAACGAATATGCACCGGAGGAAGAGTCAGAGACCTTGTTGGATTTAGCTGTCTGTATCGGCAGTCTCCACCTCTCGCTGATGGGAGCGGTTGGGATCTGGCTTTGGTTGAATCCTGAAGGATTTGGCAGTTCAAGCTCCTGCCCACCTGGCGCCACTATATCTCTATTTAGTCATGCCTTCCCCATGGGATCGCATGCATTGCGTGTCTTCTCTCTTATTGTCTACCTCGTAGTCCTCATTCCCATCGCCAACCTCGTCCTACCCACGGCCTTGATCCTCGTGCCATATTTCCTCTGCCCTCTCGGAAGGTGGGAGAGAAGACACCGCGAGCGGGTAGCAGTGTGGTGTGTGGCGCTGGGACTCGCCATGCTCTTCGCTATCAATGTGATCTTCATTGTTGATACCGAGCTGTCGATATCGCGGAACGAATCGCGCCAGGCGGACCAGGATAAAGTTTGGACGCTAGGGCAGACACTTGCGCTGCTGCTTCTGGTGCTTCCAATCAAGTCACTTATTCAGTACCTGTTGACAACGACATCTTTCACATTGCCATTCATGGGGGTAACGGCCTGGGGACGCGCGGTGCAGGGCTTTCTCACATATAAAGAGAAGGTAGAGTGGGGCGAGGTTTACCGTTGGAGGTGGATCATCAGAGACACACCAAGTATGTGCATGCTGCAGCTTGCAACAATCCACTCATGTCCACCTCCAGTCAAAGTAGACAGTGATTGGTTACTTCGCGCGCTAGCGGAGGAACAATGGGATATTGTACGTTTTCTGCATGAGAACGGCGCAGATTGGGACACTGGTCTGGTGCATGCAGTAGAAAAGGGCGACTTCAAAGTTGTGGGCTACCTCGTCGAGCGCGGCGCGAACGTCAACTACAGAGGTACCTCCTTCATTCGATTGATTACGACAGTCCGCTAACGGGAATTCAGATTACTTTGGGCAAACACCTTTGCATCTGGCGGCAGAGCACGGCCATTCAGACATTGCGAGCTTCCTGGTCGAGCACGGTGCGAACGTCAACTCCGAAAGTACATCCTTTGTTCGATTGATTACGACAGTCTGCTGACGGGAATTCAGATATCTCTGGGAAAACACTTCTGCACCTGGCAGCAGAGCACAGCCATTTAGACATTGCGAGCTTCCTGGTCCAGCACCGCGCGAAAGTCGACATCAGGGGTACTCCTTCAATTGATTCCGACAGTCCGCTAACGGGAATTCAGATGACGATGAGAAAACACCTTTGCACCTGGCAGCAGAGCACGGCAATTTAGACATTGTGAGCTTCCTCGTCGCGAAAGGCGCAGACGTCAACTCCAGAGGTACGTCCTTCGTTCGATTCATTACGACAGTCCGCTGACGGGAATTCAGATGACGGTGGGAAAACACCTTTGCATTTGGCAGCAGAGCATGGCCATTCACACATTGTGCGCTCCCTCGTCAAGTACGGCGCGGACGTCAACAGCTCGGGTACCTCCATCCTTCGATTGATCACAACAGTCTGCTGACGGGAATTCAGATGGCAACAAGAAAACAGCTTTGCATCTGGAAGCAGAGCACGGCCATTTAGACATTGTGAGCTTGCTGGTCGCGAAAGGCGCAGACGTCAACTGCAGTGGTACGTCCTTCGTCAATTGATTACAACAGTCCGCTGACAGGAATTCAGATCGCGTCAAGAAGACACCTTTGCACCTGGCAGCAGAGCGCGGCCGTTCAGACATTGTGCGCTTCCTCGTCGAGCACGGCGCGGCCGTCAGCAGCACGGGTACGTACTTTGTTCGATTGGTTCTGACTCGGACAGTCCGCTGACGGGAATTCAGATGGCAATAAGAAAACAGCTTTGGATCTAGCAGCGGAGCGCGGCCATTCAGACATTGAGAGCTTCCTGCGTGCGCAGGAGCAATTAAGGGACACCAGGGCCCGGCCAAGTCCGTGATGTTTTGGCTGGAGGATACACACTTTGTGTCCAACTCAAATGACACCAGGTAGCCTCTGAGAAATGAAAACCGATGCCCCATGATTCTCACAAACAATTGACATAGCTCAAGCCTCAAAGTTGGGCTTAAGTTTCACAGAATAATATAAGACCTGTACAGTTTGAATTTACAGTGTCAAAACCCAGATCCGAAAAATGCCTGGATCCGAAAAAATTACATTTTGAGCTGGAACCCCTGGGGCTTTCGGCTTGATTCTTTTTTATAGAATAACCGCAAGGCTTATGAGTAATGTAAAAGCACCAAAAATCAGCATTAAGCCAGTTGGACGCGAGTGAAAAATCAAACAATTGCCAAAAATGGCTAAATCTCATTGATCACAGTTGAGAATTGTATATTCTGAGGATGGTAGTAGCTCATTCACATCTATGGTGTTTTACAGAGCTAGTATTGTATCATGGGGTACTGATCTGACATCCTACGATGCTCGGTCAGGGTGGGAGATGGGGATGAGGGCATGTCTTCCTTGGCGCAGCGTTTGTGGGTAGATTTGAATTCTTCAGTTCATCAATCCCTCTGGGGGTCTATCCCATGAGGAAAGTCCTGTGGAATGCTTGTGAGAGGTGTCTGAAAGCGTTTGAGGGCCTGTGGGAGCAATAGAGTGCAGGGGGGGGAGGGGGGTCGGCTCAAGGTCGAAAAAAAATTTCGACCCTATATCCTTTTTTCGTATGCCGATTCCCCCTTGGGTTTATGGTGAAGTTTTCGGAGTTGATATTGTAATCCAGAGCGGGGGCCTCCCCAGTTCCGCCGCCGTCACCCTGTCCCTGGGCGCTGCCCAGTCCACCATCACCTCCTCTGCCTCCTCAGAGAACATCAATAACAATGTTCCTTTCGTCTCCATTGTCTCGCACCATTTATGATCTGGTAGCTACTGTATCTCTGAGGGTAGAAGGGCGGGCCAGACGTGATCCTCCAATATGCTGTTTGAATCTTGCGGACGAGAACCTCTACTGTCTCGATCGTAAAGGCCGGCAACAAATACAAGGACAAAGGGACGAGCCCCCAACAGTCGCCTTGGGGGCTTACAACAAGACTGACTCCTGTGTGGGCCTCGTGGGGAATAGCAAGCCGCCAGCACAAGGAATCTTTGAGAAGGAGAGACGGGCCCTGTGTTCCGGTTTTTTTTTTGCCCCTTGACATCGCCTACCGAGAACTCTGTTAGGTCTGGGCATTGCAGATATGATTCATGATTGATCAAGCGCCAGTTTAAACGGGTTGATGGAGACCGATGGAGAATTGGTGTCCAAATGTCGACAGAATTACCCCAAGTAGCATCGGCCTTGGCCCTTGCTTCAACACACATATTCCCCTTCTGTTCTGTCCAAGCAAATTATCCATCAAACCAGATTATGCATTGGAATGCGGCTTGATTAACCAAAACCCAATAGATTCTTCGTGAAGAGTCGCTTACTGCTTCTTAGGCCTACCTGAACGGACTGGAAAATTGGCGCGGGACGTGCCAGCTACCAGCGCGCTATGTATCGGCAGGTGTGTGGCTGACGTATTTGATGGGAATTCCGCGTCTGGATTTAGGGCTGCGATGAACGCGTGCCGGGATTTCGAGACTGAACGTTGCGACGCTGTCGCACGTTGTGCAGCTTAATGGCTTTCATTTCAGCTACTCTACAAACGGTACGTCCACCCTCCGATCCATATTAATATTCCTTTGCTCTTCTGCTTCCGCTCATAAATCTGCAGGTTCTCTTCCCTCGTTCACGGTGGCGTTCGCATGCCGAAGGAGATAGCCGCGCGCCTACGGCTGGATTCATCCCTCAAACGACTGACTCACTGCGGTGATCCGTCTGTTTTCCCGTGGGTAAAACGGCATGGTAAAAAGTATTGAAGGTCCATGGTGTTTTCCTTGATGTTTTCACAGCTGGGAAAACACAGCTGTATTTTCCCTTGGTAAAACAGTTCTTTTGTAAGCTGGTAAAACACAGCCGTGCTTTCCCTTGGTAAAACAATTCTTTTGTATGCTGGTAAAACACTTCTCCCACCAAGCCTGGGGTGGGAGAAGTGTTTTACCAGACAAAGATGAATCATTTTAACAAAGGTAAAATTTGGCGGTGTTTTACCAGACAAAGATAAATCATTTGAACAAAGGGAAAACACGGCTGTGTTTTCCCAGCTGTGAAAACACCAGTGAAAACACCTTGGACCTCAAATACTTTTTCCCAAGCCATTTTCCCCCCGGGAAAACGAACGGATCACCGCAGTGACTCGCTCAGAGACGGACGCAGACGCACAGGAAGCAGGAAGCTTCGCCGTCAGCACGTGGCTCCATAGCGAGAGCACCAGGCTCTACACCTCCTTGCCGAGGCTATACGTCCTGCTGGCTCTCGATTCGGCATCATTTGCAGCCCACTGCGCCCTGCCTTCACCTCCGCCCTATGCGTTTAGCATCGACACCACTCTGGGGGTCGCTCGTGCACGCGAACGTTCTGCCAATGATACGCTAGAGTCGAGGTCAATCCCCTGCCCCCGCCGGCGGCGTTGCTTGATATAGTCCCCATCTCCTCGTCCTCGGTGCGCGTGAACTCCCAGTTGTGATGTATCTGTGCCGGTGGATCTCCAACCATGCCACCCCGCTCCGAATGTAATTCGCGAAAGCCACCTATATCTAGGCCGCTTGCTCTGCTGTGGCCGTTTTCATCTCCGGTCGCAGGATCGATGTCCGCCGCTCCTCCGCTGCGTCGTGTCTTCACTGAGGACGGCTAGGTGTCCTAGTCGTCGTCCCATGACACCTGACCACCATCTCCACTAGCGTGCGGCCAGGCGTGGGGACCGTTGGGTGTGCGATGCAGGGCTGGATCGACGGAGGGGACACACCAGATCGCGAACGCGTAGACGAGATGAGGCGACTAATTAAATCACGCATGTGCCGGTCTTCGATCTTCGAGGCGCGGAGAGTCTCGTCGGCGTGCGACGCGCGTCCCCCGCGCCTGCGGACGTCGCTCTAGCAGCGTCCTTCCCCCGCTCAAAGCTTGGAGGGGGAGAGATACCTTACGGCTTTTGCTTGCATCCCTTTTTGTCGCTGCGCGGGAAGCACTCCATCCCTACGTTCCCTTTCCCTCGTCTGGACTCTGCGGACTTGCGTTGTTGGGCGGTGCTTTTGTACCCCACAAATTTCCCTTTCGGGTAACCGGCTATTCACAGGACGACTCGATGTATCATCTCGTACAATCAACATACAAATTTGTCCTCATTGTGCTAGACTCCACGAGCACGCATCTCAGTGGAACATCATTGTAACCGGAAACAAATTGTCTTTCTTAACTAGTTCTTATAGCCGTGTACTGACGTTTTGACAGCATCATTGAGCCCTCACTGTCGGAGACGGGAGAGGCCGCGACTAGCTGGGCCCTCAGCACTTCTAGTATCATCGGGCTAACCACCCCAGTCAGCCATTTCGTTGCCCTCTTTCCTTTTGACGCTATCACCAATACTTGCTTGCAGGACACTCTGCAGAATTAGTGTGATCCCACAGTCACACAGCAGCTGTTCAGCCTCCCCACTTGTAAGCCGTTCCTTCGTCTATTACTTAAGCGATATTCTCTTGTTCGATCAATTACTTGAACTGCTAAGATTATTAACCGTTCTTTAAGATTTTGCTCTTTCGGCTGTGCTATATCCCCGTGTAACCATTCTCCTTTTGTTTCCCCTCTGCTCTTCAAGTTCCTCCTCGACTAACCCCTTCTGTTCTCAATTTTCTCTGCTCTTCAAGCACTGCCTTTTCATTTGCGATCAAACAGCTGCTCTGCGCGCAGCATTTTCTTGACAGGACGCAGTTGATCGCAGGTGTTGATCATGATTCTATTCACCAGGCCGGAGGGCTACGTATACCCCGGCGGATGATTTTTCACATATAAAAACGGCGTGAATAAAACGCATTCACTGTCTTTTCCCTCGAAAATTTCTTTCATTTTTGGTCTAATTTTTGGAACCTGTCTCATTCAGGATAGTCCTCTGCTCGATTCAAGACCACTGTCACAACCCTGGGATCTGCTCGTCCATCCTCAAATCCATGTCTGCACCTGCCACTGTGTTCTCAATGCTGAATCTCGCGCTAACTGTGTCGCTGCCATGATTGCTTTTGATTTTTGTCCTGAACCTCCATCAAGTTCAAAGTTGCTTCCAATCACCCTTCCAGCTTTCATTTATGTCAAGATTTGTGGCTTTCTCTCTTTTTTATTCACTCTGGCTGGCAGCAATTAATGAATCGAATTCACACACCCCTATCTCCGATCCTTCTGCCATTTCTGGCTGGTGCAATTTGCCAGATGGATCAAATACAAGATTAAAACATTCAACTCAAGTTGTCCTCAATTACCTGCTTTCACTACTGCTTCTTTGACTCCTCTTGATTGCCCAGCTCCAATTATTCTTGATTGATCAGCAGTAAGTAATTGCTTCTCACCTGCCGTCTTCCGATTTATTTATCGGAAAACTTCTTACAGGTCGATTTGTTTGATTCCCCGTGGCGTTCGACGCTGGGGAGAGCAACCTCGGCTACCCACATCATTCTAATTGTATTGTATGGCAACAATATATTATTTTTTTAATCTTTTCTTACCATCTTTCTTACTATTGTTCCACTAGTATCTTATGTGCGTCGCACGCATGTGCCTAATTTTTTAGATGGAATTTTCGTTACCTGAACCATCAGGCAAGTTCTGCGGGTGAGCCGGAGCGAAGCGACGGCACATCTTGTAGACTTGCTTAAGTTCCGCCGCATCAGTGACACCTGAATTGGGAAGTTTGACCGCGGCGGTTTTCGGCACATTTGAATGCGGCCACTCGGCAGGGGACTTAGCCAAAAAAAAAAAAAGGTCGCAAACGCAAGAGCCCTTTGAAACCACGCCTCATCAAAACCCTTATAAGGAAAGATTGTTGCGTCACATTGACCCATGACCAGATTGGA
This sequence comes from Mycena venus, assembly GCA_014462655.1. Taxonomy (NCBI): domain Eukaryota; kingdom Fungi; phylum Basidiomycota; class Agaricomycetes; order Agaricales; family Mycenaceae; genus Glaucomycena; species Glaucomycena venus. The sequence continues at coordinate 560,903 of JACAZI010000028.1, forward strand.
GTCACAGCAGATTGGAGTCATGTTCAGCCACAAAAGGCCCGTCGGCCGGCTTACCTCCTTCACTTTCCCCATCATGTCGCTTCTCATCGACGGAATTCCTGCCCCCACTATCGCGCGATCCTTTGGGCCGACCACTCTAGTTTCTGCTTCTTATGTTCAGACTCGCCATCCTTTTCATTTCTCTGACGCGCCTTTTGCTCTGACCGTTCACACTGGCGACCGCGGTACACTTACTGTGGTTTTGGCGTGTAAGATCTCACGGGCGTCTGGATACTGATGTTGTCCTTGCCTTGGACTGGAAAGCCGCTCTGCGTGACTTGCTCCTCAGCCTTGGAGACCCTGTCCCAGCCTCCTTCGATCCCCGGTTGCTGTTTCTGCCGTCCGGTGAGTCTGATAACTTCTTGCATAACGCTTTGAGCTTACACTTTGTCTAGTACCTCTAGTAGGTACGTATTTCGCATCTGGTATGTCTCTTTCCGCCATCTATGTTTGGTGTATAAATTAATAACCTTCTCAGACGACGACGGCTTGCGCTCGCCCCCTCTTGTACCCAATGTCCCTGTTATAAATGTCCCTGTTGTTGCAAATGTTCCCGGTCGCTTGCCAACTCTGGTTGGTAGCGATGGTCGGAGACCTGTCCATGAACAACGAAACTATGAGCCTGCAATTTTGTCCTCTGCTTCTTCTTCCCATGATCCGCCCCTTCCGATACCACATACACATGGCTTCTCAGATGGACGTGATCGATTAGAAAGCCTTTTCTTGTCTTCCGACAGTGCATGTAATATATTTTCTCAGACTAATCAAGTATGGTTTTTGGAGATGTTACGCGGGCACGGTATTCCAAGCGCGAACATGTCTTCCTTGCATGATTGTAGGCAAGCTCTCCTGACCCATTTCTTTGCTGGAGCCTGCGCAACATTGTATCGTGCGAGTCCGTCACTCTCTGAATGCAATTCAACTCATAAAGGATTCGAAGATTCACGAGATCTGGCTCCCTTTGCAATGACCCTCCTCATATTGTCTCCTCGTGCGTCTTACTATTCCTTGCTGATGGTTGCTTCGGTCCCGGGAGTTGATGTTGACATTGTATCTGAGCCTGATACCGTTTCTGAAAAGGCAACGCGATCTCATTATTGGCAAATTGGCATAGTATAGCAAAGATAATTGCGAGACATCCAGTTAAAGCCGACGGAAATGGCATGCTACTTGGAGTTCGCGGCGTTGGTCTGTTCAACGTAGGTTTCGAGCAGAAGAATGAGATGGCCGTAAATCTCTTTGGCAACACTCAGCTTCGCGAGGAAACACTGGTGCTCTTGTGAGTCAAGCTCAGCGGCAACACGCAGAACGCACCTTGGTGATTACGGGGTTGTCTTTAAGTTGGGCCGAGAGAGCCTGGTCCAAGGAATGTAGGTCCAGGTTAATCTGTGGGCATGACATGCACATGTTAGCTATGTCAAGCTCTGCTCGGAGGAGGAGACCCACTAACCGTCTTCCAAATGTCGACTATACTGAGAATCTGAGATGAGATGGATGCGACAGATGCGGCGACTTTCGTTGATTCCGCCAGCGTGGTCCTAAACGTGCCCAACCCCGAATCACGAGCTAAGAGGTCATTTATCTCCTGGTTGATCAAGGTGATATTATGCTCGCACTCTGTGGCATATGAGCGTGCATTCATAAACTCGGCGAGTCACACACCGGCCTTCTTCTTCGCGTGCTCATGAGCGATCCCACCGGCAACCGAGTTCTGGAAACTTAGACAAATAATGAAGACACGTAAAAAAGAAAGATCCTACCCATGGGCCACTCATTCCGAAAAAATCCAACGTGAAGACGGCCATGGCGGCGTGTGACGCGCCAACTGCAACAGCCGAGATAATTTCTTTCGCGCCAACGTTGAGCTACTAAGGAGGTGCTTTCACCATATCCCTGAACAGACTGCGGTACGCACCCTCTGATTACAGCTGTGTGATCACGTCAGTAGGGCATAGTACAAAGGAGTAAAGACATACACCTCGAGTTCCTTGGTGAGGTCGGCGAGGCGTGTCCTAGCGCTGTCCAAATCTGTCTTGATTTTGGCTTCCGCTGCTTTATCCAGGGCGACGTCAACCTTGGCATTGAACAGGATGACATTGTCGGCAAGTGTCTGAAATTTCATTTTCGTCTCGAGCGCGCTAGCTTCCTCTACCTCGAGCCGCTTCATGAAGTGATTGAGCTTGAGTGCCAAATCTATTCCGTCATTCTCGGTCACGTCTCCAAGCGCAGCGGTGACAGCTGTGGGCAGGCAACAGTAAGTTGCATGTACTGGGCAAGAGTGGAAAAACAAACATTTCATCATGACAACAGCATCCGTCACCTGGTCAAGACTGAACTGCAGGGTCGTATTAAACTCCTGAGACAGAGAATCGGTTATCATTAACAATTCCGCACGGAACAGCCATGATCTGCACACCTTGAACAACAAGGACCACTCCCTCCCGAGCGAAAGAACATTGCCGTCCTTGTCCTTGAAATTCTTGGCGTCAAATGAAACTAGGGTGCCAGCGACAACCATAAATCCCGTCCTGATGTTGTAAATGGTCCGAGCCAGAAATCTGGCGCTGTCGTATGCCTGTTTCTTAAACTCCGTGTTGTTGAGGTTCTTGACCAGGGCATCGCCAGCTTTCATTTTGGATTGATTATCTGGCATGGCGGTCGCAACGTGTTGCCTTGCCTCATCGCGGGCCTTGGTCAACACAGTGACTGTGGTGGTTGTAGTCGTAGCCATGGCGAGCGAATAAGTGACGTGAGGGGTGAAGTTGGTTGATGCGGTGGGTACTACCGGTCAACCCATTTATACACCTCCAGCTTGCCCATCATGCGCCTTTGGGCGCCGGGGCTACCGGAATAACTGTCCAAGACTGTCAAGTACTTCGCCGAGATGTACACCCCGAGTCCCGGTCCAGGTACCCGATCAAGCCAGATGTCAGTGCTGTGCGCGAGCGTGCGGTGAGATACGCATGTGTCGGAGGGTTTTAGAGTGAGAGAGTATTGTTCAAATTCCTATATAATCAACTATGAGTCCCACAATTTTACCTTAAGCAACCGAGCAACGAGACTATGTCTTCGGTACACGCGATCACGGGAAACGTCTCCGTGATCTTAGGATTGCTATATCCAACGATACACAAACTCGAGGCGTTGCCGTATGGAGAGTTGGCGGTAAGTCCTTGATGAGCTCGTATCTTCACTTAGGTTCACGTGATATTCAGGTCAACTGAGTGGTATGGATTTAAGATAAGATCCTGTACAAAACTATAGTACAGCCAGGGTTTTGTATCTAAACTACGGTGAGGCTGTGCACGGAGCCGAACTGAAGCCGTACTGACTCTGTTCTCCTTCCTCAACATTCCGGAATGTTCCTCGGAGTTACTTCGGGTTCTAATCCGAGTGCTGGAGGCTCGACGTAATAGATTTCGGTCTACTGACTTATTTCCATCACAAAGCCTCCCCAGCCTACATGTACTCGGAGACAAAATGAGAACAATTTAACGAAGGTAAGAGGTCGGGTTGGCACGAGAGGTAAAGTAATACAAATGGTAAGTACAGTTCAAATCACCCAAGGATCAAGCTCCATCGACTCCTCCGTGCAGTCCAGCGTCAGCTGCTGTAACTTTTGTTTGACATCTTCGACGCCGCTGTCAGCGAGAGCAGATTTGACAATCTCACCGGCAGGCGCGGAAGAGGTGAAAGCATCAACCTGATCATCGTGCCGGGACCACGCAGGGACGTAGCATAAAATTATAAGGTAGCGGACATACACTTACGGTTGCCCCCACGTGATCTGTGTGTCATGACCATATTGGGAAGAAGCAGAGAGAAAATGCGATCATAAATCCACAAGGGTTAAAATCAAAATTCCGGCTCAACAATTGTCTGGAGATCAATCCTAGATTGCCCTTCTGAGTTAAATTTCGGCAGAATCTTCAAAATTGAGGGACTAGTCCCCAAAATACCATATTCATAGTATAATGAGTTCTAGTCCCTCAGTTCTGTCCCAAATTTCCGGAGAAAAATCCTAATTACTTCCCATCAGTTTGAACCTATTGAGTACAACTGATACGGAAGCTAATCGGAGTTTCAATTACAAGAAATTCCCTAATTCAAGGATACAAAACATGTTCAACAGAAGTGATACATGGTACATGCCCTCACAAATTAGTTTCAGTGTCTGAGGATGAAGATATGGTGGGCTTTACTGCAAAGCACACTACCACGGGTTATGCTCCTGACATTCATTCTCGGTATGACCATTATCGCAACGAAGATCATGCCCGAGCCTGTTTGTCTGATGGCATCAGACAAACAGGCTTGTGTGCAACTATGGCATCACACAGCCGGGTTTGTGCATTTGTCAACTCAGGAATTTATTGCCTACACTCGAGCAGCCTCCAAATCATGTGTGCCACCGGCATTTGAGTATTCTTGCTCAAAGATGGCTCAGAAAGAGTTTGGAACTGCAATATCACTGCGTTTTCTGCTAGATATCTGACCGTCAGATAGCCCTGAGATAGCTCGTATATCTTGGCCTATCTCGACCTTGAGATATTTGAACTATATGAACGAGATAGCACTTAGAAAGATAATTATTATTTAGCTATCCTGCGGCGAGATAGATCATCTATACAGGCCTATTTTCACTCGAGATAGATTGACTATCTCAGATATCTCAGCCAAGGATACATGATGTTCGGGGATAATTTATATATCTCACCTGTCTCAACGAAGGAATAGTTGACATCCAGATATAGTTAGCGACGTGATTATGGGTCCAGTTAGATAAAATAACAGCTAATTGGATTGGAATGAATTGGATCCCACCACCGCCACCTGCCCGTCGCTCTGCCCTTCAATTAATCCAGAAATCAAGGACCCCATACATGGAGAAAACTGCACAATGTCTTCGATCGGGGTTCCAACCTGAGAGAAAAAATGAGACTAGACGAGATGAGCACCAGTGCGATAAATACCGCGGCAGCACAGGCCCATGTGAGCAAGCTGGCTGAAAATTTTTCCTATCGCAGAACGAATAAGCACACCAGCAAGAACACGCGATTACGCACTCACCGCATTTTCAGGCAACATGGGAGTCCATCCGCAGAGGAATTTGGCCAAGAAACCGCGATCATGCTCAAAGCCCCCAGGGTTATAGTAGCCAATCCAAGGCGGTACAAAATCTTCGTCTTTGAACCCGATGAACGTGTTGAGAAGCGCGACCGAGCTGTTGCGATTGGCGGCAGAGAAACCGGATTCGGCAGGAATCTTGACGTGCATCCAAAGCTTGTGGGTGTCTGGGTCGCGAAAGTATGGATGTTCCAGCGCCTTTATGGAGATCAGAATTGAATTGAGAAATGAGAAAGACCACAGACCGTAGTATGAGTGACCTAGCCTATGTAGCAAGCTACTTCGGACGCGGCGACGGGGCTGTCCAGGTACGTGCTGACCCAACCAGTAGCATCCGTATGGAGGGTAACCCAAGAATCGAGAGGCTTGAAAGTGGCAAGGCGCTCTGCATGACGCAGTTCTTGAGCACGTACCATTGAGGCAGTCGGACGAGCAGAGGAAAGTTCGAGGTTTCTTGGTGTACGTGGCGGGTATAGAGAGATGAGGGACTTCGAACAAACTCGCGAGAGTTGCCCATTTGAAGCTAGCACTTCAATGCTCGGGTGTATACGAGATAGCTTAACTTGCTGAACAAGATAGTTTACCTTTCTCACCTATATGCATTCAGGATAGCTGAGGTAGCGGTGTTGAGATAAGTTGGAGAGGAAAATGAAATATCAATTCGAGATAGGTGGGATAGGCCAGCTATATGACGCGGGATAGCCACCAGATATTTTAAATATCCACAATCCAAGATAGTTAGGCTAGCCCTAGGCTATCACCTGCGCAATAGGTGGGATAGTTGGGATAGGTTTGGTTCTAGGTAATAATAGATGGCCTATCTCACCTATCTGACCCCCAACTTAGTTTAGAGAAAACGCAGTGTATGTTCTGTGTCTGGTCCGCGTTTCCTCTGCTGAAATGGCTTGGAGACAGCATATAGATTTCTCTACATGATAGTATGGTAGAGCTTTGCTGATGTTTATATTAGGAGTTGGCTTTGGCATGATAGAAAATTTGATACAGTATTAATTGATTTTCTGCCCAATAGATTCAAATTCAGAAGGAAAAGAGCATCCAAAAGAGGTAGCAGACCTTCTTATAGTGGTGTCAACAATACAAATATTTGACTAACTAGGCTAAACTAGGGTGCAGCAGTCACGGCATTTTCTCCTGGCTCTACCTTGAGTTTGCTCCCGGTCTTTGGTTTATATAAATGCTTATATTCCTGCCCAAATTAGGCTAAAACATCCATTGCATGTATATGTTACTTACAAACAATCACTACTACACTTATTACTATGAACATCTACATCACGACTGGTCTGCACTATCCCATACTTGTTAGCCTTCAGCATGCACAGTGCCTGCCATGCCACGGACTCACTGCTGGAGAGCATTGGCACAGGGTGTGTGTTGTGCAGTGTGGAGTGGGGCTGCTTGAAGGTGCAGAGGTATGAGTTGTGCTCTGAATGCATGAGCAGAGATTGGTGAGGCAAGCCAACAAGTGAAGACTACAGAGGTGCATACACACCTTTTTCGGCGGGTCGAGCACTTGCACTTGCAATGAAGACACAATTGACCTGTGGTGCATGCAGACATTGTACTGCACGGTGTCAGCAACATGGTTGCTGTACAGGGGTGTGAGCACATCAGGAAAATCCAAAATTGCCCCATAGATGAAAGGGCAGCTATGGGGACCTATCAGGTGCTATGAGTGTCTATGAGATTACCCCCAAGCACTATAGTGGTCTATGGTGAGCTATACTGAGCTATGAAAATCAGGGTGGTCTATGTGCACTATGGCAGTTCGTAAATTTTTTATTGTCTACTATCATGGTCTATGAGAAGCTGGAGCTTTTGATTTACTTAATCTTATCATCAACCATGTGACAACATAACTCAACTGGGTTGGACACAATGTACCAACCTTGCATATCCAGACCTGATTAGGGGCATCCAATGCTTGAGAAGCCATTGCTTCCAGGAAAGCATCTTGCAATTCAAGGTTGAGCAAAGCCACCACTTGAAAAATGATCTGAGCAAGTCTTGTAGCTCTCATTCAGCTCTATAAGTTTCATTTTTAGGTCTATTTTTAGATTGGTGACCTGCAAGGATAGTTTCTGGTTACATCAACAACATTCATGTTGCCTATCAATACTACTGCAAACATAACACAATGTAAATAGTTGAGGGCCTAAATGATGCTGGGACACAGAACAAGTGTAGTACATATCACACCAAGCAACACAGCTTTGTAGGGTTGCTTTACAGTAGTGGTTATTTTCTTTATTCAAGATTTTATCAGTTCATGCGAGGTCAGCAGTTCAATCCCCGGCAGTAGCATTCATTTACATTACATTAGAGAGTTTGTGCTGACCCACCTTGGGTGGCTACCAAGGCATGTGATGCTGGGTGGCTTGTCCCATTGTAACCTTGTGTTCCTTTTGATTCTTTTCTTCTTCAATGCTATTGTCCTTAGCCACCTCATCATCATCACTGTCTTCTTCCTCTCTGGAGGGCCAAAAGATGCCGAATTCTCCTTTGCTAGACTTATATGTGCATGATTCCACCTGTTCTTGCCTGTTGAGCATGTTTGCATGCTTTTTTACGAGTAATTATGTTTACATAATTCTCGTTCTTGATCATTCGCAGCGAGGAATTCGAAGGCTCGCATTTTACTTGTCTTTCTAAAAAATGTAATGAGTTTATGCGGAAGGGCCATTAGAAAATTTGTGAGAACCATTAGATTTTAGGAAACATTACAATTGATGGCTGTGTTTCTTTGGCAATTGATTTCCCCTCGCGTGGTTTCGATCCCAGCAGGTTGTATCTTTTTTTCAGCTGTTTAAACTACACCTCAGTTTTATGCTGAGAGACCTTTCACAGCATGATCCCCATTGGCAGCTGACCTCCCTTGGTTTGTGGCCATTGTGCAAGGTGCATGTTCTATCTAGGAAGTTCCTCCTCTGTATTGGAATCCAGTTGGGCTTGCCGAATTGGATTTTCAGCACAAAGCTGATATGAGATCAGCTTCACCGGCTGTTTCACATTCAGATGTCACCAGTGAAGTTGAAACAGGGGTTCGGATTCAATGATCGGGTGCCGCGCGGTTCTGCCAAGGAATATTCCGGGGGCTTGAATTAGTCAAAAGTAACAAGAAATGTAGCTCTGTCTTCCTTGGAGTCTGTTGATTTGCAGAGAGAAAAGGTATCTGGGCCAATATTGACAGGTATCTTGGACTGAAAACTCCCAGAAGCGAAATTGATCGGATCGACACCACGATCGACACTGTAAACGTCGGCTATCAGCCGCGCCATCTCAACCAGGCCAAATGTTTCGCACGAGCAGCCAGCACACTGCCTAAAATTGTTGTGAAATGCCTCATGATTCATGAAGTGACTGGGTGCAGACCAATTGACAGGCACCAGGTCAGGTTTTGAATGGGGAGTGTGTTCACCTTGTGACGGCTAGGGCCGCCGCCTGTGCCTGTAGCCACGGTTCGATGGCACCCGTGTGACGGGTGTTTTCCCCTTTCCATCGAGAAATTTCTGGGTTTGCTCAAGACGGCACAGCATGATCACGGCACGGGCGGCCATCTTGACGGCCCGTTGAAACAGGGCTGTCACGGCTGTTGAACCGGCGTGGTTTCAAACACATGGGAATAGCGCAGATTTGAGCAGAAAACATCTCAGGGATCCCATTAAACATATTGAAGATCTGTCTGCCAGTGTGATGTTTTGGAATTCAGTCATTAATTAAATACCTGAAACCATAATTACGAGTACTGCTGTGCAATGTTGCACAGACGTCACCAAGGCTGCCATGGAATTTCAATTTTTTGATGCAACAACGACACAGTTAACCCTAGTGAAATTGAAACAGGGGTTCGGATTCAATGATCAGGTGCCGCGCGGTTCTGCCAAGAAAAATTCCGGGGGCTTGAACTAGTTAAAAATGAGGCTCCGTCTTCCTTGGAGTGTGTTACTTTGCAGAGAGAAAAAGTATCTAGGCCAGTATCAACAGGTATCTCAGACTGAGAACTCTCGGAAGTGGAATTGATCGGATCAAATTTGATTGACACTGTAATCGTCGGCTATCAGCCGTGCCGTTGCGAGTCAAATCAGAGAGCCAAACGTTCCGCAGTAGCAGCCAGCACACTGCTGAAAATTTGTGAAATGCTTTATAATTTGTGGAACAACTGGGTGCAGCAGTTGACAGGCACCAGACTAGATTTCAAATGAGGAGAGTGTTCACCTTGTCACCTAGTCGCCATACCCGTGACCACGGTTCGACGGCACCTGTGGTACGGGTGCTTTGCCCGTTCCGTAAAAATTTTCTCGGCTCAAGACGGCACGGCATGGTGGCCATCTTCCCGGCCCGTTGAAGCATGGCCATCATGGCTGTTGAATGGGTCGGTTTCCAATGTAATGAAGAAACACTTTCAAATCTTCTGGATATAGCTGTGGACCTGTCATCGCCATGCCGTCGACCATCCCGTCCTGTCACAATCTTTCGAGCACTCAATGGGCTGTTGGACACAGGCCGTGCCTGTTGAATTGATGGCCGTTGCCGTCACGGGCACGGGCGGCATAAGGTCCTTCTCATCAGTAGCTTTTTGTCATTGTCTGCTGACTGATTTGACGCAGATCTCAAGCTCCTATGTGTTCCAAACACGTGGAATGGCATGGTTTCTATTGAGTTTGTATTCTTCTTTGTCATTCTCCTATCTTGGTAAGCCGTCGTCCTGTCTGCCTGTGTGATCTTTCGGAATTTAGTCATTAATTAATTTCCTAAAAACATAATTACGAGTACTGCCACGCAAATTTGCGACGGCCTCATCCCGCAAGTTGAAGGATATGAACCAGAGGAATGTTATTCACACCAACAAAACCAACAGTGATGTTGTTTGAAAAGCCACCTGGCTCCACATACCTCGGAAGCCACCTAGGTTGCTCCAGGTGGCTATCACAAACTCTCTATTAATTGATTTGAATTTAAACATGGTTTAGGATTTAGGATAACTTGGCTTTCAGTTGCTTAGGACTTATATCAGTCATTATCATCGGAAACAATAGTACCCTTAAATGGGTAAGAAACATGTTTGATTTTTTGCTTGACTATAAGTGCTATGAGCCCTATGGCTCTGACTACTATGACTACTATGGGGGTCTATGGGGGTCTATGGATTTGACCCCCCCCTATCTGTCTCGGGCTGAGGTTCTTGGATCGAATAGTTAGGGAGCACACCCATGGTTCATAGACAGAATATCATTTTCTAAATGAGATCTATATGTGTGCCTAATTTCATTTTTTCTGACCAGATGCACCCACCCTCAGGGGAAAGAGATAGGAAAATTAAATATCAAGTCCATCCATTCTGCATTACTTCTCTATCTGCTCCATTCCAATGATCCCAGCTAATTTGTGCATCTGGTAAAATGGAAAACTCAACTAGGGCATTGAATGGATTGCATGTTGGGAGCAATAAATTATTGAGCATAAATTTACTGTTGTCAAGGGAGCCTGTGTTCATATGAAAATGTGAAGTTGATCAAAATATACTCTTTGAGTGAAAGACAACCAATGACCATTGAGCCATTTTCGATATGTCAAGGGATTCAACTGGGCAAAAGATTCGGGTGGAAATGGCTAGTTGGCTGATGTATCCAGAATGTGCAGAGAATCAGGTTTTTGAGAGCCATTTTTCAAGTGCCTCTCACATAAGATAGGCTGCATCCATACTCATCCAAAGGGCACCGCCACTGATCAACAAGTCCCTGCCCGCCAAAAAATTGAATAACTCAACGAGAATGAAATTAGAAAATCTGTCCCGACAGATACTAGGGGTGCTCAATTCTTAACTCGCCTGTCCCGTCCCGTCGAATAACTAATTACGAGTACTTATGTAATCGTCCCTTTTAAAACTCGAAGGCGGATCAGAATGCAGGTTGATTTACTTGTCCCATGGTTTTCTGAGTAATGAAATTAGTGGCTATGCTTGAAGTCTATTCAAACTCGTTTCCACGTCACAAATTTACTGAATCTCCCGCCAGTTCGGCGATCTAATGGTGTCTTTCGACCGATTTTCCACAGCTGAGGTCGGCTCTATAATTTCGCACAGATCCTCCTACTGGTTCTCGGACTTGCAGCCACACCTTGACTTGTGTGCCCCCAGAAAATCGTTGAAATTGTGAGGCATGCAGATATGTTCTCGGTGAGGGAATTTGTGGACTGAGGGGGGCGGCAGCCGCTGAAGTGTCCTCATGGCGACATTGTGGCAAAGATTAAGATTCACAGGGGCATCTGTTAGTTCACGTGGATCATGGCCGGAACATGTTGATGAGTTCCAAACAAACCCCACAGTTGAATCAACTGTCCATGGCTTTTGTGAGTTGATGTCAGCACTAGAGGTGGTTCGCAAATCGGAATGGGAGGTAGAAACAGTCTGGAGAGGATCCGGAGATATGAGTGTTGCCAGTTCTCTTGTGTGATCGACACTCCAACGATCGATCGATCGCTTAATGTGGATAAATTGTATTGCGTCGCAACAAGGAATTCTTGCGCCACATGTAGTTCAGCGGTCTTGTCCTCTGTGTAGTTTTTTCCCCTATGGAGGCCAACCTTTTGGATAGGTGTAGAAAGAGTCTTTGGCAAGGATTGCGGCACAGAAATGCATACCGGTCCCAAAAAGGAAGTCTTAGGAAAAGACTCACCTACTCAGCAAAGACGCAAGAAATTCAGCATGGTATGTATTTAGCAGCAACTATCATGACCTCTGACCCATTTAAACGACTAGCGTGGCCGGGACCCGCCAGCTTCATTTAGCGACGGCTAGCGACGGCATCATGATGCCATCAATTGGGCAGTGCATTCTCCGGCGCCACTCCCGGCGTGCCTCCGGCCCATTGTCCTCCTCCACCCATCGTTGAGATCGTCTGCGAGGAAGGCAGAGGGTTCTTGGTGAAGTAAAACAGTAGTATTATGCGGTAGATAGCAGCTATCAATATATTTTGTCGTGCCGCAAGTTTGCCACCAACACTTCGCGTCATGTCACATTTGTGACCTAACGCATTTCACGCGTTGCGACACGCGTCGCGACCAAAACTCCAATTAATGTGGTCCTGGGAGCTCATCTACATTCCTGTGGTGGCACGCTCCTGTCAATGCACATGATCAAATATCTGCCTTGTATTGATATGTTTTTTTTCCATCGCAGCTAGAACTTATCCCCCTGAAAGGTTGAGACTTGTTGTCTGTAATTCAAACTCAAACATTGATCTCGCATATGAGCAATGTTGTTGTGTGTCCAGGAAACTCAATATCCTACGGTATCTATTCTGTCTTGTTGAGGCATGAGATAATTATCAAGCCGTGTGTGCTGATGACTAGCCCCTCTGTACCGCTTTACAAATTTGACCAAAGTGTTGCATCCAATTTGAGCAAGAAATATCCAACGTTGGATGTCCGGCTGGAATTGTAATGAAAGGACTCACCAGCCGAGCCTACAAAGTTTGTGGTTTGGGGTTAAGCTCTTTGGAGATGCTGTATAGAGAATGGCTAGATCCGCGTGGTCTTTTAATCAACTCAGTCTGGCGTGGGAATCGGTGATAGGTCACCTGGACAGCCACCTGTCAAACTGAAGTAAAATCACGGAACGGGTCCAGTTGTTGAGTTGGCAGCCATCTATAGCTGCGCGTACGCATTTTGTGCGTGAATGCGATTTGGTACCATGATGGAATAGAGACAGGAGGAAAATGTGAGTATGATGGAGTGCTACATGCACTACCACCTAGGCAATAGACACCTGCACGGCAAGCGATCTCACCTGATCTGTCATTGGAGTGATATACGCAAAGGTCAATGTTCCCTAAAATCGAAGAACATACGTGAATCAAAAAGTAAAATCGGAAAGAAACAAAATAAATAAAAATAAAAAAGTACGAGTCCTGCCACTGGTTGAACATTTCAAGTTTTTCACTAAAAATTTTGGTGAAAAATGTTTTGAATTTTACAGCAATTTTTCAGTGAAAAACCAGGTGAAAAACTTGAAACTTTTTAATGACATTTTTGAACTTCAAAACTTTTTCACCACTTTTTCAGCAAATTTTCACAAGGTTTAAAAAATTCACAAAAATGTTTCAAGTTTTTCACCTGGTTTTTCACTGAAAAATTGCTGTAAAATTCAAAACATTTTTCACTAGAATTTTCGCTGAAAAACTTGAAATGGTCAACCAGTGTGCCGTGTACTGCAAGTGCAGCGGCCCTACCCCCAAGTTAATATTTGCTCGGAACAAATAAATTTCAAACTCCGCCACATTGCAAGGCAACCTCTCGCTGTTTCCTACCTCTAACATGCTGCTCAAGTCGTGAAAATGATCAATAAATTCCTATATAAGTTCCTGGGCCAAAGATCTGCCCAGAGAAAATTATATGACATTTGTTAACAAGCCGAAAACGTCGGGAAGACAAACGGAGTGCAACTCGATGAGATGATTTTTTCTTTGCCCACAATGGATCCCATACCGTCTATAACACACTTTAGCTCTGTGGAGCTACTCAAATTCGGTCAATGTGGGGCAGAGGGCCGGCCAGTGGGCCGCCGGAAATGCTCAGGCTTAGCGGAGTTTGAAATTTATTTATTCCGAGCAAATGTTGATTAATTATTCAACGGGACGGGACGGGCGAGTTAAGAATTGAGCACCCCTACTTCTAATTTGTTTTGGAGAAGAATTGAAGGAGGAGATAGTTTTTTGGTAACTCTGATGCTAGAAAACACACAGATCAGGCCACCAAAAATGCATCTTGTCCTTCAGTTCTGCTCAGATGGATCCAAAAGTTTGGGGTAACCATGCTGGGATAGTTTCAAAGAATCTGTCAGGACAGAATTTTGAATTTTGACACTGTCGAGTTGTTATAAGATTTTAAGTCTCGCACACACTTATACATCAGTGGCGGTACCCTTTGGATGAGTATGGACGCGGCCTATCTTACCGATGCTTCAACTAGAAGTCCATAATTGAAACTAATCTGTATTTCAAAAACGAGTACAATTGAATTCTGGATGCATATGGAGAAACCGTGTCCTTCTTAGACAAGAGATGATATCTCAAGAAAAACGTTGTAGAGATATTCATACGACTAGACATTTGTGGGACCAGCTGGCGCAATCGGCTCTGCACACCCGGACGCATTGAAGAGTATACCTTAAATAACATGGTGAGCCATATAATTTTGAAGGAACCAAAGGGAACTCTACCGGTAAGTAAATCCACGTTCTGCTTGAATATTCCAGTTACGTTCGCTAGAGATGCCGGTACAGCATTTACAAGAACATCCCAGTAGTTGCCGCAACTCTAATCGGAGATCAGTACATACTGCCTGCTATCTCCCCAGGAAAACGCACCTGACTGATGTTGAATGGCGCCGGTGGCTTAGGATCGGCCACAAAAACTCCGTTTTCATCGTTATGGCCGGGAACCCACTCGGGCAATGCTGCCATAGCTTCAGCGGGGATGGGTGAGCCCAGAACCGGAACCGCCGCGCGGTGCCAGTTCTCTGGGAAGGTCTGGTTCATGAAGAAGGAGGTCATAATTCGCTTGGTAGACTGCTGTGTAGTTCCTGTATTGTGGGCGATGAGTCGCCATCGTACAGAGCTTGAGCTTTGAAGTTATACCATTTGCAAACACGCTAGGGACGAAATCAGTGTCAGTAGCGTTGCTATCTGTATTCAAAAAGAATACTTGCCCCAAAACGAGAGACGGAGCACCTGGTGGGCGGATGTGAGTGACTTCAGGAATTAAGTCCAGCTAGCTCACCATAGACGAGATTCAAACGACGGAAGGGGATTGCAAACTAGTGCGATCTCAGCGCCATTGGGAAATTTCACCGTGGAACATACTTCAGGGTCCAAAACCTGGTCAGTCTCCAAGTTGCTCCGCGCCATTGCGACCAGGGTTTGCAGGTTGAAAACTGTCGCTGGTCCGTCCGGTCCATCGTCACCCAATGCCGCGAGTTGTTCCAAATCCTGCCAAGAGTTTAGAGATGGAAGGGTGCGCTAAGAAATCGCACCTGATCCCAGAGAGTCTGATTGAAGTTACGATTGTCGCCGATGTGAACATCGGAGCGAGTCAGCGAGGCATCACCTTCAAATGATTGAATATTTAACTAGTACAATTCCAGATGAGTAATTGCTAACCTTCGACCCGTCCGTGTTTTGCTATCCCCTGTGTCACTGGTCCATCGATTTGACCCGGCAGTGGAGGTACCAATGGAGAGACTCCGCCGATGGAAACTTTGTTGACGAAAGGATTTCCCCGCGTGAGCTTTCGTGGATAAACGACTGAGGAAATTAAGCCGAAACATTGAGATCCTTACTATGTTCATTGCCGCCATACCCGAGGCCATTTTCGGATCGATATTGAAAGCCTCCCCGGCACCAAGAATGATTTCCTCGAAAGTGGTAATTCCACTACGAGACGTGATCAATAGGACGCAGTTGGAACAGAGGACTTCGTACTTCCTGGAGATGTAGCCATGGTTGGCGAGGGTATTCATGCCCGCTGCATAAGATATTAGAGACAAGGCGTAGTATCTTAAGTACCGCAGGTACGCACGGCATGCTACGGAATATAATAAGTAAACTGGCATCAAAGTTTTCAAGCAGGAGAAGCTCACGTCCGCGCATGTCGTTAGGCCCAGGTGCAATAAACGGATGGTCAGCATCTAAAGCACACATTATGAGGGCAGAATAACCTGAAATGGCGATTCGTAGACATACCTGGTACGTGCTTGGTGCCCGTAAAGGTTTGAGCCGGGGGGAAAACCATCAGGACACCGGTTTGACCGTCCTGGATGTCAAGTGTGGTGGATGGAGCGTCGCGAATGTTCTGCCTGGCATTAACTGCGATGAACAAGGGCGAGACCACAAGTGAGAGCAGGGAGAATAATTTCATCGTGAGCAGAAGATGTCTCTCTTGCAGCTCTACAGCCCTTTTCCCTTCGACTCTTATACACCATCTCACAGTGCTGCATCTTCCGGTATTTTACTATTCCGCACCTATCCGCTAAATCCTTCTAAGATTCTAAAAATAGAATGGCGTTGATGGGTGGACGAACGGTTGGATCATTCAATAAGTGTTCAGGTTTCTACGGGTGAATGAAATATCATGTCTTTGCTCCTGAGCCTTTCGTACCTTTCACGACTTGAATTTTTTACCCTGGTGGAACGAGGTAAGCTTGAAATATGATCTTTTAGTCTGGGAACAACAATCTATTTCGGTTTTCAGAAGTAGCGCGCCGCAAGGGCGATCAATTTATAATTAACAACTTGAAGATAGAAATATACCGTCCGCACAGAAAGGGTGCGAAGACAAAAGTAGTGGCCATTCAGCACATGCACATCTGTCTCCATTCCATCCATTTGGCGGTTTTCCCAACCTCAGTCGTCGAATGGAAGCTTCTGGTGGGAGTCCTATACCTGAAATATGATACATATTGAGTTCTCATCCGTAACCAGTGAATCCTAGGGCCGGGCTCCAAGCCCCAAGCCCGTCAGACAAAGCGCGGGTTTCACTCAGCCGGGTCGGGCCAGAATCAATGCTTGAGCAAGCTTGAGGCTTGGGCCTGAGCAGGTGAAGCCCAAGCTAGGCCTCGGGCCCATGCTTTAATGTTTCGTATCATTGCCGGCAGAACTGCTCCATGAGGTCAGTAAATTCACAAGCTCACGAACGAGATAGTTCATATCGGGTTCGAATTCGATCTAAACGCGCTCACTGCAAACTAACTGTGAATCCGAAAGGGGAAAATTCGCTATGGGATAGTTGAAAAGTTGAGAAATGAAGTCAGTAAGCCTTCTCATATTTAAGCATATCCCCACCATTTATTCAGTCTCTGTTTGCTCTCTGGGCCCTAAAACACTCGTTTGTCAGCCAGTACTCAAGCCCGGGCTCGGGGGCCTTGGGCTTGAAGCCGTGCCGAGGGGCTTGAGCTTGGGCTTACTAGTAGGGAATCTCAAGCCCAGGCCCCCTCACGCAGGCCCAAGCCCAGGCTTCCAGACCAGGCCGGGCCCCACGACATCAGGAGAAATCAGTCAAAGTGTGCTCCCGTTGCACTCCACAGTAGCTAAAATAGGCCCCAGGTACTATTTTTTTCCCTGACAGTGGATTCCCTATCCGTAATCCCGTCTGGCCGGCGTCGGCAGATTGTCGGCAGAGCGGAGAGAACGCGAAAAGAAGTGGTTCGCCTGTGACTTTGCGGGCTTCCAGCGAGAAGAGAGAGTACTTTTCTGAGGTCAGAAAATTCGTCGTAATCACAGGCAGCAAGGTCCCCGGCTTATCGTAAGCCTCAGTGGCTCGGTTTGTCACGTGCATGTCCTTTTTTTTTTTTTTGAATCTGCATTTCTATACCACAACAAGTACACTGGCTACTAAGATGCGGTGCCCGTATCCAATAAATAAATGGTGGGTATGTGCAGAGGAATTATGCGGGGGTTTTCATAGAATAGTTTTGTAGAGTGGTGATTGGAAAACAATAAATTGAGGTCCGGGTCTCGATGGTGAGAGGCAGGAAAAATAAAAGTACCTAAGGCTCCAACCGTTTAGTTTTCATTTACGGTTGGAGGTAAACTAAACGAAAACCCTAAGTAAATGGTTTTAAAATGTTTTAAACTGTTTATAAACAGTTAATTTTTTAAGTAGAATGTATTATGCTAGCGCTCTAAATACCATCTAATATTGCGGATACCCTGCCTTAATCCACATTTTTGTCGGTATTGCCGGGTTATTGTTTTCACCTTCATCAATGAGCGCGCCTTATGACAAAGGTCCCGTGAACGGGAGAAGAGCCTCAACAGAAACACTGGTTTCCGGAATCGCAAGAAAGTCACGCGCCATCCATGAGACCACAGGAAAGTGCGTGCTGGATTTTTGGACATCTGTGAGTTGGACAGAGGAACTATCATTGATCAACTCACCTTCCACCATGCCAACAGTATTTTGCGAGTTCCTGGATCATACGTAACAGGAGCAGCGTAGAACAGTTCTAGCTCGCTGACCTTCACAGTAGGAAGAAGGCCGGCAGCAATGTTACATCGCGAGTGTCAAGCTTTTTCGGGAACAGCTGTAAACGAGCAAACTGTCAAGATCATGATTGACAGCTGGCAGAATCGTTAGTCGGACCGCATCCGGATTTTACCTCAAAAGGAAAAAGTATTTATGGTTTAGTTTTTATCTGTTTACTGTTTATGACCCCGGTAAACTAAATGGAAATATAAACGGTTTCAATGGTTTAAAACGGAAACTAAATGAAAACAATTGGAGCCTTAAAAGTACCTCGCTCAACTCTCCAGACCAAACTTTTTAACAGTTGGAAAGAGTACTGTACCGAGTTGTAGGAGAGCAACTGTCACGGTCACGGGCCCCCGGTTGCGTTGCTTTTTTTCAGGTGTGTCACGGTAATGGGGAGGTTGGTTGCCTGAAAAAATCGTGACACGGTAAATCAAATTTTCGAATTTTTTTTCCCTGAGGCCTAGACATGAGCTAAATTGACCGGGAGACTGATGGCTCTGTGTAGGGAATGGTCTGTGTGTCTTCAAGCCCTTAAACTTAACTCAAACTCACAAAAAATGAAAGATTTCTTTTTTTTTTGTGGTTGCCTTCTCAAGCAATGGTTATGCTCACGGTGAGGTCCGTTGCTTCAAAAAGAGGCAACCACCTTGTCACGGTGTCTCGGGCTTGTTACAGTACAAGAGATTGTTCATTCCTGATCTCGGGCCTGTTCTAGGCACACAGACATTATCACTGGCGGGGGGTACTGTACAATTACGTTCAATTCGGAAGTCACGTGTCACGCACACCCCTATCGGTATCGAAATTTGGTCGGTGTCACGGGTCACGACGACCTCTATCGAATCTCCAAACTGTCACGTAGAGCTCAGAATTATCTAAAAATGGTCAAAAGGGCAAAAACTCGGTCCAACTATCGAATTTTTTAGTGGTGTCACGCAAAAATCCAGTCGTTATCGAATTATCGCATTCTTCATACCATGTCACGCGTCACGCCCCGTATCGAATTGACCGTAATAGTACAGTATCTGCAAGAAGGGTTGTGTGCTGGAATACAGGCTACATGCTGAGGGGGATTTCCACCCCTCCAATTCCGGGCTTAGACGTTGAGCAGGGGGAAGGAGTGCCGTCTGGAGGAGCAAGATCAGAGTGGGGTGCCGACGAATACTCGGCAACTGAGCGACCGCTGATTGATGCGTGTGCCACATCTAATTCAGAAGCAAACGAAACGAGTGAATAAATCATTTAAACTTGGAGGAATGATCTTCCGTGCACTATGGGAATGTAGCAAAGTTGATATGTTCTTGAGTTGAGTAGAGAAATCGTTTATGACAGGGATTAAAGGACTTGCCGTATATTCACGCTGTTTTAAAAGATCAGGATTCACCCCCACTCATAATTGAGAAGATACACCCATTAAACATGTCAGTTCAGCTAATTTCGCAAAGAACATTGAAATCAGTACCCGTTGAGAATCGGGAGGAGGTATTTGCTTTTTACGTAAAAAGAAAACAGTGAATTTCAGCACCCGCTAAGACTCGAAACCTTGCCGGTCTCGCGCCCGCTGCGTGGGGGAGGAAGTGAGAGAAGCTTGACATGCTGACATGCTGACATGATTGAGATTGCTAATGGCGCACTGAGAGCAAACGCGGGGATGGTTTTCTGCGAAAGATCAACGCGAAGGTCAATGCGATGCGGAAGAAGAATGAAGAACAAGATTTCGGTCGCAGACAGATGGCTTGGGTCACGCCCAGGACGCAAAGGCATTAGGCAGGTTAGTTGAAATGCTAGTCTTCGAGCGCACGAGTCGAAAGCAAAATACCAATGAATGCACATATCAGTACAAAAATTGGAATGATCATCTGAGCAACAGGCGGCTGGTCCAGTCCACTGCTGTTACAACACGACAAAAACATGAGAGAGCCTTGATTTGGGAGCGGCAGGAGAAAAACAACAGCAGCAGGCACGCCATAATACTAAATAGGCGGATATAGCTCGAAACTAGAGGCCTCGACGTCCTCGATCTCGACCCGGGGAGAGAAAGTCGGTCAGGTGTGCTGCAAATGTAGCGCGCCCGAGACGTTGGGCCTGCCGAAAGGAATCGCGGTCCGAATATTCCGAACTGTCCCGATTAGGCCATTGATCTAAGCGAGTCATCACACAAGCTGTGCCACATTTTGGTTCTGTTTGTCGGGCTGGCACGTCCTTTCCATCCTTCCGACCACCATCATTTTGAAGCTGTGGCGTACCTAATGGCGCACTCAACTGCCCTTCCCGCCCCGTTCATACCAACGTCTCGCAACCAACGCGTCCCGCAGGGATGAAGCACGGTCTCATCGATAAGGAGGTGCTGGAGTTGTCGTGGAGGATCCGGCTGTGTAGAGTACCTGGCCAGTACTTACATCGTGTACTAACCGAGCGCACTTTTGAGGTCGTGCACACATGTGAAATCAAAATTTGCACAAATGAACTGTCATAGCTGAGTCTGAGCGTGTCAAGTGCGCACCAAGCGCACGCTAGAGTTCTGAGCGGGCCCTGGGCGTGCGCTGAGCGTGCGCTGGGCGGGCTTTGAGCGGGTCCTGAGCGGGCCCTGAGCGGGCGTGAGCGTGCACGAGCGTGCGCTTAAGTACGACGCTGTGCGCGCGCTCGTTTTTCCTGCAGTAAAAGGCAAGAAAAATGGAATATTTTTCTCACGGTTTTCCTTGCAGAAAAACAATACCTTTCAGCACGGGAAATATGCGAGGGGAAATCATTCTTTTTCTTATCTTTTACCGAGACAAAGAGCTATCATATTACCGCCGGAAAAACCGGGCCAAACTTTACCAGAAATAAAATGATTGCACTTACTAGGATGAAAAGCGCGTGAAAAACGGCATAATTTTTCTCCTGGTAAAGCATACCTTTATCTGGATGAAAAAGCGCGTGAAAAAATATTTCTTTCTACTCTACTTTTACACATCAGTAAAACACCCTGTAAACGGCTTGGACCTCATATACTTTTTGCTAGGCCGTTTTACCCACGGTAATACAAACACATCACCGCAGTGACGTGAGCTATACAACTGTATGAGGCGCATACGGCGCAGATCTGTGCAGTATGTTCCTCCAAAATTCCCCGGAGTATCAGACCCAACATTCCGAACCACAGGGCATGCCAGAGGGTGATTCAATGATACGCGACTGCAATAACGCCCAGTGAGACCGTTTCTCTCGCAGCGCGGGGTAGTCAACCGGGTGTTCGACTTCCTCAATAGAGATCGGATTAAACATTTGCGTGACGAAGGGTGGAAGAACATTCAATCGGTTCGGAATGTACGTGCACAAATTATTTGTGAATTTACATACCAGCAAAACTGAGGGATATTATGAGTCCTTAGGTAGCACTGAGCGCATGGCAGAAGAATACGCTCGAGCCGCGGCTAGAGAAGGCTTTGGGTTGATAGCACATACCTGGACGGACTCCGCGCCGTCTTTGAGACAGATACTTTGGCCGCTGAGGATCTCAAGTCTATGCTTTTCCAAACCGCCGCAGTCTGAGTGATTCGCCTCAGCTCCTCTCCTTCTTGGTCGGGCAAACAAGTTGTATAAGATTAATGCCCTTGAGGTAGCAAGCACGTCAATTGAGGCGGGGAGAATCCAGGTTCGCTTGGGCTACAACGGGATACAACAGCTATGATAGCGGCGATACTTGGCAGTAGCAAAAAGAGGAAATAATATACAGAGTTTGTCCACAGGTATGCCTTACACGCACTATATCCCAGGGCGCATAATACAGACAAGCTTGGCTTCACATAATAAACTTGAGGTTTGTATCCTGTACCAACGAATGCAATACCTCAGCGATCGACCAACAAACCAAACGGAATTATTTAATGAAAGCCACGCACGATCGGATGTGAGCTCCCAAGCTGCGGCTTCTGGCTGAACTTGGGCTGCAGGATCGCGCTGTCCACCGAAGCATTAGCATTGATGTTAAGGAGCGGAATATATTTTGCAGTTGGGAGACAGGAAAAGGCGCACCGAATCTCATGCATGACCTCCTGGTATGACTGGTTCGGGCGCATCTCTGATATTTCTCATCAGCGCACAAAATAAAAAATTACTTGAAAGAGGGACGCACCGACGGCCTTGATGAACGCCTGCGCACATATTGATCCCTTAGCTCTCGAAGAAAACAAAAAGAAAACAATTGGAGAACGCACATGACTCGCCGCCCCCACGGCCTCCCCGTCAATGAACGTATCCGCGCTCGTCTGATCGTCCTTGCACCCAGAGAGAGAGATGACATCTGCAGGCGTCGTCTTGCGCGCGAGCGCCTGAGGGGTGATCTTCAGGCCTTTGATGCGCCCGCGGTGGTCGTAGCTGTACGGGAGGTCTAAACACGTCATGAGCCGGTCAGGGGATACCGCAACGGCGAGGGAAGCGTACCGAGCACAGTTCCCGAATGACAGGACTGAATGCGCGGTGTGAATGAGTACGCGAGGAGGTGGGTTTATTCTGAAAGGCGTACGTCAAATATGGCCTGAACATCCGCAGTCTGGTGCGCAGAAAATAGATAAGATAATATAGAAAGACGCACCGTAAGACGACATCCAGGGGGAAGGGGATTGACCTACAGACATAACGAATTCAATCAGTGGCCTCATAATTGAAGACGAAAGATGTGCCATTATAGAATGCAATTCCTTCATCGGGGGTTCAGATGAAACAAGGAAACAAAGAAAGAAGGCGTACATCATCGAGGATATGCCCCGCGTGCTGGTAGTCGAGGGGGAAGATTACTTGAGACGCATCAAGTATAAATAAGTAGATTCTTTTCTCTCAGAAAGAAGCACAGGCACCATCATCATACCCATCTACCTCATCCCCGTCAAGGTCGGGCGTCTGTCCGCCGTGTCCGGAATCTGCCTAATCAGTTCAGTGGCCAGTGTAAGCAGAGCACGGAACAAAACGGGACTTGCAATGAAAGAATAGAGCGTCATGCGACTGCGCGCCCTTCACCAACCAATTCATAGCATCGATCATATTCTGCCGTGTCGGCTGCGCCCGCGCGTGAGGGCTGTCGTCAGTGAGGACGACAATGTCTTCCGGGCGGTAGCCTGCGTATCCTACAAATCATTTTTAATAAAAAGAAAAAATGCCAGGAACGAGGTGAACGGGACGCACGGACGAGGAAACTAAAGATGTGCTTCGCGTCATTGACGCACCCATGCAGCTCGTGGCTCTGGCCGCGGTAGTTGATGCCGATCTATGATTCGAGTCAGGAACGGAATGAAGTTGTATCATATGTGTTCACGCAAAGCGCGCGCCGGCGGCCGGTGCACTTGGAGTACATGAATTGCGGGTGGACGGCGGACATGAACCCATGCGGCTGGTGCTGTACGTCTGGAGGCGGCGGGGGCGGGGCATTATGATGATGGTGGTGGTGGTGGGGCGGAGGCAGCGGACTGGGCGGGTGGTGGTGATGATGACGCGGTTGTTGAGATGGATGCAAAACTTCGCGCGGGGTGGGCTCGTACGCATAGGACCTTTTGGGTGATTAACATGGTATATAACCTGTAGAATGAATTAATTAATTCACCCTGCGTCTGGGTTCCTATGTAGGATCATTCAATTTAATAAATTTCACGGGAATGTCAGATAATGCCGACTCACAAGAAAGACGTTGGAACAGGCATCGGAACCGGTGTGTGGGCTCTGGACACGCTCAACCCATGTGCAGCCGGACCAGAGACACTCGACGGCCTCCCATGGTGCTGGCTGCGCCTAATTCCGCCCATCAATTCCACCGAAGACCTATCCGAGATACCGATGACGACGTACGGTACAGACAACCTGGTTCTCAATGGTGAACCTCTGTCTTTTTATTTTTGGAAATATAATTGCATGGGACGTACGAGGAGGTATTAGGGACGCCGTGTCTCGATGTGCCACTTCCGCCACTCAGATCCCACATCATCTTCAATGAGTGCAATAGTACGTGATGTATCTGCGTCCGGGAGGGCTGAATCCAAGTGGTGCAGTGAAAGTCAACGTCAAGTAGGCAACGGGTAGCAATTTGGATGGTGGTAGCTCCGGTGAAAAGCGGGGGCAGCAGGCACTGGTGGCGTCGCCGCCGGAGCCAGCAAAGCCCGACGGAACCGAGAATCTAAAAAAAGCAAGGAAGTAGTGGACGTCATCAGTCCAAGTTGGGCCAATGGCAAGGCGAACTCAGGAAGTCAAAACACAGGTCTTGCCTTCTGCAGTAGTCTCGTATACAAGACTTTCTATACTTTTGTGAAGATAATCGTTCACGCGTATACAAAGTCTTGGATCTACCACACTGTCCCAAAGAGAAGCGACATTTGATGGGCGGAGTTGCATTCGGCACAATACGGCTCCCTGGATGGAAAGTGTCCAAGTCACGCGTTTGCGCCATCAATCTCTCAACGCGCTTTTCGCGTCAAGGCCCGTTCCCCGCGCCAACAGCCGTCCGTCCTTTTGAATGACTCCTCATTAACCTAATCCTGACTCATAATGCCTCATTCCGAACCCTCATTTCTCTCTGAAGTTTGAACATCCCATAAACTCGCGCAAATGGATAGACGAGTTGCTGCGCAGAAGTGACCAAAGTCGCGGAATTATGGCCGCATCAGCTTGAACTGTCGATGCATATAAACGACGGGAAAGAGGTATTCTGCGTTGCTGGCACTGGCATAGGAAAAACACTCATCTTGCAAGCGGTAGCACTCGCTGCTCAGGCCCACGGCGAGAAGGGTGTCGCATTGATGATCGTGTCAACAAAAGCACTAGTGGAGCAACAGGTGGGCCACCATTTCCATAGATGATGTTCTAAAGACGGACCGGCGTGTTCTCAGGCTGAAGTCGCGTCGCGCCGCGGGCTTCGTACTCTCGGGATCAATCACGACACGGTCCACGATGCCAGGCTCGCCGGACGTGATTTCTTCAAAGAACTCGCCGAAGGAGATGATGTACGAAAAGTAGTGACGACTCCCCATATGCTGAACGAAACAGACATGAAAGCTCTTCTCCGGAAGCCTGAATTCGTCAATTTGGTGTTGTGGGTGTCCATCGACGAGGCTCAATCAGCTCCCCAGGAGGTGTTTTTAACAACGGCTATTCTTGGCTGCTAAATATGCGCGTTTGCCTTAATAACTCTACGGCTTGGATTGCCGCCACTGCTACCGCGACATATGCCGATGCTTTAGCACTAGCAGCGGTTCTTGGCTTTCGTCCCGGCAACTACATCAATGCCCGCTACTCCGTGGATCGTCCGAAGCTCAAGTACATCCCCCGCATCTATCAGCACCCCACGAGCAACGGGAAATTTTTGGACTTTGTTCCGGACCGAGACAAGCTCATTCGGACCTACATAAAATGGCCTGATGCCCTTTGATGAGCGCCGACAACTCATCGAGGACTTTAAATCCGGACGGGTCCGCGTCTTGATTGACACGGCCACTGCAACATACGGCTTCGACGTCCCGAACATCCGGCGTGCTGTTCTTGCAGATATTCCAAATTCATTTTCGGACCACGAGCAAAAGCTGGGACGTACTGGCAGGGATGGTTTACCTGCCCAGGTCATCGCCTTTGCGCCTGCGTGGATGGCAGAGCCTGTATCTGGTGCCAAAAAACAGGCAGCCGGTGCAGAGGAGCGGCGCAACAAACTATCAAAGGCGCTGGTTAAATGGCATAAACCTACTGCCGAACTATGCTGCCGTGGGACGTGGCGCATCAATGGAGCATAACGGGGAGGCATTCATTCCATGATGCGACTGTGTTCCGAGCTGCGATCCCGGTAGATCCACCGCGGGCCTCGCGGAAGTAACACGGTGGGAACGTTACTTCCTCGCCAAACAGGCCTCAACAGGGGGACGCTCGCCTGCGTTCAACGGGACCTTTCACGCTTTAGAAAAGCCGATGAAGGACTCGTTCGAGCAGATGCTTGATTGCTAGAGGCACAAGATATGGGCCCAAATTCGTGTCCGTTGGGAAGAGCCGTGCGAGTATTTCCTTCCACGACATGTCCTTAACACCATTGTGAGCAAGGCACACGTCTGTACATCCCTGGAGAATCTCAAGACCAGACTACGCTGACAGTCGCGGCCAACAGCTAGTGTGCGCGGCCCCGCGTCAAGATATTGGTGGGCCAGCCACTGAATAATCCGTTCCACTTGATTTTCTTTTTTGTGAATTGGGGGTATGTTACCCCTCATCTACCCCACAGACTAAGCTTTCTACCTTAGTACCTCTATCCTTCAGATAAAAATTACCCCACAGTTCCAGAAAAGGGCCTAATTTTCAAACACTGCAGCATGAGGCTGCCGCCAAACTCGTAAAAAAGAAAAACCAATTTCCTTTGGGTTGCCTTGCATTTTCTATGCATTGCCATGATTGCCCACCCCATCAGGTCCCAAATCTCAGGTTTCAAGTTAAACGAACTCACATTGATGGCTCTGCACCTCCAACATGGCTGGGTTGTCTGAAATTTCCTGAAAAATCAGACTTGTGCTTATGATGCCCGTATTAAAAATTAAATCCACGGGGAATCTGACATGATCGTTTTCGCGACATTCTGAGCTAGCCGTCCATATATAAATTATATTTTTGGGTGGTAAACTCACCGAGATCTGTATTATTCCGTTGCGGCAGAGGTGAGTAGCCATCGAAACGGTCCAAGTGTTCAATCACGTGGGCGGTGCGAAGACTTTTTTGTGGATTGCTTACGCGCCCTTGACGCGTAATCAACCCACCACCTCCTCCCACAACCGCCCACCCCTTTTCCCACTGCCGATTAAAGCCGACCCCGCACCCCCTATCTCGCCCACATCCGGCCGGTGCCCGGAAAGATCTCGCCTTCAGACCGCCCACTTCTGCCCACTCGCTCACACCACGGCGTCCCACACCGCCCACATCCGGTCCATTCCGCTCACACTCCCTTTGAACGATGTCTCCCACACCCGATCCACCCCGCAATCTTCGGATGACGCCGCCTACTGGGCTCCCACTTCCGGCCACTCCTGATGAATCCTGTAGCCCACAGCATTCGACGCCCCCACACGCCCTCGCCTACCAGCGCCGCGGCCTTCTTGCGCGTGCCGGCCCATTTTCCTGCGCCTTCCGCGCCTCCCACTCTCTTACGGCGTCCATTACGCGTCGGAACGACACGACGCGCTGTACGTCTTTGCCATCGCCCGGGCCACGGCCATCACGCTTGTCGGCTCCGACGCTCCCTGACTCACACCACCAGTGGTCCACCACCGTGGCCCTCCACTTGCTTCCCGCCATCTATCCTCTTGCGGCCTAATCCTGGTCCATTCTACATCTAAACAACTCTAACTCAATGACTACGCCGTTCACTAAACGCTGCCCTCTCCCTCGAGTCTGCGCGCCTGCTCTGCTCTGCCTTGGTCCTACCTCGGCCTCTCGATCCACGCGACAACTGGCTCCCGTTGTCTCAGTACCACTCCCTCCTCATACTGGATCATCACCCGCTAGCTCTTTGGCGTCCCAAATCGAATGAATGGAGGACTGGGGAGGATGAATGGACCTTCTGCGGTGCGTGCCCATTCCGTTTTTGCTTGAACATCCTCGAGTTTCCCTCTTGAATCCTTCTCCCTTCATCCTTCCATACTAGCGCTTTGACCGTTTTTCCCATACGTACACGAACACAACGGCTGTCTCGCTTCATAATGGAAACCACCAGCTGTCCTGTTGCCAATCACAGGTGCCCATCGCCCCACCCTTTTTCCTTCATCTTCGTATTGTACCTGAGTCCATCGCGCGACCTATTCCTCGTGCGGTCCCCTCATCAACCAGTTGAGCGCACCATCTTCGAGGGTGCGCGGCTTCTCTCCCGCATTAGCGCTACCTCACGTTCATTTGCCAATTTCTTCTTAGGTGTTCATCACCGTGTTCCGCTTACGAAATGGCAAATTGCTGCTCATTGCGACGTCGTTCAGCCCTAGGGATCCGATTCGAGGGGAGGGGAAGACCAACACAGAGAAAAGACCTACATGCGAAAATGAAGGTGCGTGAACATCCCACCTCCCATTACACTTCCTTTTAATCATTCCTCCTGGTGCATCCCTGTCTCTCATCAATCTCTCGCCCACCACGTTCTCCTCCTTTGCGATCTTACTACACTATCGACGCCGGCTTTGGGGGTACTTCACTGATGACCGGTGCGTCATATTGTGCACCTAAATTTCCTTCTTTCTGAGACGCCACGTTCGAGCAGAACGCTGATGTTATTCCCCTCGCTCCCCATGCTACGACTGTCCCGGTGCCTCCAACGCACACGTCCTACACACATTTCTGCGATGAGCCATCTCGCCGATCAGAGCAATCACTCACAATGTCCTTGGGTATGCCTGCATTTTCGTACGATTTACTCAACCTCATCCCTCGTCCACAGAAAACCTGACCCTTACCCACGCCATCCACACGCAGCGCGCCTTCAACGCAATACGTGAGGTGTGTCGTCTCAATACTCCACCTTTCGTTTTCCCTCCTCGCGCATGAACGTCTTCTTTCGCCGCTCCGACCCCGATTCCGGCGCGAGCTAGAGGATTCATCCAGAGCATATCACGCGGGATTTTCCCGCCATCCGGATCGCTCTCACTGCAACAGCAAACGAGCACCAGCGCCCTTCACTCAAAGCGCATTCGTCTCGTTTGTTCTTCTATGAGAACGCGTGCGATGCCATCAGGTGATTCCTCTATAAGTGATCTTTTATTTCCTGCTGCGGTGTCCTCTCCTTCATTTTCTCTGAAATACGGCCTGGGCTTTCGAACCAATTACCTCGTACAAAAATAAATCCGACCAGCTCGCAAATCGGACACTTTGGATATCTTGCGCGCATTGGTACTGGTGAATGCCGAATTCTTCTCTTGGTGCGTTTCCTGCTCGATCCATCATTCATTCTTCGCGCATTCTACCCACTCGGATATCATCGATCTATTTTTCATGGCCATACCCTTGCATCTCTGCACTGACCACACGGTCAGTGTTCTTTAGTTTAATCGTCCGCGGATTTCGTTACATCTCAATTGGATCTAGGTTGGATGCCATGTTGTCTAGTTCAACGCCTTGACTTTATGCAACAAAGGGTCAAAGTTCTCAGTGGGTCTTAATCTCTTTGTACGAGATGACACTATGTGACCTAACCACAGCATACCTCGCAGTCTGCCGCCCCACAAGACCGTCGCCATATAGACACGGTGCGTTGATGAAGTGTATATCCTTTTGAAAGTCACCCACAGCGCCGTAGGATCTCGAAGTGCGTTTCCTGATAAGGGAGACTGCGAGGGATCCCGCCATATGACAATATATTTATATTCATGAGCGCGGCCTAGAGCCGCTATTGTCTCATTCTGCTATGCGGATAAGCGGCCAAAGGCCACCATGAAATAAATACAAGATGGGATGGATGTAGATAGGCGGGTGGAGTTGGGCCACTTGCGGCCGATTCACCAGGCCGCGGAAATGCGGGCTGCGAATCGGGATGGATGGGCTGAGGCCCAACTCCAGTACGCAATGGCTTTCGGGACTTGAATGAGAGTCGAAACAGCCAAAGCGTGAGCAACAAGGGAATGGGTAGGGGTGGGCAGGACACGAAAATTTAGGTGTGTAGGAGTGAGGGGAGCGAGGGAGGAGCGATATGCACAAGACGCGGTGAACGCACCTGAACTGAGATCAGAATTGATCGTGTCTAAACAAGGTCACGATACATGGGCGCTAGTTCCTCTGGTCTCGCCTTATCTCCCACTAAGCTGACTCGTGCCTCCTCTATCTTAGCTTCCATCTTTCTAAGAATTATGGAGTAGGCAAGTGACTCTTTAGCTACTGGCTTGTTCTTCACCGCCCATGGGTGCCCGGTTGAGTTTTTTTTATCTTATTTGTCTCCTTTCATAAGTGCTAACTTGACGAGCTAGTTTTGCTGCGTCGAAACTCCTCGATACATTACCCCTCTGACATTAGTCCTGTTAGCACTTCTTTCTTTCGATTTCTTTTTCGATTTTGTTCTGATCTGACCTTGCTCAGGTCTCCGATTGCTGAGGCTGCTCCCAGTAATCTTCACGTCAAGTTGAAACGAGAAGTTTGGCAAAAGCCTTGTGCGTTCTGCGTTACAGTTCAGTTACTCCCTTCACTCTGTCCGACGATACACCTTGCCATTACTCCTTTATTCCTGTCGGCGGCATTCAGATAATGACGCTGACTGCAGGAGAGGATCATTTTACAACAAAGCCACGACCGCGGAGAAGAACTGAAACGGGAGTAGTCTGGCCACGGTGCGTGTGCTCGTAAATCCATTACATAATTCCTTGCCATCGATATGCCCTCCGCCTGGTCCTTGATCGACATATCCTTCTTCCTCTCGCTCCCTCCTACGTCCGTGTTCATGTCCTCCCCCTTCAAGAAGGGAGCCTGGCACCAGGTTCCTGGTTTAAATGCATGGGGTTAGGCCTCTACTGAAATGTCGGATAGGTAAATGGAGTCACGCGTCACCCCCCGTGTCGATTAGATTGAAATAGTACAGTAACTTCGAGAGTGGTACTTCCTTTTATTTTCGGCCTCGCCGATCAGGAAGGAAGTATATTAGCAATTACTGCCGCGGTCCCACTCGGGGACTGTTGCAGTCCCACTCGGGGCATCCCTAGCGGTCGTTCAACAGCCACTCAAAAGACAGGTGCCGCTCGCATCCCGGGCACCGGCATTCAAACCGGTGACTAAGGGCTGGTTAGTTAGTCCGTTCGTGAGAACCTGAATTGTCTGCGACCGTTGGAGCTCATCCTGACTGTCCGCGCTACCCGTTGGACCGCTGTATACCATCAATTCTTATCATTCCACGAGTTCTGGTTAGACGCAAAATATACCAGAAATCTGACGTTCCCAACGCGTCACTCGTTACACTGCGACTCGACGACTATAAAAGAGATCCACAAGTTCTTTGACTCCAGAAACCTTTCCTTCAATGTCCTCTGTTGGAGGAGCTATCAAGCAAGCCGCAACTAACATGACGAACACCGCAAAAATCGCGGACTTGCAGCGCTGTACCGTTGAGACTGTAGCGTCTACGGGCCTTACTACAGATCATGGTGTTCGCGTCTCAGATACCGACAACTGGTGAGTTCTCAAATCTAAACCGTTGCCATTGACGTTAGCCGATGTATCTCTTTCACACAGGCTTAAACTCAGCGACGGCAGTGGACCCGGACCCGCATTGCTCGAAGATCACATCGCCCGCGAAAAGATTCATAGATTCGATCATGAACGCATTCCCGAGCGCGTGGTCCATGCTCGTGGTGCCGGGGCGCACGGCTACTTCAAAGCATACGAAGGCTCAGCTGCGTCTCAATTTACATACGCCTCGGTACTGACCGACTCTACCCGTACCACTCCCGTCTTCGTTCGCTTCAGTACCGTACAAGGAGCCCGCGGTAGCGCTGATACCGTGCGCGATGTTCGCGGCTTTGCCGTCAAGATGTACACCCAGGAGGGAAACTGGGATCTCGTCGGCAATAATATTCCTGTATTCTTTATCCAAGATGCTATGAAATTCCCTGATTTCGTCCACGCCGTCAAG
Organism: Mycena venus; assembly: GCA_014462655.1. Lineage (NCBI taxonomy): Eukaryota > Fungi > Basidiomycota > Agaricomycetes > Agaricales > Mycenaceae > Glaucomycena > Glaucomycena venus. The sequence goes on from JACAZI010000028.1 coordinate 592,703, forward strand.
CCCGAGCCGCATAACGAAGTCCCCACGGGACAGACTGCGCACAACAATTTCTGGGACTTTGTTGGTCTCCAGCCCGAAAGTGCGCACATGGTGTGCTGGGCGATGTCCGATCGAGGTGCGTTTTGCGCCTGGATCTATTCTCTTGACAAAGACAGATCATCCGGTCATTTAGGAATTCCTCGTTCCTACCGCATGATGCAGGGCTTTGGAGTCAACACTTACACGCTCCTGAATTCCGCCAATGAACGCTTCTTCGTCAAGTTCCACTGGCTGCCTGAACTTGGTGTCCATTCCCTCATGTGGGACGAGGCGTTCAAAATTGGCGGTCAAGATCCCGACTTCCATCGCAAGGACCTTGAAGAAGCGATTGAAAACGGCGCCCCACCGAAATGGACGCTCGCCATTCAGACCATTGCCGAGAGGGACGAACACAATTTCGAATTCGACATCCTCGACGCTACGAAGATCTGGCCGACCGAACTCGTACCTCTACACGAAATCGGAGAGATGGTGTTGAATCGGACTGTCGATGAATATTTCCCGGAGACGGAGCAAATCGCGTTTTGCACGAGTCAAGTCGTTCCTGGGATTGGGTTCAGCGACGACCCGCTGCTCCAGGGCCGCAACTTTTCGTACTTCGACACTCAGATCACTCGTCTTGGTGTAAACTGGGAACAGGTGCGCTTCGCTTGTCCAAAATTCTCTTTAATGCACTCACGTACCAGCGCAGCTTCCCATTAATCGCCCCGTTTGCCCGGTAATGAATCACAACCGCGACGGGCAGCATCAGACCCGAATTAACAAGTGCCCTGTCAATTACTGGCCGAATCGCTTGAACGCCGGTCCTCCTGTTCCCGCTGCCCAAGGCGGATACCACGAGTGGGCACTTCATACCCGCCGCACCGGGCTATGGCCTAAAAGTCTTTTTCAGATTCGCCCAAAAAGTCGTCGGCATCAAACAGCGCCTGCGCGCCCCCAAGTTCCAAGAACACTTCAACCAAGCGCAGCTCTTTGTTAACTCCCTCTCGGCCCCTGAAAAGGCTCATCTGATCGCTGGGTTCTCCTTCGAGCTCAACCACTGCGACGACCCTGTCGTTTACGAGTCCTACACAAAGCTCCTCAACAACATCGACTTTGACCTTGCTACCGCCGTCGCCACCAACGTTGGCGGCGTCCTCCCAAGCGAGGTTGGGCGCCCCAATCACGGACAGACCACATTCGGAATCAGCCAGCTGGACTTCATGCCCAAGACGCCCACAATCAAGTCGCGGCGCATCGCGATTCTGGTCGCGGACGGGTTCGACGCGACGGGTGTGACAGTGATGAAGACAGCGCTGAAGGCGAGTGGCGCGGTGCCGTTCGTAATTGGCCCGCGGCGGGGTAACATCAGCAGCTCCGGCGGCAGCGAAGGCGTCTTTGCGGACCACCACTTCGAGAGCCAGCGCAGCACCATGTTCGACGCACTGTACATCCCGAACGGAAATGCGGAGTACGGCGCGGCGCTGCGTGCGAGTGGACGCGTCGTGCATTGGATCGCGGAGGCGTTTGGGCATTGTAAGGCGATTGCCGGTCTCGGAGAAGGTATGTTGTGATTGCCATCTGAGTCGGCGCGTTAGTCGACTGACGCATCTTCCGTAGGCCAGAACACGATCCAGCACGCGCTGGCGCACTACGTCCCCGAACTCGCGTTTGGGGCGTTCGACTCCGACGCCGTCGTGACGTCGTACGGTGTCATAACCTCGGGCAAGTACTCGCTTCGCAGCACGGCGACCGATGTGATCAACATCGCGTCGGGCGGGGCCAAGGGGTTCGTGAGCAACTTTGCATTTGAGATTAGCAAGCATAGGTGCTTTGAACGCGAGTCGGCGGGCCTTACGAGCAAAGTTGCGTATTGAGGGCGAATTTCATGAGGCGTACGATGTATAATGTATTAACAATCCAAATTGTCTACGGAATGAATCCAACGAAAATTTTAACCGCTCCATTCAAGTACAGCTCGGAGAGTTGCGCCAAGTCACGCATTAGTGTCGTTCCCGGAGGGGAAGACGAAAAAATAACTTGAATGAAAATGAACGTGGATTCGCAGGGTTAATGGCGCCTAAAGATACTCAGTATATAATGTTTCAGAGTGTGTCGGAGAAGCCTTCGTCATGGAGAGCAGAGTTGAGTGAGGGCAGTCGCTATAGGCAAAATTCATCCAGATACTCTAATGACGGGAAACAGGTATTAGGGAGAGAATTGAGCCGTTGAATCGAGGCACACATCCCGGATTGACAATTCAAACATTTGAATGCTTTTTGTTGTGAACCTTTTATACTCTGTCACACTTGCATTAATTTAATTGCTGTATTGTGAACATTCTTTTGATTTGTCGCTATCCTTTGAAAACCGTTGTCTAGCTATTTGTCCTTTGTGTCTACATAGTAAATGAACTTATTTACTCATAAATTGCAATGTTGTGAAACCATGCTACCCTGATGGAATGGCACTGTTCTCTGAACAGCATGTTCTCAAAACCACTCCATACCTCCTCATTTTCTTGTGTCTGCTTCCATATCAGCATACACACACTGTGGATCTGGTTGATCCCAACCAACTCTGCTTGGTCATTGTTTAGGTGGCAACAAATGTCGAGAAGACCATACTCCTTTTGGCGGCCAACTTCTAACGGGATTCGAAGCCGTCCAAATGAACCTTGTAAACCACATATCCCACTCGGCCGTTTTTCGATAAGATAGTACTACGTTCAGCTACCGCCTCGGAGAGGCTTAATCCAAGTCATAATAATTGTGCCAACTATTGGAATTGGGAAGAGCTGTTCAGGCTGTTGCGAGCTCATACCCAAAGCTGAATTCACTCCTAACTGCAGTGCGACAGTGGCTTTGAACAATGAAAAGCGGGAGTGTAATGCTGCTGACACAAATCGGCATCTTCGGCAAGCTCTCCCTTTGCCGCTTGGGCCAAGAGCACTGCCCCCATCAAATCGTTGTGGCAGAGCTGTATGGCCGACGTGTGGAAATACATCCACACGCTGGTTTCGGTTCTAAAACAAATTACTTTTTATTTTTACGTACCTCTTTGTCTGTACTGTAAACAGGTGCCCACGAGGCGAATCCATCATTTTCCTTGCTTCCAACGCTCATCGTGTGAGCCAGTGCGGTTCAGCGGCCGAACCCCCGTGTCCTCTCGTGTTGACACTTGTTCTACGTAACCTCGTGTGCGCGCACCCGGCGTGCAAAACCCCTCGTCTTGTCAGATTCACGCGGAATCTGCATCGTGCTCATTTTACGACCTATCGCTACTCTCGTGAGCTCCTCATTTCGTACTCCATTGGTACCCTCTCCTCTCTCCCTCATATACCCGCCCTTCTACTCTAAAACTGACCGGCCACCAACCCATTCAGAATCCGCATCCCGGGAGCATAGCCCTGCAACATCGTTTTGGCGGAAAGTACACTAGTAATCCGTTGATTCTTGGCACATCTCGCACCAGGTACCTGCTATGCTAGACTTCCTTCTGGAAGCCTCGTACACATGGTGACTCAAAGCCTTCCTTGCCAACGTAATCACTGCGTTAAACCCTTAAAGTAGCTGGATACCCAGTCTCAAATAATATCCGTACATTGCCCACTTAGACTCAGGAAAACGAACTCTAGGAAACCGCGGGGAAGGTCTGAGCTTGTTCCTGATAGAGACTTCAGGTTGACATCTGGCGTGAGCTGCAAACATACCCATGAATACGCACAACGCCATCCCCCCCTTACCATTGGCCTACAGTACTGCTGGCCACAGCACGGACCCAGAGACTGCAATTGCCCGTTGAAAGATCGTCTAAGATCATCCACGCCGCCAAACATCTGTACCTCATTCGCTAGATCCTCAGGCTCCTGTTCAATCAGACGCCGCTAGGAATAGTGAATTTCTGGCTTTGGCCTGGCTTGGAGTGGCTTTGGCCTGAACATATGCCAGGCCAAGCCAACATCTTATGGCCTTGGCCTGGCTTGGCTTGGCTTTGGAAAAGCCATGGCTTTTTGGCCTGAGGCCAAAGCCAAGCACATCACTAGCTAGGAAAGCCCTGTAAACCTCGAAAGAAAATGCTAAGATAAAATGCTCCCATACCTGACGTTGTTTTGCTAGTTTTTTCTCTTCCTTCTCGTCCATGCGATGTTGTTTCTCTGCCCTATCTGCCACCTTCTTCTTCTTGCGTTCGGCAGCGACTCTCTGCTAATGGTAAGAAAATTCCTGGAAATTTGGGGACATCGTTCACCTTCTTTTCCTTCTCATCGGCTTCCTTTTTTGCAGGACTCGAACCTGGCAAGAGACTGTTCAGGTGTCCGCGTTTCGGACCTGGCTGGTTTGAGAACTTAATGAGTCCCTTGTGCTTGGATCCATGGTCAGGCGAATGCAAAGTATCCCGTTTCTTGTTTTTGCCTGAAGTGCGACCAGGATGAAGAGGCTTGGTGGCAGGTGCACACCCACTGAACAAAGGATACATGACACTAAAAATACAGATAAATTGTAGTACACTGTGAGCTAGTTCTCGTGAAAGGATCGTCAACATCGACTTCATCCCCCCTGCCATCGGTGTTCTGGCTGGTGTCGGTGTCGCTCTGAGAGCCGTGCATTTCTGTGTTGGAGTCCCAGGGATTGAAATTCCTGTCAACCTGCTCCAAGATGCTTTTCCGCGGACTTGTCGTATTGTTTCCAACTCTGGTTGATAGAGATTTACAAGGCGGCACACCCAACTCCTGAAAAAACTCACCGTTGTATACCTCGACATTCCCAAAATCATTTTTGAACCCCACGCCAAAAGTATGCTCGCAAGTCTTGCCTGTTTGACGAAAATCTGGGCAGTTGCATGTAAGGGTACCGTCTGTCTGCTCAGTAACAAGGTAGAAGTCGGATTCTTCATCATCCATAGCGTGAATGAGCTGCACCGGGGTTTTTGACCAAATACGGCAGGCGAAGGCAAGATATACCTCGTATATTAAGCAGATGCCTCGTATCACGATGCACCTGTTTGCCCATCTGATTGACCTGAATTCGGATTTTCTTTCTCAAACACGTTCCCCGCCCTGCCTCCGACCTCTCTCAATTGCCCGCTCAATTGCCATTTGACTCCGGCTAGCTCCGTCCCGTTGGATCGGGCGTACCCACGGTACTTCGTTTCGTGCGCTCAAGGCCCGTTCAAAATGGGTTAAGTGTACGATTTTGCTTTTTTCCTTCGCCCCCTTTCTCCCTTCTTCATGTCTCTGTCCTATAGTCCCTATTCGCAGTTTCAATCTCAATATTAATTTCAATTTTTCAATATTAAGCAGATGCCTCGAATCACAATGTACCTGTTTGCATCCTTCCTAATTTACCATGTTTCTCCCATCCATTGCTCTTTGGGGATCACATTTCCATTTATGTTTTGGTGTTCGTCGGCTGACCCCGGTTCCTCACAGATTAGTTTTTGAGATCAAGGGTGCAGTTTATTTTCGACCTCGCCGATCAACCGCTCAACACCCGTTGAAATGGCCAGGTTCCACTGGGCGTCTTCTTGCTTCTCCACTCCCATCATCTCTCTCCTGCTGAGCTCCTGCTCATCGCGCTGTTTGTCCAATTTTCCATCCTCCAGCTTGGTCCGACTCGCTAACCGCACTCGGTTAATTGTAGCGTGCACCCAAGCTGCCGTTTTTCATCGCCGTGCCCGCGCGCGCTGAGAACGGGACAAACAATGTCCTGCATTTCACTCCGTCTTTCCTTCCCATCTTCCATCCAGAGCCGAGGTATTCGAGGTGGATCTATATATTTTTCGCCATACGCCACGAGACTGATCGGCTTCCCTCTTTCTTGAATTGAATCATATTTAGTTTTTCTTTCTTTCTTTTTAGATTTGCGGCTGGGACCGGCACATTTGGCCTGATTGCTGCGCACCTCACCCGTCGACACCGCTTATCGAGGCGTATGTTCCCAGGGGTTCCCTCAAGTTCGAATACCCATCCTCGGTGAGTCTCCACTGCATGTGCTATCACCCCACTGAGAGCTTTGAATAAGTTCTCTTCCTTGGCAGCAAAACAGCGCTGTTTGTACCTGCTGAATCGACCCCTTTTCGTTTTCAACGGAGACCAAACCTTGCACCGTGATTTGCATGACGTTACCATGGTTATCGCATCGTCCAACTGGAGGTACGCCCGGTCTGCCCAGTATACTCTGATGTCAATATCACGCACGTTAAACAGGGAGTCCTCGACTGTGTTTTCAGACTCCTGAGACTTTTATTCCTTTGATTTTCGCCCACATGTAAGTCTAGCGAATGCTTCGGAAATCTCACAAAGTGTTCCACCTTCTATAAAGGCTCATCCATTGGCAGAGAGTGCATATTCGTCGCCAGACCAGCGACACATTTTGCAGCGCAGTCCCTTGAGGACTTCAGCGTATCCTTTTCTTTAACTGCGGCTACGTCAAGGTCAATGTTCATTGTTTTAGCCCTGTCTTGACGATGTACTGACGCTGCATTTATCCAAGAAGTTTTAGTTCACTGCGCGGACGAAAATGAGTCTGCATTTGGTGAGGATCGAACTTGAACTTGACTGCATATGCTGAATTCACCTTCCAGCCCAGGCCTGCGTCTATACGATGGCCATTTATGGCGAGCGTGTGGTACGGGCACCTTTCTAATATTCCGCCCCATTTCACTGAGGCAGCGTGCAACCTATGGCTCGATTATCCTACGTACTGAGAGGTATACACTACTCCGCCCTCTCAAGTTCAACCCCCTCTGATCTGATTAGCGCACTGGTGCGTAATACCATCTCAGATGCAGAGTACGCTTCTGACATGTTTTGCTTTCTCCAAATTGCAGAATTCTGGTTATCCCAAAGTACGTCCCATCTGTACAATTCATTTAGCGCCTCACTGACGCGGCCAACATTTCTACTTAAATTGCCGCCTGAAACCTGATATCAGGCTCAGGCGCTCCAGCGATAGTAAATTCTGTGTTATACTGAGAAAAGGGCTCCCACGGTATATAAGTCAAATGGTGCGACATTGGAGCACGTCCACACCACCGCTACAATTTTTATTCAATGTTTCAGAGATCGCCTGGCCTGTTTGTCACACTGACGCGATTTCGTTTCTCAGCACAGCATCATATCCTTTACGTTCGCAGGTGCTGGCTAGCCAGAAGCAATGTAATTCGATTTACCGGTGCGTTTCTGGCTTTTTTTTTGTAATCTCGCTCCATTTCATCGCTCGACTGGCCGTACATTCTATTACACCAGAAATACGGCTCGGCGGCGGATGTTTCCGGACGGTCGAACAAATTGACTTCCGTAAATTGATCTCCACCATGTTGCGGTAAGCAACAGAACATTAATTATTTTTTGTGTGGGGGGCTGTTGGCTGTCCCTCATTCAACATCTCACTGAATCTCCGGCCCTGCACATGTAACCTTGGACTCTACGGTCGCACCTGTAGAATTACAATTCCTCGGGACGTCCAGTATAGTACATCTATTTGATGGTATCATTATATATTTATTTTCACCAACCGATGTCATCCATTCACGCCGGAGCGAAGCGAAGGCACGTCCTGTTATTGAACAACAATTGCCAACAATGGTGAAAAATGGACAACGAATTACGGGCGCATGGATCCACAGGTTGCCTGGGCAAAAAATTCCCCGATGGACAAATCATTTCTAATGAGATGAATGCCCTTCCCGGAGAGTAAAAAGCCAGAATGCAGTCAAATAATAATCTGGGCCATAGATTGTCATTGTACATCAGCGCAATTGAGAGTTGAGATTGAGGCCTGGCAACAGTACACAAGGAAGGAATGGATAAGATGGGCTGGCACCCACTAGAGCAGAAGAGAGTGAAGCCATCGCGAGTATCTGCTTCCGCGGAAGCAAATTTCTTGACGAGATAAGTCCAACTCCGAGAGCAAGACAGGAGTTGGATCACGATGGCATAGCCAGAATGCAAGCCAAAAAGCTATACATGGGCAGTGGCACAGTGAGAAACCCATAGTACATCTTGAGCGATCGCGGTAGGCAACAAGAAGTTGGGCGTGCACAGCCACGGTGGCTGTATATGCCGGTGTTAGCTTTACGATCAGTGATCGTAAAGCTAACACCGCGCATTATTACAGGCTCAACAACAACAGTTGGCACTATTGTGAAGATCAGAAACTGTTATCCAATGCAGTTCAAGGCTTTCTATAGAGGCGAATTTCCAAGAAAGAGAGTTGTAAAGTTGTAAAGACTGGAATAATATTTTCCTCAAAATCCATCTAGCTATGCCCGAGCCATTGCACGGGTATTTGCAACCCTCCAAATACATCGTCCAGAGCTATCCAGTTCCATAGGAATAATTGCACCTCCAGAGTTCCACAGACGGTCCCCGTTCGGTAATTTTAAATGCCTGCCTGTCGATTTTTTTGCTGTCCAGTTGCCAGTTCTCGTAGTACAAAAGCCACTCATTAGCAATAATCATTACAATTCGATAAGCACTAATCAAAAATTGTTGAAGGTCAGAACACCTCCGGCTCAAAGTCAGTAAACTCACGATTTGTTTGCACGATTTTCTAAAAAGATTTGATCAAAAGTTTTGAATGCACGTTCAGTCCAGTTGTCGGTGGAGATGGTGTTGCGGTTGTGGCCATGAGGAAGACCAATATCTGTCCATGAGTCTGGAAAGGCATAAAAAATTGAACGATCGCAACAAAGGAATTATATGATACCACCCTCATTGTGCTACAGTCCATCCCTCATCTTCCAGCCTGCGGACTGCCCTTCCCATAGCCCTCCCATTCCATCTTCAACATCACGCCTCTGCTCTACCTCACTGCTCCTCCTTTTTTCTTTCTTCCCATTCTTATATATCTGCTCTCGGTCTCACTACCAGGCTAGCGTCGGCCTCCTCTCTTCCTTCCGTCTCGCTTCTATCGACCTTTTTTTTTCAAGCTGGGTTTGCATTAGTCTCTCTTTCACCAGCTTTCGTTCACCTTCTTTGTCTTGCTGTACTTCTGCGTTCAAACTGAAGCGCCCTTCAATTTATTCGCTTTGTCCTTACCCACTCCGCCCGCACTGGCCCCATAGGATATGGATTCCGATGGAGATTATCGGGTTCTGGTTCGGGATCGCGGTTCGATCCTACTCTCCATCCCCATTGCAGTCCCGCTGATGCTAATGCTCGCATTTCTATTCTATACCTCGAATTCTCCCTCTTGTTCCTTTTTCCTCAATTCGATCGATCCTTCCTACAGTACCTATCCAGCCGGAACCTGAATCGAGCTTGTTTTGTTTTGGTTCTCTAGACGCTGCTTTCTGGCGTTGGGCTCAGGTACCATCACAGCTCCTATTGAACCGCCCTCGTAATCTTTAATTTCGACCCCCATGCTCCACTGAGTTCCACAATCCAAGAGCTTGATTTCCCCATCAATGTGATCCTTTGTATGAGAATCGCTTTGCTGTCCTGTCCGTATCCGCGCGCCCTACGTGGCATCTCTTAATCTTCATGGCTTCTGTCTTCTTTTCCGCCGTATTGTCTCGTTACGGAATTATTCATGCACGGCCATGGGAATATTTACTTCCATTGGCTGGACTGGAGTATTATGGCGATGGGAAGACCTGAACGTCTTTGCATCGGCGCCGATTCAGTAACAGTTTGTCAACTCATCTCCGATGAATCGGCGGTTCGTTCTATTGCAGTTTCATGACGGCGCTAGAAGATTGTTCATCTTCATCATATAGGCAGTGCCGTTTCCCACTTCCCATCATCGCGGCACCCCCACTTTGTATGGTCGCCTGGCAATGCCTGTCAGAGTCATTCTGGTGCAATGCTACCTGTGCTTCTTGTGGAACCAATTCGAATCGGCAGGGTCTGTGTCCCGCTCCCGCATCGTCCCTACCGGACGACCATTTGAATCAAGAATGAAGACCATTGGGACCATTCTCTCAGCTCAAGAAAGATTTTGATGAGATTTATTCAGTGCTCTGCGAGAATGGACCACGTAGAGACATCCACCATGTACATCTACTCCTATACTCATCTTTTCTTAATCATGTTTCGGCCTGCAAACATGATGTTGCTCTTTACAGCCGTAATCCAGGAAAAACTGTTCCCATGCACGAGGAGTCTGCTACGGCTCGTTGTTGACCCGGTGCTCCGATCAAATTCTCAGAGACCCCAAGTTTTCAGCTCAAATTGTGTATTGATCTCCAGGTTAAGCTGTTAGATTCCGACGGACGCTCCAGCCCTAGTATCAGTATGTGCGGCTTTCTTGTTTGGGATCACAGGCGAGCTTCTTCGCACGGCCGTATGGTATCTATCTGGTAACTGTTATGCCGTCCCTGGATATCGCAGTTACCTGGGGAGATTCTAAAGAACGGTGACTCGAAAAATCATGCGTGAGATTTGCGCCGCATTCAAAACATCCCGGCAGATATATACGACTGGACGGAAAATGCTTCTTGTCAGAAAATTTCCCACCGTCCACGATGCCCCCCAGCTCCCCTGCTACAGTTGACCAGATCCTCGCCTATACAGCAGTCGCAGCAAATGCATTGCATGATGTCGCAACTGCATCTCAGATACCTTTCCTCACCACGATCTGCACACTTACCTTGGCCATCATCCCTATGGTGGAGGTATGCAATTCATACATTTTTGCCTTCAGTCAGTGAATTGGAAATGTAGAATGCCAGGTTTCAACGAGAGCGATGCCTTCGCATTGTGGAGGAAATTCACCACTTGCTGTGTGCACTCGCCAGTCTATCAATTTACTCAGATGACATTCAGGCCCCAAAAATGCTTGAAGAAATTGCACAGTATGCTAGGTGAGTCATACTAGTCTCTGGCTTTTTCAGTGGTAGTTCATTCTTCGTGCAGCACTCTCCAGAAATTGGAATCATGTTTGAGATCCCAGCGGGAGCTGGGAACAATCAAGCGCCTGTTCAAGCAAGGTGAAATAACCGCCCAATTGGATGCTTGTGAGACGGAGTTGAGGGCTTTGTTGGCCATCTTCACGGTAAGTTTCCAATTCCTGCTACAGCAGCGACATCCAACAAAGTTTTTGTAAGGCAAAACAAGAAGCTGGTCTTCCCACTGCTCTTTTCGAATTCAATGTTGATACAGAGGCACGCCATCAAGAGCTGCTTGAAATGATCTCATCCCAGAGTAGCTCATTTGACACCACGTCTTCGGTGAGCATGGTACATGGAAATTACGTTTTCTGACATTCCAACTAAGATTGGACAAAGTGTCTCGAATGCCAGGTGAGTACTTGTCAAATAAAAATGAAGACTTTGCTTATTTGCATGGTAAATAGCTCTGGATCGTTCTCCTTGCTGCCTGCTTCCCCAAAGATCTTTCATGGCCGTGATTCCGAGCTGGATGATCTCGTTAAAACCCTTCTCATAGATCCCACACGGGTCACAATATTAGGCCCAGGTGGAATGGGAAAAACAACATTAGCCATGGCTGCTCTTCATCATCCAAAAGTTGCCTATAAATACCCCACTCGTTACTTCATCTCCTGCGAGTCTGTGCACACTAGAGCCTCTCTGGTTGCAAATATTGTTTCCCATCTTGGTGTGGAGACCTCCAGGACATCAGAGAGGGCTGTCATTACCCTTTTGTCAGCTGGACAGCCATGTTTAATGATTCTGGACAATTTTGAGACACCATGGGAAGCACTGGAAGGTCGTGCAAAAGTGGAGGAATTCATTGCCCTCCTAGCTGATATCCCACATGTAGCACTTCTGGTACGTCCCCTGTCTCACTTGATATACTCTTCCTCACTGTGGCCTCTCAGCTCACAATGCGTGGAGCAGAGAGACCTGGAAAGGTCCAGTGGACTCATCCATATCTGCCTCCCTTAATGCCTTTGGATCAAGCTGCTGCCCACCAAACCTTCATTGGAATTGCAGATGAAATTCATGACAGTTCAGAAGTTGACCAGCTCTTGGAAATCACAGAAAATATACCTCTTGCGGTTCAGCTAGTTGCTGGGCTTGCAGCCTCTGCTGGTTCTCAGAATACCCTAGAGCGCTGGAACCTTGAGAAGAGTGCCCTTCTCTCTGCTGGTCATGATAAACAGTCAAACTTGGACATTTCCATCACACTTTCTCTTTTGAGTCCCCGCATGCTCTCCTCACCTCATGCAATGGAACTACTCAGTCTGATGTCACTCCTTTCTGATGGCATTTCTGACCTTGACCTGGCTCAAAGCAATATCCCAATCCCAGACATTTCTGATTGCAAAACAACACTGGTCCACACATCACTTGCATATGTTGACCATGCTGGACGATTTAAAGTACTGGCACCAATTCGGGAGTATATTCACCTTTCCAGTCCAGCTTCTCAGCAGTTGGTGCAACCCTTGCGAAAATATTATATTGACATTCTCAAGCTCTATGTGGCCTGGTGGGATACTTCCTCTTTTGCAGTTGATCTGGTTCCACGCCTTCTCTCAAATCTTGGAAATCTGCACAATGTATTGCTACATGGATTGGACGTGGATCATAATGACCTCAGGGAATCCATCCTGGGCATAATGATGCTCAATGATCTTAATGTGAGCATGAACCAAGGAGTCACCCCACTTTTGTTCCACTTGCCAAACATACTGTCTGGAATGGATGACCATGAGCTTCATGGATCATTTATCACAGAAGCATTTGAGTCTCGGCACTTCAACACACTCCCTAATCCAGAAATGGCCATAGACAAAGCTATTGAGCATTTTCACCTAATTCAAGATGATGCTGCAGAAGGTAAGTATGGACTATGTACTTGGTAGATCAACAAACCTCTGAATTGTGTGTTCCTCCAGTCCGACTCTATTCTGCAATAGCAGCATATTACATGGATTCTGTCCATGATATCCAAAGGGCAGAGGACTTTTATCAGCTTGGTCTCTCTGTAGCGTCACAATGCAGTTCTGACACAGCCAAGATCAGACCATTGAATGGCCTGGCAGTTATACATGACCTTTGTGGCAATTCCTCCAGGGCTCTGGAATTGGCCCAGGAAATATACAGAATTGCCTGTGGATCAGGGGCGAGTTAACTGGAATCTATCTGCAAGCTTGGTGTTATTCATTGCTGGGAGAATTCAAACACTGTGTCAAGTTCTTGGAAGAAGGGAAAGTTCTGGTTGTCCAAGCAGGTTTGCAAGGTGGACAACTAGAGACTATGTTAATGAACATTGAGGCAGATTTGTACCAGCACAAGACTGAATACTCTAATGCACGGCATATCCAAGAAGCCATCCTGCGCCAAACCTCTGCTGTGCCCTACTCTCCAGAACACGGGTATGCACTTGCCAACATTGCATTTCTGGACATTGTAACTGGCGCTAGCACAGATGCTGTGTCCCATAATCTTGATGCTGCAATGATGGCCTTCCAAAATGCACATTATCCAGAAGGCATCTTGTGGTGTGAGTACTTCTATGCAGAATTGGAGCTCCACAAGGGAAACAGGATGGGGACCAAAGCTGAGTTCATGCGGCTCTTTGCAGCTTCTGTAAATAGCGACAATGAATTAGGGTGCCATTGCCTTGCAAGGCTTGCAGACACAAGCCCTGTGCAACCAGACACAGAATCTGCACAATGGGCAGTGATTTTCCTAGCATATGCTTTTCGTCCATTAGTGCGAAGTCGCCTGTTGGTACACAAAGCATTGAGGTGCTTTGGGGATGCACTCATGGGACAAGGCATGGATGATACAGCACTGAGTATTTTGAAAGTCACACTGGAGGGATTCACACAGATGGATGTGCATCAGGGCAGAGCTGAATGCATGCGTACAATGGGTGAGGTTTATGCACGGCATGGAGATGTTAGGATGGCTCAAGAAATGTGGGAGGCTGCACAACCACTGTTTGAGCGTTCAGAGCAGAAGAAGGAAGTCACAAGGATTGATGAAAAGCTCCAGATGCTGGTCATAGCATAAAATTTGCAGGATATCCCTAATGTGGGGTTGCCAACTGGTCTGGCCACAGATGCCAGAGAATAGAAACATGTGTTGATTCCAGACTTGTAGTATTCTACTTGACCAACCTTTTATGGAGTATTGTTTGATGTTGGCCACAACAGAGATGATGAGAAAATTTCCACCAGAATTGACTTCCTGACTGAAACTAGGAAGATATACTGAAAGCGTGGCTACAACACGTACTTGGTATCACAAAAAGTGACCGGCTTTTGCGGTTTAACACAAGAAATAGCTAGTTCTTTACAACTTTAAAAGTCATTACATGTCAATAGGGTGTATGTCCGCCGTTTGCTTCAACCACTGCGTCAACCACTTGCGGCATGCGATCCACAAAACAATCAATTTCATCAATGGTGATTTGATCCCAGGCTGCCTGAATTGCATCACGCAGCTGCCCGTATGAAGATGGTTGGGGTCCAATTTCCCGAATATGCTTCTTTAGGATCTGCCACACTGGCTCAATGGGCGAAACATCCAGAGAAGTCGGTGGATGGGGGAAAATGGGGACGTGATGATCCTTGAGCCAGGTCTGGGTGATCTTCGCCACGGTGTGAAGGCATGCCATCCTGTTGAAACATGAAACCTGGCCTCTGCCTGGACATTTGGCGCTTGAAATTGTTGAATGGCCCCTCGAGTACCTGTGTAATGTATCGCTGGCCTGTCATACCCCCCACCCTTGCCTCCGGGATACTCGAGAATGACAAGTGGCCCCTTGACTCCCTTCATGATTATTCCCCATACCATTGTGCGAATCGGGTTCTGTGGCAGTACAGGGATGCAGCACTCATCCAGGAGTTCCTCTCCAGGCCGCCGTGTCACCCAAACACGACCCTTCTTGTCGTCAAGACAGACGTACGCCTCGTCTGACCACGCGACATTTCTCCATTCGGCCTGATTCATCACCTGCCTCTCTTTCCCCCAAGCCAACCGTTTTTCCTTTGTCTGTAGGGAGAGGTAAGGCACCTTTTTGATGACACGTCTGTGGTATTCATTCTCTGCTAAAATGTTTCGGATTGTGCTTTCGCTGACCGCTGGTGTGATTTCATTGGCAATTTTGCGGAATGGCTTCTGCCGGTTTTCAACAGCGATCTGAACAATGTGAGCCTTCTCTGGGGTGCTGAAGATGGGTGGGCATCCAGAATGAGGAAGATTTCTGGTGGAACTGGTGGCCTGGAATTTGTGCCAAAGATCTTTGCCAGTTGATGGTGCGATGTCATGATCACGACATGCACATTGGACATTGCCATGCGCCAGAACACCACCAATGAAGCGGTTCTTTCTGGGAGAATCAAGTTGACGACGAGGAGGAGCCTTAGGCATGTAGTGGTGGTTGATATTTCGCTTAATTTTACTTGGTTATGATGCAATAGGTCGAAAGCCGATTACTTTTTGTGATACCGAGTAGTATGATTTTTTTTTTTTTTTTTTTTTTTGCTACTTTTTTGTTTTTGGTATGGTTGAATTTTAAAAATACATGAGGAAGAACATTTTTTGAAATGATATCTAGCTATGCCCTGTGTTTTGCAGGTTCTGGTGAGGTTCAAAACAAAGCATTGTAACTTGGTATAAAGATATCCTTATTCCTCATTTATTTGGTTAACCAAATGAAAATTGTGGCTGCATCCAGAATATCTTCTTCAATATGAGCTCAAGTTTAGCTAACTATAGCTCCCACCAGCCAGCTGTAGCTCTGAACAGCCAGATATTCTGGACACAGCCTCAATTCTCATCTGGTTAACCAAATGTAGGATGAATAAGGATATCGACCTCTGGCGTTGAGAGCTGCTCTGGGGACGAGTCTCTGGGATTGAGATCTGATGAAGATGATGGTGGATACTTGACTGGGAGTTTGTCACTCACGAGTTGCAGCTGAGTTCCATCCATTGTTCAGTGGCCCCTCAACCTGCCCTATTCACTGTCCTCATTCTTTCCTTGTCCATCTTCCGTTTAGAATGATTTGATGGAACTCAGCATGCACAATACTAGTGTTAATGTTGAATAATGAGGTCCACACAAAATAACTTTCACATTTGCACTCTACTGCTCATGTGATTCAATGGTGATATTTATTTAGCTAGTATCGAAGATGGAAATTGACTGAGTGGCGAATGGTGGACTTGTTTACAAAGAATCTTGAGCTTTATGCTGGAATGCGAAGATTGCCCCAAGTGATGGGTTGGTTGCAACAAAGAATTTATCCTTGAAGATTACCTGGGTACACAGATAAGTGTAAACTACTTTCTCCACTGCAGGACGTTGCCAGGCAGCAAGACATCTGTGTTCGCTCTGCTGTCCCTGAGTACCCAAGCACCATCACAATGTCGACCCTTCAATTTGGCCCGCTGTGGAATAGGTTTGGGATCAAATATTTTTTCCGTGACAAGATTTGGCCCACAGGTTTTGGTTTAGACTTTTGCAGTTTGATAGCCTCCTTGTCATCTGAGAAAATTACAGCCTAAAAGAGAGAATAAGACAAAATACCAGCGAGAAATCATTGAGATATCACCTTGCCCTTTTTAGAAGGGTGCAGCAAGGACGACAAAGGAGGTGAATGTGTCCAGCCTCCTCCACCAGGAACATGGAGTTTCGGAAATAAATGAGATAGCAGACCTAGCCTGAGGGCACCAATTGTGTCTTCCCACAAGATTTTCTGCCCATTGTGAGTGAAATAATACTGATCTTGTTCATGTGCACAAACATGACCGAGGGAACAAAGGTGCTCAAAGACATTCTGAATGGTCATTGTCTTGGTGACAACTCCAGCACAGAGAATTTCAGCTGCAGGATGAGACATACATTGTTGATCTTACCAACTGGGAGAGAACCAGATAATAAACCCATGATAAAAACCGTGAAAGACTGGTTTGTGACATAAAAGTAAAAATGAGATCAGTGTTGATGATGACTGAGAATTAATCGCAGGACATGGTGGTGATGAAAGAATTGAGGGAAGAAAGTGCTGGCTGAAATCCAAAAGGTAAAGCAGCTGTTACCCAAGAATCCACACAACTAACCAATGGGCATATTGTATGAGCCAGAAGATACAGAAAAATATAACAGCTCCACCAGTGACCTCAAGACCTCAAGACAGGAGCCAACAGCAATGAGCACTGCAAGATAGGTTACCAATGGAAGAAAAAACAGGGCAAAGTTAGCCAGAATCCAGTGCGTTGAATAAAAGGCTATTGCATCTGGGTGAAATGCAAATAGAGTTCTGTGACCTTAGACCTAAAACAAGGCTTGACTTGACTGACAGGGAGAGGTGCAATAAAGAACACACTAGGTAACTGTTTACTGCCTGGCAGGCCATTGCTATAGCTAATGAGCACTTCTTCATCCACATCTTGTCCATGTCATCACACAAGCAAAGGTCTCAGTGTGCTGGAGATCAATCACTGGCACTTCAAACACATGCCATTGCAAAGAAGATAATTATTTCTTGCATGAGGAATAGGAGGTAGGAAGTAAAGGATATCAGAATATGTCTTGCATGTACTTGAGTGTTGGGCCATGAGCATAATGTATGACTCCCAAAAGACATGGTAACAAGTGCTCAAAAGTTGGGCTCATTCAGTGGTTGGAAGTAGTAAAAGTCGGGCTCGATCAGTGGTTGGAATACATAAAAGTGGGGGTCAGTCAGTAGTTGAAATGGTCAAAAGTCGGGCTTGGTCAGTGGTTAGAATAGGCAAAAAAGTGGTTAAAAAGTCAGGCTCCATTATGATAAGGACTGCGGTGTCACTCATGAAAGGTAATGTCTTTTGAAGGCAACTGTGTTTGTCCTCTAAGGTAGGCATCTTATGCACCATCAAATCATGTGTACGTGATGCCACATGTTACAGTAACGTGGGAAAGTGCGAAATCTCGCTGATACAACTTGTTTTAGTTCATTATACCTCTTCTGAGGCTTCAGAATTGTTTTTTGGGGGGCAATGTTCCAAAAGTGACAGAAGATAGACACACAAAGAAAAAATGTAGGCAAAGTGCTGACTATGCAGACAATTCTAAGCAACTGATCTTGTGTGTGCTGCCAACCAAGCCATGAGTAAGCCCCAACATGAAAAGAATGTCCAAATTGGTAGAAACCTGCAGTGAAACAGATTATATCTCATCTTGGGCTCCAAAGTGCTCAAGGACACAAAAGATATTCCAACTGTGGCACGTCATTAAGTATAGCATGTGACCGTATAATTTCCTTATTAGGAAACGCGAAATTTTTGAAGAAAAAACATAAAGCTGTCTTGCTGGAATTAGTGTTGCCGCGGCTCGGCTACGGCTGGCTCAGCTCGGCTTATGACATGAGCCATTTTAAAATAGCTCGGCTTGGCTCAGGGCCGGCTGGCTCCGGCTCAGCTCGCAGCTTGAGCTGTGGCTCAGCCTCAATGTTGGAATGAGGACTTTCTGAGGCCCACAAAAGCCTTGTTCATGCTGAGCAAGACTGCTTTAAATTCCACCTATCTCAACTCACCACTTGAGATGTTGTCATGGTCATCGCACCCTATGCATTGCTGTCAACAACAAGCACGTGGTTTGACAGCTTCTGACAGCTGTGAGAAGAGTTACGGAATTTTCATCTCCCAAGTGTAAATACCTGGAGCAAAATGGTGTGCAACGCTAGATGAGGGTGTTCTGACATCTACACACACATATGAACATAGAAAAAAAGGTTTTATCTAAATTGGTCTGAGCCGTGACTCAAGCCGGAGCTGAGCTAAAGCCAGCCAAAGCCGATGTGGAGCTGAAACAAGCTGTAGGTTCAAATACTTTCAGATCGAAAGAAAAATCATTCCGGCACAGTTTTCAAGTGTTTCTGAGGGAATCTGAGGTTGGCTTGAATCGGCTTATTTTTTGGCTCGGCTTTGCAGCTTAGCCAGAGCCGAGCCGAGCTGCAGCAACACTAGCTGGAATGGAAATATGATTTCCTGCATTTTTCTAAAAAAAAGGTGTAAAACATTTTATTGAGACCAGTTATCAGAAATCTGAGACCACAGGATTGTTCCTCTGGTCAAGAGGAAGCTTTCTGTGGTCTTACTTTTTCTCTCTACCATGAGGCTGTTGACTAGTATCACTGACAAGGCTGTGTCACACTGTGCCACATGTGACTCAATGGATGCGTTTGGTGCCTACCTTAGGGGAGAATCAACTTGAATAGTAGAGAGGAAGGTCAGTGCTTGGATCTGCTTTGGAATAGATGGGAAAGGTGAAGGATGGATGGGGGAGACAGATTGTCTCCTTGGTGGTTTGTGTGTGTGGAGGTCCACTGTCAGTCAGAACACAATAGAGAATGAAAGAATACTTATTCAGGCTCCCTGTACTGTGTACAGGAACCTCCTATAACAATGCCCTGTCTGCTTTTCCTTGGTGTGCTCTTCTCCTTAGAACCAGTGCTGGATGTGTGATGAGTGTTGCACAGACGATGACACCAATGTCATTCAGATAAGGGGTGAGATGATTGGTCTCCTTGAGTGTGAACTGGCAATTTTGGACTGGTGGATTCTCCCTGGGCCTAACTTCAACAGAGCTGAGCTTGTGAAAATGGTGATTCTAATTGAGGAAGCCTGGAATGGTGACACTGGGTCTGGTGAGGAGGGACCCTGCAAATGGAGGTGTGGGAGGTAAGATGCCTAAAGTGCAGGCAAATGTAGATGGGTGTGACCTGTCTCCAAATATGGGAGCAAGGGAGGAGGTGCATAAGACAAGGTATGAGTTCAGAGGAAGGACGGGGAGTACCCCTTGGATTGAGTGAGACTTGGTACAGTGAGTGGGGAGAATGCCCCAGAAGCTACTGACTATTCTACCTAAGTGTGCTCCCTTTTATACTCTTTTTGATGACTTCCCACATTTCCAGAGGTGCCATGTGGCTGCAGGGCATTTCCAGGGCATAGGAGATGTCACAGTGAGTTCTGGGGTGCATACTTGGCAGGAGACAAGATGTCTCTATGGGGAAACTGATTGTCTCTGGTCAAATGTGAGGTGAGGTGAGGCCAAATGACCTCAAAACAGGCTCAGAGCTTCAGGCACAGCCATTTGGTTGTATTCTGGAGCATCTAGCAGGTGGTGGTTCAGAGGAGACAAATGGTCTCCCTCAGTTAATCAGTGCATCATGTGAAGTGCAAGCATGGGTGCAGCTCGGATAGCCCACCTCTTGTCTGTCTGCTCAGACTCAGGCATGGGCAAGATCTGCCTGGCTCAAGAGGGCCTGTCTCTGATTTTGTGGATGGTGCATAGGGCATGCAGCTCTTGGGGGCAGCAGGATCTTGAAGCCAGATCAACAGTATCCATATGTGAGCCTTGTCTGGTGCAGGACAGCTAGGAGATGTGTTGTCTGGTGCTGCTAAGGGAAGTGCAAGAGGTCCAGAGGGTGGGGAGAGCATCATTCTTGCTGCGAGACTAGTTCCAGTAATGCGGACCCCTGATTTGGAAGGTGCTCATCTTGGACTCCAGTTGTGATTGCCATATTCGAGAGCTGCTTGGAGGGGCCATCACTTGGAGACCTCACACCATTAGTGGTTAGAACAGGCTCAATCAATGGTTGGGTCTGGGGTTGGTTCATAGTTGAAACCTGGGCTCGGTTCGTGGTTTTGGTGGTGGGCTCAGTCAGTGGTTTGGATGACAGCTCGGTCAGTGGTTGGCTTGGGGCACAATCATATTTTGGATCTATTTTGCAAATGAAAATTTTATTCACCCCATCATATCAATATTTGTATTCACAAACAGGAAAATATATTGTAGTGTGAAAAAAAGTGCTGAAATTTTTATGTTTTTCATGTACTTTTTCACTGAAAAATAATTGCAAAATGCAAAATATTTTTCACCAATATGTTCACTGAAAAACTTGAATTCTCAACCAGTGATAGTTTGGATATGTCAGTGCATGGCAAAGAAACACTCTGGCCATTTTCTGCTCTCCAAATGTGTTATGAACCTGTGGAAAATATTTGAGCTTAATTTTCAGCTTTCAAGACATCCCTGACCTCCAGGACAGCCAGGAAAAATTGGCCTCCAGGGTGGTAGCAAAATACATGCTCCCAGCAGACATTTGAAGTTGGGGAGGTATTTGCTGATGTTATAAACAGTTTTAAACGATTTTAAACCGTTTACATACCATTTCCGTTTAATTTACAGATCTCCATAAACAAAAACTAAATGGTTGGAGTCTTATTATTGAGCTGCTGTTTCATAGATTTGACATATGGCCAGTGCCTGGATACAGGTCCTAGTAGCACCATCGTTAGAAACGGTGGCGTCCCGACTCCACAGATAATTAAAATTAATCAACCTTCAGTGTCCGCCTCTCTTCCTGGACTTCCAATTCTATCTCATTCACAAATGCCCTTCCAAGTACGTATTGGTAGTTAATCATGTCTCACGCAAACCTCAAAATATTGCGGTGGCGGCACATCCGATGTATAACTCAAGTGCAAAGACGGTGAACCGGCTATATTTCCCGGTGAAGCTATCGGGTGTGCGGACTGGATCGGTCCGATGCCAGTGCCGAAGTCAACAGGAGCGCCTAGGTCGATGGTTCTCCCGAGGGTGCGCTGTGATTTGCTGGGGCCTGTGTACTCAGAGACGACGTATCCGGCGAATGGCGTGGGCACCAGGACGTGCTCCATGGGAACTAGGCAGTCGATGAGCACGTCAGCAGAATATTATCGGGATCCAAGGCTTTACCGGTGGCATCCAAATCGAAAACTCCGCGACGACGCCGCTTGCTCCGCCGATACAAGACTGTAGCGACAAGCAATGCCACGAGCAGGACAGCGCCGAGAATGGGGCCAACGATTTGGCCGACCGGCGTCGACGGCTTCGGCATGGGTGAAGAAGAGCTCGAAGAGCTCGACGGCGTCAACGTTGATGTGCTTGGAGTAACAAGGAAGTAGTCCACCCACACGGGGTGTTCGTTCTGGGCAGTGACAATGAGTGTGTGCTGCCCATCTGTCAGGTCGCCGGAGTTGTATATCGCGATATTAAGTCCTGTTACAGACGGAGTGAAGAAGACGGATGGCCCTCCGTCAATGGCCATCGACGCGTTCATGGACATGTCGGTTATAGGGCCATATAATGAAATAGCCTTTCCTACGGCACCAGTGAGAAAAATATCTCTGTGGAAGTCGAGAAGCACACACCTTCAAAGGCTACAGAAAAAGAATCGCCCGCCGATGTGCTCGCCTTCGCGGCGTGTTGGAAGTAGTCAACTGAATCATCCTGCTTCCATGCTGGCGTGTACGTTATTCGTGAGTCACGATCGTCGATGAAATATGCGCTGACGGAGGTAGATGTGGTGTTGTATATGAAATAGTCCAGAAAAACTCCAAGCTGAGTCTGTTGAGTGAGGACGAGTGTATGTGTCCCGTTACTCATGGCCGGAGAAGCCCAGAGCTCCGAATGGTACGCGTCAGCGGGCGGCCCATTGCCCTGAGTTCGATATGACCCTGAGATGGAATTATCTACCACGAAGGTCAGTGTGCGCGAAGCATTCCCCGCCGGGATCGTGCCATAGACGGTGATTGAAGTCCCTAGAAAGCATACATAATTCATCTGAAATCCGCCAGGTCAGAGGCAGTATAACACACACCCACGAAGGTGAAGGACGCAGTCGCCCCTGGCTGTGCCCCATAACTTGTAGTATTGTTAAATTCCTCTTTCGACCCTGCACGATCCCATAAGCCTGGATCGTAGTGGACGAGCGGGTCCTGTTCATCCACGATTGCGGCATTACTTGCCATTCCTCGTTCACCAGCGCACGGAGGGTCAGAGGAGGTATCTGGAAGAGAAAATCATGCGCACTGCTTGGATGGCATACCTCATGTAAACTGTTCAACAGCTGCTGCGCATCAGATTATTCTATTTTTCACGCCTCTCTCACCGCCCGTTTCACATATGTGTGTACCTCATTCCTATTTTAGTTTTGGGGTTTGACAGCTAAAGAATAAAGAGGGTGACAAGCGGCCGAACGCCGATGCCGAGTGTGTAACATTATTTATTCTAGCGAATTTACCCTTACACAGTCGGGCCATGGCTGACTTCCTTCTTACGTTTGACTCGGGTCGCTGTCGTGGTAGGTATCTATCTATTACTCGTATCCTAAGCAGATGTGTTGATGGTATGTGTATGTGTTTACAATCACCTCAATTTAGGTCTCCTTTCCCAGCTGTCTGGCAGTCACCTCGTTCAAGCTTCCTGTATTCGGTTTCGGGTGATTGTCAATTTGCGGGATCAATTCCAATCATAAGGTCTTCTCCAGTTCCCGTACTGTATCCGCACCGTATTAACACAGCCGGATGACCGTCTGAATCAAGGAGATAGACCAAAATATGACAATCAAGATTCCGAGACACAAGATTGTCCCGCTGGCAGCAATGAAATTGGATCCGTCCAACAAAACGATCCGTGTTATTCTGTCGGTGCGTTCTTTTTTACAATTGAGACCGTTCCTTCAGCTCATGAGATATTTTAACCAAAACTTCTCAGTGCTGTGTGGGAGGACCAGGTCTAGCTGGGGATATGATACATTACATTGTTCTGAGGAGAACAACGGCGTGATGTATCAGCGATTCTCGCCAGAACATGGCCCTGGTGCATCACTTGAGAACACCTACCATTACGGTATTTTCCCATGATGCATCACTTGAAAATAATGTCCAGTATTTTTCTGGTGCGAGTGTGCCCACTCGCTCTTGCCTCCCTCTAACCCTAGGGTGTTATGAAGCAGTAGCAGTCGTCAAAGATGATGGTAGGGACTCTTGAGGAGGTTCACAGCTGCTGATTTTGTGACAGATGCAATCAAAATGTCAACTGCCTGATGATCCAAAATGTCAACTGCTTAAGGTATAATAAACCTCTCTCACAATGATACTTACCCCCACCATAACCCAAACCACCTAACCCAAACCCCTAATCAACACGACAATGCCAATACCCGGAGTAAGGGCAAGCGCAGCGCGCCCTAACTCCTTGGTTACGGGGATCAGCCGTCTTCTCGACGAGAGTCCCCAATGCATCACGGCGTTGCTCGGGAGAACAGGTGATGCATCACTTCCCCAGCTAGTACTGGGAGAACTAGATGCGACACGCATGTATCTCTACCGGATACATAAATATTCATCCTCCTGCAATCATGTTTCAGCCGCTAATAGAGACCTTGCGGTGAGCCACCGGTAGCCACCCGGTGGCTCCCGAGGCATGCGGTCGCAAGTGGCTCCACCCCCATTTTGCAGAGCGACGTCATCCGGTGGCTCATTTTGGGTGGAGCGCGCGTCATTTGAGGCGCCACCGGCACCGCATGCCTCGGGAGCCACCGGGTGGCTACCGGTGGCTCACCGCAAGGTCTCTAATATGATTTTGTTTGCTCGTGACGACCGTTATCCAGAGACTTTTCCCATACACAAGGGGATGAAATTGTCATAGATACGAAGATATTATTATCATTGGATCTATGCCAGTGCTTGCAGGCCCTTGAGCCCTTAGGGTCTATGTGGCACCAAGATAGATATGAAGTTTTGAAGCGCCAACGGAGGCCGCGTTCGTCCACAGTGAACGTGCCGATGGACGCTCATTAGGACAGATCAGGTTGTTTGTTCATGTTATGATTTCATTCTTCCTAAGGCTCCAACTGTTTAGTTTAGGCTTACAGTCAGCCATAAACTAAACCAAAACCCTAAGAAAAAGGTTTATGAATCGTTTGAACAGTTTATAAACTGTAATATTTGCTATAAAAAAAGTGAAGCACGAGATCTGAGACTCCGGAAAGCTGTTTTGAGGTCAGGTATTTGTTGAACATCAAGTAACATCATTTTGAGGCGTCAGGACAGTATCAAAGTTGAGCAACAGAGCAGAAGAGGTCAAAGCATCGCCCAATCCGGCAATATCACCAATCGGACATCATTGATCTCGGGCGGGGTTGCCGACGTTGCCGACCCACTCCGGAAAATGTGTAGTTTCAGGCCGCCCTAAAACATACCCGAGATCTATCTAGTGATGCCCAGTGGCCCAAGACTACGGGGCCAGTGGCTGTGGTGGCTGTGGTGGCTGTGGATGGCTGTGTACCAAAAGATTTTCAGATTTTCAGATTTTCAGATTTTCAGATATTTAGAAATTTAGGCTGTTGAGGTGGTTATGACCCTCATCTCGTGGTCTAAGAGGGCGTCTGAGGTTGCTAGGCCATTGCTAAGGGGCCTAACCTCAGCAACAGGTTGATCTCTGCTGGAAACCAAGGGTGGGATTGACCTGAAGGCATTGAAGGTTGATAGCAGGGTGGGGGGAGGGCAATGGGGTGTGATAGCAGGGTGCCAGAGGTTATGGCATCGGGTCAGGACAACCGGCAGGTGGGCAGGTGCTGAAAATATGTTTTCCCAGGAAGGGTGCCAGATTGTAGACCTCAACAAGCTCTACAACTTTTCATAATTGACCTTAGTGATCAGCTCAATGGTTGGCTCACAAAATGCAAAAGACACACACCAGGCAGAAAAGTGACAACATGTCAATTTGACATGTAACATGTAACCTCCAGTTGACCCTATGGTAAATTTCTCTTCTGTTACTTTGTAACTTTTGGCTTACATCTTTGTTCTGTTTTATCAGGGTGGATCCCCTTTACACCTGAAATGGGATTTACACTTACACAGTGACAGGTGTATTACACATGTTTGGTTCCACCTCTCCTCACTGCCAGCCTGCTCACTACTGATTGCCCTCATTGTCACCGGTGTCAGCAATGCTTGATGCCAGTGAAGCCAGCAATGCCTGCCCATGCTGCCAACTCTGAGTTTGATAACCCTTTTGCCTGTAGGTGATGCTCAAGCGGCTTCGCTAGCAATGCTGACACCTGAGCTGGAGCCATACAGCATAGAAGCAGACTCTTAAATACATGTGTTGTACCCAAACATGTTGGTAGGAATTATTATTGCTAATCCCATGGATACTATCCAAACTATACTACAGTATACAAGTGAATTGTTAGCCCTTCATGGAAGCAGACTCTTAAATACATGTGCTGTACCCAAACACATTGGTAGGAATTATTATTGCTAATCCCATGAATACTATCCAAACTACACTACAGTTGATGGATTTTCTTTCAAATTATGAGTGATCTTTCAGTAGGACATGAATGCACCTGTTGCTATGTGGGTGCAAATTCCATTTTTGGGTGCAAGGGTCCACCTGGACTTATCTTAGGATACCTCAAAAAATAGAACAAAGAAAAAGATGTAAGTGAACATTACAAAGTCACAGAAAGGAAACCAACCATTGGTTCAACTGGGGGGCTACATGTCGTCACTTTTCCGCTCGGTGTTAGCCAGAGCCGGCAGTTTGAGATTTAAAACTGACAGATCAATCGCTTTTGACATTTTTCAACCTTCTTGCAACTCTCACATTCAACCCTCTGCTTTCACCCTGGATATTTTTTCAGCTCGACATAACCTCCCACAGCCACCTGGACACAGCCACCACAACCACTGGCCCTGTAGTATGGAGCCACTGAGCATCACTATAGGATATCCAATGAGACAGGCACTCTCACACCATCTCAATTGGGCAGGCTGCATCCATTGACGCTATACTCACCAGATTGAACCTCATCAATCCAAAACCAGTCTCCACACCAATGGAACCAGGAGCCATTCTCATTCCAGAACAATGTCCATCCACACCAGAGGAAATAGCCAACATGGCAGGAGTACCTTATTGTGAAGGCGTGGGTTCCATCATATATGTTTGCCAAGGGATGCAATTCAATATATTTCATGGAGTCTCAATTACAGTGTCAAAACCTGGATGCGAAAAATGCCCAGATGCGGAAAAAATGCATGTTGGGCTGGAATGTCCAGGGTATTCCACTTGACTTTTTTTTGTGGAATAGTCACAAGGTCAATAAATGATATAATGTACAAAAAATCAGTATGTGGCCCACGGGGTGCAAGCGAAAAATCGAATAGTTGCCAAAAATAGCGAAATTTCATCGATGACAGTCAAGGATTGTATATTCTAAGAATGGTAGAAGCCTATTCACATCTACAGTGCTTTACAGAACGAGTATAGTATCTTGGGGTACTGTTTGGATGTTTTTGATAACACTCAGGTGGAGTGGGTGAAGGGAGGCTTGACATTACGCCTTCTTCAATCTTCACATCTGAATCAGATGGGCTATCACCTTGCACGCCATGTGCACCGTCCCGGACTACATCACGGCCTGTACGACCT
This sequence comes from Mycena venus, assembly GCA_014462655.1. NCBI lineage: Eukaryota > Fungi > Basidiomycota > Agaricomycetes > Agaricales > Mycenaceae > Glaucomycena > Glaucomycena venus. The sequence continues at coordinate 619,895 of JACAZI010000028.1, forward strand.
CTGCCACGTTCACGACCATGCCCACGCCCACGCCCATGCCCAGAACCCCGGCCCCGGCTCCTCGCGGCAAGCGCTGCATCCTGAATTTTCGGATCCGGGTCAAACCCCAAATCCGGCCAAATAAGTGTTGGCACCGTGTGCCATAACAATGCAGCCAAAAAAATCCGGAAATATTTGTGCATATATTTGAAGGGATGCAATTTAGCATAGAGCATTTGGTTTGATCAAATTCGCTTGGGTGCTTCCATAATACCAGGTCAATAGTTTTTTTTTCGGAACCGGGTTTTAACACTGTACCTCCAGGTTCATGCACAACCCAGGACGTGTGCATTGGGAGGCCGTGAAGAGGATTTTCCGGTACCTCAAAGGCACGCAGAATTTGCACCTCACTCTAGGCAGCAAAAAACTATCCCTCTACAGTTGCTCTGATGCAGACCATGCTTTACAGATAGATCGGCATTCTATTTCTGGATACAACTTCATGATTGGAGGTTATGTATCTGCCAGCTCGAAGCGCCCACCAATAATTGCACTGTCCACATCAGGAAAAACCGGATTTCATAATTGGAGACAATTGGCGATAATTGTCCCCAATTTGGGGTTTGGCGACCATTATCTCCGATTGGTAGATTGGCTATGTCCCTTTCTGTTTATGCCAATTGGAGACAAATTATCGTCAATTCTCTGGCATTATTGACCATTCGGAGCGCATTTTGAGTGGTTCTCAACCGTTAGACATTGTTCACAGTGGATTACACGAACAAAATAAATTTCATTAGAAGGACGAGATTTATAAAAGACAAGTAAAATACGGGAGAGTATTATAAAGAGTGTTTGGATGACGAGAGGTTAAAACTATCGAAACGAGTCCACAGTGTATCATGATACGAAGGTCGAGTTTTGCGAGTGCTTCTCTCTGAATGAGTGGGCGCTGTTTTGTTCTTGGTGAACGATGTGCCGCACCTGCACAAAGTTCAAGATGTCAGTCTGGAATACATCAGGGCAGCGGCGGTACGTACAACGCCAACGTAAAGATATTTTCTGTCAGTAAGCGATAGCCGACGGCTGAGAGACCCTTCTCATCGTCAGGCGGCTGATACTTGTTCTTGATGTCAGATTTACACCTGCATGACGCACGTTAGAGTTAGTACACAGGGCTAGGGAGTTGAACGGAAGGAGAGGGAAGAGACGTACGCATCTCAAAACCCGTATGGCGCCATCCCAAGTATGTAATTGAGTAATGATCAACACCTGGAATGAAGGTGGCAGCAGATCGGCCGATGCCGCACAGGGACGTCGCAATAAAAAATTTAAAAAAATAAAAACACGAAGACAGAGAACTCACAATAAACATGCCATAGTGCTCTTCCAATTTCGCCTGCTGCGTCCCATCCGCGCGCATTATTGTCGAGAGAGACGACTCAGACGATGTGAGCGGAGACTGCTGGAGAACGGCAGCGCGACGGCAAGCCTGTATGTCGGTTGAGAGTCAAGACGTGAATAGAGCATTTGGACACACAGGGTTTGAAGACTGACCAGCTCCGAGATTAACGCCATTGATACGGTCAACACCCCATGTCCGGCTCTCGTTCAGCGCGGGTGTCGAGCTGTTCGGTTTTGTGCTGGATGCAAAAGGCTTTTCTGGGTCCACAAGTCCTGTGTGAGATACGAGCTATGTGAGGGGGAGAAAGAAAAGAAGGGGAAAATGAAAACGCACAATACCCCCCAAGCGAATTATTTTATACAAATGTCTCCCTATTGACTGTAGTGACCGTGCTCCCATCCTCTCCGGTCACAGCCCCAACAATCTTAACTATGATATCTGTGGAATGTTAGAATAGAGAAGCCGAGACGGGAGAGAGGGACAAAGGAAGGGAATTGCGAGGAAGGAAGAGGAGAAAGAGAAAGAGGTATTTGTTATTGTTGTGCTGACGATGAAAACGTACCATTTTTTTCCGCTCTTACGTGCATCTCGGCAAGGTTCGACACGGTGAATTGATGCACGACTTAGCAAAATTTCGACCTTCCCTTGTATTCGTTTTCCCTTTATGTGTTGCTTCATCTTTGAGATGCACCACTGTGGTCCACAAGGTATGTTCTGCTGATTGGAGACGTGAATGCCAATACTGATGATGTCTATTATCGAAGATTGCCGTAAATTGGACGGGATTATCGCCGATTATTAAAGTTATTCGGTTGTCGATAATTTGGTGATAATTGACCGCGGATTAGCAAATCTGGTTTTTCCTGATGCAGCACCGAGGCTGAATATATCGCAATGACACATGCTGCATAAGAAGCTATCTGGCTATGTGCACTCATTGGGGAATTATACAAACCACTCACAACCCCTACTCCAATGTATTGTGACAACCAGTCAGCAATTGCACTCTCAAAGGACAATTCCACCAGTGCATCAAGTACATCAATCTCCAATACCACTTTATTCAGGAGACAATTGAAAACCAACACATCACGGTACCCTATGGTCCGACAGACAAAATGACCGCGGACATATTCACCAAGGCATTACCGCAACCCAAGCTCCAATACTTTGTTAGCAAGCTCAGGCTTTACTATGCCTGAGGGGGAGTGTTGGAATATCAAGCGGAGCAAAGCCTCGCTTGATGAGACAATCTGTCTCGAGCAAGAAGAGCCGGCCAGTTATGACACGGAGCTTGATTGTCCCGGTAACCCAAAAAAGGAGACGTGTTGTTCGAGACAATCGTTCTCCCTCCATTTTAGGAAGAGACTTCGAGTCTCGCCACATGGAACACACCCCGGAACATACATGGAACAGGGTTGTGTACAGCCTTTAGTCATCTGATATTTATAATGAAAAGGTATATAAAGAGAAGTAGAATTACGATGTAAAATAGGCTCAGGAACTTTCCCTCCAATTCTACTGCTTCACCAAAAGTCCTCCCTGCTTCCTTCACTTCCTCAGTGCCACCATTTTCCAACAGATATCACACAGATGTTGGATACAGAGGTGAGAAGCACCAATGAGGACATTCCTTTAACTTGAAATAGAGGCACCCTTGGGAAATATGGCCAGAAGCAGAGAGATCATAAACACACATAAACCAGATCCTCACATCTGGTTAATACAAAGAGAATGCCATCTTCTTTGGTACCACCATTTGTCTTGAGGATCTCGATGTGATTTCCTTGAGCCAATGCCGCTCTATTTCAGGGGACCTCGAGAGCCAGTGTATTTGTCCTACATGGATTCTGATGCACTTTTCCTTTTTTTTTCTATCAAAGGGAGGTATTTATAGTGATTCCCTCCGAAAAGCCACACAACAATCTGCATTACAATACAAAGGATCCATTACACACACACACAGTTTTCATGGTCCATTTGGTGAAACTTAACCCATTAGTTGCAGGAGCTAATCGAACATTTGATCGTGCCCTAACTCCGGCATTTTTCTTCCAGCCCAATCAGATACATTACTACTCACCTTTCCCCAAATTACCCATCAAATTGACGTGCTTGTTGACACTGCAGATTAGCTCCCGGACCTAATGTGCGAAAGACATCACAATAGGTGCTCTGATTGATGGTGAAACTACCAAAAAATCTTTATAAATCTGTGAATTTCTGATATTCTCATGTCATTTTCAGGTTCAGCGTTTGATTCGGTTCGAACGCCTCTCATGGCCCTCGAACGCCAAACCTGAACTTGTGGTTCGGTTCAGGTCAGTGCTGAACCTGAACGCTGAACGCGGGTTCGGTTCAGGTTCGAACCGATTTCTGAACCAAATCTTGCCAGCACTACTGCAGGTACAATTTGAGGAACACAGAAGGGAGGAATGTTGTTCAGATGTAGAATAGACACAACAGAGGCGTTGAAGAAGAGAAACAAAAATGGTCAGAACGGAGTTACTGCATTCGGTTGATAGCAGAAATCGGGCCGGGACCTGAAGACGACAAGCTAAGTCGTGCTTCCACAGCACGCTGAGACGGCACACCGCCAAGTATGCGTCATCTAGCTATTTTTGCGCTCACAAACACATATTATAAGAGTTGCAAGGTAGTTTCTAGTAGTACTATCACTAGTACTCTGGGCTTCTGTTCGGTGATACAAAGGAGGATCAGAGTGAGCTCCGAGCTGCTGATTGTAGTGTATAGATCAAGCCTAGCGTACTCCGCGGGCCGCTGGTCATACACAAAGAGGAGATAAATACCCAAAAGCCCCAGAAGTCATCATTCAGAAGTTGTATCCTACAATAGAGGACCAACGACTGCACAGAGGAAGTCTTTGGAGACTTACAGAGTACTAGCGAGTGGGTTGAAGGCTAAGGGAGTCGGCTGCGGGCAGTTTACGTAGGCCGCGGGCCGTCCTTCCAGACTGGCAATAGGCCGCGGGGTCGAGGCAAGGCCCACGGCCCCTGCTGAAGCAAGCGGAAAGCAGTTACAGAGGAGAACTACGTAGAGAGAGTACACGTGGGGAGACGCGTCGCGTCCCTAGTGACAAACAGAGACACACAGAGTGGAGCAATGGGATTTATTCCATTGGGCCGGAGTTTAGAGTGGGATCGTGGGTACAGACCGACAAGTAACGGACCCGCGGGCTCCCTTTGACGACAGCAGCATTATCCTAGTGGACGGATTCAACTCCGCGCCCAGAGGTTCCAGGCCCGCGGTTGCAGACGGCAGCCCGCGGCACCTACCATATACCCAAATCAGGACGTGAGAACCATGTGAAAGGTTTCTCTTGGCCTGTGATGACGCATCAGATACGCATGGACATCTTTTGTTTTCTTTTGTTTTCACTCTCTGTTTTTCACATGTAAATCTATATTCCAGTAGTATAAATAGGGCTCGAGGACCCCGCAGAAAGCCAGTACACCACAGCGGACATTGTTGCGGTTGTTCTCAGGCCAACTCGCGGAGAGTAGTATCTACCTCTGTTTGTAGTGTGTCTATAAATCGAAGTTTGGTTGTTGGCTCTAGTTCAGTTCGAGTTAAGAAGTTAAGCTTCACGTTGTCGACCCCGCGGGCGGTCTTCACGTATAAAAGAGAGGTTACCTACCTGAGTGGGCTTGTTGCTTCGCATCTGCTTCGCTAGTTGCATCCGCGGTTGAGATTGCCCTCGGTAACCAACAGGAAGATCAGTTTGGTCGCCAGCAAGGTGCTTAAGCCTTGAAGTAGAGCGAAAGGAACCTGTGGCAGGTTAAGCCAAGGTCTACAACGAGGATTGCTTGTTGTGAGAGTGATTGGAAGCAGGATCTGTGACCTCAATTAGAGGATTCGCTGTTGAAACCTTACAACCTCTGCCCTGACGTTGATGAAACTATCTATTAGTCTTCCTCTCGTCTTGTATCCACCCAAAACCACATATTTTACTCGTTCATCAGAGCCGCGGGGCATTGTTCCATACAAATCCTGCATAGTCGAAGTGCCGCGGGCATTGTTGTCAGTCAGATTAGTGAAGATTCGTTATCACATTGGGTTTCAAAACCAGTAGTCGCATATTACGACTCGGACCCGAACTCACCAAGGGAGCGCGCTTGTTCTTTGGGAGTGATAGTAGTTGGTTGTGTGGTTGTTAGTTGTGGTGTTTGTTAGCATCCAACAATAGTCGCATTTCTAGCTTATAGTTAAGCGCACCGTTACAACGCAAGTGCTGAGAATGGTGCATGGGATATTATGCAAGTGCCCTGGGGCAAAGGAAGCAGCTGGAGCTAGAAGTCTGTAATGAAGATTATTAACACTCCCCAAGAAAAGACTGCACACATTAAATAGGGAGCCGAGAACCGCAGATGATTGGAATATGAACAAAGCCGTTGAAGTAGAGAGAATACATTATGTTAAGTGCCAATTTGGTAAACATGCCGCTCATCGCGAACCTTTGGTTCACTTCTCACGGCCTCATATGCAGTAACTCAGTTCTCTTCCCAGTTTCCCTCATTCAAAAATTTTGACAGCAGTGAAGTATTTGACATCTCAACACCGTGAAAATCAACAATTTAACAGTTTGGTGGAGAAATTCAACATCTCGACAGTTTTATGTTTGCCAGTGGAGCACCTGCTGGCAGTGTGGAGCCCGGATATCCGATCCGGTTTGTCTGTTGAGACAAACCTCGTTTGATTCTTATATAGACTAGCAGTTAGCCTGTGCTATGCTACGGCTGTGATAAAATATCCCATAATGATTGCTTTTTGTACCAATTCACTAAACATGCTGTTCGTCATGAACCTTCAGTTCACTCCTCACAGCCTCATGGCCAACAACAGCTCCCTTCTTCCTGGCTTTCCCGTGCCGAATTTTCTAATTAATTTCTCTGCCATTCCCATTGGACATCTCAGTGTGTTGGACTCATTCATGACATAGCACCTAAGCTGCAGTTCCCCGAGTTCAAATTCACTTACTTGCCTTTATCTCACTCTTGTGATGATTGTCTTACACCAGAGTACTTAACTCCACCCCGAGAAGTGAAGTGTTTGACATCTCAACACTAAAAAATCAGCAATTCAACAGTTGGGTGGAGAAATTCGACATTCTCGACAGTGTTCCGTTGCCTGTCACTGGTTGAAGATTTCAAATTTTTCAGTGAAAAAATTGGTGAAAAATATTTTGAATTTTACAGAAATTTTTCACTGAAAAAGTAGGTGAAAAACTTAAAACATTTTCATTACTTTTTTCACCCAGAATCAAAGTGAAAAATGTGAAATAAAATTGATAGTTTCTTTTGAAAAAATTTCACCAATAATTCATACACATTTGCAGATGAAACTTGTGGTGAAAAATTTAAAACTTTTTTCACCACAATTTTCACCTGCAAAAACAATAATAAAATGTGTGAGAAATGTTTGATGAAAATGATGTAAAATTGGAAAAGCAAATTGCAAGTTTCTAAACATTTTTCAAAATCTTTATTTCACATTTTTCACTAACAAACATGGTGAAAAATTTATATTGTTTCTTACCAAGTTTCCAGTATTGAACATTTCAAGTTTTTCAGTGCAAATATTTGTGAAAATTGTTTTGAAATTTTCAATCTTTTTTCACCAAAAACTTAGGTGAAAAATTTGAAACTTTTGAGGTGAAAAATTTGAAACAAAATCTTTCAAAATTTCCACACAGTTTTTGGAGCAAGGTTTTAAGTTTTTCAGTGAAAATATTTGTGAAAAATGTTTGAGAATTTTGAAACTTTTTTCACTGAAAACTTATGCAAAAAATTTAAAAACTTTTTATTTTTATTTGAAGGTGAAAAATTTGAAACAAACTCAGAAAGCCCTGAAAAAGTTTCAACTTATCTATGTAGTTCATTATGATGCTGCATATGTTACGAAAATCAAATGGCAAAGTGAGTGCCAAGACTAGACAAATCATTGATGCTATGGAGTATTGGAATAACTGTTAGCTGTGATGTGAAGGAACACAGACTTCTTTCTTATTCATTTCCACAGTGATGAGCCTTTTGCCACAGACCAAAAAACTGCAGAGTAGAAATTGGCAAATACACATTTCATTGTTGTTTGATGAGTACTTTGTCATGGTGGCAGGATGATTTTAGCAAGCTGCTTCCATTTCCACTGCAACTTGACCTCTGCAGCCAGCCAAACACCTGATCTCTTCCACTGAGTAAACACCTGTGGATTTGGAATACACCTCCAAAAGCAGAGAATAATAAATTTGATTACTTGACCAGGATTAGGTGCATTTTATGGGTGGATTTGGCAATTAGAGACTTTGTGATGAGCCACTGACAGCCACCAGGTGGCATCTGAGGCATGCAGTACCAAGTTGGTCCACTGGTGCTATAGGGGGATGACATCATATGATGGCTGGCCCAACTTATCCGGTGGCAGCTGGTGGTTCATTTTGAGTGGGGTGCATGTCATTTAGGATGCCACCAGGATCATATGCCTCAGGAGCCACCAGGTGGCTACTGGTGGCTCACTATGAAGTCTCCATTGAGTTTTGAGGTGGGTAAATCTCAGTCAACTACAGCTGGATTCACTCTGGATCTATGCCACCAGTTGAGCACCTATAGATTTCAAATCTGGCCCCAAAAACAAAGAAAAAGGGCATTTTAATTGGCAATTGGCCAGGATTGAGCTGATTGCAGGGTGGATTTGGCATCTGAGCTCTGTGTGAAGTGTATCTCAGTCATCTGCATGTATTTCAACTGAAGTATGATCTTTGCCACCAACTGAAGACCTATGAATTTCAAGTTCAAATTCACTCCTAGAATCAAGGAAAAACACTGTTTTAATTGATGATGGATTGAGCTCATTTCAAGGTGGATTTGACATCTGAGCACTGTATGATGCAGATCTTAGTCACCTGTATTTATTTCTGTTCGAGTGCAATCTCTGCCACCAGCTGGAAACCTATGGATTTCAAATCCACTACAAAAATCAGAGAAAAACACTGTTTTAATGAGTAATTGACATGGATTGAGCTCAGTACAAGGTAGATTTGGCATCTGAGCACTGTTTTAAGTAGATATCAGTCATCTTCATCTATTTTCACAGCAGTTCTGTCTCTGCCACTGGCTACGAACCTACAGATTTCGAATCCACCCCTAAAATCAGGGGAAAAACACCATTTTAATTGGTAATTGACATGAATTGAGCTCATTTCAAAGTGGATTTGGCATCTGAGACCTGATTTAAACAGATCTCAGTCATCTGCATTCATTGAAACTGCAGTTTTGTTTCTGCCACCGACTGCAAACCAACAGATTTCAAATCCACCCCCAAAAATCAGAGAAAAACACTGTTTTAACGAGTAATTGACATGGATTGAGCTCAGTTCAAGGTGGATTTGGCATCTGAGCACTGGTTTAGGGAGATATCAGTCATCTGCATCTTTTTTCACAGCAGTTTGATCTCTGCCACCAGCCTGAAATTTATGGATTTCAAATCCACCCCCAAAATCAGGGAAAAACACAATTTTAATTGGTAATTGACATGGATTGAGCTCATTTCACAGTGGATTTGGCATCAGAGCCCAGTTTTAAACAGATCTCAGTCACCTGCATTCCTTTACACTGCAGTTTGATCTCTGCCACCAGCTGCAAACCTATGGATTTCAAATCCACCCCAAAAATCGGGGAAAAACACTGTTTTAACTGTTAATTGACTTGGATTGAGCTCAGTTCAGGGTGGATTTGGCATCTGAGCACTGTTTTAGGTAGATATCAGTCATCTGCATCTATTTTTACAGTGGTTTGATCTCTGCCACTGACTGCAAACCTACAGATATCAAATCCACACCTAAAATCTGGGAAAAACACCATTTTAATTGGTAATTGACATGGATTGAGCTCATTTCAAAGTGGATTTGGCTTCTGAGACCTGATTTAAACAGATCTCAGTCATCTGCATTCATTGACACTGCAGTTTTGTTTCTGCCACTGACTGCAAACCTACAGATATCAAATCCACACCTAAAATCTGGGAAAAACACCATTTTAATTGGTACTTGACATGGATTGAGCTCATTTCAAAATGGATTTGACATATAAGCACTGTATGATCCAGATCTCAGTCACCTTTACTTATTTTTGTTCCAGTGCAATCTCATCCACCCCTAAAATCTGCAAAAAACACCATTTTAATTGGTAATTGACATGGATTGAGCTCATTTCACAGTGGATTTGGCATCAGAGCCCAGTTTTAAACAGATCTCAGTCACCTGCATTCCTTTACACTGCAGTTTGATCTCTGCCACCAGCTGAAAACCTATGGATTTCAAATCCATCCCAAAAATCAGGGAAAAACACTGTTTTAACTTGTAATTGACATGGATTGAGCTCAGTACAAGGTAGATTTGGCATCTGAGCACTGTTTTAGGTAGATATCAGTCATCTTCATTCCTGGTACCGTTTTAGGTTCCAGGTCTCACTTCCATAAATACCTTCCTTTGATCGCAGCCTCGATCATGGATTATTTAACATCAGCACTGCCTTGCAGTAACTACCGATCCTGGTGGCTGAAAAACCGTTAAATGCGCTCCCCAGATCACCGCCAAAATCATGGATTATCAATCATCCGCGATTTCCCGATCCATTCCACCCGACTCAACCCATGGGCCTGGGCCTGCTGCAAAACTGACCATGTGCTAGCCACAATCAACTCGTTTCATCCTGACACATTTCCCAATCCAGCGAATTTCCAGGGCATCCTGGCGAAGAGACAAACTGAAATGTAACAAAATTTCTCAACCCAAGGAAGCTAGAAAATGGAAAGAAAAGACAGTACACTAGGAGCCCTAAGGATCCAAGTGCATGTGCTCAATAAAAGAGTGCAGCTGGTGGCTGCAGGACATTGGTCCCTTGATTTCCCTTTCTTCAACACAAAAGATGAAAACAGAAAGAGGGAGAGCGGCTGGAGGCTGCATGACACTGAACGATTTTATTTTCGGAATAAGACAGAACAACGCAAAAAAAAACAAGTGTGGGAGGCCAAATCAAACTGCGTCCATCAGTCAATATGAAGCACAAACCGAGCATGATGGCTGCCTGAGGCCTCGGAGTTGATTCGACCACACAGTTTTGAAGGCTCGGCGGTGAACTAACTACAAAGAAAACAGGAATTGGCGTGCTATCAGCAAGATTCAAATGACCTACATACATTCGGTGCTGCCAAGGGTATGGATCCAGAGGTACAGGTACCACTTGGGGTCAGTGGTACCAGGGGTGCCCAGAGGGTGTTGTGAATCTATTTTCACAGCAGCTTGATCTCTGCCACTGGCTACAAACCTATAGATTTCAAATCCACCCCTAAAATCAGGGAAAAACACCATTTTAATTGGTAATTGACATGAATTGAGCTCATTTCAAAGTGGATTTGGCATCTGAGACCTGATTTAAATAGATCTCAGTCATCTGCATTCATTGACACTGCAGTTCTGTCTCTGCCACTGACCGCAAACCAATGGATTTCAAATCCACCCCTAAAATCTGGGAAAAATACCATTTTAATTGGTAATTGAAATGGATTAAGCTCATTTCACAGTGGATTTGGCATCTGAGACCTGTTTTAAATGGATCTCAGTCATATACATTCATTGAGGCTGCAGTTTGATCGCTGCCACCAGCTGCAAAGCTATGGATTTCAAATCCACCCCAAAAATCAGAGAAAAACACTGTTTTAACTGGTAATTGACATGGATTGAGCTCAGTTCAAGGTGGATTTGGCATCTGAGCACTGTTTTAGGTAGATATCAGTCATCTGCATCTTTTTTCACAGCAGTTTGATCTCTGCCACCAGTCAGAAATTTACGGATTTCAAATCCACCCCTAAAATCAGGGAAAAACACCATTTTAATTGGTAATTGACATGGATTGAGCTCAGTTCAAGGTGGATTTGGCATCTGAGCACTGTTTTAGGTATATATCAGTCATCTGCATCTATTTTTACAGCAGTTTGATCTCAGCCACTGACTGCAAACCTACGGATATCAATTCCACCCCTAAACTCGGGGAAAAACACCATTTTAATTGGTAATTGACGTGGATTGAGCTCAGTTCAAGGTGGATTTGGCATCTGAGCACTGTTTTAGGTATATATCAGTCATCTGCATCTATTTTTACAGCAGTTTGATCTCAGCCACTGACCGCAAACCTACGGATATCAATTCCACCCCTAAACTTGGGGAAAAACACCATTTTAATTGGTAATTGACATGGATTGAGCTCATTTCACAGTGGATTTGGCATCTGAGCCCAGTTTTAAATAGATCTCAGTCACCTGCATTCATTTACACTGCAATTTGATCTCTGCCACCAGCTGCAAACCTATGGATTTCAAATCCACTGCAAAAATCAGGGAAAAACACCATTTTAACTGGTAATTGACATGGATTGAGCTCAGTTCAAGGTGCATTTGGCATATGAGCACTGTTATAAGTAGATATCAGTCATCTGCATCTGTTTTCAAAGCAGTTTGATCTCTGCCACCGGCTGCAAACCTACAGATATCAATTCCACCCCTAAAATCTGGGAAAAACACCATTTTAATTGGTAATTGACGTGGATTGAGCTCATTTCACAGTGGATTTGGCATCTGAGATCAGTTTTAAATAGATCTCAGTCACCTGCATTCATTTACACTGCAGTTTGATCTCTACCACCAGCTGCAAACCTACAGATTTCAAATCCACTCCTAAACTCAGGGAAAAAGACCATTTTAATTGGTAATTGACACCAATTAAAACAGTGTTTTTCCTTGATTCTAGGAGTGAATTTGAGATCTGCAGGTTTCCTGCTGGTGGTAGGGACTGCACTACATTGAAAATGAATGCAGGTGACTGAGACCTACCGAAAACTGACTTCAGGTGCCAAATCTACCTTGCAATGAGTTCAATCCAAGCCAATTACAAGTTAAAACAGTCTGATGTTAGTTGTGGATTTGCAAGCTGTAGGTTTCTGGCAGGTGGCAAGAATCATGCTGCAATTAAAATGGATGCAGATGACTGATATCTGCCTAAAACAGTGCTCAGATGCCCAATCCACCTTGAAATGAGCTCAATCCAAGTCAATTACCAATGAAATGGTGTTTGTCCTTGGTTTTAAGGGTGGATTTGAAATCCGTAGGTTTGTGCTGGGTGGCAGAGATCAAACTGCAGTCAAAATAAATGAAGGTGACTGAGATCTACCTAAAACACTTCTTAGAGGGTAAATCCACCTTGAAATGAGCTCAATCCAAGTATATTACTAATTAAATGAAGTTTTTATTTGATTTCAGGAGTGGATTTGAAACCTATAGTTTCTGGCTGGTGTCAGGAATCCCACTGCTTTCAAAATGGATGCAGGTAACTAATATGTGCCCAAAACACATCTCTGATGTTAAATCCACTATCCAATGGGTGAATCCAAGTCAATTATCAATCAAAATAGCATTAAAATGAACATTTGTGGGTGTTCAGCTAGTGGCAAAGATCACACTTCAGGGAAAATAAATGCTAGTGAGTGTGATCTACCTAAAACAGTGCTTGGATGCCAAATCCACCCTAAAATGAGCTCAATCCAAGTCAATTAATAGTCAAAGCAGTGTTTTTCTCTGATTTTAGCAGTGGATTTGAAATCTGTTGGTTTCTGGTCAGTGGCAGGGATCATGCTGCATCGAAAATAGATGCAGGTGACCAATATCTGTCTGTAGCGATGATCTGATACCAAATCTATCTTGCAATGAGCTCAATCTGAGTCAATTACCATATAAAATGGTGTTTTTCTCTGATGTTAGCAGTGGATTGGAAATCTATAGGTTTGTGGCTATTGGCAAAGATCAAACTTTAGTGAAAATAAATGCAGGTGACTGGGACCTACCTGAAGCAGTGCTTGGATGCCAAATCCACCTTGCAATCGGTTCAATCCAAGTCAATTACCAGTTAAAACAGTGTTTTTCGCTGATTTTTGGGGTGGATTTGAAATCCATAGGTTTGTGGTCGGTGGTAGAGATAAAACCGCTGTCAAAATAGATGCAAACAACTGATATCTACCTAAAACAGTGCTCAGATGCTAAATCCACCTTGAACTGAGCTCAATCCAGGTTAATTACCATTTAAAACAGTGTTTTTCTCTGGTTTTAGCAGTGGATTTGAAATCCATAGGTTTCCAGCTGGTGGCAGAGATCAAACTGCAGTGTAAATGAATGCAGATGACTGAGATCTGTTTAAAACTGGGCTCAGATGCCAAATCCATTGTGAAATGAGCTCAATCCATGTCAATTACCAATTAAAATGGTGTTTTTCCCTGATTTTAGGGGTGGATTTGAAATCTGTAAGTTTGCGGCTGATGACAGAGATCAAACTGCTGTGAAAATAGATGAAGATGACTGATATCAACATAAAACAGTGCTCAGATGCCAAATCCACCTTGAACTGAGCTCAATCCATGTCAATTACCAGTTAAAACAATGTTTTTCTCTGATTTTTGGGGTGGATTTGAAATCCATAGGTTTGCAGCTGGTGGCAGAGATCAAACTGCAGCATCAATGAATGCAGATGACTGAGATCCATTTGAAACAGGTCTCAGATGCCAAATCCACTTTAAAATGAGCTCAATCCATTTCAATTACCAATTAAAATGGTGTTTTTCCCCGATTTTAGGGGTGGATTTGAAATCCGTTGGTTTTGCGGTCGGTGGCAGAGACAAAAAATGCAGTGTCAATGAATGCAGATGACTGAGATCTCTTTAAACCACGTCTCAGATGCCAAATCCACTTTGAAATGAGCTCAATCCATGTCAATTACCAATTAAAACAGTGTTTTTCCCGGATTTTAGGGGGGGATTTGAAATCCGTTGGTTTGTGGTCAGTGGCAGAGATCAGAATGTTGTGAAAATAGCTGCAGATGACTGATATTTACCTAAATCAGTGCTCAAATGCCAAATCCACCTTGAACTGAGCTCAATCCATGTCAATTACCAATTAAAATGGTGTTTTTCCCTGATTTTAGGGGTGGAATTGATATCCGTAGGTTTTGCGGTCAGTGGCAGAGATCAAACCACTGTGAAAATAGACTAAAACAGTGATCGGATGGCAAATCCACCTTCAACTGAGCTCAATCCATGTCAATTACCCATTAAAAAAATGGTGTTTTTCCCTGATTTTAGGGGTGGATCTGAAATCTGTAGGTTTTCGGCCGGTGGCAGAGATCAAACTGCTGTGAAAATAGATGAAGATGACTGATATTCACCTAAAACAGTGCTCAGATGCCAAATCCACTATGAACTGATCTCAATCCATGTCAATTACCAAATAAAATGGTGTTTTTCCCTGATGTTAGCAGTGGATTGGAAATCTATAGGTTTGCAGCTGGTGGCAAAGATCAAACTGTAGTGAAAATAAATGTGGGTGACTGGGACCTGCCTGAAACAGTGCTTGGATGCCAAATCCACCTTGCAATCAGTTCAATCCAAGTCAATTCCCAGTTAAAATAGTGTTTTCTCTGATTTTTTGGGGTGGATTTGAAATCCATAGGTTTGCAGCTGGTGGCAGAGATAAAACTGCAGTGTCAATGAATGCAGATGACTGAGATCTATTTAAAACAGGTCTCAGATGCCAAATCCACTGAAATGAGCTCAATCCATGTCAATTACCAATTAAAATGGTGTTTTTCTCTGATTTTAGGGGTGGATTTGAAATCTGTTGGTTTGCGGTTGGTGGCAATAATCAAAATGCCAAATCCACTGTGAAATGAGCTCATTCCATGTCAATTAACAATTAAAATGGTGTTTGTCCCTGATTTTAGGGGTGGATTTGAAATCTGTAAGTTTGCGGCTGGTGGCAGAGATTGGACTGCAAAAGAAATAAATGCAGGTGACTGATATGTACCTAAATTCCTGGTACCTTTTTAGGTTCCAGGTCTCACTTCCGTAAATACCTTCCTTCGATCATGGCCTCGATCGTGGATTACTTAACATCAGCACTGCTGACCTCGGTGGCTGAAAAACCGTTAAATGCCCTCCTCAGGTCACCGCCAAAATCATGGCTGACCAATCATCCGTGATTGTCCGCGTATTTCACCCGATCCATCGCGGTGCACTGCCTCACGGTAACTCCCGCCCCCAATGGCTGAAAAATCATTAAAAGACCACCTCAGAACCACGCCAAAATTGTGGATTATAAATTATCCATGTTTCCCCGTTGCTCACCCGATCCATCCCGAGGCACACTTTATCTTTAACTGTCAACCGTCCCGCTAATTGTTTGGACAACTGTAGTACAATAATTAGAACCCGTGAACATGCATCCCCCTGCCCCCAAGCAAGAAAATCCATTATGTTTGTGAACAATGCAGATCTGTACAACCGTAGTGAGTACAGACTAAGTAAAATAGTAAGTGTGTAGAATATGAATCAGTCAATGAATACACATACCTCTCACTGTTGTTCGTCATATGAACCAGTGAGAGGAAACGTGATCAAGAAAATAATTATGATTGCGCCGGCACGTTCACGTGTCAGACGCGTAGCTCAATGCTGTATGTTAACACTCCTCCTCAGTGTGTTGAACACGTCTAGTTAACCAAGAATGCCCAGCATTGCCCGGAATTTCTTGAAGAGAGGTTCTGGAAGTGGTTTGGTGAAGATGTCGGCTATATTTTCAGATGTGTGGATGTAAGTGAAAAGTAATTCACCACGTTCAACGCGGTCGTGAGAGAAGTGGTATTGCACGTCGATGTGCTTAGCACGGGAGTGAAGATCGGCGGTAAGGATCAAGGCACCTTGATTATCGCAACAAATAGTAGTCACGCCAGTCTGGTTATATCCGACCGCATGCAAGAGCATACGCAACCAGACTGCTTCCTTTGCAGCATGACAACAAGCCATGTATTCAGCTTCCGTGCTGGATGTCGCCACGGTGCTTTGGCGCTTTGAACTCCAAGAGATGACACCTCCTCCGAGACTCATGCAGTGACCCGAAGTGGATTTACGATTGTCCAAATCACCCGGCGGCGCGTAGTTGGAGTCGGTATATCCAGCGAGGCGGATTGGGGAGCGTCCACCTAAGACGAGAGAAAAGGATTTTGTTCTGATAAGATAGCATAATATTCGCTTGGCTGCCAACCAATGAAGTTCGCCGGGGTTCTGGCAGAATTGGCTTACCACTCCCACAGGGTGTGCTATGTCAGTGCGCGTTGCAACATTGGCATACTCGCTATGGCCAAAAGTAACCGGAAATTTGGTTTTGAGGGCTTCTGTTCCAAACTTTTTGCATTCTTGTGATCAAATTCTCAATCTATGGTTAATTCGGCATGGATTAGTACACCTGGACCTGAGGTGCAATCTTTCAGACCCAATATATTATCAAATTTCGAAATTGTATGACCAAAAGTAACTGGAATACTGTAGGTACTTTTCGGCAGACTATGTTTAAGTTTGGCAGATTCTTTCTCTGAAATTTGAAGGGGAACACGCCTCAACATGTGCAACCAAAAAATATCAGCTACTGCACTGGTGTTGTTGTGAAAATGGGGATCTAAATCAATTTTTGATTAAGGTGGTGATTGTTTTCCTCTTTTTATTTATTCATGGAACCGTTTAGAAAGCACATAAACCCCCTAAATTTTGGGTGCATATTTCTATGGGTCCACAGTAAATTATCCGCTCTTGATCTACCCAGAAATACCGTCCAGACAATCAGAAGAAGGGAAACATCATCAATTTTCGATCAATTTGGAAATTTCATAATATATTAGATGTGAGAGGTTCCACTTCAGGTCCAAATGCGTCAATATATGCCAAATTAACCATAGATTGAGAATTTGGTCACAAGAATGCAAAAAGTTTGGAACAGAAGCCCTCAAAACCAAATTTCCGGTTACTTTTGGCGATAGCGAGTGCATCAGAGATCCGACGAGTTCGCGGTAAGGAACCGCTGCCATTCAAGCTTTAGCAGAAGGGGTGGATGGAGACATGGAATGAGCAAGTGGTTCTCCATAAACCATTGGGGTGCGGACAGGATGGGCATTTTCGAGTCCAAAACGTACTGCCATCTTCTCGATGTAAGTCTGTTGGTCCAGAGAAATTGTCCGGGCGACGCGGTCGCGGGTAACGCGAATTCCCAAGATCCATTTAACAGGTCCGAGATCCGTGACCTCGAAGTGCTTCTTCAGCTCCTCCTTGAAAATCTTCATCTCGACCTTGAAACTCGCCGCTACGCAGAGATCATCGACGTGCACTGCAATGAGCGAAGACACACCATTCCGATGTCTCGAGTAGATGCTGTGCCCAACAGAAATGCGCTCGAATCCCATGGCAATCATCGCGGCGTTTAGGCGTTTGTTCCACGAGCGGCTGCCTTGTTTTAGGCCATAAATCCCTCTTTTCAGCTTCCACACCCAGCTCTCCTTCCCCGGGACCTCAAACCCCTTGGGTTGTTCCTGCCAAATCTCCTCCTCAAGTAAGCCATTGTGAAAAGCTGTCTTGATGTCGACATGCTCGATTTCATAATCGAGTGTGGCGCTGGCATGTAGAACCATCCTGAAGGACTCGAAGCGGGAAGTAGGTGCGTACGTCTCGCGGTAGTCTTGCCCAGCAACTTGAGCATATCCCATGGAGACTAAACGTGCCTTGAACTTCAGAATGTCGCCATCGCTTCCGCGTTTGATCTTGAAGACAGGCCTCGAACGGATGATTTTTCGACCCAGGGGAACCGATTCATGCGGCACAAGCTCATATACGCCATGAAGTTTAATGGAGTCGAGTTTGGCTTGGTATGCTTCGCGCCATTCCGCCACAAACGGTGAGTTTTGTGCTTGTTTCCAAGTCTTGGGCTCGTCACCTGATGCTGCTGCACTCAATGCCCAGTATTCATACTCATCATCGTTGGCCAGCGCGGCTTGCTCCACCTCATCTTCCTCCTCTGGCTCCTCCTCGTCGGCAGTTTCGACTGTAGTTCGCTGCGACTTTGCCTCAGCACGCCATTCTTTTGCACGCGTCTCTGCAGCTCGAGCTTCCGACACGGCAGCTCCCTTCCGAATATCCGGAAAGGCACCATCTGACCCACGCGGTCGTCTTGTGCGCGTTGGACGGTGTGCAAGTGGTACGGGGTCAGGTGCGTGATCTTCCTCCTCTTCACTTTCAGGTTCTGGCTCATATGGTTCAAAGCCTGAGGGCACTGTTGTGCTCGGTGCTGAAGTGGGGATGTCGACATTAATGGTGCTTGGCTTTTGCGTGGCAGTTTTCTCGACTGTTTGGGCAGCCGTCAACGGGCGACACACCTCATCCTGCGATTCAATGAATTCGACATTACGCGTGACATGGATGCGTCCCGTTTTGCAATCATAACAGCGGTACGTGTCTGTCAATGATGGAGAGTATCCGACCATGACACATTCGATAGAACAATGGAAGATTTTAGGGTTTTTGTTCTTCGGCAATTTCAAGACAAATGCACGACAGCCAATCTCGTGCATGTGCGAGAGGTCAGGCTTCTCATCCTATTTATCTTGGGCTCAGTCCTGTGGGCAGACTGGTGGCTGTACACTTTTAAGTTTTTGAATTTTTTTTTTTCTACACACCCAAAAGTGTACAGCCACCAGTCTACCCACAGGACTGAGCCCAAGATAAATAGGCCGCATGAACGTAACCTATTTGTTACCATCAACACTGAAAGTTCCAGGCCAAGCGGGGTTGCTTTAGCGAGCAGATAATTGGAGTTGTGAATCAACGGTGCGATTTAAGTGGCTACATCCGTGTGTCAAGACTCAACAGTCTAATGTTGAGGGTTATGGCTACTTTGGGAATGTATTGTGGTGATGATTCCCAACACACGTGCAGTATTGGCGGTCAGAGTACGATTCAATTTCATGCATGGCCACAGATCGCCCTTGATGGCCATGGATGGGAAGGCATGGTCACGCATGACTACCGATGGCCATTGGAATTTGGTCTAGTGATGACCGTCAAAGTATTATATTACATGCAAGGTGCTCGAAAAGTGAAAATGTTTTAATGATTTGAGCAATTAAACCAATGTGGAGGTACCAGACTTTGATGAGCAGCCACCTTTTAGGGCATAGTTTATTGGGACCTCAAGAAAAGGTGAATTTTCCTGATGCATGAGAAAGGTTTGAGAGACATACAGGCGGGATGAGAAGTATTGGATGGGTGACAATGATATGTGATTGACATATTCCGGAGGTCATGTCTGAAAGCATCAAGATTGGCTATGTTTTGGAGGCATGTCCTGGGTTCTAGGGGAAATTCACAGAATATGAATTTTAAAAATAGACTAAATTCAGAATATGGGAAAACACACAGCCACTTAGAGCTTGTTCCAAGAAGAAAGATGGACCACAGAACTTGAAAAATGGAAAAATGGACAGCCACCGCTCGCATATCAGTTGATAGGCGAATGGCAATCAATGATACGCGCTCGCGTGACCTCGGGTAACCTCGGGAATCACTCTTTTGGACCCCCAAAAGAAGAATAACTATAGTTAGGGCATGCAACCATGCTGTATTTTTTACGGAAGTACGGCCCGTAGAAACGGTTACGTCCCCATACCGTCGACGAGATCGGCTCGACATTGAACGGTACGGTGACGGTACAGAAGAGGCCGTATACGGATACCCCGTAACCGGCCGTTTACGCGTAATATACGGGTTCGCATCTGTACGCACAATCAGCTGCGAAATCAACCTCTTGACAATGCCGGGATGATGCTGCAATGCTTTACCTCTGCAAACAAAACCTCGCCAAGCACCGGCAGCCATGCAACTTCGGGTCGGGCCAGGCTTTGATCTGAAAAGATTTTCACACCAGAATTTGCCAAATTTTGGGCCACTGTAGGTGTAATTTTAAACCTGAAGTATCAAATCAGCAATAAGTTGAGATGAAATGAAAGTTCATTCTTAGAATTTCAGATTTGATTCCAGAACTGTTTTCAGTTCAAGCTATTCCCAATCCGATACTTCAGGTTTCCAATTGTACCTACAACTGTCCAAAATTCGGCAATTTTAAGTGTGTGTACTGGCTGGCTGGCAGTTTCCCCTACACAATTGGGCTTGGACAAGATTCCCAAATTTTGAGGTGTTGTAGGTGCAATTTGAAACCTGAAGTATCAAATGAGGAATAGCTTGGATTGAATCCAGTTCTGAAATCAGAGGTGAAATTATAAGAATGACCTTTTGTTTCATCTCAATCCATTCCCGATTTGATACTTCACGTTTAAAATTACACCTACAATGGGCCAAAATTTGGGAATCCCTGTGTGTTTGATGACCTCAGATCCATTTGCCGAAGAAATCACCGTTCTGCTTGCGCCCTGACCAACGACATTTGTAAACGTGGCAGGAGTAATGAGGCTGCTTATCCGCAGATTGTTAATCAGGTACCAATGAGATTTGGATGGCGCACCTGGGAAAATCAAACTCGTCACTGATGTCCCGAAAAAAAAAATTCACGGTCGTGAAACAGAATGTATACTCTCACACCAGGGATTACCAAATTTTGGGCTGTTGTAGGTGTAATTCTAAACTTGAAGTATCAAATTAGGAATAGGTTGAGATGAAATGAAAAATCATTCTTATAATTTTAGCTTTGATTCCAAAACTGGTTTCAGTCTAAGCTATTCTTGATCTGATACTTCAGGTTTCCAATTGCACCTACAACTACCCAAAATTCGGCACTCTTGGATGTGTATACATTAGCATGCTGGTGGCTGCCTCTACACAATTGAGCTTGGGCATGATTCTCAAATTTTGGGCTATTGTAGGTGCAATTTGAAACCTGAAGTATCAGATTAGGAATAGCTTGGATTGAAACTAATTCTGAAATCAAAGGTGAAATTATAAGAATGACCTTTTATCTCATCTCAACTTATTCCTAACTTGATACTTTAGATTTAGAATTACATCTACAACAGCCCAAAAATTTGATCGTCCCCGGTGTGTCTGTGAACATTGTGGTACCAAAAAATCCATAAGAGCTGGAAGAACAAGATGTGGATGCAATTATAATCAATGGGAGATCTGCAGCACTGGGCGGGTGTAAGCCATTGGGACATCCAATCCCGGGAGTGAACGAGTGCGTGGAATGCGAGAGGCAAGGTCTGGGTGGCTTGCTCACGAGCGTGGAGGATCAGACAAGCACTCCACTCCACATCTCCATCCAGATTGGTGTATGTTTTCGAGAACATCAGTGATGTAGAGCTGGGTCCGCTACGTTGCACATATATCATAACTAACTAAATATGAGTCAGATAATTACTGCGAGTCAACTGCGACCATCTACGGCTACTGCGAATAACTACGGAACGGCTGTGAACAACTGCGCTTTGCTTCCGAGTATAGGAATCCATATTCGGCTTGTTGAGGTAAGCCAAATTCTAACATACCACTCGACTAGTGTCTGATAACAGCGATTTCTTTGTGCTGTTTCCACCCGTAAAGAAAAACATGTTCTGATTCTTTCTAAAAATGATAACAGGAATCAATACATATCTACTACATTTTCGAATCCATATACTTTGAATACCACTTCAAAATTTCCATACAGTTATAAGTAGAAGAAGCGTTACAAGTGCAAAACCAATCAGCAAAGGTCAAAAGTTCATCCCAGTTGTCCCCTGCTTTTAAAGCCTCCTTAGCTACCATACGTAAAGCTGGAGTAGACCAGATGGCATATGCAAGTGGAAGTGTGAGATTTGGATAGTCACGAATGGCACCTTTCACAAAGGGAGGGTGCAAAGCATCTCGGCCATTGGAGGCAATATAGCACTTGAAACATGGGGCTTGTCGGGTGGTAAATTCGATCCTGCTCTTTATGGTGTTGACATTTTTAATATCATCTTTGCGCATTGTTGGGCAATCTCTATAGGCATGAGAGCCTGGATTCGGAACAGAATGTGCAATGCAAAATCCGCATGCCTGGCCAACCTTTGCGAAGAGATTTCTATAGATGTCAAGATCGTCGAACCATTTTTGAATAAGGGCTCCAGTGCGTTTCTTCACTTTGCGTGCTGCAGCATCAAAGTTCTCCTGCAGCTTGCGCTTCACCCCAGTCATGGGTTCAGCGGTCCATAATAGAGAATCTTCATGTGTATGGTCTGGAGCCTCAATCGCAACATCAGGCAGATGGTTACCTAGAAACATGTTATTTAAAGGCTTATTTTCACAAAATAAAGGCATACCGTTAACACATGGGGGACAAGGTGTAGGAGCACCCAAAGATGCACATGTTCTCCCCTCTCCATCAGAAAACTCTGTAATCTGATGGTTGAAACAGGTATTTGGGTACGTCGATGAAGGTTCGGGGAAAGCCATGTTATACATGGCTTTCTGTCCAATCATGTCAGGTTCAGTGACATTGGGGCGATGTGCATGTGTGTTGGATCAAACACAGTTTGTTGCTGGTTGACCGTCTCGACCTCCACAAGTACGTTGCTGTTCAAATTTGACGATATTGAAAGGGACACCAAAGTGGATGGTAAAGTGGACATGTGAATAGTCGTTGCCGGCAGCCAAGGCCGTAATGCCTAGGAGGACTCCAAATATCCAATTATTGTATATCTCTTGTTGCCTCTCATTGCTGATAGGGTTTTCAGTGGAGTCAGCATGGTAAAGCTCCAAAGCCAGCTCCTTTGCAAGAGCTCGGCCCTCTGTCATGGATTTGACAAAAATCAAATAACGATTTTTATCCGACGATTTAAACGCCTCTGAGTTGATCTCTGTCTGGATAATGTTTTTGACCAGTGCCAGCAGTGCCTTAAACCCGTTGGAGGTGCAATCCATTTGGATGTTAAGCTCTGGGCAATAGATGCTGGTAGAGATTCGCTGGCTATTGACCATTTCAAGCTGGGAGGCAATGTATGCCTGCATCGCAAGTGTGTATGTGGCACTGAAGATGACAAATTGGGTGGGAAATTATCGCAACTTGAAGGGATTGTCAAAGGTGTCGCTTCGGAAACTCTTGTCTGTCACATAATAGTGGCCTTCATCCAAGATGTGGCGGAGGACAGGGCGCTTTTGGTTGAGTGCAGCAAGGGCCTTTCTCCCTGATGGTTGCTTGGCCATGTCTGTAGACATGAGAATGAGGTTGTGCTGCCCTTTAAGGATTGGATTGGAGGCCCCTTTAAACCTCTCACAGCCAACTCCCAGATCGATGCTCCCAATCCTCCATCAATGCCTTCAAAGGAAGGAGGACCACAGTATACCCCCATTCCACAAGTGTGGGCGATACGGCTACCAGGGTTTTTCCCCCACCAGTGGTGATAGCAATGACTAGGTCGCCTTTGAGCTCCATAACAGCCTTTACGGCCAAGTACTGGGCACACTTTTCCACTTTGCATCTTGTCCATAGAGTTCACGCAGATGTTCAAGAAGATCTATGACTGATCAGGACTACACCTCAATATAAAGAAAATAGTCAACACACCATGAGGCTTCTTGAGAGGATTGAACCGAACAATGGGTCGCTTTTCTTTACTGGGCCCGGGACCTTGAATAAACAATTTGTGAACAACTAAGGCGAGTGAGCAACACGCTTGACATAGAGATATCTAGGTTACCTGGTTGTACTGGGGGCTGCTTGACTGACGGAACATCTTCAATCATTTCAATGTCGTTGTCTTCGTCTTGAGGCTCCTCAAATGTAGCAATCTTGCCTTTCCCTTTGGCTGAAGCTGGAATGCGATCAGACTCGTCATCAGACTTGTCTTTGTCTTCCTTGTGAGGCTCCTCTGGCACAACCATCTTGCCTTTTCCTTTGGCTGAAGCTGGAATGCAATCAGACTCATCGTCAGAGTCATCTATTTCTATAACGTCTGGCAGCTTTCTTTTCTCTATGAAATTGGCTTTCTTTAGTGGTTGTTTGACTTTAAAGAAAAGCATATTGCATTACCTGGAACCGTCTTGTTATCTGGTAGCTTCAGGTCAGACGCCTCATCTTCATTGTCCATTTCGAGAATACAATCTGCTGTAACAATAGCGTCCGGCTGTCTTTTCAATATTCCGACTTTGCCTGTGACAAAAGTGTTCTTTTAGCGTCATTTTTTGCCTAAAGAAAGGCACAACGTCTTACCTTGAACCTCATCTGCTAAGCCTAAAATATCACCCTCGAGTATCTCCACCCTGGCCTCAAAACGTTCACACATTTCATAGACCTGCTCATGCTTTTCTACAAGTTGCGTGAGCAAGGTCTCAATGCATTTCAGCCCACGCTTTTGAATGTTACAAGGCAAAAGCTTGATTAGGCCTTGCACACACAACCATTTGAATGCCGTGTTAAGCGCCATCATGTATGCGAGGCCTAAGCCTCCAGGCACAACACCTAGAACCTTTTGCCAGGCAGTGCTAGCATCAAGGTACAAGTAGAGCATGTCTTCAGGAAGTCCGGCCAGTGCGTTGAGACGGCACACCGCCAAGTATGCGTCATCTAGCTATTTTTGTGCTCACAAACACATATTATAAGAGTTGCAAGGTAGTTTCTAGTAGTACTATCACTAGTACTCTGGACTTCTGTTCGGTGATACAAAGGAGGATCAGAGTGAGCTCCGAGCTGCTGATTGTAGTGTATAGATCAAGTCTAGCATACTCCGCGGGCCGCTGGTCATACACAAAGAGGAGATAAATACCCCAAAAGCCCCAGAAGTCATCATTTGGATGTTGTATCCTACAATAGAGGACCAACGACTGCACAGAGGAAGTCTTTGGAGACTTACAGAGTACTAGCGAGTGGGTTGAAGGCTAAGGGAGTCGGCCGCGGGCAGTTTACATAAGCCGCGGGCCGTCCTTCCAGACTGGCATTAGGTCGCGGGGTCGATGCAAGGCCCGCAGGCCATGCTGAAGCAAGCGGAAAGCAGTTACAGAGGAGAACTACGTAGAGAAAGTACACGTGGGGAGACGCGTCGCGTCCCTAGTGACAAACAGAGACACACAGAGTGGAGCAATGGGATTTATTCCATTGGATCGGAGTTCAGAGTGGGATTGTGGGTACAGACCGACAAGTAATGGACCCGCAGGCTCCCTTTGACGATAGCAGCATTATCCTAGTGGGTGGATTCAACTCCGTGCCTGGAGGTTCTAGGCCCCCGGTTGCAGACGGCAGCCCGCAGCACCTACCATATACCCAAATCAGGACATGGGAACCATGTGAAGGGTTTCTCTTGGCCTGTGATGACGCATCAGATACGCATGGACATCTTTTGTTTTCTTTTGTTTTCAATCTCTGTTTTTCACATGTAAATCTATATCTCAGTAGTATAAATAGGGCTCGAGGACCCCATGGAAAGCCAGTACACCACAGCGGACATTGTTGCGGTTGTTCTCAGGCCAACTCACAGAGAGTAGTATCTACCTCTGTTTGTAGTGTGTCTATAAATCGAAGTTTGGTTGTTGGCTCTAGTTCAGTTCGAGTTAAGAAGTTAAGCTTCACGTTGTCGACCCTGCTGGCGGTCTTCACGTACAAAAGAGAGGTTTACCTACCTGAGTGGGCTTGTTGCTTCGCATCTGCTTTGCTAGTTGCATCTGCGGTTGAGATTGCCCTCAGTAACCAACAGGAAGATCAGTTTGGTCGCCAGCAAGGTGCGTAAGCCTTGAAGTAGAGCGAAAGGTACCTGTGGCAGGTTAAGCCAAGGTCTACAACAAGGATTGCTTGTTGTGAGAGTGATTGGAAGCAGGATCTGTGACCTCAATTAGAGGATTCGCTGTTGAAACCTTACAACCTCTGCCCTGATGTGGACAAAACTATCTATTAGTCTTCCTCTCGTCTTGTATCCACCCAAAAACCACATATATTACTTGTTCATCGAGGCCGCAGGGCATTGTTCTGTACAAATCCTGCATAGTTGAAGTGCCGCGGGCATTGTTGTCAGTCAGATTAGTGAAGATTTGTTATCACATTGGGTTTCAAAACCAGTAGTCTGACTCACTCGGACCCAAACTCACCAAGGGAGCACACTTGTTCTTTGGGAGTGATAGTAGTTGGTTGTGTGGTTGTTAGTTGTGGTGTTTATTCGCATCCAACAATAGTCGCATTTCTAGCTTATAGTTAAGCGCACCGTTTCAGTGTCCTGTGACAAACCATATATCCTTGTTTTGGTTTTTGCACTATGTGCATTTTGCATGGCGTTGATACAGTCATGGCGGAAATTGTTGCCCATACCAAAAAAGCAAAATTTGTGATGGCTCATAGAAAAGACACTGTGAACCAACCACTCGCGGGTTCTGAGCTATAATATTAGCCAGATGTTGTATCTGATTCATAATATATGCTACTTTGATGCACCAAATCCTGAAAATTGCTCTGCCACTGAGATTTAGTGATAGCCTGATGATCCATATAGCTGTGCATCCAAGGCCAAATGCATGGCAAATCAAGTGGTATTTTGGCAAATATATAACATCTAAATATCCCTCTACCCAAGCATTAGCTAGTATTTATATATATATATATATATCCACCACACATTTATTGTGAGCCATCACAAAATTCCCTTTTTAGGTATGGGCAACAATTTCTGCCGTGACTGTAACACCGAAGCTCTCTGCCTCCAGAGTTTCTGCCTCACTAGTGCAGAGCTTGCGCCGAAATGCAATGTTGATATGCCGATGGGTGGAAATCTTCATTGGCCAATGAATGATTGGTAGAGCGACTCTGGCCATAATGGAACTGATCTTGTCAGTGACAAATTCCTTTCCATTATCCATGAAAAACATTTCCGCATATTTGGCAGAAATGCCAGGTTTTTCAGGCCAGATGATTCTGGCAAAGAATTGGGCCAAGGGTCATGCAAAGGTATGAAGTTGAACTGTCATGTCAGCGGCAAAGGCGCTCAAGGCGAGTGGGATAAGCCAATCGGATTGGGTGATATTGGTGGTCTTGTCGTACTGTCGAACGACAGCCACATGTTTGCCAAGGGCCAAGGGCCCAAGGCCCATCAAGTTGCGAACACGAAACTCGGTGTTCCTGGCTGTTATATCCGTGTCGGGCCGGAGGGACGGAAGGCCGGAGTCCGGAGGATTGGAGAGCTCTAGCCGGAGGTAAGACAGAGCTAACACAGATCACCACAGGGGTATAAGGGTGAGTGCCCTCTTCTTGGCTGCCAGATGGAATAGGAGCGGAGGTCAGACCGGAGCTATGCAGAGGCAAAGCACGTTAATTAACAAACTAAAGTACATCCATGAACAACTACGTATTTATACAAAATCCGGAGGTTTCTGGATGTGGACGGAGAAGTAAGTAAAAGACAATAAGGTCGTCGAATAACAATAACAACAATAAGGAGTAGCATGTGGAGCATAGGGCATATGATCATAAGTAATTCTGGGGAAACGCTCAGAAGACTTCACTGCGTAAAAACCCCGGAGGATTGTGCATCAAACCATAGCATAATGCACAGGGAGTAATCGGACGCAGGCCCATAGGTTAGGACGTACGCATCTGGAGGACAGAGATATCGGAGATCCGGAGATCCAGAGATTCCGGACAGAGGTTTTCGGACGGAGATGTGCACGGACGTAACAGTATCCCCCTCTTAAGGTTCCTCGCCCATAAGGAACTGAAGAGGTACTGGACAGAGACGATGGAGCTGGGAACGGAGTGCTGAGAAAATTGTATAGTTGGTCACGGGTTGTTGACATGTTGAATCAAGGAACGAGTGGCGTGAGAACAAAAATTTTCTTCCTTTCAACCACCACCATCCCCAATTACCCCTATGTCCGACGGATCAAACGCCACCCCACCTCTGCGCAAGGACAAAGGCAAAGGGAGAGAGGGTTCGAGGGAAGAGCAGGAGAGGGAGGATGAGGGAATGGCGATGGATATCGCGCGGGTGGAGCAGGAGAATAAGGAGGCTGAGGAGGAGGCCAAGCGCGATGAGGTACGCCTTTCCCTGCTTCTCGTTGAGGCGGAGGACGAGGCTCGGGGGGCTGAACAATGCCGCCGCGAAATCGCGGAGCTCCTGGCACACGCACAACATCGGCAGTTGACTGTGCACGACCGCGTTGCCATCGCGGACCTCGACCGTGGGGATTTGCCGGACCGGAACGATGTGCCCGACGAGCCGGTGTCAGATGATACAAGCGAGGACGGAGCAACAGAGCCGGAGATTGGCCAACCGGGGCCTAGTCGCCTCAAGCGCAAACGCAAGGAGACAATGGAGTCGGAGACGGAGGATGGCGTGGAGGTTCTGCGCTGTCTTATTACCTCGCGAATGGGACGGAAACGAGAGGTACAAGTGGAGTGTTTGGCGCGGAGGGTGGAGGATGGTGAGTTCCGTCCACTATCTGGAGAAATTTTTTTTTGATTGACAATTTTCCAGCTTGCGGCAGTTGCCGGAAGGACGGAGCAACATGCTACGTCCAGAAGAAGTTCCGGAGCCGGAACCTCGCTTGCCAACGGTGCAAGCTCAAGCACTGGAAATGCCAGTTGCTGCCGGAGAACGAGGCTCGCCCAGCCATCGTGAAGCCAAGGGCGCCAGCGACAATGGAGGACAGAGGGGCGAGGAAGAAACGGAGGACGGAGAAGTCGGAGGGAAGGACGGAGCAGAAGGGAAAAGCCCGGGGCGCACGCGAGGTTCTGCTGTGGGTTGGCCCGCAGGAACCGACTCAGACCCAAACTGGGGACATGCGGGCGGAGCTGACGGAGATGCGGGAGATGCTCCGTCTCATGCGCCAGTGCCAGGCGCTGGACCGAGTCTTCCTCTCAACAATGGCGACAAAGTTGGTTGACGAGGGAATGGACGAGGTCGGAGCCGCCCATTACCTCGAGGCTTCGGCCCGCAAACGCATCTCCGACGCGATGGTCAGCACGGAGACTGAGGAGGTTCAAGAAGCTGAGGGTGACAAAGATGGGCAGGCGGAGGATGACGGAGATGGGCAGGTGGAGGATGACGGAGCGCCGGAGGATACCTGCATCAACGAATGGCGTCGTGCAGTATCCGACAACGAGGTAGACGTAGGAGTTGCGCTCCAGCAGATCATGGATGCGGAGGGAAATCCGGAGGAGAGGGAGGTGCGGGCGGAAAGCCCGCTGTCGATTGTGGAGAGTGTGGTGGCCGCACTGGAGGTCCAGCCAGAGGTTCAGATGGAGCCTCCGGTCAAGATCGAGAACGACAGTGCCGACCAAATGGCACTGATCCAGGCCAACGTCGTGAAACGGCGGGAGCTGAAAGCGACAGAGGCGAAGAGGGAGAAGGAGTGTGCAGAAGCGGAGAGGGCGAAGGCGGAAAGGGCGGCTATGATAGCCAAGTTGTTGGAGGAGGGTAAGAAAGCGGAAGAGGATGAAGAGAAGAGGAAAGTGGAGGAAGAGGCGGAGGCGGAAGGCCTCCAGGTGAAGATGGAGGAAACGGAGATCGCGATCCGTCCGCCAACTCCACCGGCCCTCCGTCGCATTGTTGACATTGACGAGCAAGTCCTTTACGAGTTGGTGGACAGCGACGAAGAGATGCCGGAGGCCCCGGAGGAAAACCCGGAGCCGGAGAAATAAATAAGAACATTAGTTTATGTTGTATATATCACCGAAAGATTGTATATTTGATTTTCTTGTCGAAATTAGTCGGAAATTTGTAGAGAAGACGGAGGTTAATCCGTAAGCTCCGGTCCCGGTTTCTCCGGATAGCGCTCATGGAATGCGGCGATAAGTTCCAGAGTATCCAGGTCTGTCGTGGAGACCCATTCATAACGAGTGTCGGTATCCTCGTAGCCCAACCATTCAACATAGTAGCGGAGCTTTATGCAGTACCTCCGGTCGATCTTGGAATCGACAATGGAGCTGAGTTCGTAGTACTCCTCGCCGTCAAGTGTATGGACGGCGCCCGGAGGTTCCGCTTCTCGTCCAGGGAATGGATTCAGAAAGTGAGGCTCGAGTTGAGAGACATGGAATACGGGATGGATGTGGGAAAGAGCTTTAGGAAGGCGGATGGTGTAGGAAGCAGCGGATGGTTTCTCGATAACTTCGTATGGTCCGAAATGAGTCTCTGAAAACTTTTCAGTCGGACGTGTCATTGCAATGAACTCGGCAGTAATGAATACTTCATCTCCGATTTCGAAGATGGGTTCCGGTTCACGTTTCTTGTCCGCAATCTCCTTGTAACGCTCCGTAGCGAAAGTGAGTTGCTGCCAGAGGTATTTGTGAACTGATTGAATGTCGTACACATATTCACGAGTGGAGGAATCGGAGACTTATGTCGGAGAAAGCAATCAAGGGATGATAACCCTTGTTGGCAAAGAACGGAGTAACTCTGGTAGAGGCGTTCGGAGCATTATTGAGAGCGAACTCCGCGAGCGGAAGAAGCTCGTGCCAGTCGTCCTGCTGGTAAGCACAGTACATCCGGATGTATTGTTCGAGGGTTTGGTTCATCTGTTCCGTCTGTCCGTCCGCCAACGGATGGTAACCAGAGGTAAAATGCATTTTCATGCTGAGTAGTTCCCCCAAAGAACGGAAAAACGCGGGAGACAAACTCCGTACCACGATCGGAGGTGACATGGGATGGAACTCCGTGTTTGGCGAAGACATGTGTAAGGAATGCCTTAGCTAGAAGGGCAGAGGTTATGTATCGATCACAGGCAAAGATGATTACTTGTTTCGAGGCCCGGTCAACAATAACACAGATTGCATCATATCCGCCGGATAAAGGGAGGAATTCAATGAAGTCGATAGAAATGGAATACCAAGGACGGAGGGGAACCGGAAGTGGACGGAGGAGTCCGTAAGGTTTATGTTGTGGGGCCTTGTTGCGTTTGCAGATCATGCAAGACCTGACATACATACAAAGGTCCGCATCTCCAGCCAGGAGTATTCCCGGCATATGAGGGCAAGTGTGCGATTCTGCCCAAAATGACCGGAGAGTATATGATCATGTTTATGTTGTAAAACACGTACGCGGAGGATATCCGGAGGAATGCCGGAGGTTCGGGGTACATAGATCCGGTTGTATAGGCGAAGTAAACTGGAGGAATCTATAGACCAACGCGATGAAGTGCCGGAGGTTGCAGAGGTAAGTCCGTCAACAGTGGCAGGATCATCCACATAATGGGACTTGATGTTGCTGTGGAGCTTGTCGACGTCCATAACGACGGAGGCTCGGAGGACAACTTCCTCGAGTAGTGTCGTCCGGAGGGATGCAGTGAGTTGGTCGGAGGTAAAAATGGGGCGAAAATTTTGAGGATTAACTTGGCTGAAAGCCGTATCCCCCTCTGTAGGGTAGATGTCCCATCGTCTAGTTAAAGCATCTGGTTTTCCTCCGAGTTTCCCGGGACAGAACCGGATTACCATATTAAAATGGCAAAGATATTCGGACCATCGAACTTGCCGGCGCATGAGCGTTTTTGTGGAGGCAAAGTATTCAAGATTTTTATGGTCCATGACAACGTCGATAGTAAGCGGAGCTCCCTCGAGGTAGTGACGCCAATGTTTAAAAGCGTCAAAAATCGCGAGTAGCTCTTTATTGTGCGTGTCGTAGTTGAGCTCCGGAGGAGTTAAGGTCCGGCTCTGGAACGCAACAGGATGAAGGAGCTCGTCATCCCCTATAATGGAGAGAATGGCGGCAATGGCATAGTCGGAGGCGTCCATCTCGACAGTAATTTGTTGACCGGGGATCCAGTGGTGAAGTACCGGAGCCTCCGTAAATGCTTGCTTGAGAGTCTTGAAAGCGTTTTGGCAAGCAGGAGACCAATCCCATGCGACGTTCGAACGAGTGAGTCGAGTGAGTGGAACGGTGATTTGGGAATACCCATATATGAAACGTCAGTAGAAGTTGCAAAAACCAAGGAAAGACTGGATATCCTTGATTTTTCGTGGAACAGGCCACTCCGTGATAGCGGAAATTTTGACCGGAGACATGCAGAAACCTTCCAGCGAAAGGATGTAGCCAAGATATTTGCAAGTGGTGACGCTAAACTCGCATTTCAGCAGTTTGCAGTATAGTCCCGATTCGTGGAGGCGACGGAGCACCTCGCGAACATGAGCCATATGTGTGGACGGATCGTCGGAGTAGATCAAGATATCATCAAGATATACGACGACATAAACGTCCAGCAAATCGGAGAATAGCGTGTTCAGAAAGTGTTGGAAGGCGGCCGGAGCATTGGTGAGGCCTTCTGGAACGACGCGGAACTGATAAGAGCCGTAGTGGGAGCAAAATGCGGTCTTGTACTCATTGCCCAGAGCAATCCGGAGCAAATGGTAAGCATGCTGGAGGTCGAGTTTAGTATAAATACGTGCCTTTCTCGGAGCATCGAGGAGGTCCGCAATCAGAGGAAGTGGATAACGATCCTTCTTCGTGATGCGGTTAAGACCCCAATAATCGACACAAAGACAGAGACTTCCGTCTTTCTTCTTAGCGAAGAGAATCGGAGCTCCATGAGTAGAACTAGACGGATAGATGAATCCCGCCTTCAAGTTCTTGTCGATGAACTCCCGGAGAGCGGTAAGTTCAGCCGGAGAAATGGAGTATACATGGCCGATTGGAGGTTCCTCGCCATCGATAGTCTCGATTTTGAGGTCGAATTTGCGGTGCGGAGGAAGATTGTATGCCTTCTCCTCGGAGAAAACATCCGTGAAGTCATGATATTCCAGAGGTAAACCAGAGAGATCCGGTTCCTCAGCCGAGGCACGACGAACCTGGGCTTCATCGGTCAGGGTTGCACGCAAAGTATACTGGGTTGTACTCTTGTCTCGTATGATGGCGCTGTATGCTGCTGCGGAGACTAGTGAAACAAGTGGAGCGGAGGTGAACGGATGAGGCATAGGAACCTCAGGGATGTCATCCATTAAAGGATCGGAGGGGACGTCCATTGAAGGACCAAACTCTGGCGAAGACATCAACGGCGTAGACGGAGGGTTTGCCAGGAATGCCGGAGGTTCTGTCTCGTCCATAGTAGGAGCAGCCGCAACAGGGATCGGAATAATTTCTGGAGGTGTCAACACTGGAGACTCGGAGGGAACTGAGGGAAAGATGATGGTGGCACTGCGCCAGTCAATCAACGGATTGAAGCGGGCAAGCCAATCGTATCCCAATACCAGATCACAAGGAGAATCGAGACGGGTGACGTAGAATTCCATAAACTGGACATCGCCGGAGGGAAAGCGAGGGAGCAATTGTAGCTGTCGGTTTATGATGGATGAAGAGCCGTCAAGATACCGGAGCTTAACTGGAGACACCGCGTACGGGGTAAAAACATTGGATTCGCAGACATTCGTGGACACAAAACAGTGGGAAGATCCGGAGTCAATGAGTGCTCGTAAGCGGAAATTGAATCCCGCGGCAATTCGTTTCACAAGAGACGAAGACAGGGTTTGGCCTACCTCCGAAAGGAGTCCAGAGAGAGAACCGGAGGGAGAGATATAGTCCGCGGAGAGTAAAGATATATTGAGATCAACATATAAAGCGTTCAGAGAAAAAGCGGAAGCATTGAGACAAACCTCTGGAAGCACCTCGGAGTCAACACAACTCGGGCTCGGTGCTGAGGTATCCGAGCTGCTAACTATTTTTTTGACTCGGACGAAGAGGATGCATCAGCAGAGGGAGCAGGCGGAGTGGATACGGAGCCTGCTTTGCCCTGGGCTTGATTGCCCAGACGCTTCTTGCACTCGTTAGTCTTGTGGCCGGAACCTCCGCAGAAAAGGCAAAGATTGTTCTTGATACCCTGCTCGCGTTCCTCCGGTTTTAGTTTACCGGACTTGTCGAGCTTATCGGCATACGGTTTGGACTTGGCCGGCATTGAAGTCGACGCCTGGCCTGCGTTACCCGAAGCGGCCTGAGAGGATGATCCGGAGGATTGTCCAGAGGATTGCCCAGAGGGCCTAGGCTTCTGGGGTTTGTTGCCTTTGCCCTTCCCCCTTACCTCCGCTAGTGTTACCGGAGGTGGTCGGAGAGGAACCGGAGTTGCCAGAGGTTTTGCTGGAGGATCCGCCGGAGGTAGCTTTCTGTTGAGCACGTTCATGCTCTAGCTCCCCTTGACGCTGCCAATAGCGAGCGTCAATCCGGCGTGTGGCAAGTTTAAGACCATTAAGAGTGTTGTCGTAGTCGGTGTGCGCGAGTAGGTCCTTGATCCGGCGCGGAAGTCCATCGTAAAAGAAACGACAGAGCGCTATGTCGTTGTACCCAATAATTCCTGCATAATTGTTGAAATCGACCTGATAAGTGGTGATTCGATCCGACGATTTCATGACCAATGCCTTAAGTGCCTGTTCCGCATCCCCAATCGGATCATGGGGACCGAAATTGGCTTGCAACTCCTCGATGAATAGACAGAAGTTTCCGTCCCAGAGCGGAATGGGAGCTCCAACATACATGCCAGGCTCAAACCATCGTTGTGCAGTACCCCAGAGATAAGACCAGACGTAGAGAATTTTTTCGTCGTCGCCGGGGAAATCCTGGGGATGTTCTGCAATGTGAAGATAGATCTGGGATAGGAAAGAGTGAAATTTCGATGGATCAGATCCGTTGAAGGTATCCGGAGCTTTGAGAGTGCTCCAGGTGGATCGAGGAGGAGCATTGGCATTCTGAGCGAAAGCGGTCATGGCGGTTGCAAAGGTTTGCATTGCGGCGTCGAGCTGGGGGTTATGAACATAAACCAGAAATCCCGGAGGGCCAGGAGGGCCTTGGGGACCAGGAGGTCCTTGAGGATTGACTGGTGGTGGAGGTCCTCCTCTGCCAGGTCTGCCACCTCCTCCACCTCCAGGTGCAGGAGGTACAGGCGGTCCAGCGGGAGGAATTGGAGGGTTAATCGGAGGTTGATTTGGATCCAGAGGATTATTAGGACCGTTACCACCGCCTCCACCACCTCCTCCTCCTCCGCCACCTCCACCACCCCCAGGAGCCAGAGGTCCTGCCGGACCAGTTCCAGTAGGGGTAGGAGGTCTAGCCGGCGGAATAGGAGGGTTGTTAGGATCCACACCTTGAGTAGCAGCCATCGGTTGTGGGACTGCTGGGACTGCGGAAGCAACTGGAGGAACCGGAACTCCGGTCAACGGAGGTACAAGGGGTGTTCCGGATGGGGTGTGTTGTGATGGATGTGGTGAGCCAAGCTGATGAGGAGAACTATGATGACTACCTGATGCCGAATGATGTTCTGTACCAGAGGGCAGGTTTTCAAACCGTTCCTCCAAAATGCTTTCCATTCCAGCGTGACCATGGAACTCAGAAAGAGTTGGTGAAAGGCTAAGTCGTGGAGCCCGCCTGGAAGGACCAGCCAAGTCCTCCAGAACGGGACAGGACCATGAAACCAGAGCATTAGGCCGGGGAGCACGGCCTTCCTCGAAATGAGGTTGCCGTGTAGAAACAGGTGTCGAAAGAGTCGCAGTAGCATAGGCGGGGGTAAAATTACTGGTAGCAAGAGCCGGTGGGTGCAAAGGAACCATCGCCCAGATGATGGACAATTCGCGCCGCCGTCTGCCTTGAGCATCTGGCGTAGATGGTAGGTGAGAAAAAGACATAGGACAGCCAAGAAAGGTGAGTTTGTTAATACTGTTATATCCATGTCGGGCCAGAGGGACAGAAGGCCGGAGTCTGGAGGATCAGAGAACTCTAGCCGGAGGTAAGACGGAGCTAACGCAGATCACCACAGGGGTATAAGGGTGAGCGCCCTCTTCTTGGCTGCCAGATGGAATAGGAGCAGAGGTCAGACCGGAGCTATGCGGAGGGTTAGGGTGTGGACGGAGAAGTAAGTAAAAGACAATAAGGTCATCGAATAACAATAACAACAATAAGGAGTAGCATGTGGAGCATAGGGCATATGATCATAAGTAATTCTGGGGAAACACTCAGAAGACTTCACTGCATAAAAACCCTGGAGGATTGTGCATCAAACCATAGCATAATGCGCAGGGAGTAATCGGAGGCAGGCCCATAGGTTAGGACGTACGCATCCGGAGGACGGAGATATCGGAGATCCGGAGATCCAGAGATTCCAGACAGAGGTTTTCGGACGGAGATGTGCACGGACGTAACATGGTGTGTGAACACTTTGTTCCTCACCGCCTCAGTTTGCTGACTCTTTCTTGCCAGGGCTTTTTGCAAATTGGGCACCGAACTTGTATGACATGTACGTCCAATACATGTCCGTCTTTTACAAGAAATACACCAAACTTCGCCGCCCATTTCTCAATGGCATCTTCTCCACGTGTACCTTCAATCTGGGGCTGCGGACGTGTGCGCTTGGCCATCGAGACTTTCTAAACCTCGCATTTGGGTGGTGCGCCATCACAGCTCTTGGGGAATTTGACTACAAGCGTGGCGGTCACCTTATCCTGTGGGACGCCAAGCTGATTCTCAAGTTTCCCCCCTGGTTGCACCATCCTCATCCCCTCTGCCACCGTCTATCACTCCAACATCCCCATCGACATGAATGAGACCCGGTATTCTTTCACCCAGTACACCACTGGTGGCCTCTTTAGATGGGTGGAACGAGGGTTTATGACGGAGGGAGAATACTGGGCAATGTTGGACGCGAAGGGCTGGGAGGAGGAGAAGGCGCTGGGTTTGGAGCATGCAGAGGTTGGCACAGGCATGTTCTCCACACTCAAGGAGCTCAAGGCGACTGCAGCAGAGGGAGCTCAGCGCATGGAATATTGGAAAAATTACAGTTTCTTACTCTGTATCTATTGTACTTTTCTTCTCGTCACAAATTACTATTGTATTTCCACCACTTCCATGGAATGAAACGTAAGCGATATAAGAAAAATGTAATGAAATTCCACCGCTTTCATGAGTGGCCTTTGCCGCCCAAGAGTGATCACTAACCTCATCGTTTTGGTGAACACTAACTCGTAACACTGATGGCAGGGTGAAATGCCTCACCACAGCTCATCTAGACCCACGATTAAAAGTTTGAGTAGACAGATCTATTATTTGGACATCAAGGTGTACCTGTGTAAAACTTTGGATTTATTGTGAATTTATAGAGGTGAGTTTCTGTGAGAGTATGAAACACCTCGAATTTAGCATTGTTTGCATAGACGTACCCCATTCTTCGACCACAACCATGACACAAATTTCGTGAACTCATTCAAATATGAAGGAATGTGGAAGGTACATGCCCTAGCTACCTTTCAGTCTTATTTCTGGCCTCTCTAACGCTTGATTCAGCAGCATAGGAGCCCCAAAGTCCGAGGAGAGGCATGTTGTGCCATCGCATACCAAGGCCGCCAGACATCTTGCTGCTGCAAAATACCGCCAAAAGTGGGTAATCTAACATCTCAGAGACCCTTTCAGCCTTACTGCGGCTCAGGAATAAAGAGGAAATCGCAGAAAAATCTCGAATTTCCATGGCAAAGTGATTTTACCATTTTTGATGCTTTTGATGCTCTTATCTTCATGGTTATCTCACTGTTAGGTTGTGTACTCAGAGAAAGGATGAGCCCAGCCTGGAGGATTCTGCACAGAAGGAGAGAGCTCGGGCCTATAGGGCTAAGTACGAGGCCAGGTGTGCTATTAATGCACTCCAATTCGCCACCCTCATTGATCATTGACCTTTAGCCATTGAGAATTCCGTAAGTGGAAACACACAGAAGCCAGGCTTGAGAAGGAATTCCACCTCCGCAAGCAGTGGATGCAGCCCAACGAGCTGAGGGACTACGAGTTTGAGTGGGAGCGTTACAAGGAAAGTAAGAGGTGCGAGATAGCGGAGAAGGTGGCAGAAGAGTTGTACATCCCGGCTGCAGACAAGCACCGTGTCCGACGACGCGATGGGACTACTGGATACATTTACTTTTAATAACTAAATTTTTGTCATTTTGATTTTTTAACGTGGAAACGGTGGAATTGCAATGCAAAATTATTGACAAGACCTTTTGTGGAAGCCATGGAAGCACGGTATTGTGATTCCGACTGAGCACATGACTCAAGTTGATCTTGTCCACCATGTCATCCTCTCCATACTACTGCAATCCACCCTTCCATGATGAGCCACAGGCTGGCGACAGTGTCCGAGCCACCCAGCATTGCTATCTTGTCACCACCCCAAATGCCAGACACCCCAGATGCGGTGTCTATGCTAACTGGTGTGTCTCAGTGACATCTCAGCAGCAACTTGTAAATTTTCTTCTAGGCAAACCGCCCAGCGCGTCTCTGAGGGTGTTCGTCGTGGGGGCGCCAAGGCCTATAATAGCTACAATGATTCCCTTCCAGCATGGCATGCCTGCTGCGATACTGGGGGAGCACGACCACGCACCTGACCCAGTGAAAGCCCCCGCCGCTGCCAACTTTGGTCCTGCAGCTCATTACCCTCGACGGGAACGACCATCTCCGCCGTTGCCATGCTACCCCACCTGTGATGCCCACCACTACTCGCCGCACTCCACCTGTGATGCCCAACATCGCCAGCCGTGGCCCTAGTCTGCCCACGACATCCTCGACTGCGCCCCCGGCTTACTCCAGCACCTTCTATGCTGTTGGCCATGGCGGCATTGTCCACAGTGAGCTCACCTCCGCTCTCAGTCAATTCGAGTCCATCTCGGCAACACGTGCATGTGAGCTGCTGACCACAGAGGACAGTCGCACTGCTGCACATTTTGCTGCTGGCTTTACTTGCACCCAAGCTGAGGCCCTCGCTCAAGGCCAGCGTGCGGCCTCCATCTGGCTGGGCCCCAACCTGCCCAACTGGACCGGCCTCTCTGATACCGCCTGCCGTGCTCGTCGTCTCCACTGTGTTGAGGAGCTGCGCTGAGTGCTCCAGATCCTGGAGAGACACGGGGAGGAATCCGACTCGGAGGGGTTTTGGGAGGAAGTCTGGGACGGAGGCTCTGACTCTGATAGGGAGTAGATGAATTACATGTGCGCTTCGATCCCTTGCATTGCGTCTGTCTGTTTTTTTCCCTGTTCCCGCTGTGTTCTTACTTTTGTATCTAGTTCCCTTTATATTTTGTTTTTTTATTTTTATCTTGAATAAAGCGTGCATGCTACCCTGTCGTTCTTTTTTTTGTGTGAGTACAAGATGAAGATGGTGTCAAGAAAATCAAAATCCCCCG
This sequence comes from Mycena venus, assembly GCA_014462655.1. Taxonomy (NCBI): domain Eukaryota; kingdom Fungi; phylum Basidiomycota; class Agaricomycetes; order Agaricales; family Mycenaceae; genus Glaucomycena; species Glaucomycena venus. The sequence goes on from JACAZI010000028.1 coordinate 659,280, forward strand.
ACAGACCCACCCAGTGTGGCTGGTGGAAGTGGTGGAAGGCGCTCATCACAAAGGTCAAGTCTCAAATTGAACCGTGGGATGGAAGCCGTGGAAGGAATTATCGTGGGAGAGTGGCATTTGATTTTCAACTTTTCTACCACTACTTCCACCCAGTTGAGTGGCACACTATTTTTTTCTTTTAAGATATTACTTGCTAATAACCCAGCAGCTATGCCACGCGAATCCAACAACAACCCCAGATCCAAAAAAGCTGCACGTGCACCTGCGTCTCCTGTACATGCGACGCAGTCCACAGCTGCAGCCGCTGGTCCAACCACACGTACGTGCAGCAAGGCCATTGAGACCACTCCCCCTCAAAAGCCACCCCCCAAAAAATCTACAGCTAAGCGAGCAGCAAAACAGGTGCCGCCCATCAATGAGCCACTCAAGCCCTCTGAACCCGATCCCAAACCAGAACCAGAGCCCAGACCCAAAAAGGACAGCGAGGACAGGGACGACAGTGAGGAGGATGAGCTGCACGATGAGGAGCAAGCCGGTACGTTGTTCCTTTGATTTTGTTTATTTTCCTTATTTTTTTCGTCTTTTATATATCTTCAGCACTGACTATTATCATGTAGAGCGCAATCTAACCCCAGAGCCGGAGCCCCAGTTCTCTCGTGAAGCAACTCCACCGCTCCGCAATCAAACACCAAGGGTTGACCCCAGTCTCATCACCCTCCTGCAGAGCAGTCCGATTTGGCATTACGGCTTTGAACCCAAGATAGAAGCCGAGTTGATGGTCTTGTTGCAGAAGACGCCAGGGAAGCCAACCCCCACCTTGGACAAATTCTTGGCAATTTCGCTGCCGCTGACCCCCGAGCGCTGCCAGTCACCCACTCCGCCCACATGCACCAATGACGCGCCGCTCCCACACACCGAAGCCATGCCGGCCCCACGCACCAAAGCTGCGCCGCCCCTGCACATTGAAGCCACACCACTGTGCACCGAAGCCGCCGCGCCCCCCCGCATCGAGGTCATGCCGCCCCCCGCGAACCGAGGCAAGGCTGCCCCCGTGCACTGAGACCAGGCCACCCCCGCACACCGAGACCACGCCACCCCCATGCACCGAGACCACACCACCCCCCGCGCACCAAGGTCACGCTACCCCCACACACCAAAGCTGCTGTGCCACCACGCATCAAGGCCATGCCGCCCCTGTGCACCAAGGCCAGGCCGCCCCCCACTGAAACCACGCCGCCCCTGCACACCAAGGTCACGCCGGCCCCACGCACTGAAGCCGCTGCACCACCGCGCATCGAGGCCACGCCACCCCCCGTGCACCGAGGCCGTGCCGCCCCTGCGCACCGAAGCATTGCCGTCCCCGCACACCAAAGCCGCACCACTCCTGCGTGCTGAAGTCGCGCCATCCCAGACATTGTCACGCGAGCCAACACCACCTCCACGCCACGACAAGGGGAAGGGAAAGGCGGTCCAGCATTTATCTTCCCATGAGCCAACCCCACCTCCGCAGCCTGAGTCGCCATCCTCACAGGAGCCCACGCCACCTCCACGCCCCGACAAGGGAAAGGGGAAAGCAGTTCTCCCAGTCAAGAACCGCCAGAGCCATCGGGACCAGAACCCTGACGCCCTGCAGCAACCGCCTCCCAAACCATGCGCCAAGGCGGGGAGCAGCACTGCGGAGACCAATGCCAAGGTGCTTGCCCGCAAGCAGAACAAGGAGGCAAAGGACGGGCTTGAAGAGGAGATTGAGGGGCTGCGTGACTACGTTGTAGAACAGGAGAAGGTCCTCAGGGAGAAGTACAACCTCTCATACAACGATGTCTGCCTCCTCATCAGCAGCGCCACTAATCTCGGCAAGGCTACCCATTACCATGAGCTCAACACCAAGATTTGGAAGCGCGGCATGGAGTGGAATGAGGGCAAGGGTCCTGGAGAATGCATGCAGCTGACAGAGATACGGCAGCGTGTCCTCCAGGAGCCCAAGGGGACATGGACGAAGAAAGACCTCGAAACCCTCAAGACGGAGTACATGGCCCACCAGGAGGCCAAGGAGAGGGGAACGCGGGCAACAAATGCTGAAGCTGCGAGGGATGTGGTGAATACGGGCTCTCTTTTGTTTCATGAGGTATGTTGGTGGAAGCCGTGGAAACTGACTTCAGTTTTCATTTCAGATGCAGCTCCTGGAGAGACGCACTGGTGCCCGGTCTGTGTTGCTTGTTGTGGGCAGCAGTGTAAGCAACACGATCACTCCTGCTGTCTATGCTGAGAAGGAAACAGCAAAGTTTATTCCCGAGGTCCTCAAGATGACTGACGATCAGCTGGCGATTTCATTCTAGCACTGGGGGGCCATCAACAGGGCCGAGAAGCCCAAGGGGCAGGACAGGAAGGCGGAGGTATCAGAGATGTTGAAGGTGAACCTGAGTGAGTTTCCGTCCTTTTCTGTTCTCTTTTCTCTGGTTAGGCGTTCAATTTAACCTCAATTACAGACTGGATGTTTGGGACAACTGGCCAAAAGGTCCACTACGCCAAATATGACGAGGGTTCAAGCAGGGATGGGTGTCCGGATTGAGGGCTGGCCCGAAGGGGTGCCGTTCGCTGCCGCCTCCAACCTGGGAGTGGGTGGAGCGGAGGCAATCAACACTCTGTGGGATCGACTCAAGGGGGGCACGTGCTGATGGGTCAACATCCCCCCTACTGAGCAGGAGGCCCTTCTTGCCCGGTTCCCCAGCCAGTGCAAGAATTATGAGACCATGTGGCACCCAAAGCGGCTGCTGGTGCAGGAGGTGGATAGGCTGAAGGTGGAGCAGGAGGCAGCGGGGCCATCGGGCCACAAGCGAAAGCGAGCACAGGCGGATGATGGTGGTGGAGGGCATGCGAAGAAACAGCGCAAGTCGTCGGTGGAAGCCGTGGAAGGTGGGTCGGTGGAAGCGGTGAAAGATGATGGCGGGGAAAAAAAGAAAAAGAAGGCGGTTCCAGAGGCGGCAGAAGACACGGAGAAGGCAGAGGTGGAGAAAGTGGCCAGGAAGGCGCTGCAGAAAGCGAGGAAGAAGGGGGAGGCAGAGAAAGCAGAGGCGGATAAAGCGGCCCGAAAGGCGGAAAAGAAGGCAAGGAAGGCAGAGAAGTCGAGGGAGCGCGATGTGGAGATGGAGGGCGATGAGGGGGAGCTTGAGGCAAAGAAGAGGAAGCATGAGGAGATGGATGGAGGGGAAGGAGAGCCAGCTGCAAAGAAGAAAAACCCGTTCCACCTCCTGCATGGAGATGACGAGCCCACTGCCACCCCTGGGCAACCCAAGCCGCACCCCAAACCCAGGCCGAAGTTCAAGAGCAAGCCTACAGTGGACGACAGTGACGACGACGATGACACCATTGCCAAGCAGCTCTCCGAGTCGACTGAGCCGGCGCCTCCCAGTCGTGAGGTCACACCAGACCTTGGGGACCCCAACCTCCCCCCTTTGCGCAAGGCATGGTTCCTCCACCGCCGCTGCAAGGAGCAGTTCCCCCCTCGCTGTTCCTTGTTCTCCGGTCACCCATGCCAGCCACCTCATTGGCATCTTATTTGTTTTCTACGTATTACACGGCATACATGCACTCACTGTTTATAATCTGTACTTCTATCTTGTCATTGAATGCGATTGAATTTTGGCTTTCCATGGGGTGGATGTAATGGAATGTATAGCTGAAAGATTTTTTTTTGTTTAAAACCAAGTTGTCTTGTGGAAGCAGTGGAATTTTTGTGGGTCACAAATTTTACTGACCCTCTTTGGTGGAAGTGGTGGAATTTTTGTGGGTCACAAATTTTACTGACCCCCTTTGGTGGAAGTGGTGGAATTTTTGTGGGTCACAAATTTTACTGACCCTCTTTGGTGGAAGTGGTGGAATTTTTGTGGGTCACAAAATTTACTGACCCTCTTTGGTGGAAGCAGTGGAATTTTTCCAGGTCACAAATTTTTACTGATCTTTTTAGGGTACCCTATTCTGGGGTGGAAATGGTGGAAAAAGTAGTGTTTTTGGCCCCAAACCGCCTCGTGGAAGTGGTGGAAGGCACCAGCCACGGTGGCAAAATTGGCCTCATATTAGAGGATGCATTGGGGTCATCTGCATCCTCTAATATGAGATCCGTGGTGGGATTTACAGGTGCATCATGCAATACTGGCCAAATGCTGTAAAGCCAAGCCAGTAAAGAAGCTCCGAGGTGTCCGGCTTGGCAGATACAGCGGGCGCCAGAGTACTGTTCGCTCCGAGTCGGGGTAAAACAAGTTCGCCGAGTGTCTCCGCGCGTCGGATCACGGCTTCCTGGAATACTGCCAGAATGTCAGGCAACGCATGCAATTGATTAAAATTCAACGCAATGCCTTCCCTGCCAAGTTATTCCGTGCCACGCTAAAATCGCAAAGGCTTGTTGTTGAATTATAACGCCAGCCGAGATACCTGGCATTTGCCATCAATTCGAGTGGGGCGATGAAATGCAACTCGAGTCGGGCAGGTTCTTCTCTATTCACGGCACAAGCGTGAGTCCAATGCAATAGAACAGGCAGCAACGATGACTGAGGTGCGCGTCAGCCCAGGTACATACTGAGCACGCCCACAAAACAAGTAAGAGACGGAAATGTGCCGGCAACTTAGTTTGCTTTTGCGTGGGGAACGGCGCATCTCGCTCTGGATGTGTAGGATGCACCTGATGTTATGGAAAATGTAGGCGATGAAGGGAGAAAATAACGAGCATTGTAGCCGAAGAGTTCAGTGTATGCCGTCCGGAAGACTGCTTTAGATAATTGAGCTTTCAGAAATTTGTCTCGGACTGTGCGATGTTAAGCCGCTTCCCTACTTCCCTGTGCCCAACGTCCTCGTTTCCCCGATACGGGCAATACAACCCCTGCCAAATGCAGATCACGTGCTGCTACCGTGCCGCCACGTCATATTCTCTCAGTGACCTCTACAAATGTTGGCAGTCTGCCTGAGTAGTTGTGTTGCGAAATGTATTTAAATTTTGTTTTTGAAGAGCACCTGTGTTCGATTCCGGCAGGTGACTTGTCTTTTCTTTTTAATTTTTCTTCGACGTCTTCAAATAACTTAGGCAGAATAATGTTACAATGCTTTCTTCAAGGGATTTCAGAGACATTCGTATTTACTTTGAAGCCCAACCATTTAATCTTTTCGGCACTCTTCATGCTCAGTACACACAGTCGGTGTCCTGTTTTTTTTTTTTTTTGACCGTTAAAACCTGGCCTGCACTCTTAGATAATGACTTGGATTCATAGCAGGAGGAAGATGGGATTGAAATTCAAAAGAATTGGGGTGAAAAGGTGGTAGATTGCATGCACAGTAGGTAACAAGACAAGGAAAAAATGGGGCCAGATTTTTCTCGAGAAAAAAGACAAGTGACCCGCCGGAATCGAACACAGGTGCGCTTCAAAAACAAATTTCAAATACATTTTGCAACACAACCACTCAGGCAGACTGCCAACGTTTGTAAAGGTCCCTGGGAGAATATGACGTGGCGGCACGGTAGCGGCACGTGATCTGCATTTGGCAGGGGTCGTACTATACTATTACGACCAAAGGTTCAGGTGACAGTGACACCCAGATTTTTTTGATGTGCGGAAAAATCGCTATAATGCAAAAGAAAAAAATTCGGTCATCTCGGTGAGTGAAAATCCAAAAAATAGTGAACCTTTGGTCGTAATAGTACAGTATTGCCCGTATCCGTTTCCCCAGAACATGTTGTAGGAGACCCGTCCATACTCTAATACTCACAGTTGGTACATTCCTGTTCGGGGAATTAGATCTGGTACGAGTTTCTGTCGTTTTAATTCTTACCTGAGTAAATATCCTCCGTCCGTGTATGTCAATCGCAGGAGTCTGTGAGCCAGGTCGGAAAACGGAGAGGATTTGAGCGATTAAAGACATACAGTACGACAAGCATTATCCCAATCGCCTGCGAGTAAATGAGTGTCCTTTGTAGGGATTGCGTGATGCAGGAGGACCTTGTACATCCATGATTTTTGCGGTCTCAATTTCCCGGCCATGGTCCTTGCACTTCCCTATGTCTTTCCGATTTTCCCCACGGTGAAAAGAACTCGAATGTGGCCGACTACATGGTCTCTAGTTCACTCACCAATGTCCGTCATCCCGACGATAGAAGGGTTGAGTCGCCGTTAATACATCCGATGATTCGCTGTGTTGCGGGGACCGCGTCATCCGCACCCCATATCCCTACGCCGCCGAAGCATAATAGAGAGGTTGCGGCGAGCCACTGGGAGCCACCCGGTGGTTCTGATGGCATGCAGTGCGGAGTGGCTACCGCACTTGGTGGCTGATCTGGTGGCTTCACTAATGCAAGTCAGTGTCCTCAGTACATCACTTCCACACTGTCTATCATATCTTAACTGTCCTGAAGGTCATTTATGGGGCATGGGGTGAAAATATCAGCGATTTGAGCATTTTCAGTGGGCTCTTTTGCTCCCCTAGAGCACGTCTGTACAGGTATGGCCGTGAGGTAGGTAAAAACAAAGAAAAGAATGTGTTTTATGCAGCCACTCCGCACTGCATGCCATCAGAGCCACCGGGTGGCTCCCGGTGGCTCTGGTGGCTCACCGCAACCTCTCTAATGTCCTTGAAGCCATACGTCAGAGTCTCTGCAAAGACAATTGAACGTACTGTGCCCAATCCGTTTCTGAATCATCGTAGCTAAGTGCAGCATCTTCTCCAAAGATCATATACTTTGACCAGCTGAAGTCGTCGTACATTTCCCTGGTGGTTGATGAGAAAGAGAATCATAGCCGAGAGGTATACTTGCGTTGCTTGATATACTGCTTTCTCAAACACTATAGACAAATAGGGAAGCTCCCTATCTGCGGCGGTTGGATTGGTTTCAAACAGCCTGGGCGCAACTTACCGAGACCGCATTGTTCAATTTGATCTAGGTTAATCATTGAGTGTCACTACAGCGCAAAGAATATTCAGACTCCTACTCTCTGTGAATCCAACGCCAGTGGTTCCGCATCCCAAGCCGAAGCAGGTCTGTATCCATTATCAGCTTTTGCTGAGGGTGGTTTGCGGTAAGTGACACCTGGTTATTCAGAGCATACGCTCGTCCAAAGTATGATTGTACGAGATTGAACTGTCCCATTTTATCGTACCTATCCAAAATTGTTATCACGTCCAATTTCGAAATTCAGAAACCCACCCAATCATCTCAACGAAGGCCTCGATATCTAGGATCGACGAATGCAGGCGGAACACCTTCGAATCACCGGGCCGCCAAAAGTCCACTGTGAACAACTTGACGAAGTCCACGACAGGCAAAATCTGATCAGTAAAATTCGGATACGGGGCGATCCCACTGGTTGAGACGCTGATGGTGAGATTGGGGATCGTCGAACCGCTGCGAACCGTATTGACGAAGTCCTTAAATCCGTCCGGTGGGCAGGCCTCCTCTAAACCACGATCAGTATGGAATTTCCTATGCGTTAGAACAAACTTAGAGGTGTCAGGATCGTCGCAGAAGAAATCAAACCCAGAGATCTAGAACGCATATGAGTTAACCTCAGATATCCTGTTTGAGTGCCCTGCTCGCCAGCTTGTTCCACGCATTTGTCTGGTTGATAAAGTTGGCGCTGTTGCTGTACAGTGAGGTCCACCAATTCTGCGACACCGCCAGACCGAGCATCAACTTCTTCCTACACGCCTTCGAAGTCCGACATGAATAATGACGACGTTCCGTCATTGTCCCCCGGACTAGTGAGGCTGCCGTTCCCATCAGCGTCCCAGTGCGCGGGCACTACGTGAGGGCTGCCCTTCATTAGCGCAGCGGACAGACACCAGCAAAGAAAGCGTACAAGTTCTCCAGCGGGAACTGAGACAAATCCGGGTAGGGATTGTAGCCTCGTTTCTGGGCGGTTATATCCACATATGCAATGCTGCGGTTGAATTGATTGGTTGGGCAGTTTAGCTGCGGTTTCCCTGGGTAGTTGGTGCATGATATGGTAGTTTCGCGCGTCTATAAAACATTGATGAATTAGGCAACACAAACTCGAGAACGGAATAGCCGCACATAGTCAGCCATGATTTTATGCATTTGGAGATACATTAAGCTGCATAGATAGAAGCCATTGCTTTGGAATCGCGTACACTGTTGCTTGGCTGAAACACAGATAATCGGATCGTTAACACCAGGAATCTCAAGAAGTTGGCTTACGAAGTTATCCACAAACGCGATATAAGAGTGAATCGGTGCAGTTTTTGCTTGAGTTTTTTGAAATTTTTTCAAAAATCCTGGAGGCCAGACTCACGAAACATAGTTTCCGCTGAAGGTTTACGAGTCAAGGTGAGCATCTTTCACATTGTAGAGAGGTACGCTGAGACATGAGCTACTCTGCCTCTCGTGCTGGTACTCCTCCTATGTAGACTTAGAATCAAAGTTCAGAGGCGTCCAACCAATAAGAAAGTTACTAATCAGGCCGGGTATCAACTGCCACGGATGAAAAGAGGCATTTAGACGGTAGCAGGAATTATTAAGGATCTCGCGAAGGTGTGCGGCCCACACGGTGCCCAAAACGTCGGAGGACAACCTAGGGATAACGACGCAGCAGAGGGAGGTTGAGCAAGGGTAGTTGGGGAGATTGGTGGTGACCCAAAGGTTGTTGGTCTGCTTATCGTAGGATGGGCTTGTGCGTAGGACAATGAGAGCAAGGTAGACGGACCGGCCCGGAATGCGACGTTGTAGAAGGTGAGACCATCGAGGAGCAAAGACATAATTGGAGATGTGGAGGGTAACTTTGGGGTAACTGAGAGAGTTAACCAAGGAGCCTTGAGCGTAGAGCGTAGGGTGCTTGTGAAGGCCAGGAGACAAAGGAGGCGATCTCAAAGATAGCATCATTTTGCCCATATAAGGGAAACCTGCCTATAAATGGAAAGATTCCCAAATTTGGAGTCGCAAAAGTGAGATTTTCGATCCTCCTCCAAAACCCACTATCGGTACAGATAGCGGAGATAATCCTCCCAAATAATTCCGTCCATCCTCCCCATCCAATAATTGACTCCGTCCCATTATCCTGGCTGCATAATCCTGCATAATCCAATTGATTCGATAATCCTACGGTGAGATCAAGTCCACGGCTGGAATTCAATCATAATCCCTGCAGTACTGTCTAATAATCCTCGATTAATCCAATGTGCTACATAATAGGATGCACTTCCATGAACTGTCATTGACAGTTGGGATTAAACCCTAAGCCATTGCTATTAGCACTGGAGGCCACGCGGGTCATCGTTGCCGCCTCGGTCATAGCCTCGTCCTCCGTTACTCCTGCCGCATTTTCTCTGCGCCGCCGTTTTGTTGCACGCGGGTTGAGTATCAGGGCGGCCAAGATGACGAAGGCGTCCAATGCCTGCACAAAGTGGCAATCAGCAAACGCCCACCAGGAAAATTGGGCCGAAAAAACCAACCACAACGAACGAGTATGTAATCGCGGCAATGATATCGAACTTGTCTTTAAACGCGAGTGATAAGTCCGAGAACACACCTGAAAAGATGTGAACATGGAAGTACAGGCAACCCATTGTAAGCACCGACTTCCCAATAAATCGATGACCACGAACAGCACCGAGATGCCCACGACCTCGCGGAGACGCCAGATCTCGACGTATTGCGGGAACAGCGCGAGTGAGATGATCACGGAGCTAGATATCCCGAGAAACTGCACGCCGCGCAGCCCTGCATCCGTGCGCGCGCCGTACGCCCCCCGCAGCGCGAACACCATCGCCGCCTCGAAGCCCCCGATAACGAGCATGGCGCCCGTGGTCAGAGCGGCCATTCGCGCCGAGCGCTTCTGCGCGTAATATTGGCACTATACCACGAACACCGTCAGGAAGCCAGTTTATTTCAATGAACCGTTGGGCGGGCAGACCTGGCCCCAGGATAGCAGCGAGAAGAACCCGAAGAGCTGTGGCTGGAGGATTAGTGGGACATTAAGATCCAGCAAGATCGCGTATGCGCCGAGGAAGCCTGCGGCGATGCCCCACAGCAGACTACGGCGTGGATATCAGCTCGCAAGAATTAGACGAGGGTATGCATGTACGTGCATGCGCGACGCACACGAGCCACGGCGACAGTCCGTCCGTCGATTTCTCGCGCCAGCTCTTCCACACCTGTGGAATGAGCTGCACCGTCCAGCATACGGCACCTAATGAGCAAGCAGAGCTTGAGCCTCTTGTGGTTTTAATCAACTCCCGGGACCCGAACGCACCCATCGTCCCCAAGACATTCTCCGCGACAGGGTTGGTGGGCATGTTGCGAGTGTGCGATGGTCTGAGAGTGGTGGGCAACAACAGGTTAAAGGTTTCAGGGCCCTAAAGCTATGTAGCGCTCCATAAAGGCTCGCGAAAATGGCTCAGCTATGTCATCGGATGATCGGAATCTGACGCCGAACTGCAATCTGCGAGTCGGATAGTCCGAACTAAGATACTAACGGCGACCGATTGCTACATATAACCTCTGGAACCGAGACTAGAATCAGGAGTGGGCCAGATTATTTCAATGCGAGCCGGCCATGGGCGACCCCTAGGTATTGAAACCGGGAACCTGGGGCCAGGTTCCCTTCTTGAAGCGAGAGGACATGAAAACGGAAGTAGGAGGGAGCGAGAGGAAGAAGGATATGTCGATGAAGGACCAGGCAGTGGGTATATCGATGGCAAGAAATTCTGTAATGATTTATGAGCGCACGCACTTCAATTCTTCTCCGTGGTTGTGGCTTCGTAAAATGATCCTCCCCTGCAGTCAGCGCCGTTCTCTGGATGCCGCCGACGAGAATAAAGAGGTAACGTCAACGTGTATCGTCGCACAGAGCGAAGGGAGGAAGGGGGAAAGAATGCAATGAAGGAAGTAACCAAACTGTAACGCCGAACGCACAAGGCTTGTGCACTCATGTAATCCGCGAGAGTTCAGTAGGTAAAAAAGAAATTAGAGAAACGAGTTTACGGTAAGAGGGCGGGAATTATTGAGCATGGGAATCCGCGAAAGTCTTCAGGGCAATCCCAGGAGAAAAGGAGAATTGAAGAAAGGTGTCCTGTGGCAACCATCATACATGCGGCATCAGCGCGCCAGTTTCGCTCCGAGTGAGGGATTTAAATTGTCGGAAAGGAAGGATGCCCTGGTAGGTCCAGCGAAATTCTAGATCGAGGAATACAAAGTTTCAGACTGAATACCATTGAGATAGAGAGAGCTCACCTAGAGAGCGGATGTGACTGGTCTCTCATATTGAACTGCGACCAGACGAAGTTTCCTACAAAACAATGATCAGGATATTTCACCTGCGAGGACGGAAATCTTACCAAGGAAGAGGGGCGGAGGTACATAGTAGTGCAGGCTTCTCGTTTCAACTTGACGTGATTATTACTGAAAGCAATTGGAGACCTGGACAAGGTCAGATCAGAACAAAATTGAAAAAGGAATCGAAAGAAATAAGAGCCGACAGGACTGATTTAAGAGTGGCAATTTATCGAGAGGTTTTGACGTTGCAAGACTATAAAATAAAAACTCAACTAGCCGGGAGCCCGTGGATGGGGAAGAACAAGACAGTAGCTAAAGAGTCGCCTACCTACTCCGTACTTCTTAGAAAGACAGGAAGCGCGGTTCGAGATCATACGGTGCTGTGGGTGTCTTCTTGCCCATCTTGATGGAATTATCGAGCGACCGCAAATGTCGGTGCAGGAGATGTAGAGGAAAGCAGGAAGGTGATAAAACCACTTCAGAATGCCACACAGGAATGCGGGCACTCGAATGAGAACACACGGCATTGACCTGACGATAGAAAGGGTCAATGAGGGATATACAATTCATCAACGCACCGTGTTTATATGGCGACGCTCTTGTCGGGCAGCAGACTGCGAGGTATGCTGTGATTAGGTCACATAGTGTCGTCTCGTACAAAGGGAATATGACCCACTGAGAACTTCGACCCTTTGTTGCGTAAAGTCAAGACGCTGAACTAGGGTATCCAACCTAGATCCAATTGAGATGTCAGGTGCTCACCGGATGAACGAAATCCTGGGACAATCCAAAGACAATCAAACTAAAGAACACTGACTGTGTGGTCAGTGCAGACACGCAAAGGTATGCATCAGGAAAATCCGAAATTCTATGAAGAGACAACAGACATTATACGGGTCTTCAGCGGTCTTTGATGGTCTATGAAGACATACTGCCGGTCTATATGGGTCTTTGACACACTCCCAGTGTCTATAGATCTAGAGCGATTGCTTTATTTTCTCCCGTAGTCTGGATAGCTGTTCTGATTGTCTATGAGGTCCATCATAGTGCTTCAGCACATCCGCCCCAACTGTGTATGCCGGCCTTGACTCGCATTGCAAAGCCAGAAAAATGGTCAAGCCAGAAGACGTGATACTAGAGCGATGAAATTAGCGAGGATATGTATTTTTCAACTCTTTGCAAAATTCCGGCACACAGATAAATTCCTGAAAATGAATGTACAAGTGGACTTGACCTTGACTTAGCCGCTCGAAGACGTGAAGTAAAGGCCGCCGGTGTTAGTGGTTATTGGAGTTTCAGTTACAGATTGCCGATGGGTGACAGTGGCAGGTCAGTGCCGCCCGTCAAAAGGTAAGTTGATTACGAGAATGCCACGTCTCTCTTCTCTCTTCTCCCCCATCTTCTTCACCCACCGGACGCATGTTACCACCTCAAACTTTTCCGACGTCAACGCTGTTTCTCGGACTCCTCGACATACCTACGCCATTGTCGTCTCTCACTCTGCTGGTCGGATCCGGGATTCTTCAAGAGAGAAAACTCACGAGAATAACCCACAAGCTTGGATACCGTCAAAACGTCACAGCGGCTACTCTTTCCTCCAAGCTTATAGCCTCAGTCTTACTCAAGGAACCTCAAGTCTCGATGAATATTTCAATCAATATACTATCTTTGCCCTTTATTGCTGCCTTCGTCCTTCTACGGACTCCACAAGCTCAAAATACCAAGTTCAAGACGTACTCTCAAGCAAAATCTCATTTTCCGGGCGGCACCGCACTCATTTTCTCAACAGCATCCATTTCGCGTGGCCGCGACACTACTAATTAACACAGATATCCCGTTTACCTGCCTATCTACCTCTATCTACCTGTTCTTACGCTCTATGTAGCTCTTTATGTACTTGCAATATATTTCCTTTTTGATTCCCTCTTTTGTATGTGCAAGAAAGTGGTCGTTGAGTACTCTGGATGCTATCACGACTATCCTGTCTATGCTGCTATCATAGACTGGGTGACATCTATGGCGGTCTATCAAAAAAAAACCACCCCTCCCACGTGTCTATCATAGACATGCCTTTACTTTTATAGCTATCACGTCTCTCTGGGTCTCTCTGCGTCTCTGAAGCAACTTCAGATTTTCCTGATGTGGCCAAGAACAATGGGTTGATAATATCCGAGTGGGTAGAATGCACGAAAAACGAACGATGGATCGGACTGGAAACACACCGAGAGAATAAGCATAGAATCCGACATTAGAGCACATGCGGTGGAGCCACCCGGCGCCACCGGGTGGCTCAACCGGCATGCGGTACCAGGTGGCTACGTCATCTGGTGGCTGTTTGGGTAGCTACTTGTTACGGAGTATATTGCCTGCCCGATACTATACTGCTGTCTCTACCTGCACAGAGGGCCATTCTCAAGTTCTGCTTGAGTTCTGCCTTCATTTTACCGCCCTTTTAAAAGCTATCTCTGATGAATCAGATAAAAATATCAATGAATAGGCTTGTAGTAGTAGTTTCCGACACTCAGGTGTGTATGGGCACTCATCTACATATGCATAGCGCTTGTAGAAGACCACCAATAAGTTGTCTCCATGTCGCCCGAGCAGCCACCCGGTACCGCATGCCGGATAAGCCACCCGGTGGCGCCGGGTGGCTCCACCGCATGTGCTCTATTCACTGGTACCAATGCGCGCAACATATTCCAAGTGTCCAATTTGCGAGCTGACGGGATTCCCTTGTATACGAGGTAATTGGTTCGAAAGCCCGGGCTGGCTGTATTTCAGAGAAAATGAAGAAGACGCCACAGCAGGAAATAAGAGAACACTTAGATAGGCGGAAAGAATCAATTGAGGGCATCGTGCGCGCTTTCACAGAAGAGCAAATGAGACGAACGGGCTTCGAGTGAAGGGCGCTGGTGCTCGTTTGCTGTTGCAGTGAGGGCGATGCGGACGGCGAGAAAATCCTGCGCGATATAATGCGGAAGAATGCTCTGGCTCGCGCTGGAATCGGGATCAGAGCGGCGATTGAAAATGTTCGCGCGCGGGGAGGAAAAACAAAGTATTGAGGCGACACACCTCACGCATTGTGTTGAACGCGCGCTGCATGTGGATGGTGTAGGCAAGGCTCAGGCCTTCTGTGGACGACAGATGAGACTAAGTAAGTGGTACGAAAATGCAGACATGCCTAAGGATATCGAAAGTAAACCCGAAAGCGGGTAGTAGGACAGGACCAGTATAAGTAAGATGTCGCACCAAAGTGTGAGAAGGCGTAGTAGCAGCGAGACGAGAATATGTAACAAGGATTGCACACAGGTTCAGAATCCAGCTGCAAAACCAAGAGCCGCAAGGTGCGAGGCAATCGCGCAAGAGTCGGCAGCGCACGAGTTGACCGCTGGGAGTCGCCCTGCAGTTGCCAGCAGAGACACGGAATGGGCCGAAAAAGGGAATTGCGGCATTGTCAAGCTGCCGAAAGAACCGACGACCGTCTATAGAGAGAGGGAGACAGACTTCCATTCAAGTAGGGAAAGGTCATAAGTCAACGCTGGCAATGATCTAAAAAAGAAACACAAGAGGGAATCATCAGCACAGCCGTTCTCCGAAAAAACGCAAGTGACGCCCAAGCGCATCATAAAAAGGAGGGGGAAGGAGGGCAGAAACGCACCGTTACTCATCTGCACACATTCTGTAATCCCCACTATCCAATCACACACGCTCTACAGCATTTGGGACTAAGTTTGACGTCGAGCTCGCGTAATTTGAGGTGGACACTGGGTCGTCGTGAGCAGTGAAGTCAGATTGAAATTGAGCGTGAAATTGAGACGGAGAAACGGCGCGTAGCTCGAGGTTTTGTAATTCGGTCTGTGGCTGCTTCCTCTGATCCTAACACCACTTCCACCCTAACCCTCGCCAGATCCCCCTCTCGTAGGCATTCGTATCGATAGCGAAGCGGGGGTATTCACCCAGTGCAAGTCCCACCCTACATATCCACACCAGCCTACAGCGCGCGCAGTTGCAGGTGCAGAGTCAACATCACACAAGTCGACGGCGAGATTCGTCCTGCAGTTGCCAGCACAGATAAAGCAGGTGATGTGATGCTGAGGCCGTAAAGGGAAATTGTGGTGAGGTCGCCGAAGCTGTCGCAAGAATCGTCGGACGGCTGCACAAGGAGGGAGGGAGACAGACGTCTAGTGGTTTGATTCGAGCAGGCGTCGTCACATATCGACCCGAAAAAATGATCTATGGTTCATAAAAAATGAGAAGATCGTCCGCGGACACATTCTTCTCCAAAAGCAAAGTGAGGAGAAAGGAGGGAGGGAGGAAGACGCGTATTGTTGCCCATTTGTGACCCACACTTTCTCGCTTGTACACACTCTACGGCATCGAGCCGGGCGCAGGGGTGCTTGAAATGAGCTTGCCAAGGAGTAAGGCGTCGACGCCGTGGATGTGCTGGAAACACTTGAATAAGATGCCGACAAGGTGGTTGGGCAAGGTGTCGAGCTCACCCCAACCCTAAAGCCGTGATTCGACATCGAAACGCACGCAAGGTGCAGCATGTGATTGAGATCGAGGACGAGGCTGAGCGTGGACACGTGCGCGGAGAGGGAGGCGTCTGACTCGTGGGGCTAGGACTGGTGCGTTTTGCTCCATCCTGCAGTTCCCCTTCTAGTCTGACCCGAACCTCCCCCTTTTGTACTGCAATCCCTATCGATAGTCGTCGTGCTGCAAGAACGACAGCCCTGCGCCGCTCGAGCACGATGCGCTCGCCCCTCCTCATGCTCCCCTCTTCCTATGGCTCTCCGCTTATCCGAGGTGTTTGGATTCAAGCGTCCACCGCCACCTGTTCCTGTCTCCTGTCTGGAAGGCGCCGAGGGCAAAGCAGAGAGTGGGAAGACGTAGTAGCGAGACGTACGAAGGGGAGTGCAGATGGGGAGTGAAGCCGTGGTGTTTGTCCAATCGCAGTCGTGCGTCCATTTCAGCTCCCACCTCATACATGATACATCCCAGTCCTCGTCCATCCCAATGCCCACAAGTCCCAGATTCCAGCAACGGGACCAGCAGACGCAGCGCGTGTAGTATTCGCAACGCAAACCATGCATCCAGAGTCAGTATCGCACGTGGGTAGTCATTCTGCAGTTGCCAGCAAAGACGAAGAGGATGACGTGATGTTGAGCCCGAAAAAGGAAATTGTGGCGAGGTCGTCGAAGTCGTCGAAGAACCGACCGACGGCCGTCCAAGGACAGAGGGAGAGGGACGTCCAGTATGTCCATTCGAGGAGACGCCAGTCGATAGCTCCGAAGAAATGAGCTGAGAAAAAAGAGAGACTCGTCAGCAAACTCATCCAAGTTCTCCAGAAGCAAAGCGACGACAGAGAAAGAGGGAGGGAGAGAGGGGGGAGAGGCGAGGAGGAAGAAACGTACTGGTACTCTCCTTGCTTTCCTTACTCTCTCACTCGTACACGCTCCGCAGCATCGAGTCAGGCGTTGGCGTGCTTGTGCTTGGGACTGTGAGCTTGAAATCAAGTAGTAGGGTGTCGAGACATTGCTCGCCCTGTATGCCCCGGAAGCACTTGGATAAGATGTTGATGAGGTGGTTAGGTTTTTGCAGTAACTGAAAGACATCTGCGAGGTAAGGGAAGGTAGAGTGAGGCTGTGATTGAGGTCGAGGTCGAGGCCGAGGCTGAAACGTGGACGCGCGCGGCCTAGCTTGCAGCGCTCGAACCGGTGTAGCGCGGTGCGTATTACCTGCGTCCTCCAATCCCATTCCCCTTCCACTCATACTCGCACCCCCCGCGAACACCGTGGCCGTCACATACACCACCTGCAGGAACGACACACCCGCACCCCTCGCCCTCCTCCCGCAGCTTCCCACAGCTCCTCAGCTCCCGTCCATCCGTGGTGTTATGCGAATAGCACATTCGAATTGAAGTGCCCGTCGGCACATTAGAGCACATGCGGTGGAGCCACCCGGCGCCACCGGGTGGCTCAACCGGCATGCGGTACCAGGTGGCTACGTCATCTGGTGGCTGTTTGGGTAGCTACTTGTTACGGAGTATATTGCCTGCCCGATACTATACTGCTGTCTCTACCTGCACAGAGGGCCATTCTCAAGTTCTGCTTGAGTTCTGCCTTCATTTTACCGCCCTTTTAAAAGCTATCTCTGATGAATCAGATAAAAATATCAATGAATAGGCTTGTAGTAGTAGTTTCCGACACTCAGGTGTGTATGGGCACTCATCTACATATGCATAGCGCTTGTAGAAGACCACCAATAAGTTGTCTCCATGTCGCCCGAGCAGCCACCCGGTACCGCATGCCGGATAAGCCACCCGGTGGCGCCGGGTGGCTCCACCGCATGTGCTCTATTTAGCTACCCATGCTGCCCAGAGCTCAGCAGAGAACCCCACAGGGGCGGCTTCAGCAGAAACGGAGATATCGCTAGCTGGGGTCCTCTGGCGTACGCCGATACTGACGTCGTTGCACCTCCGTAAGTTGGCACTAGTCCTCCCACCCCGGTCGAGGTATGTACACGCTACTCCGACATTCCCCAGACTCGTAAAATCCGTAGGCGCCGACGCGGTCCGGGTCTCGTAGACCAGCGCAGCACTCTCGCTGTCGGCTCCCCCTCTTCGGGCGCCATTGCGCGAGCTTGTCCATGGTCGTTTGCTGGGGTTGCTTGCTGGGCAGCAGTCTGCGGCGCTTCTTGGGTGAGGTTGGGCTGCAAGGCAATAAATACTCAGTGGTCAGATTCAGCAGTCAAATGAGTGTGGGGGAGAGAAACACGGAGAGGGAAGGGACAAGCAGGGAGCGATGGCGGGTGCTAATGATTCATGGAGGGCGATGGAAGAGAGAAGTAAGGGAGGGAGAGAAAGGACGCAGAGTACTTACCCTGATTCTGAGCACCGCGTCCGCACTAACCGCACCACTCTTCGTATCCCGATCCAACGGCGTCTCCCTGAGTTCACAGAGATATCATGACCGTTCTGCCAGAAACGGTATCAGCACATCGCATTCGCGAAACATTGATGAATTGAAAGTGAAGAGAGCATGAAGCAAGGCAATGCGACCACCCACTGCAGTCAAATTACCCAGGAGTCCAAGTTCCCAGGGGCTTCGGACCCGCACGCCGGAAGCACGTACCGCCAGCCTTGCGACAGCGCTCAACGAGGTGTAGGGAGTGCGAGCTCGGAAGTTGTAGCGTAGCGCGTCTGTGGCATGCGTAGCCGTTTTAATCGATCATTCACTGGTGCACCGCTAGCAGAGATGGATTCAAGTCGAGGGTGGAGATTAAGCGTGGTGTGGCTGTGTCTGATTCGATCAATCAATTCCTCTTCCTTCCTTCCTTCACAACCTTTCACAACACGCGATTGTTCAGCGTGTCCATGGCCCATACTTGCCTGGTGTCCCTCGCGTTATCTGTGGGTTCAACTCTCATCAATCTGGTACTTTTTTCTCAGCTTTTGGCCCCATTGACGCCTTGTCAAGTTGTGAGGCGCTTTCGAGTACTAGCGCATATCTGCCATATGGCAGCCCATGCTGGGCGCATCAATAATCATGATATATTTTGTGGACCTGTAACAAATCTTGATTGGCACCCTGTGGGGCACTTGCTGCTCGCACGCGACTCTATGGATCCCGAGACCCTTGGACTGGAGGACTCGGATGGTATGCGAATTTGACTGGCCAGTGGTGTGTACGATGGTTCCTGAGTCGTTTTTACCTGCATTTACCCTTGATGTATGTGTTCTATTTTTTCTGCAGAGCGCGGCTTCGCTCTACTCGCAAATACCTGACTTCGGAGCTCGGACGCCTCTTCATAATCCAGAGTCTCTCCGAAATCTCAAGATAAATCTCAGTTTGGCCCACTTGCATTCGATGGTCGATTCCCAGCTTCCTTCCCTGTAACAGGGTTGGGTCTCGCTCAAATGCTCTTCATTACTCAAGTACCCTGGACGACCCCGTTTCTTCCTATACATTCAATACTCACAATGTCTTCCTTTTATTGGTCGTCATTGCGGCCCTCCTAACTTTTCTCTTCACCGCTCGCAATCGTTCTTTTTGGGGCTCTGATCGGTTTTTTCTCAATGTATTACCTCTACAAAGTTGTTTCAGCATCCTTGTGTGCACATCGAAGTCAGACCTGTGCAATGGTCTTCCATGGCGTGCCCTAGTTTTCATCGCTCTGGCTCACTCTGGAGTAATGGCGATCAGGGCTTGAATGGATGCGCAGTCCCTCTCGCTCGTCAAACTGGTTGACTCGCGAACTGCATGCAGGGCTTGTATACTGCTTGATTGATCCCTAATAACTGGATTTCAGCTGCCCGGTGCTCTCTCTCCTCACTTGGTTTTTTTATTTGTTTTTTTGTTTTGTGCCGTCAGGCTTCACCTCGAGGGCGCCCTTATTTCTCCCCGTTTCGAATACGCTGGCTGACTCTGACATTTTGTTCTACAACGCTGCTACACAGGCCTCAAAATAATTTCGTGCCCCTCTTGGTCGTGTGTTTCCACCCTTGCTATATTCGCGTTCGGGCATATCAACGTGTTCTCATCTTGGGCGAGAATCAACTACGCGGCTGACTATCTTGTCAATCTTAAACTCCCCACTTCCTTTCTTCGGAGTGAGTCCTGTGCTTGTTAAATTCATCGCATTCAACTATCTTCCAGTCGTTCCATCGCGTATATGATAATATCTTGCACCGGCCTTGCTGACTTCTAGTTTCAGTATTCGGCGCTGTGTTGCAGTAGGATGAATAACACTTCCTCATACCCCAGTGCAACGATGCGTCGTGTGACCACTCATTCGTGAAAGTAAGATAGGCGTCAAACGCATGCATCAAATGAGGTGCATCACGCGTGACGCCGCCTTCCCGCCCTTACTAGTCAGGGGCGTCGGGTCAGGAGTGAAAACAAAAACCATAGAAATACTTAGTTTGACTATGGAAACAATCCTATGGTTCCAGATTTCGGATATGTAGTCTCAATAAATTGTTTTTCACTCATTTTTGTCAAAAGGCCGGAAATGTCGTTTCAAGAACAGGGACACAGTCTTACATTTTGAGGTCGAAAAATTCGCATTTCCTTATAAGGAAACCCTAACCCCATATACGGTCACGTGAGCTGCACCGCCGCAACACTTTTTCCACTATTCTGGCCTTGCCACTGACCTTCCATGCATCATTTCCATACCTTCATGCTACTAGCATATGCCAAAGAGTAAGAACCAGTCAAGGACCAAAAACCTTGGTCAATTTGCTGTCAAGGTCAATTTTTCTCACCAAAATACGACATTTCACTCAATGCTCTCCTGAATACAGCGCAAACAAACCGAAATCATGGATATCGATGATGAGCAGACCTTCAAGCATCCAAGAACCCATTCTCCTGATCCCAGAGGCATGGATGAGTGTTCAGACTCAGACCGCAGTGATACCGAGACTGGCCCCCACTCGGATACAGTTGCCAACAATGACCCCAATTCTGAGGACGAGGACGAAAACAACATTGAAATCTATGATGAAAACGACATACTCCATCCCAAAGACCATGCAGATCTGGTTAACTAGTTGAAACTTAGTGATGTGCACTTAGCTTCTTTGCACACAAGTGCAGCTCCCACGCGTCACGGTGCCTATCGTAATAAAAAAGTTGGGAAGGAGATTTCAGTTCGAAGAGCACAGGAGATTCGAAAGGTCGAGAAAGAGAGGCAGGACAGAGAAAATCAGGACTTGCGGCACGGATTGAGGAACACTACCATCAAACGCTTCTTCCATTCCAAACCAGCCCCCAGTCCACTGGAACCCGAGCCAGAAATCGATTCACCGAGCCAGGAACCATTTCACGAAGTTGTTGACATGGATATTGATGCCTCATACACATTTTTGGATCAAGAAGATTGTATAGACACAGAGGAGCTGGATGTTCTTACCGGCACACCCAATGATCCCCGCGTAGAGCTTTTGGACCGCACGTCATCCTCTAGGGTCACAATCGAGGATGTAGAAGATGAGGATGACGACGAATTGACCGTAGAACCATGCCAGCTCAGTCCCGAGGCGAGGGCAGAGGAAGGTCTCGATGAATTGCCTTGGGATCCCTCCGAGGACATTTCTCCCCGTCCTATCAACTCTCCCACACCAAACGAGCAGCAGCAGCCCTCAGCCCCCTCCCTCCCTACGGCCTGGAGCCGCAATCTATTTCCCCCACAAGCAAGGATTCATCATGCCAAATCGGCCTCGGCGTTGGAAAATGCCAAGCCAAGTGCCGTCAAATACATCTGTCGACACTGCAATACAGAGTCTTCAGAATATTCTTCATCCGTGAAGGGCAGGAGGGCAGGGGCATAAAAAGACAACACTGGACATTTTTACCATCGCATGATTGGAGTGCATGATTCGATTTCTTCGCCTCTACAAGGCATCCGGGTATGCGGGCTGGAGATTGCACTCCAAGCAGGTTGCAACAGCCAGCGGCAAATCTGGCTCGAAAACCTGGCTTGGCAGAAAAATTTGTGAATGGTCCATTAACTTCTGCGAGGACAACAAGAATATACCGGACCACAAGTACGGCTGATTCAGTTCATCCATCATGTCCGATGAGGATGTTGCTGGTGACATCCATCTCCATTTGCAGTCCCTCGGCAAGTGGGTTACCGCCAAGGACATTGTCCGCTATGTCGCCACACCTGAATTTCAGGCATGACTCAATGTTAAGCGCAAAATTACCATTCGGACTGCACAACGATGGATGAAAAAAATGGGCTACCGCTGGAAAAAGGAGCCGAAGGGGATGTACTCAGATGGACATGAAAGGGCGGATGTTGTGCACTACCGGCAAAATGTCTTCCCTTCCTCGAGGGCAGGAATTCGAGGCAAGATCGCACTGGTACAGAGACGGCTTGACAGATGAACAAGTCGACTTTGACGCCCGAATGCGTGCCTTTATGAGTTCGGCAGCAGATGCCCGAATTGTGGTGATATGGCGCCATGACGAGTCCACATTTTACTCCAATGACCACAGAGACTTGCGGTGGGTTCATGAATCTTAGAGGGCTGCTATCAAGGCGAAGGGATAGGGTGCCAGTCAGATGGTTGGCGACTTCGTTTTCGATGTTTATGGCTGGATGAAATCCAAGAAGCTGAATGCGGATGGGTATGTTGATTAATTAAAAATGGCGACAGCCCTGATCTGACCAATGATGTTTCAGTGAATACAAACACACTCGCACCTTATTGAAAGCTGGCAAGACCTGCGAAGGATATCAGACGACAGAAAGCATCATTGACCAGTCCACTCAGGCAATGGACATTCTCGACGAAGATTATGCCGACGAAAAATATGTCTTGGCTTACGACAATGCTACGATCCACACGGCTCGCACACCTGATGCTCTTAGCGCTGCCAAGATGACCTTGAAACCATCAGACAACTTCAACAAGGTCAAAGGTCATGACGATGTTGTACGCCTTGTCCAGATGCGGGATGGCACTTTTCGTGATGGGACCCTGCAGTGCCTTTATTTCCCCGACGGATGTTTCAAAGGGATGAAGGTCCTGATTTCCGAGCGCCGAGCGAAGGGACATGATCTTCCGGATCCTGATGCCCCTGCACCAAACTCGGATTCTAGCAAGAAAATCAAGGCTCAGTGCGGGAAGAATTTTAAATGCTGCCACACAACCTCTACCCAATGCTGCCTCAAAAAAATCCTCTATATGGAACCTGACTTCCAGGCCCAGAAGTCCATGCTTGAAGAGCACTGCGAGAAGCGAGGGTATGAAGTTATATTCTTCCCAAAATATCACCCAGAGCTCAATTTCACTGAGCAATGCTGGGGATATGCAAAGAGGATCTACCAGATGTTCCCGGCTTCTTCTAAGGAGGAGGATCTGGAGAGAAATATGCTTGAGGCACTTGAATTGGTTCCCCTCAAATCTATGCGCCGTTTTGCAGTGCAGTCGTCAAGGTGTGCCAACGGGTATTTTCGTGGGCTTGATGGAGCAGATGCTGCATGGGCCAATAAGAAATATCGGGGTCATAGGACACTTCCTCCTCAGTATCTTGACGATTTGAGACAACGCCGGGCTCGTAAATAGCTTTACCATCAATGTATTGTGTTTAGAGTACAAGAAACACGGTTTTGGTTTTTTACTTCCCAAATTTCGCGCTTTCCCACGGGTTACATAAGCTTACACGTGATTCGATGCATGCGTTTGACGCCTATCTTAAAGCCTTAGCCAAAAATCTGACCCTTAATAAGCCCTTAAGATGGAACACTGCAGCCTAGTGCAAAGGATATATGGGTTTATGCTGGGAAAAGCACCAGAATACGTGGATTGCGCAAGCGGCCGGCAAGGTAGGAGGAGCCAAAAGTAATTAAACCTTATGGAGAAAACAATCAACATGTGCAAACTGATGAGCACCGCCGAACGAGCAAAATCTTAAAGAACGGTTAATTAATTAATGTGCCACGCAAGCTGTTTTGATGACGTGGCATCAAATTCGCTTCCACCACCACAGCCATTACCAAACTTTCATCATGGATCCACGGCCACCGACTGAAGTAAACCAGCGTAATTGCATATGCGAGGGCTCTGGGCCAGAGACCGAGGCGCTCAAGACAGAAATAGGTCAACTGAGGTGCGTCTGAGGGAGTTGTGTGTTCGTCAGTACTCTTATTCAGTCTTCAGCAAGATAATGTTAGAGCAGACCGAAATCCTGCGCCGAATGGACGCCAGACAGGCTGCTACCAGTGCGTAGATGTGCGAACGGGTGAATTACTTAGTCTGATCGATGCGCATAGACCTGTCGAGGCAACCAATTCCTCAAGTGCCCGCAACTAGTAGCAGCGCTTGGAATCCTCTACTCAAATCCTTTCTGGGGGAAACCATTCAGCCCCAGGTTGATCGCTGGAAGAGCGGCCTGGACGCGCTGCTCGTATTTGTAGGTTAAAACTGTCTCCAACTTCTGTTTCATGGTCTCACCGTTGTAGCTTGGTCTCTTTTCCGCCATCGTCACTTCATTCTTTATCGCGTCCCAAACTGGACTCGCACCTGATAAATCAGATCGTACCAACGAGCTCCTCGCAAATTTAACGGAGATCGTTATCATGCTTAGCAATAAGCCCGCTGACGATCTCGACTTTTCTCCACCCTCTGAATTCCGGCCCGAGCCTAGCAACATCCGTCTGAATAGTTATTATTCGCTCTCCTTGGTACTCAGCGTGAGTGGCCGCATCACTTGTTTTATACAAACCTTACCTATAGTAGCTCTCCATTGCCACCCTGGCGGTTGCGGGTCGAGGCTTCCTCAACATGGTGGCAATGTCCCAAAAGAAGGGGGCTGCTTTTAGATTGGCCGACATTCACAGACGATGGGCGTCTGCCGAAACCTCGTTACGTCCCGCCATTGAGGCATTGCCTCAGCTTCTTGTCCTCCCGGTCTTGCTGTTCATTGTCGGAGTCTTGGATATGCTTCTTTCGACCATCTTGGAGATCTCCCCAGCTCCACGCTTTATTCTAGGTAGCACTGTGATCTGCTTGCTCGCCATCACCGTTGTCGCTGTTGTTTTGGTACTTGCTCTGATTGACGCGACCATCCATCCGTCTACCTCCGCCTTTCAGTCAGCGACCGCATCTCTGATCGTTAATAGCATGCCCTTCATCACGGCATTCCTCCGGCAACTAGTGACTTTGATTACAGTGCCAATATCGCACTGTTACTCCGCTGCAAGCGGCTATAAAAATCGTTGCTCCACCCATCCACCAACGATGATACCGCTGTCAGGCGCAAAATCCAACTCAAAAATCCCTTATGAGGATATCTACACTAGCTATCACGAAACCATCCAGCAAACTCATGATGACACGGTGCTGGATCAAGCTGCTTCCGCGCTCCAACAGCTGGTGCTTAGGGAGCAGTTCATTTCTGTAGACTTAGCACCACCTGATGCCGCTGAGCTGGCTACACTCATCCACCTTCTTTCTCCTGAGGCCAGTTTTCGGAGCAATATAACGGCTGCCAGCATAGTTGCAGACATTCAATGTATGAATCTTTTTTTCTAACGCGTGGAGTTTGATGTTGATCCCGGTGCAGCGATTTCGCAGAGTTTTGATATTCTTGCGCTGTTACTGCGTCCATTGCTTGACGCTCTTGAACGGTACCATGTCCATCCCTCAAATCGAGTTTTGGGAGACATCTGGGACTCCCCTTTCACCCTGGCTATCGCTCACATAGTAGGAGAGGATAATCACAGGTGTCCTTCTGTGGTCCGTATCCTGGCATCCAGAAAGCTCTTTGAACACTCATTTGAGGGTGGTCCCCACTATGCGGATCATATGAAGAAGATCTCACAACTCATGTGGCAGGTCATGGAGGTCAGGCTACGGGATGCAGCCCAGCAGGATACTGAGCCGCAATCCCGGGCAACTGAAATGTGCTCAGCGGTTCCACTTGAAGGGTTGGAAAAATCAGGCATTCGGGCACTTATGGACTCCATGTTTGTGACTTGCAACCCCACCAAAACTGAAATTGAAGAGAGGGCTCTCTGGCTGAGCAACTGTGTTCCCTTTGATGTCATCATTGAGGGCTTGTTCCGCACGGTCCCTTTTTCGTCGGCGGGTAGGAGGCGGCATTGCGCCCCGTGGGTTCACAGCTTCGTCGACAAGGTTGTGGAGATCATTGAGTCAACCCAACTGATTGGACGCGACTTGCTGAATCTCAGTATTTTATCTACCACAAATATTCAAAGCTACATCAAATTTCTTCCACGTTTTCGAGTCTTGTTCGGAGACTCACTTCCGGATGACCGCAACACATTCCTTCGCCACACAGTTGCCCTGGCGCATTGCACACTCCAGAGTCGCACGACGCAGTCTCCACTGGAATATGACTCGGTGTTGTTGCGGATGCTTTTTAACATTAGAGAGATCTATCAACAGCTGGACTCTCCTCTCCTCAATCAGCGGGACATGCAACAATACCAATTCATATGTTCTTATGGTGTGTTGGATTTTTCATTTTTGTAGTCCTCCTTGAACAATAACGTTGTCTAGTGCCCACCGACAAGGCCGTCACGAGGGATGCCTTTAGTGCGTCTGTCAACGGACAGGGGATCTCCCTTGTACAGTGGGAAACGCCAGAGTGTACGCAGGGTGTTCAGGATAGTACTAGTGGCAAGCAGGGCGTCGGGGCATTTGCAAGGTCATTTGTCAGCTGAAGAAAGGTTTCTAGTAGCCCGAAACCACATGTAGAGTCGTAATGTTTATTAAAAATGATGCAATTGTAAAATTTATGACACAGAAATCGGTCAAATGGTCTGTGCACGGAGGGTCTGATAAGTTTTGGTAGCAATGTGGGACGAGGGAAAGAGATTTCAGGAGGTCTGAATCTGTAAGTCGCTGCATCCGCATATCGAAAGGCATTTGTGTTATCCGAAATCCTGACAAGATGTGTGGGAGGGTAAGAGGCATCAGTACGTGAATCATGAAAGACAGCTACTGTCGCAAGTTTTGTTGATGACACCTCTGTACTCTCCCCTCCTACCTATTTTCCCATCAGGTTGGGAGGGCCGCCCTAAAATAAAACTCAAAAATTGGTGCACATATAGATCTTGGTGAGAAAATTAGTTTCCACAAGATAAACCTCCGCTTCGCTCTGGTATTCAAGAGCGCAAGATGAAAGAGCCGTAAACTGTGCAGATGAAAAAATGTATAAGTCTTAGCGGAAGACACTGGTTGAGAAGAGCAATTTTTGTAAGTGGGAGATTTCCATAAGATTCTTTTTAGATGGCGTGGCGCATTAGGGATGTGAGAATGTAGAAGGCACTCAAGTATTACAAAGCATCGCGTTCGGGCATTTTGAACGGGAGTTATTTAGCTAGTACCCTGGGCAAGCAATATCAATAATCTCAGTCTGGAAAAGGATTCACCAACTGCTTGGGGAGTAAATGGGGTTGTCCCTCCTACCGATCCTGGGCACAACAGGGAAATTCGAGACCAGCGATATTGAAAGAAGTACCGAATCGCTTTGAGAGAAGGTACACCAATATAGCCAACAAATAGCCTAGCAGATTCGAGTTGAAGCCTAATACCCAGCAGACAGAGTGTTTGAAAAATCAGATTGAGGCCAGAATTAATGTTGACGAGTAAAGTGAGCAATGAACGGAATCCAACGGCGGTAGGCTGTCTTTATACATGGCTAGAGTTTGCCGGAAGGGTTGCGTGGCTTCACGGCTGCATCGCTGCGCTGTAGGCAGCAGTGACTACGGTCTGCTGCGTCATGTAAAAAAAGGACTGTGCGCAGGTCAGCTGTTCCGGCACAAATGAAAAGGCAGTGGAGCACAGAAGGGGTTAATCGAAGAGCAAAACAGAGGAAAAACAAAAGGAGAATGGTTACATGGGGATAAAGCACAGCCGAACGAGCAAAATCTTAAAGAACGGTTAATCTATAAACTTGGGGTGTGCTCCCAACCGTTGACTTGCTATTGACATTTTGATCACATCCAAGGCCGTAACCAGGGCCACAGGCTGGCCCCTCGCCCAAAGAAAAAGTCGAAAATGGACACACAGATGCAGATAGCTTAGAAAATGAAGTATGTTGGTAGTGGTCACTATTGACTTGCCAGGAATATTTTCAAAATATCAATATCTGTGAAAGTAGCAATTTTGAAGACAGTCAAATGCCTTTTTCAACAAGAGTAAGTAGATTATTAGGGCCCTGGTTGCAGCCCTGATTGCGATCAAAATGTCCATTGCAAGTCAACAGTTGGGAGCACACCCCAAGTTTATAGACAGAGTCTCATTTTCTCACAGAGATCTATATGTGCACCATTTTTCGAGGTTTTTATTTTAGGGCGGACCTCCCATCCTAATGGGAAAATAGATAGCTAGGTCCCCTTTCGGATTGTGCTAAGCTGTAGGGTATAGTACAATAGGCCAACACAAATGCACTGCACTACCTATGCCACAACCCCTATGCTTTTGACGCGAGCTCGCCCCTTTTAAGGCTCTAGATCTAGACATTTGAGAGCCTCAGCAATCTAGTTCAAGTCAGGAACTCCTGCTAGATCTATTTTCTACTCTCTCTCGCGAACGCCCAATTAGAACCGAGTGAAACTCTGTGAATCTCTCGTGCACGAACTTTGCTGCCTCGCACACCAAATTACGATCGAAGATCAATCTCTCCAGCACTTGCGTTGCATGGTCCCTCGCTATCTGCGGAGATCCGGCCGTCTCATTCGAACCACGAAGGTCGCTCTTCTTTACATGACATCAAATGATCCATCACAGAAGAATAAGGCACGCTCCACCGTCTCAACTCATGCGCACCCAAATCGACACAAGCGCCGCATGCTCGGACAAGCCTTGAATGATAACACCTATAAATGGAAGTGGAGCCAAGTCGGGCGAATGTCAGTGTGAAGATAGTGGTGCACGGCGAAATTTAACCGTTACTGTAAGAGTAAGATGATTGGGCCCTTGGACATACTTGGTCTATTAATGCCAAATGCTGTGGCGCGGAGCTTCTGTCAAGTCCGAAAATTAATATTCAATGTTGCTGTGTTTTGGCCTATACTTCAACCGAACATCTTAAACTCGCCCTTGTCCATTACGTTCTCAATACCCTCGTGGATTGGACCCCACGAGCTCCCTACCTAAAGCCCCATTTTTCAATTTATCAATTACGTTCCAGCTATCGGGGATGACCTCGTTGAAGTTGAAGTTCGTCTTCCTCTTCCTGGATCACATGACTTGTAGACCTCAGCCCTTGAGCGGATTGCAGTGGTGAGACTTGAGTGTCTTGGCTAGTAGAGCTTGCGACGTTAGGGGCGGAGAAATCAGGGGACTACCCGAGATCATATTGATAGCAGCATCAAAGGGACGACGAATGTGGGAGTGCGAGGTGGGGGAAGGAGAGTTGGTAGGAGAAACAGATGCAACATGGCGTCAACCCACCATCCATCAATCGCGCCATTGATCGACCAATTAGATATCTTCCGCTCACTGTCACTGGATTCTGAAGAGGGCTGTGCATACTGCATGACAGAGCCATCATCATTTCTTTGTCCATGTCTTCACTGGTCTACTGTTCAAAGATGACAATCATCGTGATAACAAGAAAAGAAAAGCGACATTCGACCAACGACGTGACGTCCGGGCAAGGGGAATCGGAAATAATGATAGAAAGATACCGCCTACAATTTTTTTTTTTTTTGTTGAGGGTCATCTGTAGGGGCCGCCCTCCATCCCCGTCTTTACGGGTGTGACGGGTGCCGTTGACGGGTGGCCGTCCCGTCCCGTTGAGTCTTTGGGAAAACCGTTGACAGGACGGGTACGGCTGCCGTTGACAGCCATAGACGGGTTGGATGCATGAGGTGAAATTTTCATCTAATTCTGTGGGGCAGGTAAGTCCCACCGACCACATTGCATGGCCTGTAGGTCGCACCCCAATCACAGACAGAGCATAGGCCATTGGTTATCTACTTCGGTCGGCTGCGCTGGCACTGCTGTCCCGTCTCCGTTAACGGCCGTCATTTTACCGTCCCGTACCGTCTCGGGCCCCAAATCTTGAAAAGACCGCTGCCATTTTGACGGCCGTACTCGTTGACGGGACGGTGGGCAGCCCTAGGCACAATATACAGTCCATAATTGCCTAAGTACTAGGCCCCCTACATATGATTAATCCCTAAAGTCTAGGGGCCACCTAAGTCAGCCAGATT
This sequence comes from Mycena venus, assembly GCA_014462655.1. NCBI lineage: Eukaryota > Fungi > Basidiomycota > Agaricomycetes > Agaricales > Mycenaceae > Glaucomycena > Glaucomycena venus. The sequence continues at coordinate 689,254 of JACAZI010000028.1, forward strand.
CTCGGCCGAAGCCTAGACTCTAGGACTGGAATAATATTTTGCTGGGCCAAGAATAATATTATTCACCCTGGTGCCTAGGATATAGCTGGTCACATATGTGAAGGGCAATGGAATCCGCATTTTGGAAAATTTGGTGCCCAAGATGCCTGGCAGCACCTAAATGGAATATTATTTTCTGTACATGGGAGGGTTTGGCCCACTGTGCTTTCCACAGCTGTAATATTATGTTGCCTGACTGGCTGGATTTGGCCAAAGGAGAAGAAAAATATTTATTCACCTGGATGGCTGGGTTCAGCTGCATACCAAAATAATGTTGTCTTGCCCATACAGCAGGGTTTGGCTCACCATGCTTTCAATAGCTGAAAAATTATTCTGTGTAGCTCCCTAGGTTTGGCCAGGGGGAGAGGAAGAATATTTATTCACCTGGATACCTGGACTCGGCTGCATAGCAAGTTAATATTTATTGCCTTACATGATAGGGTTCGGTCCACCATGCTCTCAAGAGTTGAAATATTATTCTGCCTAGCTGCTAGGGTTTGGCCAGAGGAGAAAAAGAATATTTATTAACCTAGATATCTGAGCTCAGCCACATGGAAAGTAAATATTAATGGCCCTGTATGGTAGGGTTCGGCCCACCATGTTTTCAACAGATGAAATATTATTCTGCCTAGCTGCCTGGGTTTGGCCAGAGGGGAAGAGAACTATTTATTCACCTGGATATCAGGGCTTGGCCGTGTGGCAAGTCAATATTAATTGCCCTACCTGGTAAGGTTCAACCAACTGTGCTTTCAACAGATGACATATTATTCTGCCTAGCTGCCTAGGTATGGCCAGAGGAGAGGAAGAATATTCATGGCCCTGGATACCTAGGCTCGGCCACATGGAAAATTAATATTATTTGCCCTACATGGTAGGATTTGGCCCACCATGCTTCCAACAGATGAAATATTATTCTACCCGGCTGCCTGGGTTCAGCTGAAGGAGAAGAAAAATATTCATACACCTGGATACCTGGGCTTGGCTGTGTGGTACATCAATATTAATTTCCCAACATGGTAGGGTTCAGCCCCCCATGCTTTCAACAGCTGAGGCCCTGCTCGGGTGCACCGGTTCGTTCCCAATCCTCTGCCAAAACGATTCCAACCCAATTGACGTGGGATTCTGTCAAAAAGTGTGGTAACCGGCTGATGCGGCAACCATGTCACGCCGTCGTTGACAACGCGTACGTAATTGACTTTGGACTCAGGCCAACCTGCTGTACCCAGATCTAATATTGATATTCTAACTAGCTCCAATGCTTTATCATAGGCTTGACATTTCAATACACGTCTCGGTGAGATTTTAGGACAAAAGACGCGAAATTGGAGCAGGAAACGCGTGTCTAAATTCTGTCAAGATCTAATCTCCTTACAAAGCACGTGTGACATGTGGGTGATGAAGCGTGTCAGCCGAAGCCGCATCACTGCTCGCTTGTGAAGCCGACAGCCGAACCGATTGGAATGGCTAGATCCCATCCACCCGAGCAGGGCCTGAAATATTATCCTGCCTAGTTCCCTGGGCTTGGCTGAAGGAGAAAAAAAGTATTTATGTACCTGGATACCTAGGCCCAGCTGTACACCAAATAATATTATCTTTCCCGTGCAGCAGGGTTCAGCCCACCATGCTTTCAACAGCTGAAATATTATTCTGCCTAGCTGCCTGGGTTTGGCCAGAGGAGAGGAAGAATATTCATTCACCTGGATACCTAGGCTCAGCCACATGGCAAGTTAATATTTAATGCCTTGCATGGTAGGGTTCGGCCCACCATGCTTTCAGCAGGTGAAATATTATTCTGTCTAGCTGCCTGGGTTTGGCCAGAGGTGAGGAAGAATATTAATTCACCTGGATACCTGGGCTCGGCCGCATGGCAAGTTAATATTAATTGCCCTACATGGTAGGGTTCAGCCCACCATGCTCTCAACAGCTGAAATATTATTCTGCCTGGCAGCCTGGGTACAGCCGACGGATAGGAAGAATATTTATTCACCTGGATACGTAGGGTCGGCCGCATGGCAAATTAATATTAATTGCCCTACATGGTAGGGTTTGGCCCACTGCACTTTCAACAGATGAAATATTATTCTGCCTAGCTGCCTGGGTTGAGCTGAAGTAGAAGAAGAATATTTATTCACCTGGATATCAGGGCTCAGCCATGTGGCAAGTCAATATTAATTGCCCTACATGGTGGGGTTTGGCCCACCATGCTCTCAACAGCTGAAATATTATTCTTCCTGGCAGCCTGGGTACAGCTGAAGGATAGGAAGAATATTCATTCACCTGGATACCTAGGGTCGGCCGCATGGCAAATTAATATTAATTGCCCTACATGGTAGGATTTGGCCCACCGTGCTTTCAACAGATGAAATATTATTCTGCCTAGCTGCCTGGGTTGAGCCGAAGGAGAAGAAGAATATTTATTCGCCTGGATATCAGGGCTCGGCCGTGTGGCAAGTCAATATTAATTGCCCTACATGGTAAGGTTCAGCCCACCATGCTTTCAACAGCTGAAATATTACTTTGCCTAGCTGCCTGGGTACAGCCGACGGATAGGAAGAATATTTATTCACCTGGATACGTAGGGTCGTCCGCATGGCAAGTTAATATTAATTGCCCTGCATGGTAGGGTTCAGCCCACCATGCTCTCAACAGCTGAAATATTATTCTGCCTGGCAGCCTGGGTACAGCCGATGGATAGGAAGAATATTTATTCACCTGGATACCTAGGGTCGGGCACATGGCAAATCAATATTGATTGCCCTACATGGTAGGGTTTGGCCCACCGTGCTTTCAACAGATGAAATGTTATTCTGCCTAGCTGCCTGGGTTTGGCCAGAGGAGAGGAAGAATATTCATTCACCTGGATACCTGGGCTTGGCTGTGTGGCAAGTCAATATTAAATGCCCTACATGGTAAGGTTCAGCCCACCATGCTTTCAACAGCTGAATTATTATTCTGCCTAGCTGCCTGGGTGTGGCCAGAGGAGAGGAAGAATATTCATTCACCTGGATACCTGGGCTCGGCTGCATGGCAAGTTAATATTAATTACCCTACATGGTAGTGTTTAGCCCACCATGCTCTCAACAGCTAAAATATTATTCTGCCTGGTAGCTTGGGTACAGTCGAAGGATAAGAAGAATATTTATTCACCTGGATACCTAGGGTCGGGCACATGGCAAATTAATATTAATTGCCCTACATGGTAGGGCTTGGCCCACCGTGCTTTCAACAGATGAAATATTATTCTGCCTAGCTGCCTGGGTTGAGCTGAAGGAGAAGAAGAATATTTATTCACCTGGATATCAGGGCTCAGCTGTGTGGCAAGTCAATATTAAATGCCCTACATGGTAAGGTTCAGCCCACCATGCTTTCAACAGCTGAATTATTATTCTGCCTAGCTGCCTGGGTGTGGCCAGAGGAGAGGAAGAATATTCATTCACCTGGATACCTGGGCTCGGTTGCATGGCAAGTTAATATTAATTACCCTACATGGTAGTGTTTAGCCCACCATGCTCTCAACAGCTAAAATATTATTCTGCCTGGTAGCTTGGGTACAGTCGAAGGATAAGAAGAATATTTATTCACCTGGATACCTAGGGTCGGGCACATGGCAAATCAATATTGATTGCCCTACATGGTAGGGTTTGGCCCACCGTGCTTTCAACAGATGAAATGTTATTCTGCCTAGCTGCCTGGGTTTGGCCAGAGGAGAGGAAGAATATTCATTCACCTGGATACCTGGGCTTGGCTGCATGGCAAGTTAATATTAATTGCCTTGGATGGTAGGGTTTGGCCCACTGTGCTTTCAACAGCTGAAATATTATTCTGCCTGGCAGCCTGGGTACAGCCAAAGGAGAAGAAGAATATTTATTCACCTGGATACATAGGGTCGGCCACATGGCAAATTAATATAACATCAGTAGCGCGCTCCGCGGCAGAGCCCACTAACTGCTCATTTCGAGGGTGGTTCTTCTGCCAGCTCTGATTCAGGTTGAGGCAGTCTTGGGCGGGTTCAGCAACTGGATTTAATCTGAACCCAACGTTTGGCTTGCTCCGATGTTTTTGGTCGGGTTAAGGTTTGCTCGTGGTTTTTCGGCAGTTCAGAACATGACCAGGGCATCATCCCTCATGTGTTGGAGAACCAGTGCCAAACCATTGATATCCCAGGGAGAATGAATTGAGAAGCCTCAGAACTCACACAAGAAGCAATCATGAGCCCAGGAGAACAGGACCTTGTCTGAGGACCCGATGTTTGAAAAACTGCTCCATAGAATGACTCGGCCCAATTCTCGCTCGGTCGACACATCGACCAGCTCGCATTGGGCACAGTTACCCGGATATTTTACTGCTTCATCATTCTCACACAATATAGTGCAATTCAACTCGAGGACCTATGATTTAGGCGCTGAATTCGAAAGGTCCGAAGAATTCCCTGATTTAAAACAGACATAGTATCCCTTTCCTACTGCAACAGGATTGAATTTGTCGGAGAAGCCTGTTTTGAGTTGGCAAAACAATCACTAACTTAGTTATTGCTCACGATGTAGAGCAATACCCACAGAGATGCAGTTCTGATGGATGTACATCCCCCAAATTTTTTAGAAGAGGACCGTTATAAAATGAGTAGATTGTATTCACTCTCTTGTGCACAGAGCCTGGACTTGTGGACATATGTCTACAGCTCACAGAAGATGAAAAGAAAACAAGAGGACAGTTGACTGGCTCGGTGGCGCTTATTGCTGAGGGTCTTAATACTGAGCGTGCACAGTACATCCAATAATTACCTTGGGCTTTACTCATCATGGTTGGTATAGAAATAATGTCAAAAAATTTGTGGCCTCTCTTGGTCGCCGTCCAACTGCTGCTCAGAAGAGAGACCTCATTGCAAAACGGGATGCTCTCCAGAAACGTCAAGCCAAGTTTGAGAAATCAATCCTGGCCTTCATTCAGAAGCATCCTTCAGCCGATGAGGATGATGAGAGCAGTAGCAGTGATGGCAATAATTCCGAAGACGATTTTGGTAGCAATGGGGATGATGATCCACCAGCGCTTGACCTATCAGATCTGGAGGAGGAGAACGAGGAAGACTGGGAGGATGAGGATGGTAACACAGACGAGGCTGACATTCAGGCAACGGTTCATGTTGAGCGCATGCAGTTGTCTCTACCATCAAACCTCAAAAAGGTCCAAATGCCAGCCACTCTCCGTGCCACACTGGAGAAGCAGGAAGCTATGATGCGTGAGGGGCAGATCAATGATGCCCTCCAGAAATTGCGGCTGGCGCTGGGAGCAAAAGCATGGAGGTTGCGTAACGATGTGAGGGATGCACGAGGTGGGAAAGGAAAGACTCGGGCATGGGACGGTGTAAGAACAAAGGACCTGGAGGTACGGAAAAATGTGCAAATCTACTCACAAGCAAGAGCTGCTCTACAGCGGATGGGGATGGGGGGCTGAATGGAAGCCTATCACAAAGCAAGACCTTGCAATGCCTGGGGACTTGTTGGAGGCAAACAGAGTTGGACAGCGTTCAAGTTCACTCGCCTGGTTCTGGCGCCTGGAGGATGGTGGAGCAATGAATGAAATACAAGAAAGTGGCGAGATGAGTGAATGTGAGCACCACACATTATCTTTGCATATTCAAAGGCCACTAAATTCCCTGAGTCTACCGTATTAACTGGCTGCGTGCCAAGGCACGGGTAGCAAGGTGGAAAGAAGAGAAAAATATTGTCGCACATGAGATGCTCTGGACAGTCAACTCATTCAAATATTTTCGCCGAGAATGGGCAGGGCGGGCAAGCGCAGCAGGAGTGGAAGAACCTGGATTGCAGGCATATGCTGAGAAGCAAGTGAGCCTTTGGGAGGGCTTTGCAAAGAAAGCAGAAGAGATGTTTGAATGGGCCAGAACTACACCCAAGATGGAGCAATGGAGGAAGAAGGGTCCAGAAGCTGCAATTATTACAGTTTTGTAGTTGGGACTGGACTGGAACCGTCACTTGTTTGTCTGTTCATGATGGTAGGATAAGGGTAGGGGTATTGGTAGAGGGCATTCATTGTTCTGGCCTAGTGCAGTTTGTTCAGTTGAAGTGGCGTGAAATATGCTGACTTCAGAAGGTCTCAAGTTCAATCCTCGCAAGTTGCATTATTTGTATTTTTGCCTTTGGAAATAGGCACCATGACTATTTTGGTATATCTGGCTGTTGAAAGTACAGTGGGCCAAACCCTACTATTCAGGGCAATCAATATTAATTTGCCATGTGGCCAACCCTAGGGATCCAGGTGAATAAATATTCTTCTTCTCCTTTGGCTGCCAGGCAGCATAAGATTTCAGTTGTTGAAAGCACGGTGGGCCAAACCTACCATGTAGGGCAATTAATATTAATTTGCTATCCTGCCAAGCCCAGGTATCCAGGTAAATAACTATCTTTTATCTCGTTCAGCTGAACTCAGGCAGCTAGGCAAAATAATATTTCAGTTGTTAACAGCACAGTGAGCCAAACCCTACCATGTAGGGCAATTAATATTAACTTGCCACACAGCTGAACCCAGGTATCCAGGTGAGTAAATATACTTCTTCTGCTTTGGCTGAACCCAGGCTGCCAGGCAGAATAATATTTCAGCTGTTGAAAGCATGGTGGGCCAAACCCTACCATGTAGGGCAATTAATATTAATTTGCTATCCTGCCAAGCCCAAGGAGCCAGGTGAATAAATATTTCTCTTCTCCTTCAGCTGAACTCGGGCAGCTAGATAAAATAATACTTCAGTTGTTGAAAGCACAGTGAGCCAAACCCTACCATGTAGGGCAATTAATATTAACTTGTCACACAGCTGAACCCAGGTATTCAGGTGAATAAATATACATCTTCTCCTTTGGCTGAACCCAGGCAGCGGGGTAGAATAATATTTTAGCTGTTGAAAGCACGGTGGGCCAAACCCTACCATGTAGGGCAACTAATATTAATTTGCGATGTGGCCGGGCCCAGGTATCCAGGTGAATAAGTACTCTTCTTCTTCTTTGGCTGAACCCAGGTAGCTTGGAAGAATAATATTTCAACTGTTGAAAGTAAGGTGGGCTGAACCCTACCATGTAGGGCCATTACTATTAACTTGCCATATGGCTGAGCCCTGGTATCCAGGTGAATAAATACTTTTCTTCTCATTCAGCAGAACCCAGGCAGCTAGGCAGAATAATATTTTAGCCGTTGAAAGCACAGTGGGCCAAAACCTACTTTGTAGGACAATTAATATTAATTTTACATGTGGCCGACCCTAGGTATCCAGGTGAATAAATATTCTTCTTCTCTTTCGGCTGAACCCAGGCTGCCAGGCAGAATAATATTTCAGTTGTTGAAAGCACGGTGGGCCAAACCCTACCATGTAGGGCAATTAATATTAATTTGCTATCCTGCCAAGCCCAGGTATCCAGGTAAATAACTATTTTTCATCTCCTTCAGCTGAACTCAGGCAGCTAGGCAAAATAATATTTCAGCTTTTGAAAGCACAGTGAGCCAAACCCTACCATGTAGGGCAATTAATATTGACTTGTCACACAGCTGAGCCCAGGTATCCAGGTGAATAAATATACATCTTCTCCTTTGGCTGAACCCAGGCAGCCGGGTAGAATAATATTTCAGCTGTTGAAAGCATGGTGAGGCAAAGCCTACCATGTAGGGCAATTAATATTAATTTGCTATGTGGCCGGGCCCAGATATCCAGGTGAACAAATATTTTCTTCTCCTTTGGCGGAACCCAGGCAGCCAGGCAGAATAATATTTCAGCTATTGAAAGGATGGTGGGCCAAACCCTGCTGCATGGGCAAGATAATATTATTTTTCGTGTGCAGCTGGGCCCAGGCATCCAGGTGAATAAATATTACTCTTCTCCTTTGGCCAAACCCAGCCAGTGAGGCAAGGTAATATTACCGCTGTGAAAAGCAGTGGGCCAAACCCTCCCATGCAGGGAAAATAATATTCCATCTAGCTGCTCCCAGGTATCTCGGGCACCAATTTTTCTGAAATGGCGGTTCCATTGCCCTCCACATATGTAATCAGCTATATCCTAGGCACGAGGGTGAATAATATTATCTCTGGCCCAGCAAAATATTATTCCAGTCCTAGAGTCTAGGCTTCGGCCGAGAATCCGGCTGACTTAGGTGGCCCCTAGACTTTAGGGATTAATCATATGTAGGGGGCCTAGTACTTAGGCAATTATGGGCTGCATGCACTGCCCTAGGTCACTGACTCAGCTGACTTCCCCCTTAGGTATGATCCTTGATGCAACTGCAGCCTTAAAGCTTAACAGCTACCGCTACTTCGAGCTTGCTTCTTTTTCTCTAGCAGTTCACCCGCTGGTCGTAATCCGAGTGTTCCCGTTGTAGGAAAGAAGCCAGATGTAGTCATCTGAAACCACAAGCCTACGAGATAGTGCGGCCAAATCTATAACCCACTGGTCGTAATCCGTGTGTTCCCGGTGTGGAAAAGGACCCAGATGTAGTCGCCTGAAACTACGAAATCAAGGTTCTAACGCGATACCACAAATGCGAATGTGGCTAGATTGCACTCAATCCAGACTTGTGACCTACTTGGCACCTGCGCTGCAACTAGAAGTCGGTTCCTGGCGCCAGTTTTTTCTTATCTCTACGGACCCTGCAAGCCCTACCCTCTCCATATAATCCACCTCGTCTCAGCTCTTCTTTCGTGTCTTGAGTGACCTGAACGATGTCTACAACTAGACTCCTTACGCTGTGCCGCCTCTCCGGCATCATTACGGAGTCGCTCGACACAATCGAGCAGGTGTACGCACATGCGAAGCTGCCCCCTTCCGTCGCTGAATGCACCGTTTGACCCTGCCGACCCAGCTGAGGCTGTGCGCCAGCACCCCGTTGTCATGACCGAGATCCTGAACATCATGGCGGCGACTTCACAGATGTCCGCAACACTGTGCAACCCCGCAGCTGCTGTGGTGAATACATCTATGGCGGTAGGCACAAGTAATTTATTAGCTTAACTTAAGTTCCATCTGGTCGGGACTGAATCAAGTCTTAAGTCGAACAGATCTTAAGTTGCAAGCATAGTATACTCAAGTCCTGCAAACATAGCATACAGTCCTCCCATTATTGTAGTACGTAGGGTACACCTAGAACTTAAGTTCACAATCTTAAGTTTTTCATGCATCTCCAGTTTCCCCACAAAGAAAAAAAAAATCGAAAAAGAAAAAGCTTATGAGTTACAGATTTGGTAAGAACTTAAGTCCCTCGGAACTGAAGTCCTGTGTGGATCTTAAGTCCCTCATAACTGAAGTCCGGCACTTCAGTTCAGCGTAACTTCAGTCCTGTTGACCCACTTGAGTTCTGGCATGACTTAAGTTCTATGGTGACTTAAGTTCTGCCAATGGACATGAGTTCCCGCACGACTTGAGTTCTAAGGTGACTTCAGTTCCATTTCAAACATCCAGACATCTGAGACACAATGCCACCACACCTGATACAAGCGAGCTGGAGATTATATGTAGTGGCAATAGCACGGTGAAGGCCGGGTGGCATCGGAAAGTGTCTACTTGTGGCGTGAAGAGAAGGGATGATCAGGTGGAGGGCAAAGTGGGCTCAGAAGGGGAAGGCCCTAGGACCAAGGTTGTGCCAGAGGTTGAAATGTTCGGCGCCGTACTTATGAGAATGGTTTTGAGCATGTGGAACGAGTCCGAGGCCACTGACAGCATACTGAGGGAGGCGGTGTCTGGAAGGCAGTTATGGGAGGCAGGAGATGAGAGGAAGAGCGAAGAATCGCTGATCAGTGGCATGCCATCTGTCATCTCGGCCCAATACATCATCAATGATAGCTAAATTGCACGACAAAGCGCGGATCAATGCCTTCTTGCTCTTGACTTCCACCATCATCCACGCCACCGCAATGCCACCCCTACTCCCTACCTCGACATACTCCATGGACTGCCTGGGACTGTGTCCTGGGACTGTGTGTCCAAGGCTCACTTCGACTTTGTGCCGGCGCTGGCGTGTTTGGCTTGTTTTGGACTTGACTTTGTGTTATTCCGCGACTCAGTGCTCAGAGAAAAGAAATAGATTTTTTGTTCCTGCCAATTTTTGTTGCGAAGCACCGGTAAACCCCCTCCCAGAGAGATCTAGAGATAATGTACACCCTCTGATTTTGAAGGTCCCTTGCATTCTTTATCTTACGAATTTCGTTTCGGCTAACTATTTTCATTCTGTCTAAATACCGTACCTCTCCAATCTATATCTACATTAGATCTGTTCCTTTTTTGGGGGGTACCTGAGCTGTGGATGAAACTTAAGTTGTATGTGGAACTTGAGTTCTGAAAGGAACTTAAGTTTCTGGATAAGTTCGACAATGGTGGAGGGAACCCACGCAGACGTGCCACACAGGTCACAGAAAACTTAAGTTCCGCAGAACTTAAGTTGCTCTGCGGTCTCGACCGGCGAAACTTAATTTTGGGTAATTTTATTTCATGTAGGCAGTGGTTATGCTTTCTTCATTCTATATCTCTCATTGTGCGCAGTTCCATATCTCGTCTTGCCTCCGAGCTGCATCGGAGCTGGATGTCGCGGACATTCTGCGTGAGGTTGGTCCAGAGGTAAGAACCATTTGTGTTTTGTCTGAAAGCAAATTCAAAACTAATTATATTTTAAAGGGACTCCATGTGAAAGACATCGCCGCCCCAAGCAATGTAGATTCTGGTCTGCTAGGTAAGCAGTCGAAAAACACTCAGATGGTATTTCTTGCCCATTCTCGAACTTACAGCCCGAGTTCTGCGCCTGCTCGCAACGCACAACATTTTCCGCGAAGTAGCTCCCGACGTATTCGCCAACAACCGCCTCTCGTCTGCGCTCGATAGCAGGGCTAGGCCGCCAGGCGTTTTGGTTGAGCGGTATGCTTTCGCCCAGCTCATCCATCTGCCCATGCTGAATGACCGTACCTCAGGCGCGAGGAGCGGTTGATCGGCACCTCGGGTGTCGCCGCGGCCGTAGAGTTTTTGTAAGTGGGTCACAAACATATCTTCAACACACGGCTAAATTCGGTGTAAATTTAAGCTCAGATGACATTTTAAAGAGCAGCGCATGGCTGGCCGACACCATGCTTGAACCGAAAGACGGAGTCCTCCCGTTCAAAAAGGCGTTCGGCACGGAGGAGCCGGTGTTCGTGTACATGCAGCACCAGGAGAATGCGTACAGACGGCTGCGCCTTGGAATTGGGATGCAGGGGATGTCCCAGACGGAGGTGCCGGACGTCATATTCAGAGGCATGGCCCTGTCGTAATGCTCTATAAGTCGCTGACGCAGATTGACGATAGGGTTCGACTGGGGTGCGTTGTCGGCGGGAAGCGTCCTAGCGGATATCGGGGGCGGGCATGGCCACTTAGCGATGAGTATCGCGCAGAAGCATCCGAACCTCCGAGTCGTCATCCAGGATTTCGAGCGCACCTTAGATGGAGCTAAAATCGTGAGTCTTAACCCCATAAGATATGCAGCTTCTTGATGTCGCCGACGCCGTCCGCAGCTCTGGAAGAACAGTTTCCCTACGCACATCGAGAGCGGGATGGTTGAATTCCAAGGTAGATCGTCCTGCATGAATGTTTCAGCGATTGCTGATGAACGAAACGCCAGCACACGACTTTTTTGATCCCCAGCCGTTAAAAAACGCTGCTGTATTTATGCTACGTTTTATCTTGCACGACTGGTCCCAGTGGTCCGACGCGCGCTGCGTGAAGATCCTACAGAACCTACGCGACGCAGCGCAGCCGTCGACACAACTCGTCATTATTGAGAGAATTATCCCCTTTGCGGCATCTACGCTGGGATCAGAGGTAGACAATATCCCCGGCGCTCAGAGGCCGTCCGCACCGCCCCCGTTGTTGCCCAACTGGGGTGTTAGGATGGCAGCATTTTATCTCTACGACTTTGACGTGCGTGATGTCGTGTTCTCGGAGCCGACCGCTATTGACGGAGACACTCGGCAGGTGCATACCATACTCGATGGCGTCGAACGTACACTCGGCGGCTTCAACGACATCCTGAGTAGGGCAAATTGGAAGCTGAATCGCGTGTACCATTGTGTTGGGTCCGAGTTGAGCCATATTGTTGGTGTTCCAGCGTAGCATGATCACAGGCGGGGTAACCAAACGACTACACTGTCACCGTCTCTTCGCGTTCGCCGACACCTCTTGATACTTATACAATTCAGATGCTGTTCTCGACCTTGCACATCGGTGGAGACGCTTACGACTATTGTTCGAGACTCCTTCTGTCAATCGCAATCCCCTAGACATTCTGTCAAGCCATCACCCAAGTTGTTCGATCACTCTACACCTCTGAGACTGCCGGCCCAGTTCTAACACGATCTCGTCCACTTCGTACGCGGTCTGGGAATTATGTGGCTAGTACGTCTCTGCGGCCTTTAACTCCACGTCCGCAAGCTCTCCAAGTTCGCCCCGCCACTTATCCATGTCCTTGTCTTTTTTTGCCTCTATTCTAAATCACAAGATCAACGTCGCAGAAATCAAATGCAGCACCACCGTCTTTGCCATCTAGTTCAAGTGGTCTGTGAGTCTATCTCCCTCTCTTTTCTCGTTATAGCCTGCATCCCCGTCATAGCTCCTGTTGTCACACTCACCACCTGACTCGAGCCGAGAGCTGGTTGAACTGGATGCACTCATATCTCCCACCTGCACTCTCTCTCCATCGTTTTTAGGTCTTTTGGAGACCACTGTGCACGACGCCGCCGCCCCGACTTGTCACGCCGGGAGGAACGCAAGTACCCCCATGCGCATGAATGAATAGCTGCGTCAGAATCGGGCAAATTGGTTGCGGCCTTACGGTGCGTAGGATGCGACTGTCAATCTGCTTAGATGTTTCTATATATCTGCACTGTGAAAGGGTTACCGGTGGGAGGTTCGTTAATTGGGTTGGTGATCCGGTAGCCGTTGTGGCAGGGCCAGCGAGCCGGGATGCGGAAATCAAGTTTAATTAATTATTTCTCCATAGAGTAGTTTACCCAAATTTGTAGTTGCCTACTTAGCTTGGCGTTAACTAATGGAGAAGGAAACTCTTTTTGTGCTCATACTACCATCGTCCGACCCAGTGCAGCCAAGGGGCTAGAGGTGGAGCGGCCCCTCCTCGACCCATACAGTGAATTCGGTCACCGTGGGCTACTTAGCCATCTGTCGTGCCCTTTCGGCATTGTCTGGCATTACCCTCACCTCCACACTCTTTTTCATCCCATCGACACACTCCTTTTCACCATCTTTTACATTCTACGGGCCGACGACAATCCCATATTTTTATTCAAGACCTTATTCTACACTTCCTGACCACCAACCCCTCTCATCGAACCTCCCACCAGGCACTTAACCCTACTTCACCGTAGAGTGAATGCGCGGGGTAAAATATTAGAATGGGTCCCGGACCATAGAGTGCGAAATTGGTGAGAAAACAGAGTACAAGAGTGTGAAAATGCCGCGAAAAGGTGGGGTCGTAAGGCGTGATTGTTGGGTTCTGGTGGCTATAACGCCCACCGGTGATGTTGGGATGTTGGGAGCTACGGGGTGCCGGCCCTCCGACCCTGCCACAGCGCTGACTGAATCCAGACATGAGATTGTCCGGGACGAGAGGCGAGGGTCGGGCTGCGGACCCGAACCGTAATAGACGGTTGTACGGCACCGTAATACGGTACCCGCACCGTCCCATCGGCCATTGAAACGAAGCAGTCGACGGTACGGCATTCGCCGAATCAGGCGGTATACGGGCCGTCAAAATACGGCCGTATACGGGGTCAAAGCCGTCTGTGCGGCTCGTCCCAAATGGTCCAAATCTAGAGTTGCAGGAGACATGCAGTTGATCAAATCCACTGCCGAATAATCGGCAATCATTCGGCATGCTGTAATCCCACCAGATTCTTGTTTCAGTGAAGTCAAAGTGAAGTTGTATCAAAGTTGTATTACGCGCCGGGTTTCTGCTTAATACAATGTCGACTATACTCTCACCCAATGCTGATAGTTCTTGAGTGGGAATGGTTTGGACACTTGCCTTGAGTAAATTATCAGCCCCACACCGTTCGACTTGTGTCTATCCTCGCATTAATAACGCACAGATGGTGTCCGGATGTAATATCATGTCGTTCCAAGCTCTCTGACTTGCTCAGTGGGCAGAAAAGAACGTTCGGCCCCACCGTCTACCGTATACAGCCGTATTTTAACCGTACCGTACCGTCGAGACCTCGTAATTCGGGCATACGGTACGATATACGGTACGGATGTGCACAATTACGGCCGTCGACTGTACGGCCGTCCCCGTATACGGTACGGTCCGCAGCCCTAGGCGAGGGCCGCGAGGCGCCACGCAAGCAAGCTAGTCCCGAGCTATTCGCCGGCTTCACCTGTATGACAAGCAGAGTCCAGATGGCCGACACCAGTGGATTTAGAGCATACAGCAGCGGGAGGCCCATAAGAAATCGGAACCAAATCAGAGCCTACCATGGGCAAGCGGATATGACGGTTTGAGTGAAGGCATATAAATTTTTGCAGCCCCGGTTGAGCCTCAGTATCATGATGCGACATCGCGATTTGGGTCCAGTAATTGCCGGACACAGTGGCAACCATTCGCTTGACCATTCTTAACTTCCGCCTTCGTCCACCTATTCAACGAAAGCACTTAGACAGAGCCTTTCTGAGGCAACCTAATTTCTTCTTCCTTGGGCAACTCCCACCTGCCCTAAAATAATAAATTTGTCTAGCGCCTCAGCCGAGTGACCCATGAGCGCCTGACTCGCAGTCCATGCTGCAATGGAGCTCTCGCGGCATTCGCATCAGACACGTTCTCGAAGCTTTGGGAACCGTTCGAGTACGCGATTGCGTGATTGGGACTGGTGCCGTTGACCACACGATTCCCGCTGTATGACATGCTCTATAACACACTATTCCTCCCCTACGACAGACTATTCCCGCTCCATGACACGCTCTATCACAGGCTATTTCTCCCCCTATGACAGGCTATTATTCCCTCCTAAGATACCCTTGCAATAGCGTGTGCTATCAAACCCACGCTCGGGTTCACTTCGATCCCAAACTAGGTATAGCATTGCGCTCAAGTGAAGACTGTTGTGATCCGATATGAGATCGCGATGTGACGCTGAGCGGACCATCCTTCGATTGAGGCTTCGACAATTGAGAGCAGGGTCAAACGGAATATAAATAAACGCTGCGCAGTTACCGCGGCCAAAGGGCGGAAAGAGTCATAAATTGTGATCCAGTTATTTGTGGAGATTGGGCTTCAGACAGAGAAGCTTCACCCTCTCCATAACACGACTCTTCTTTTATACAGTCACCCCCTTTATAAAATTCAGCCTCTGTCTGTCCAAAGGTGGACCTCCTTACGGTTATATTGTGAACTTCAAGCTCCGTCACATTAAATACACTGCGGCCAACACTAACTATCCAATCAACACTTCGGCTCCGTCCCGAAAGGCGGCGTGCCAACTCCGAGCGCTGTAATATTACTATCGGAGGTTCATCGATCTTGGGGTAAATAGGTAGGTATAGACAGGAAGACCGAGGTTTCATTTTTTTTGGAAGAATAAACAAGCGGTATTCAATAGTAGCAGTAGACTTGAAGTTGTACCCTCTCAAAGTCGGACACGGCGCGAAGTGCCGTCCACCACTGCCAAAGAGGGTGATGATAGCAAGAAGAGGGATAGAGAGTTTATCAGTAAACCGGGTCTGTACATTGGCTCCATGAGCGATTTACTGTAATACATGCTATCCGATTTTTTCCAACATTTATACCTCACTCGGGAAACCCACATGCATCTCGAATGGAATGTCATAATTTCTGTGGAGCTCAGCCGTATCTGCCCAAAAGGCGCTATGTTTGAATGCTTCTACGGCGTCGCTCACGCGAACGACAACGCGGGAAGTGTTTTCAAGTCCACATTGACGGTCCAGGAAGTCAAACAATAACTTGTCACTGGCATCCTACGCGCGAATTCAGTTATTGGCAAGAATGAGCAAAACAAAGGAATGGAGGGCCAAATCTCACTTGCGCTGGAGTCCCTCATTTCTGCGGTTAGTCCTCGGCATCCTCGGCATCGGGGCCATTCTGACACGCTTTCGAACCGTCAGGGGCGTTTGTGTGAGCAGAGTGGTGGTGTGAAATTGCTGGGACTTTTATTTCTCCGTTTTCCATGTGACTTTCGTCGGTTAGTTGGCTGGCGAACGTTCGCCAGATGCCAATAATGGCCGCGAATTTGCCTTCCCACGCCTACCATGTCACCTGAGCTACAATGTCCACCTGTCAAAAGCGACGATCCCTCCGAATACCTTGATTTAGGCAAAAGCGCGGAGATGTACGTACTCCATACACATCTGTCAAAAGCGACGATCCCTGGGAATGCCTTGATTTGGGCAAAAGCGCGGAGATGTAGTACTCCATACATTACGCGGCCACCGTCAGGGGCGTTTGTGTGAGCAGAGTGGTGGTGTGAAAAAGAAGGAAAATTGTTGGAGTTGGCACACGTCCCTTTCTGAAACGGGTTCTATATGGGAAACCCAAAGTGGCAAGTACTGCTGCTAATCCACAGGCTGTGACGCCGGATCCCGACAATCAAACCTGCCGAAACCTTTGATCGCCGGGGCACTCCCGCCCAAAATTTGACATCCGGCATCCCCATAGACTCTGTTCCATCATACAAGTACAAGTTTGGACAATTCTGCCTCACACCTACTTATATCATAAAAATGGCCCACTAGGCAGTTTCTGATACTAATGCCAGTCCACCCGTCCGTTCAAATTGAATGAAAGGCTACAGTACTCGCAATATAGCAAGCACCTCCGCATAGGGTTCTCGGTTTTCACTGAATGTTGTATGACTAGCAAGAGTTGGAATGAACTGAAGATTCCCGAGAACTGGATCAGAGGAGCTCGTTCCGCTCCGTGATTGTCATACGCGGTTGAGAATATATTCAGTTCAAGGAGAAAGCTAGGACCAGACTATAGCATGACGAGAATTTTTTACAACAGTCGGATAATTATCATTAGGCTAAAGCAGCGACTTCTGTAAACGTCTAAGGGCCTCCACCTGTTGCTTGAATCACTTCAACCACCTGTGGCGACCGCGGAGTGATTGAACATTTGAAAGGAAGCGGAGTGCTATCACTGGTATTGAGTCCCGTCATTTCAAAGTGGTACAATCAAACTCACGAGACAACACCTGTGGAAGAATATTCAAACGACGGTTCGACTACTCTACCCTCCTCATCCACGGCTTTCTTTATATCGAAAGCTGCAAGCATGGATGCAACGGCAATCCAGATGGACGCCGTGGCCATGTATCTCCCGGGACAAATACTGAACCCGAATAAATTGTTAACATTGAAGCTCGATGTGTCGTGGGAACTGAACTACTCACCGCCGTCCGAAACCAAAGGCTGCTGTTTCTGGGTCTCTGACCGCCGTATTAATTTTTCCGTCAAGAAGAAATCGTTCTGGCTTGAACGAATGCGGTTCAGCATATATATCCTGCAGACGGTTGGCGTGAGACATTGGAGGGAGTGCAAGAGGTATTGGTATACCTGGTCGTGAAGTATAGCCCTGACATAAGAAACATCCATCAGATTTGACAAACTGGAAGGTCCGATTAATGAAACGACAAACCATGTATTGCCGATAACCAGGGAGCCAGCAGGGATTCTATAGCCACGGTACTCATCATCAACAGTGATATAGTGGGGAAAGGCTACAAGACTGCCATGAATATCTAGGCCGAATGACGAGGAACTTGGGACGTACCAATGGGTGTAACATTCCTCCATCGAAGGACTTCTTTTACAATCGCAGATACATACGGCAATGAGGGTTCGTCGGCGAAGTCGGGGAGGTTTCCTAGGCCAATAACAGAATCGATTTCCCCTTGTGCTATAATCTGAGCTTCAGGATTCGCCAGCATTGCCAGAACAAAGGTCCCCAATGCCGAAACAGTCGAGTCGGCCCCCCGCAGCATACATAGTGGCTGCCACGCCTTTAATCAGAGATTCTTGGGTAGTCATATCGGAAGCTTCAGATTCATTGATACTATGTAGGTTCAAAGATGTGAATGAAGGTTGTGCCGTTCCCATGGTCTGACAGGAATATTAGACATTAATTTGATTTAAGCAGTATTTACGCACGATGTTCCGCTTTGTCTCGTGGAATGGCTTTTCGAGTACCTCGCGTACAATCTTCCTCCATTCCTTGGCCTTACGCTTGAAGCCAGTGCCAGGGAACCAGCTAGGCACGTATTTCAGAGAAGGGAAGGTGTCCTGGTAGCAGGTGCTCGTGATCAATGTTTACTGCCAATCACCCAACGAACCTCGTTACTCACCACAAGAAAAGCGCCAGGAATGCTTGCATTGGATAAATCGTGCATTGCTTTCTCTACCATCTGGATGTATGGGTCGTCGGAGGGAAGGACTTTGATACCGTATGCAATGTCCATGATGAGCGCCCCAGTCATGCTGTAGCACGTTCAGTTGAGAATGGTAGGTGATCAGAAAGACTACGCTCACTGCCTGAAGTTCCCCATTATATCATGGGGATTTTGAAGAAACCGGCGTAAGACCTCATGAACTGCTGCTGTTTCCTGCGGATGGAACTGCTTTGCGGCAGAAAGGTTGAAGGCCTGGTAGAACAATTTTCGGTGCGAACGCCTACAATGTTGGTAGATAAATAGCTTGAACCAATATTTGGTGATACCAACCATTCGTCGCCTACAAACCAGAGTTTGAAAGAACTGTCAGTGCGAGCGTTGAAGGTACTCACCGTAGTCGATAAATGCTGGCGATGCCCGGGATCAGTATTCCACTAGCAATGAAATAATATGACTCACGAAATGCGAAATCCCATCCCATAAGCTCCACAAGCATTGGAAGTCGTAGTCTAGATGGATTTATTACGGGTATATTCTGAAGGGAATTCAGCCGCACCGGCCTGAATATAGCGAGGATCGTTGCTCAAAAAGATCCCCAATCGCTTCCATTGAGGAGAGGACGATAATGGATTTCCCAGCGGCATCTAGGTGAATGATGTCCGAATCTAGAGAAAAGGTTAAGAAGTATCAGGATGTCAATGTAGTTAGCTCACTGAGTGCTTTGCTCCAGCGGTGATAGGCCTCCCACTGGTGTTCACGAGGGATGTCCAGTAGATTTCCAACAAAGGGGGAGTTTCTTAGGACCAGGTGGCAGCGGGAGCTTAGACCTGTTCTGCCTCCAGCGGACAATAGAGTATAACAGCGCGGAGAAGGCAATGGTTAACCACCTGGAAGCACTCATGGTGAAACGTCGTCAGTGAGTACGATTGTAGAATCCTGCAAGTGAGATAGCGAGTTTATATACGCAAACCTCAGCCAATGCCGCTGCGGCCGAAAATAACTTCATCGTATAATCAGTGGATTCACATGGTTCGCAGTGTGTGTAACCAAATTTGGCAGTTTACTCTCTTGCGCTTTTTACTTGAGCCGGAAGTGAGATAGCGAGTTTATATATGCAGACCTCAGCGAATGCCGCTGCGGCCGAAAATAACTTCATCGTATAATCAGTGGATGCATATGGTTCGCAGTGTATGTAACCAAATTTGGCTGTTTGATCTCTTGCGCTTCTTCCTTGAGCCGGTACTTTGCGGAGCACAGCCCTTGAGATGTTTCAACGTTTCGGCGCCACCACAAGAGCGATAAAGAATAACTTTACTCTATACAAGGCGTGCCTTCGCTTCGCTCCGGCGCAGGCGGTTAGATTGCGGATCAATGAGAAAGATCGTTATAGTGAGACCTCCCGAGCACGAGTGGTGTTCCCTCACTATATATTATATTACAATTTTACATAAACAACTGCTCGCCAAAAGTACGTGTATTAAATAGCCTATACACCAAAAGAATCTAATTATTACGAATGTTGACTTACACGATGATCCCTCGCCTTCCTGAAGTGAATTTTAGTTGTTGGTTTTCCCCCGAGCGGGTCGATCAGGAGGATTGCAGGACAGCGGAGCAAGAACTTAACCGAGGCTCGGAGAGTCAGCCAGCGGATGCAGATATCCACGGGGACCGTCATGGGCGAGTCGCCACCGGTCTCGTTTTCACCGGACCTCTGTGTCGTGACATATGATTTGTTGAAATTCTCTGATTTCTGTGATCCAAGAAATGCGGGAGTAATTACAACGGCATGTATGTATTCATTAACACCATATGCGGCAAGGATGCAGCGGTGGACAATGAGGGTGGAGTGGTGAACGTGGAGGACATTGCACTCGATTCGGAATTCGCGCGGATCGCGCGGCACTTGTTTTTCGGAACTGGAAAATGGACGCGGTACAGACGTATATTCAGACAAGTTGACCACGATAAGGAGATAGACACGTGCTCCATTACGTGGTATATAAACTTGACAAGGGAGCTCAGTGCTATACGGTCCAACACCAATCCCTTTCTCTATGTCGACATCACCAGAATATGTTACTTGCATCCAACGCCTTCTCACTGAGATCGGATACCGCTACGAACCCTTTCCCCCTTACGATGCCGATTACTGGGACCCTTTCCATGTCTGGATACTCAACACTTTGGGACCCACCTCGTCCTGGACTGTGAAACAGCTGGCCGAGCTGGAACATGCTGCGGGTGGAGTCATCGAACGATCATATCCACACACAAGCACTCAGCTTAAGTTTCTCTTTGCGAAGCTAACGGCCATTGCGATTCTCATCGACGACTCCATCGAAGATGAGGTCGTACACGAGCAGATTGTGCAATTCTCGCAAAGACTGTACCGTGGGGAAGCCCAACAGAATGGGATGCTGGCGCTCTACTATGCTACGATCCAGGAGCTGTCGGAGATGTATGGGAACGATTCCGTTCTGCGGGGCTTGGCCATTGTTCCTTGGATAAACTACATCGATGCATGCTTAATGGAGAAGCAGATATTCAGCGCCGAGGTAGAACTCCATCGCCTGTTTTCTGCTAAATCTGAACCATTATTAGCTCTTTAATGTGCAACCAGACCGATCAGCGCACGTAGAAAGTCTTGCACCGAAATTGTGAGCTGAGATTTCCGTGACGGAAATTTGACATTCTCATTCTTGTTGCTAGTCCCTACTACTTGCGTTCCAAGTCAGGCATAGCTGAGGCATACGCTGCCGGTATATTCAAGGCGGCCAAGGAACAAACCTTACCGCTCACAAGGTATATCAAGACCATTCCGGATCTCACATTCTACATCGTAAATATTCCTGTATATTTTCAAGCAGTGATCTCTGTAGCTCACCGGCCATTGTAGGAGGTCATGAACGATCTTCTCTCCTTTCATAAAGAAGAAATCGACGGGGGAGACCTACAACTTCATCCACCTTCGTACACGTTCAATTGCGGCGTCTGGAGCACGCGGAAGCGGAGATTCTGGAGAGTGGACATGCCATGACACCGTCAGTCTTGTTTGCGACGAGCTCCAAACTGCGGCACACCGGATCGATGGGCTCTTGCGACTTGAAGAGTGCGAACGGAAAATGCGAGGAGACACCGGAGTGACCGATATCGACGAGGTGGATATTGACATTGCCAAACAGTGGAGGGGATGGCGAGACGGTTATATTTCTTGGCATCTGGAATGCAGGAGGTACAAATTGGGTTTTTTGAAGCGAGTGCTGATTGGCGAGGCAACCTAGTCGATGTTACATCCAGCGTTAAAATAACCAAGTGGTATCAAGAATGGAAATTAGCCAAGGTTGAGAATTCAATGCACCGGCATCGCGACATTCGGACGAGAGTCCCGTTTAATTACACCCATTTGGCCGGGTTCAACGCGCGGGGGGTGCTCCATCCGTGACTGTCAATGGGTTTTGCTCACTTACTTGCACTTGAAATAAATAAAGCTGTAAGGCCGACAAGCGGCAGAGCCCGGTAACGAGTGAACCGACATCTCATATCAAAGCTTATCTTCGCAGCTGAGAAATACACACTTGACATTTCTCACGAGAATCTCTACTCTGGGGACTGCGCCAAGTACCGAGAAATTACGCACATTAGCACAACAAGCAGAATTGCTCTGCAAAGGACTTACTCTCACCAAAATCCACAGAGGATTCACTTCAAACCCTATTGTTACAATATCTTCAATGGAGGAAATCTATTTTGAATACACTTATACACCCGGGAACAAGAGTCAAGGAAGCAAAGCCCATCGAAATTGTATTGAAGATTAACATCATGGTTGCGAAGCAGCCCTGTAGGCCCCCACTTAATTGGCGCACACATTGAATCATTGATTTTTTTCGACCTTTGTCTCCTCACCTTCACTCCGACATGTAACCACATTTGGTTGACATCAGGACTTGTACTTGGCCTGTATCTCTTCCTGTGGACTACCAGTTTACCTCGTCTCAGACAGGCAAGCGGTGAGGATGTGCAGATCACGGTGCTTGGAAGGAGACAAAGACTGGAAAAATCCCAGCCATCTCCTGCGCCAGTCCTGAACAATAATAGAGAGTTTGCGGGAGCCACCGGGAGCCACCTGGTGGCTGATCAGGAATGCGGTAGCTGGTGGCTGTGGCTCTTCCAGTGGCTGAATCTCACACATTTTGGGAGGGCATGCAAGTCCATTTATGGTCCTTTATGCTAGGGATCCCCACTATAACTGTACAATATGGTTTACAGTTACGGTTATATGGCTGTACCGTACCGTACCATAAGGCCTTCTGGGGCCCATCATACGGTTACGGGCGGCCGTAAGCAGAACCCTATGAGGCCGTATGTCTGCGGCCGTATTATACTGCCTGTAATTCCACCCATGATTTTATTCCCACCCAAAATTGTCGCGGGTGTGCACATGTTGAGTCTCGATTTCAAGACACAAATTAAATGAAAAGCCGCCCCATTCAGTTGCGCAAGCACTAGATGAACGAGCCAAATAGTCCTCTGCAGAGAGGTTAAACCGTGGAAACATTTTTGAGGTATTGAGATGGCTGATGTCGAACGGTTCAAACTACTCTTGTGGATTGCCGCAGTTATTGAAGTTAATCAATCTCAAGCATTACCTTTGTCTGAAGACTCGGAGGAAGAGCTTCGAGGACGTCCTCCTTGTAGCACAGAATGCGTAGATACCTACAGTTACGTACTCAAATTCTATACGGCCGTAAAGACCGTAAATTACCGTAAATGTATGCCGTACCGTACCGTAAAACCCTCGCGCCCCTGCCTTACGGTTACGGTTACGGTTACGTGCCGGTAGCCTATCGTAAACGCCCGTATCCCTAGCTGCTGCCCGAGATGCCTGAGAGAGCACATGCCTGAAGAGAATCAAAGGAGCCTACGGGAAGAATGCAGCCATCTAATTATAACACAAGTAAATTAAGTAGGACCACTGTCCTGTAAGGTTGGTGCACCAGCCCTCATTCAACCAGACAGATGGCTGCTCTAAACAGAGGTGTCCCATATCAGACCATCTGGTTTTCCCGGCAGTTCCTGGAGTGTAACAAATGCAGGACTACTACTACTATGTGTGCACACCTTGTCAAAGGCATTAAACTTGAATTTTCGAGATGGCACTGAGGTTAAGGCTGGGTTGAGGAGAGCGACACAATCGGACGATAGTCTAAGCAGACTTATGACTGCAATCATCGGCCGGGATCGACTAAACCCGGGAGATACATTTATTTGATGGCCGACACATTCGGTGCAGTGCACGATACATTCATCCGAGGCCGACACCTTAAATCTCTGCATGTATCGGGCTTTGCGTGGAATACGACACATTTTCCTGAACTTGCCGTATGAATTCCAGAACCGTCGGCGATGGTTGGTGGCTCGGGCGACTTGGCTGGGACCGAGGGCAAGACCGGCCGATGTTCGTTGTACACCTCCGCCGAGAATATCGAGGTTTGGGTGGGAAAAGAGGTGGAGGCCTCTGGGGGAATCGTGCGAAACGGGTAGAGAGCAGCCGAATTGTCATTAACTACAGAATATCAACACTTTGAGAGGTAATTTCTACTGCCTGAAAGCCTGCCATTAGGCTATCATACTCTGCCTGTGATAGGGCATTTGAAAAATCCTGAACTGCTCTGAAATAAAGAGAATGCATCAACACATTTCAAGTAGTCAAATCGATGCTTACCGTTAAAAGTGGACGGAGCACATCTTGTTGAATAGCGTGGCACCTTGGGCGTGCATGATTTTGCTGTCTGGTGCGTCTCTGCTGAGCACGAAAAGCATAGGTCAGTGCAGGTGGATAGATAAAAAGAAAAATTGACAACATACTGCTACCGGGGACAACGGGCTTACGCCCCCCTGCCCGCGGCGGGGTCTGGCTCGACGACCGTGTCCTAGGTGCCGTTTTCTGTCGGGATAGCCATTTAATGGGTCGGGACACGTCGGTAACATCATGGGGGTTGAAGATGGTGGTGGTAGAGGAACGGAATGCAAATATCGCATCTGAGCTGAGAGCAGACACATTTGCTGAATGTATCTGCTCTGATCTGAATGTGTCTTCCTCTGAAATAAATAAATCTTCCGGCTTTGGTATATCCTCATCATCGGCCTACCTGCCGAAGTTATCGAGCGGAGCATTTTTGGTGGAGAGATCGACAGATCACTGCTGACGCAAAAACCGCTGACAAAAATGTGATGCACGGCCAAAATCGAAAAATAATGCTCCCTATAAGACCCAGTAACTTACTCTACCGGGAATATTGTGTGGTAGAAACAATCGCCCTTCCCATACTGCCAACTCGTGAGGTAATATTTTTTAATTTTCTTTGAGTGGAGTCTACGATGAACTAACGAGAAAAGATTGGGATCCACTCCCATGCCCTAGTCTCGATTCGAATGAACGACTTCCGTACAAGACACATGAAGCAAATCCAATAATGCAAAGCGGCTGCGGTCCATCCGCAACCGGGCCATATACACCGCTCTGCAACGTGGATGTACTCTCATCTGTTCTATTCCAGCTGTAGATGGGATTGAAAGACTCAGTGCTGACAAGAGAGATATAGAAAAGGATTTATACCTCTCCGTTGGACATTGGACACCCCATCGTTCGTTCGTTCAAATGTATCTTGAATGGAGCGCAGATACAATATTATGCGAGTGCAACCACTCGCCACGGGCCTTGTTCTGTGTCCTTATCGAACGAGGAACTCTGTATCCTACACGTCCACTGAATAGATGTATACAAGACTTTCCTTTGCTCCGCTCCGGCCATATTAGCTATCGGGGTGAAGATCCTGTGTACCACCAGCTCAATCAATTTATAGGTCAGTTGGTCTGATTCAAACCAGAGTATATAGTCTATGGCGCAACAACGGTGCACGCCAGTGCACCACCCAGTTTTGGGAGAAAAATGCCCACCACCGATCCAGTTATGGTAAAAGTGAACCTGACAGAAGACAGTGCAAAAAAAATGACAGTTATGCTGATTTACAAATTGTAACAAATGTCCACAACTCAAAAAAAGACACAACCTCTAAGGAAAACAAATGCCCGGTCGCATGAATGGCCAACAATAGGCAATAGATCTGTTCGGCATAGGTATCTCAATCCGGATGGAGGTGATACGATCATTACTGATTTCGATCTCTAATCTCTTTCTTTCGGCCATGACTAAGAACGAGGCTGGGCACGATCCCGTTTGCATTTTCCTCATAGAGGCCCATAATATCACTGCTCAGACCTAGTTTATAATCAATTCATTCTCTAATGCTGAATCTCCGGCGGTGGAGCGGAGCAACCAACTCTCCATGATCTGGGCAATTCCTATAGCCATACAACCCACCCAATATTCAAGCAAAACAGCACCAGCAAACAATTTCCAAAAAAAAAACGCTGGTTTTGTTATCGGTTAACTTTCACGCTACCTGGTTTTTCACAAGGAAAATAAAACAGGTCCCAATTCAGGAAGTATGTGCAGGGTGAAAATTGGTCAAATTTACACAGGTGGCAATTTTGAGAAGATAAACTGCTGAGATATGTGAAGCTGATTTATACACCATGGGTTGGTTGGACTAAACTACACCATTTCCAGGACTTGTGCTCTAGACCTTCTCAGTACAGTAGTAAATGATATCTCTAGTTCTTGCCCTCCCTCTCCATGCCCTGGGTAACAACCGCCAGCATTGCCCAGTAGCTTCCACTGGCTTGTTGTTGGCGGCCGTGCCGATCGATGTCAATCCCAGTGCTGCATGTATAACTGAGACAGAAAGACCAATATCAGCATGCATCAGATCACGGCCTTAACATATTCGGCAAACATCTTCCTTTGGAAACATTTCCTCTAAATTATACTCCACCAATCCACCCCATCCCAAAGTCCTGTCCACTAAAATTTTTCCTTCCTCTTGTGTCAGACCTTCCTTGCAGAAAAATTGCGCGGAATCCCTGTATGGGCGATATATTGTAAAAAAAACTACTCGATTTTTTGCATCTTTTTTCCTGCAAGCAACTACAACTTTGCAGACATGCTTGCAATTTTACAACCAAGCCTGCAACTTTGGTTATGTGCTTTCAACTTCAATTTTTTGCATGCAACTTCAAGTATTTGTCTGCTTACATCTTAAAGGCCAGTCCACTACCTTCTGCATGCCAATCTGGGCAGCAGAATTCTTCAATTTTGACTGAAGTTTTAGTGAAAAAAAGGTGATTTAGGCACAAGCTGCATGAAACCACTTTTTATACAATATATGTGCCATATCCCTGCAGTGACGAAAAGGAGAATAAACTAGGCCGTCATTCATTAAATGAGTGAGTTTGGCCTCCAGTTCTCCTGCAAGCAATAAATTCTGCACAAACTTGGCCCAAATTTGAATGTAATTTAAGTATTACAAACCGTGGGAAAGGGTTTCATCACCTCCGCCAGTTAACGGCGGGAACCTGGTGTATTCTTTGTTGATCAATGGATTTGCACATGAATGAAGTGGTGTATCTTGGGAAACTGAAAGGGTGTGTAAGAAACGATTTCATGGGGTTACGTTTTTATATTCCAAAACTGAACCAGTGAATTTTTGGGGATGTTTGCCCTGCATTTTTTTTGTGGTGATGCACAATTTTTGAGCTGCGTGTTTTTCATGCATTCCAAGGCAGTGTTCTTACTGAAACTGCAATAATAATGTTATTCCTGGTACCGTTTTAGGTTCCAGGTCTCACTTCCGTAAATACGGAAGTTCGATCGCCTACCAGATCATGGATTACAAATCCACCTCCCTGTTCTTCGGGTTCTCCCGTAACCTGTGGCTGAAAAACCGTTAAATCGAGAGGTTCGATCGTCTACCCGATCATGGATTATAAAGCTCATTCGGTCCACTCGGCTTTCGGTTTCATTGGCGACATTTTTTCCCTCGGCTTCTCCTGGCTGTGGCTGAAAAACCGTTAAACGAGAGGTTCGATCGTCTACCCTATCATGGATTACAAGGCCCCTGAGCTTATCGGCAGCCCCCGCCCGTCGCCTCCGCCTCATTGGCAATTGTCTCAACCAAGAAGTGGCTGAAAAACCGGCTCCGGAAACAGTGGCATTCGGAAACACAAAGGACTTTGAATATACCATAAATTGTCGACCAAATTCCTGAAGGTTAGAACTGACCTACAATACCGGAAAGCAAGAATCATCCTCTCCATCACCTCTGATGGTCCGGCAACACTTTTTCAATACCCTCCCCTCGCACTATCTTTCGGTTGTTTGGTATACTCGTCGAGGATTAGTATTTTCAACAAACCCAAAACATTCTTGTAGCAAACCAGAAGGAGAGAAAAAAAATCGAAATTCAGAGCCATTGTGCAAATTCATACCATTGAGCGTAATTGTAGACAAAAATTGAGGGGGCGGCCACTTAACATTTCCTCACAAAAATGAGTACTTCAATGAAATCACTGGATGCGGCCGGGGGCCGCGGAAAACTGAATAAACAACGATCATCTCTTGAAGGAAAACAAAATTCGAGAGAATGAAAAGACAGAGTGACTGAAGACCTTGCTATAATTCCTGACAAAAATAAAGAAACAATAAACATGAGTGCGGCCTCTAGCCTCAGGACACTGAACAAGTAAGGCAATCTGACGATGTCTAGATCGACTCAATAAAATCTCACGACTGCAGGGTCCAGTAACGCAGGTGTAGATACAGCTTGGTGTCATCGGTACCAGGGGTGCCCGGAGGGCCATATGAATAGTATTACCCCCATATGGTTAATCAAACTTATACTCAGTCTCATCAAAAGTTTCTGCCGATCAAAAAAACAACTATCATAAGTGGAACAAATCTTCACAGAATGAGACAAGAAGTGAGTGTTGACATACAATACATATGAGCTTTCCACATGTGCATTTAGAATCTGGTATGTCCACCCCTCACATCAATCACAGCCTATAGTGGTGCCCAGTGGCCCCATACTATCGGGCCAGTGGCTGTGGTGGCTGTGGGCTAGCTACCAGACACTGGCCCCAGAATACGGGGCTGTTGGGCACCACTATAAACCAATTATGAGTATTTTAGTAATTGTTTATGACACATGTCTGGCTGGATTTCGAGACCTCACTGTTTTCTTAGGAACCACCCATTTTTTTGTAATTAACCCTAGTCTAGCTCTAATCAAAACCCTTCCTTTTTTACATTGTTCTTACATCTCATTACATTTGCTATGCCTGCGCCTTTGTCTCGGCATTCTCTGTTCGTTGTTGTTGCCATTATGTGCTGCTTTGGTTAGCCCGCCACCTCCTCCTGCCGCTGTCCCGATTACACCTTCCCGTCGCTCCTGACATCCACGACACGCTCTTCGATGCTGTTGTCCCACCATCAATATTTTTCACACCGCCACCCCCGTACATCGTCCGCCGCCGATCACACAGATATTGATCACTCTGATTTTTATTGTTAGTGTTTTGACACCCTATATGTCCCCTGCAAAGCTAATGCACAACAGGAGGAGCTTCCCATAAGGGAGCACTATGTTCTGTGCTGACAAAAAATCAGTACAGCATCTCTTTCTGCTGCTGCAAAGACTAAACCATTGGTTTGATTGGTTTGAACCATGGTTTAAGCCACATTGGTTTAAACCATGATTCAAACTGCACTGTAAGAGGCTAGTTCTACAGGTAAAATAGTAAGGGTTTAAACCAGTTTAAACCCAGGGGCATCATAGGACATGATGTGGTTTAAACTCAAACCCTGCTGGTGCTGCCAATTTGCCGAAGCCACAAGCATACAACACAGCACGGTTAACTTTCAGTGTATCACAAATAAGGGCTTGGCGTATAACACCTTATTGTTGCATATAGTGATGTTTTGGCTTGGCTTGGCTTGGAAGCCCCGGCTTTGGCTTGGCTTGGGCGGGCTTTGGCTTACTGGTCCTCAAGCCAAAGCCAAAGCCGTCGGGGAGGGCTTGGCTTGGCTTGGCTTTGGCTCAAGCCGGGGCTTGAACCGTATTTTCTTACCACGGACAGTATGCTACAAAAAGCGGGAAACTGGCATGCCCGCACATTTGTATGTCATTTGAGGCTACTTGAGGTATGCTGGACATTTTCTATTCACTCTGGAGAGCAGGAATAAAAAGCCATCAAGTGCGTAATGAAGCATGACAATAGGCCACAGGACATTAAAGCCACCTTCCACTACCATTAGAGGCCTTGCGGTGAGCCACCGGTAGCCACCCGGTGGCTCCCGAGGCATGCGGTGCCGGTGGCGCCTCAAAATGACGCGCGCTCCACCCAAAATGAGCCACCGGACGCCACCGGGTCAGCCACCGGATGACGTCGCTCTGCAAAATGGGGGTGGAGCCACTTGCGACCGCATGCCTCGGGAGCCACCGGGTGGCTACCGGTGGCTCACCGCAAGGTCTCTATTAATCACAAATTTAGGTGAGAATCAACTCAAGTTCAAAACTAGATCTCAAATTCAACCACAATTACCCTCAACAACTGCTGAAAGGCTATTCTGATAGGGGCCCTCAAAGCCACGGCTTAAGCCCTTCGCTTTGGCTTCGGACACTCTAAGCCAAAGCCAAAGCTGTCCCAAAGCCAAGGATTTGGCTTAGCTTGGCTTGTCAAGCCGCGGCTTTGGCTTCTTGACTTCGTGGCTTGAAGCCAAGCCATGAACATCACTAGTTGCATAGTGAGTGGTTTCCTCACTGGCAGACTGTGACTGCTCAACACAGTGACCACTGATCAGGTATGATTTGCTGTTCAAAGCTTCAGTTTCATGTCTTTAAAACAGAGTTTATGTAGAGAATGAGCTCGATAGCTCAGACGCAGTGTTTGGGGATATATCCAAATCCACTAGCCAGAGGAAGCCTGTTTTGGAAGCCCAAAATGTTACTCTGTTGTAAGACTGATGCCAAAAGACAACACAAAGGGTCATGAGCGTTAACCCAGATCAAAAATACGAAGATCTCTTCAAAAAAAACATCTGAATTATCCACAAGCCCATTTGTCTGATGGCATCAGACAACCGGAATTGTGTTCAACTTGTAAGTTTACATAAACAAGATTTTCGAGCCAATGAAACAAAATTCTGGATCAGATCTATTTGAGTTCGCTCAAGCATCAAGTTTGAGCAGAAATCTATACTCCTGACCATCTCATTCTGGATGAGCAGCGTCGCGACCAAGATCAAGCCCAAGCCCGTTGGCTTGATGCCATCACACAGTCGGGCTTGCGCATCTGTGAAGTCAAAATTTCATTGTCTACATCAGAGTGGCCTCTAAATCATTTATACAGGCCGTTGATATGTATTCATGCTCAAAGATGCCTCAGAATAATTCCCGATGTGCTGCGCAGAGCAAGAAAATCGAGCTGCTGGAGAAATCCACCAAGGAGAAATAGATCTAAATTAGGAAGGGGAACTGAACGTCGCAAGCCCAAATGTGCTGGAACAATTATCACTAGGCTCGTGACCAGCCAGCCTACGAGTGGCAAAAATTGTGGCAAGCACTTTGCTGTACGCAGGCTGGCACAAAAATTCAGAGCCATCTGACACAATTTGAGCCAGGTAGACGGAAATTTCGGCTAGGGAGCTGGATTTTAGGAGCATACCAAAATAATATATTATCGCAGAATTGATTCTATCATTAATTGCGCCTGAATTAGCCTGGAAAATCTAGCTACGTTTTGACTCAATCCGTTCAGAACTGACAGAAATACAAGCAAATCTTTCGAGGGGATCAAAAACAGCCGAAAATGAAAATTTTCCATCCGCGCCTTCGGTACTGTTACTAGCTGCAACAACATATACTAATATGTCACGAAAAAACAAGTCCCAGCAGACCGGAAATTCGAGTTGTGAGAAACTCATGATAATTGTGCGCTTGCATCATTCATGCGGATTCGTGCGGCTGAAACCTCGAGAGCTGGCGTCCCAGGCGCCAATATAGGATAGTTGAGGAGGGCTAGCGTAGGCAAAGGCCGGCCCTTTTCTCATTGGGGTGGATGCGGACACATTCCACACTTGACGGTCATGACTTTCTATCAAGAAGGCAGCGAACTTTGGAATCAAAATTCGCAGATAAAGTGATAAATTACTTGTATCTGTAAGATTCTCTAGTGAATTCGTTTGAATGTGTTTTCTTCATTTCCGAATGCCGGTGTTGAATCATTTGCGATGACGGGTAGTTCCTTTTTAGCAAATCTAACACATTATGGTTGCGATTGTGTTGCTGTCAGTATCTAAGTTTTAGAGTTTACTACGTAAATCGAATATTGGCCTTGAACCTAGAACCATGGGGCATCATGAATTCCGTGGGGCATCAATGTCGATAGGGTGACTTGGCACAGGAGTTGCCCAATCGAGGATCGGATCATATCACTGATCAGACGTCGAGGCTTCTCTTTCGCTCCCCTTCCAATGTCAGCCCCGCCTGTAGCAAGTCAAAAGCCGCTGCTTTTGCCCATCTGTTCCAGAGCCGTACGCCTACTCACCGCCGGCGTTCAATGATCCTAGATAAAAACTCTTCTCCACCCGCCGGACCCAGCCCAGATCATGGTCGTACCCCCTCCAACGAATCGACTACGGTCGCCGCGGGAGACGACGTGGATCTACGTGCGTAGACTTTCTGTTTTGTTATCGTGTTTCCGCCAGAGAACTAACCATTGTGTTAGGCATCCAGGCTGTCGAAACGAGACTTGCGGCCAAAATACACGCGTTGGCTGCCCAGATGGATGCGGGGTTTGCTCGGATGGATGTCGCGGCGGCTCCCAGATCCGCATTATTGACTCTTCTTCTTGGGTGGCTGACGAACAAGATTTGGGCCTTCATTTTGTCCCTGGTCTCATGGTGAGTCTCGCGTTTTCTCATTCTCCTCTGCAAATCACTTTCTTCATCATGTTCCTGATACCGTCATTATACACTGCGGGCCTTGGTATCCTAAAGATTACACTTTTTGTCGTCATATAATAATACTGTTTCTAAATCTGTGGTCTCCGTTCAGCCGGACTCGATGTCATTTCGCTCGACACTCTATCTCATCTTTTTTCATCACCGTCTTGCCTTGCTCTCGTAATCGGTGCCCTGCCCGTATTCCCGGCCTTCCTCCGGAATTACGCGCGGATCTCGCCGTACTTCATCTCCTGCACGAATCCCGGCAGGATGGTTTTTCGCCGACCCCGACTCCATTTTCATCGTAAGGGCTCGGCCAGAAAACGTTCGTTCTGCTTTTCCAACAGCAACCTGCAGACTCAAGAAAACCGTGTTTCCGACACTCACTGGCGCCGCAGGCTCTAAATCGCCTCATTCGTCGTACTGGGGAGAACATTCCAGCTCTGCTTCGCTATGTTCTCCTTCTTCATTGTTCTCGTGGGTCTGTGACTCGCATCGTATGTTCGTTCTCCCGGTCTCAGCCATTTTCTCCCCACGAGTGTTCCTTAATCGCCGACGTTGCCGCGTCCTTTCCTTCGCTGTCCTGCTATCACTATGTCCACCTTCTCCCATCTCGCCCGGATGGATGAACTTGCCTATGCTTATCGAAAAGAAATTCAATTCGTAATTTAAAGATAATGATTTAAGAAAAAACGCGCGAAAGAATGAGCAGACCTCTTAGTCCCAAGGGGCACTCACCCTTAAAATTTCCGACACAGGGTTGGAAAACTGAATTAACGCCCTCGGACCCCTTTCTCCCTTTTAGCCGAGCACAACCACATCCAAATTGGGCAATTTTCTCAGGAATTCTAAATGACACACGAGCTCTACATCTTCAAGCACTTGTTTTCATGCACACAAGTGATATGAAGTCTAATAATATTCATCTATAACATGAGAACTATGGGACTATCCCAAGCCTGCTATCTGTTAATAGCTGTAAGAACTGAATTGAAAGAAGTGCTTGAGAAAAAGTTGGTCTTGCTCAGCTTGTTTTCAGGTTTCAGATGGCGCAGCAAGAGGCCATGGGAATAAAATATTATTTTTCCAACTTTTTTTTTTCTAACCATCTAAACATGTTTTTGAAGCATTTTGGAAACTTGGTCCGAAAAGTGAAATAAGACGCCTGAGATCCTCCCTCCCTCCTGAGGCTGTGCCTCGGCATCTTCCGGTGGGTGCCTCTTGCTTAGTCCACATCCACACCATCCAAATCATACTTGAGGACGTAGTTCGCGATATAGTTGGCCGCAGCAGTGAGATTAACCAGATGATTCGACCCATAACCGAACGCCGAGACGGCGAGACTGGTGCCCGCTGCTGCTTACCACTGCTTACTCCGCTTTGCGCGCAGCGTCTAGGTCAGCCCCAACAGCAGCGTTATCCATTGAATATGGTGAAACCCTGTGAGGACATTATCAGCGAGTTTGTGGAGATATATGGGTTGTTATGAAATATCGAAAAGTTGGAGATCGCTGAGACAGAGGTCAACCAGACAAAGGCATCGGAGTAAACAACAAATCGAGGCAAAGTCACTCGGCCGATGCAGGCCGACGGGGGATCAGCTGGTCGGCCCATTTAGGTCGACGACCCCTCGACGCAGTGAATCTCGAACCATCGACATGTCCCTCTCCTTGACTGCGAAATTGGGCGCTGTAACTTTTCATTCCTCGAGCAATGAGCTTGAAGACCCAGTTGAGATTGCATCTTTGTCAAATACGGACATTGTACTTGGCCTACGGCTATTCCACGCGCCAGCTCAACACTCATTATCAGAAATTTATGTTCTGCAACAGAGCCGTTTCCGCCGCGCTGCGGGAACGGAATCAATTTCCAAAAAATTCACCTCAAAAAATTCCCAAAAAACCGTTCCCGCTGCGCTGCGGGAACAATCCCGCGCTCGCCGCTGCCTACACCACTGCCGCCGTCAAAACCCTATCTATCTCATCCTAGAAAGTGGCGCCACTTGCCCAAATATGTGTTTTTTGGCCTGTATACTTTTAAGAAAAATTGCCCCAGCCGTTTCGTACCACAAAATGATGGCTGTGGCACGAGTGGCTGCAGCCATCATTTCGTGGTACGAACTGGCTGGGCAACATACTAGGAATGGAATAGAATTCAGCCTGATAGGTGGCGGGACGCACACAACATGGTGGGCGAATAATTGCGGCCCCTTTCCAATCCCGCACTGGTTGAACATTTCAAGTTTTTTGGTGAAAAAATTGGTGAAAAATGTTTTATATTCTATAGCAATTTTTCAGTGAAAAAACAAGTGAAAAACTTGAAACTTCTTCCTGACTTTTTTGAATTTCAAAACTTTTTCAGGATTTTTTCAGAAAATTTTCACAAGGTTCAAAAAAGTCGCACAAAAGTTTCAAGTTTTTCACCTAGTTTTCTGGTGAAAAATTATTATAAAATTTGAAACATTTTTCACCAAAATTTTCAGTGAAAAACTTGGAATGTTCAAACAGTGCCGACATCAAAAATCAGATTCGCCGAAGAGTTCATCAAAGCTCATTATCTTACAAGTTTGGAAGTACTATGAGATTGTCACATGAACAGCCCCACCCAGCCCTCTACACTGCGCGCGCGTATCAGAATTGATTACAAGATACCTACCAGAATGGTATGTACGCACAGAGTACTGCCATGAGATTTCTGAACGCGCTGAGTGAGACGAGAGCGGGAAAGACTCTGGCGCCCGCATGGCGACCAAAGACGTTTGTGAAGAAGAGGCCTGCGACTAGAGTGCCCGACGTCTTAATGGTTGCCGGTGGGACAGCAGCAAAATAAGCAACGTTAGTGAGCTGCCAGTGACGAAAGCACATTAGCCATACATCCACAGCGTCTGACTACCAACGACATACCACATAGAGGACCAAAACGAGTCCCAGCGCGGCAGACGAGGCTGACCGTACTGTGGCGACCGGGTTTTCGATTTCGTTGATGAGGTTGATAGAGTTGGTGTACCCCGAAAACGCAGAGTTGATCTTGACGAGAGCATTGACAATGGCATTGCCAGAGGAAGTTGAGCCTTTGAAGGAGTCGTGGAAGTTGGCGTGAGGATCTTTGACTCTGGTTTGGCCGCCAAGGACGACGAAGCCAGTAATTGAGATGAATACGAGTGTGACGGTCTTCAAGAAGCCGACGAGGTTGACGAACTGGGATGGGAGGACGTCAGCGTGGAGGTAGGATGAGGGGCGACGCACTTGCAAAGACCATTTCGTTGAGAGGATCAATTCGGAGGCAACGGTGTACTCGTCATCACACAAAGTAACCGGAAATTGATTTATTGCATCAGATCACGTGTACCAAAATCAACATTGTGCTATCAAGAGATACCTAAGGATATTGGGAGTGCACAGCATAATTTAGTTTGCATGAATAGGTCTATTGGTGCAGTCAAGAGACATAAAAAGATCAGTTTTGCCGAGTGCAATTACGACATTTGATCATTTTCCGGAAAGAGAAGTTCAGCATGGGCTCGGAACCCTGAATCAACTTCCAATGAATGTTGAGGTAGATAAATGAACATATTTTGCAACTTATCCAGCACTAAGATGGTGACTTTCACACTGCAATGATAGCAATAATCATTGAATAGTCAGAAACTGCATTTCCTGATCAGCAAGGATTTCGCTGGAGAGGAAGGTGGGTTACTACGTCAAAAATACGCCAGAGATATTCTATGTGATGTCCTTCAACGCTCCCATGACGAAATAGAGTGCTAAAAGCCGAATCTGCATATCAGCAGAATATTTTACCAGCGCAGCTGAAAGAGTTGACACAAAAATTGGATCCCAACACAAGAGGGCCTCAATTTTTGCCCATCCACAGGCTTCTCCGAAGTTTTTTTGCAGAAGGGAATGTTCAAACCACCCCGGATTCCTGATTTAGTCACTACCAGCTATCTCCAACCACGCAGAGAGCGCTGGTCATAAGATCTTTGCCCATTTGAACCAAAATCACGTACAAAGAACTTTATTTATTTTGTGACCGCATACACAAGATTCTTTGGACCATTTTGGAACTGAGGGCTTTCCATTTATCCTAAGGAACATGTTTATGTAGTTTGAAGCACAATATACCACGGATTCCAGCCATCAAACTTGGATTTCCGGTTACTTTGTGTGATGACGAGTAGCCTGCAATGGCAACGCCCCTCGTCAACCATTCTGCAGGCCTGCAAAAAATGAGTTCTATACAGATGAGGGTGGTCAGACTCACATGTCACTTACAGCAATCGCCGCAAACCGTAATCGCCGCAAACGCTGCGGAGTTGATCTTAGGTAGACGAGATAATGAGAATTACTTACCTGCCGGGAGGAAGTATTTGGGTCTTCGGTAGGCTTGTTTGAGATACACCACCTGTATGCAGCATCAGATTGGCTTCAGTGAAAAGGATGGAGAGCGCACCTCTGCGCCTGCTCGTTTAAGGAACATGGAGGCAAGCTCAAGATAGAGAGCAAGGCCAGCATAGGAGATGACGATTCCAATCTGTATTCTTCTCAGACTAGTGCCCAGGAGCGGGGGAACAACTCACCAGCCAGAAGACCAGAACTAGACCTGGCCTTCTGAGCCCCTTCAGCAAACTTCCGGGAGTCGAGAAGACCTGTTAACTGTTAATGTAGCCGACGGAGACGGCCGTTAGCTGGTGTGACCCACTCCAGTGCCAGTCATGTTGTTGCTGAAAGTATCAATGAGACAAGTCACACTCACAGTCCATAAGGCGAAGAGCGTACTTACATGTTCAAAAAGATGATATTGGGCCAGCCGACATGTCTCCCCAGGGCTGAAACGGTTTCTGTGGGTGCGCCTCCAGGATTGGAGACGACTCTGGTCAAATCGAACTCGCTGGCGACTTCGATTCCATCATCCTTCTCTGACCTATGTTTTTCGGAAGACGAACGGGTTGGGGTGAGCTCAGGGTGAGGGTCAGGGAAAGACGTTCTGGTGCCGCCGGTTCCTCATTATATCCGCCTCTTATAGAAGCCTAGGCGATCAGACGTACACTGTGATGGAAGTGGTGTCGATGCCACCTCAGCTTCCTCGGCACGGTGACGATACGTGAATGCAGAGAGATAACTGTTAGAAGTCGTACACAGAAGTCGAGAGGCGTCGAGTGGCACGCGATGAAAGACAAAGACAAGATTGATTGATGATGTGACATAACGGGTAACAATCTAATATAAGCGGGTCTCGGCTTGAACTCCAACACACCCCCAGAGATGAGACACCCCCATAAGCTGAAAAGTACACCCCCACAAACCAAGGAGTCCTTCAAATCAAATATTGGTATAGCTCGCAAATTGGAGCTTGTGCCTCCCCCTTGGCCGAGCTCTCTTCCACTTCTCCAGACTCTCTGAAATGCTAAAGATCGACATGGCTGAAGCCAGGAGAGCATGATAGAAACCGATGATGGTGGAACCTGAATGATGGACAGTGTGCAAAATGCATCCATGAGCCAGGTGGTCGGTGATGATGGGCTCTGCTGAAGGGTTGGAAATGGCAGAACCCTCATGTGAGCTTGAATTGACAAGGCCAGTAGCGGATGCAGCCGGAGCTTTAGAACGCTCACCCCCATGATTCAGGAAGGTAGCTGATCCAGAGCATGCTGTATCAGGGACAACCGAATCACCCTGCTGAAGATGTGCTCCATGGGTCACAGAAACTGTGGATTGAGTTGATTTGGGAACAGGGACAGGAATGACCATAGGACAATGTTCAGTGGTGACAACAGCACAAAGGGATGGATTGGCACGTTGGCGAGTGGTGCATGTAAGCTCAGTCCATTCAGTTGTGGGAAGAGGCCTGTTGGCTGGATCCAGTATGGGTTTGGGATAGAATTCGGCGAGCTGTGCCCAAAGTAGGCGACCACTTTTCAGAACACCGACATTATCGACCTTGGCCTGCACCAATGGGCTCAACATAGAGTATAGAATGCCATAGGCTTTCCGGTTCATGTTAATCCAATTGCGCATCTGGACAATTCCAGGAGGCAGGGGAACGACAGGGTCAACAACATCAAAAAGGCCGTTGGCAAGCAATAAAGCTTCAGCCTTGCCCTTCCAAGTCCAGTAGTTCGAGTCCGTGAGCTTCAATATATCAAATGGCTTTGCCATGATGGAGAAGGGCTGAATACGAGGTGTAGGGCAAAGACAAAGACACCGTGACGGGGGACCGGGTGCTGATCGTAACAGCAAACACATAAAGTGACTGGGGTAGATTTCTCTAGGCAGAGGTGCACAAGGGCAAGCCCATAACCTGTTAGAAGTCGTACACAGAAGTCGAGAGGCGTTGAGTGGCACGCGATGAAAGACAAAGACAAGATTGATTGATGATGTGACATAACAGGTAACAATCTAATATAAGCGGGTCTCGGCTCGAACTCCAACAATAACAACCTGGGAGCAAGATATAGACAGGCAGATCCCGCAGCAGACGGCCTGGAAAGTTCTTTTTCCAACGCAGGCAGCGTTGGGGAGATGCCAAAGCTTGAAGGGAGAAGACAGCTGCAGTGACCAAGACTTCATTCAATTGTGAATTGCATGTATACAGTATCAAAGAAGATGCTCAAGAAGTGGAGATTCTGACAACAGGCCGAATGCTGTAGCTGCAAAACGGACGGTCAGTTCTTAGCATTGGGCATGCATTGCAGGGAAGTGAGAGGGTCTTGAAGGGCTTTCTAAATTAGTTCTAATAATTGCTAGAAGGAGTCGCTTACCATGGAATTCGAAGAACCCGTCACCTGCCGATGGCCGTCAGGTTGCAATATCGTCCCATAACCGTCTCGTTGAAAATTTTCGAGAGCCCCCGACGGAATGGGTCGGCTACCATCGCACAGAACCTGTAGAACCGTCGGGACGGGCATGGCGCACAGCCCTACGCCAGATGGAACATGGTGAAATAGACTCCAACGGATCAGAGTGACAGTGCGCAATGGAAAAGAGAAGAGGATATGGGTGTCCGGGCGCACGTGGACTCGAGAGTGCGACATCCATTAATATTGTTGACCCATTGAGCGCAGATGCCAAGTCATCAGCGCCAGGTCGAGAGACAGAAATGAAAGGCTTGGAAAACAGGGGAACACGAAACGATGAAGACCGGGCAAAGGTAGACGGCAAGCTACGACTCAGGCGCCGACGGAAAGTCCATCAGCAACTTGACAACTTTCCTTTTTGCAGCTTTTTCGTCTTTTTAAAGAACGAAAAGTGAAAAAAGGGTCCAAAGAATGAAAAGGATTTTTTACTTTTCTAAGATAGGTCGACTTTCTTTAAAAAGGTCTAATATGCCGTTCCAAATGCACTTTTAATATTCCCCACATATTTTAGTGTTTTCCCCTCATTTCATCGGGAAATTGGTGACTTTCCCCCCAACTTTTCACACTTTTGAAGCTCAATATAATGTGGGGATTCCTCTTTGTTTTCCCCTACTTTTATTACCCAACTTTACATTTCAACAACTTTTTTTGGTTCAAAAGTTTTCCCCACAACTTTTTTGCTTCAAAAATTTCCCCTCAACATTCAAACACAATTTTTTTTTTCTTTTTTTTTCTTGCTCAAATGGGAGCCTGAGCTTGTAAAAATTATGGATTACTATACCCTGCACGCCCTACCACGCTGGCTCCGACACAGGATGCAGAATACGTTGCACCCGAAGCGCTAAACGCCGCTAAGTGCGAAATGTCAATCAGCTGTCAATGTCAACTGATCTGACAAGCGAAGAAGACGCCGATCACCTTGGCATCGAGTCGCAACTAGTCGCAACTACTGATAAGTCTATAGCAACATCCTCCGGGATGCATCAGAAACATTGTTCCATTTTGTCCGTGTGACTGCTTTACCCTCCTCATTCCTAATTCATCCTCCGGTGCCGCGGGCTGACAGAGTGCTTGTCAATACACCCCTCTTTCCAATTAGTTAGCGCTGCACGCCGTGCCCGTCGCGCCGGTTCTACGGGGTCCGGCAACGGGCATGCCGTCCCGTTCCGTGGGCTCTTTCGCTGCATTTTTGACGGCCGTTCCCGTCGAAAACAGCCGTCGACAGGTCGACGGGTCCTGAAAACATCCCATAAACAGTTAAATATGCGGTGTATGCCTTTTGTGAGGCTTTTTCTGTGCAAAGGTAAGCCCAATACACAATTTAGCGCACATGTTATGAACTTACTTGTGAGTTTAAGCAGGCGAAATGACGGCCGTCGTGTGACGGACCGTTCCCGTCACGGGCACGGCGAACAGCCCTACTGGCAATTAGGTGCTGAGTATTTGCGTGCCAAACCATCCGACATCGCAATTTGAGGACATTCCAGACCATGGTGAACTGGAGGTCTATGACATTAAAAGTGTGTAGAGTAGTAGCGACTGGGAGGACTGAGCACTAATCTAAATACAGAGCAATTCAGAGGTCGGAGGACAGCAAGATACGACTATTGCTGACGACGGCTCGTGTTGGCTCATTCCTTTGCAAATCCTTCAAGGCCGCAATTGCCTCTTCAATATAATCCTCCTCCCTTGTCAGCATTTGCTTCCCCCAGATCCAAGTTACCGTCAAATCCTGGCAGGCATCGCAGAGTCCAGCGATGTGCACATTGCGCAGCTGGTCTAGGAGGGACATGCAGCTTGTCCACTGGTCGGGGTGATGAAGAAGAGTGCGCACATTGAACACCCACTCCTGATACCATGAGCGAGCACAGTAGTCGGGAGTGGGACATTCCATGCTGTTCAGGACCGGCGGCACGTTGAAAGAGAT
Organism: Mycena venus; assembly: GCA_014462655.1. NCBI lineage: Eukaryota > Fungi > Basidiomycota > Agaricomycetes > Agaricales > Mycenaceae > Glaucomycena > Glaucomycena venus. The sequence continues at coordinate 730,405 of JACAZI010000028.1, forward strand.
ACTGGCCCGTAAATCTGCGATCTTGGCCTTCGTCTGAGTGAGCCAGTAGTATCCGAAATGTCCGATTTGCAAGACGTCGGAGGAGCTGAGTTCGACAAGGGACATTTCCATCTGGCGACGGAATGTAGGCTCGATCCACTCATTGACGCCAAAGCAACGAGCAAGCTCGAATCGAAGAGCAGGATGGATACAGTCCCCACGGCGTGTGATCTCAGCCTTGGCGTGGTCCATGCCGTCCTGAATGTCAAAGAACGCGGAGAGCTTCATGACTGAAATCAGAAACTCTGTTGTTTTTGGATGGGCACTTGCAGCTCCGTTAGAGTGTTGCAGTGGATTACACTGATGTACAGCGAACACACCTTGGACCCATGTAAAGGTATGTCAACAGATTGTCAAAATCCGTCTGCGTGACACACAACGATAATTCAATCGGGTTTTCATCGCTCTTTCCTTCAGTCAAAATGTTGCTGGTGCAGTTGGGGGTACGTGGGAGAGAAAAGAGCGACTTGAAGAATCCCGCACGCTCCGAAAGCAGGCCCGGGTGAAGATTGTAAAGGAATGCCACTGAGCGGTCCACCGAGTTGAGCTGAAAATTGAAATAGGATAAGTACAATGATATAACGTCAGTGGCTTCTGGAAGATTGACCTTGAAAATGGCCCCTCCATCGGAGAAATAGAACCTGGGGTGCCGCGTAGGCACCAAGTCTTCGCTCATTCGAAACAAAGAAAGGAAAGGAAGCGTTTTGTGTTACGTTTGTGTTACGTCCAGCGGATCGAAGTTGCCGATCGATCACGTTCAATCTGAACCAAATAACACCTCGTTGTCTGTGCGTGTTCCCCCGGTGTCATCTCCTCCTCTTGCAAATGGCTCATACAGCAGAGTTTCCTCCCTTGCCCCGCACAGAAGAGTTTAACTGGCCTCTCGATGTTTTAAAGGCCTACGATATCATATCAGTTGGTTACGAGCGTGCTGCCGCATTGCTGCGACAGGAGGAAGCCGATCCTTTACGTCTTCGCATTCACGCGGAGGATATCATCGGCAAGCTTGTACCAATTCTCGAAGCTCTGGAGCCCGAAGTCAGAGATCAGGACTGGCTTGAAGCATGTGCTCATACGTTGGGGGCAATAACCGTCGCCCTTCAACGGGCTGCAGCGGTGGCAGATGGAGTGTACGGTGCACATAATTTATCTGAAAAGATTTCTCACAAATCACATAGGGAGACAACAAAGCTGAAACACGTCGTGCCAATCTATTTAGAACGGACCGGGCGGAAGGGCAGACCGCGTAAAGTCGTGGACCCTGTTTGGCTTGCCGATGCTGTCTCCTCGCATCGTAAACTTACCCTTCAGGCTATCGCGGATGGCCTCGGCATCCATCGGAACACACTTCGGAATTATCTGAAACTCTATGGTGTATATCATCGCTACTTGCAGATCAGCGAAGCAGACCTCGACATCTTGACCAAGAAATTCAAAGAAGGTAAACCCGACTCCGGCCTTCGATATCTTATCTCGTTCCTCCGTACCCACGGTGTCAAGGCTCAGAAAGAACGCGTTCGCCACTCACTGCGTCGTGTGGATCGACTTGGGCAGGTTTTACGAAGACACATGATCACACGACGCCAGTACTCCTCACCCCGTCCGAATTCAGTATGGCATATGGACGGGCACCATAAACTCATCAAGTGGGGGATAGTTATTCATGGCTTTGTCGACGGCTTCGATCGTATGGTCTGACAACATTCCAATTCCTATTTCACTGCTTATTGGTTATTTCAGGTCGTAGGTTTGCGCGCAAGCACAAATAACAGTGCCAACACTGTTCTTGACTTATTTCTGGATGCAATTCGGGTTTACGGCGCGCCATCACGTTGTCGGGGAGACCGAGGAGGAGAAAATATTGAAGTATCTGTCTGGATGATCAAATATCGGGGGCCGAACCGTGGGTCGTTTCTTTGGGGAACGTATGTGACAAATAATCAATTACCAAGTGCACTGCTAAGCCACTCCTCTCAAGCTCCACACGAAATACCCGAATATCCCGCCTTTGGGTCGAGGTCGGCTCCCACTTTGCTCGCAGATGGCGGGGGTTCTTTTTAAGACTCGAAAGACTTCACAGACTTGATCACGATAACCCGCACCATTTATGGTTACTGCATTATTTGTTTCTGGATCAGATTAACGAGGATTGCAAGGAATTCCAAACACAGTGGAATCATCATCCGATTTCTGGACGTGCCGGCAATGACCAGACCCCTGCTGTACGTATTTCTCATTCTCTGTCTTTATTGTACCTCCAAATAATCCTCCGCCAGGATATGCGCCTCATTGGGGAGTTGAAATGTGGGAAATATGCGGATACATTCGATGATGTGCATCCCGCAGTATTAGAAACTTACGGCAACTCCAGTAAGTGCTTTTCGTTGTATACAGGGCTGGTTTTCATGCAGACATAGATGACCTCGACGAGGCAATTGCAAACGATCAAGATCACAATGTTAGACACAAAGCAGTTGGCGTGGCTGAAACTAAATTTCCGTTTCGGAGCGACCAGGCACGGGACATCTTCGTGGCAGCACTGGCAAATGTTCAGGCGGCTGGAATAATCCCTGAGAATTTTGGGGTTGCTGAGGCGGGAGTGGGAGGTGCCATTCTATGGCGAGAGTGAGAGTGTGAAGGTGGGACGAAAGCAAGTCGAGCCCGCCCTTCCATTCCCGATCTGGTGGCCGCGGGCAGTGGCCTGGGCGCAAGGATTGGACCTCATGGTTAGGATCCAGGAGGCAGAGCATAATTAAAAAATTTATTATGTTTTGTCCAATGCTGATTTACTACCCAATATCCTGGCGTCAAAAAGAAAAACCGCCGTACCGGCGCTCCAGTTAACAGAATACCAGAGCGTGTTATCTAACCCTTGAAAAGGCCGAGCAGGAGCTGCAGCAGACAGCGCGTGCATTTGGGCACAGCTCCAAATTCCTCGAGGGCAAGGCTGGGTCGTCAATTGCTCCTGCTCGTACTGAAGGTCTTTATACGGGCTGATGCAAGCGTTACCGATCTCTCTGTCGCCGCCGAGCGCAAGAAAAGAGACCATTTCGTACTTTCTCGTACTGTGGTAGCGAGCTCGAGAAGCTCCTGAATTTGAGCAATGAGGATGTGCGTACCCTCGCCTATGATATTTCCAAATCGTAGCTTACCGGTCTCTGAATCAATTCGTTGAAGTATGTTTTTTTTTCGACGTTTCGTCTGGCGTGCAGAAAATCAATTATCTCGGCCTGCTTACGCTCGTGCTCGTCGCCCGTTCTGTCACCTGAAGCACCGCCCAATCGGCGTCATCAAAAAAATCCGGAAAGTAGAAGAAGGTGTCCCCGAATGAGAAGCTAGCAACCGTGAAGACCCAACTCCGGGACATGTTGTCGTTCCCGAGATAATTGGCAGTGTCATTGATATCTACAGCGGCAAGGTCCGTATCTTCAACGCTTAGCCATCGCCTTTTGTTCATTGAGATAAAACCCGAGATGACTGGACATTACATTGGAGAGTTCTTGTGCTCTGACTGACCCGTCAAGCACAGTCGTCCTGGTGTAGGTTATTGTGTTCACTCGGTATAAATTTATGCTGAACTTTGCCGTAGATGGGAGCAACATATTGTGAGTATTCATGCATCGCTACAATGCAATGTTTTGTTAATCAAACGGTCGACCTTTTTAAGTCTTAGTTCTCTCTGTCACACTATCGGTCTCATTTTTCGCTTCACAATATCCTCCTCACATAAAGGCCTTCTCACCATGTTCCTTCTATATATAAAATGTCAACTAGCGTATGTATTATGCTTATGAATTTGGCTAATGTGATCGCGCGGCATTCTAAGTGAATAATAAAAAAAACACACTAGACAGACTGGTCTAATTATGGTGAATGATATGCCGCTGCCTCCTCGTTTACGCTTCTTGTGTATAGCTTGTGCGACCTGGTGCCCATAATCTCACCTCTTCACCCACATCTCGTCTCAATACATGCCCCATACTCACCGAAAAGCCGTCAAACCCCCACCGGAGTTTGTTTCCTAAAATGAATAATGTTTCATCGAGAACGTCATAGGGAACGGGCGCCAGTGCTAAAAGAAAAGAACCGGAGGAAACACAGCAAATTGGGAGAACACAAGGCCTTGCAATTGAATGGTTTGAAGTCGAGAGATTCGGATGATTTTTTGGAGCGCTAGACAGCCGTATGAATTAAAATTTTGTGATGTGTTTAAGCATCTCAAATGGCCGCAGTTTTTGTGGTACAAAGAGTTTGCGGGGTACAGGACGTTGTCCCACAGATAGCGAACCGGGGATAGCTTGCCGTTAGTGTTTTGAGATGTTGTGACCAGGGGACTTGACGATCACTTTCCTTTGTTTCTGGCCAGCCCACCATCTCAAATGCCCTGTACAGGGAAGAACGGGAAAGGCTGCTCCGCTTCGTGCTCCAAGTTCCACCCAAAGAGGTCTGACGACAACAAATGCAAGGAATGCGGGGATCGCAAGAAAGCCCACAAGCCTGGCTCCACTGTCAACGACATCCTGGCAAAGTACAACTTAGAGGGCATCGCCTCGAAGGCCACCAATTCGGAAGCTCGAAAGGAGACAAATTCAGGGTTTCGACCCAACTTAAGCCAGTGATTCCTGCCAATGTTGTGGTCGTCGATTATGATGAGTGGCACAGAAGGAGAAACCCGAGAAAGGCAAGGAGGGAAAGAGCGCCGAGACCGATAGAATGGTTAAGGTGGGGAGTGTGAGCATAATCACGGTGGGATTGGATGTACGTGACGATTGAATCCGTTGTGGGCCTGGACTAAATAGTTTTCAGAGTCGTGGCGCACTTCGAAAATCGTTGTGTCCTACCCCAAGCGTATTCGAGTCTCTTCTTTCTTCAGGCTTTGCCGTTTTGAAGACATGCGAAGGGGATGCCCTCATGTTCAAGAAAGACTGGGACCAGGCCCGCATTGATAAGTGGCTCCGCACGTTGTTCCCATACGTTTTCGAGTTCCTGGATGCTCGCTATCCCGACGACGCTGCACCAGGTTACCACTGGGTTTTGACGAACAAGGACGGCAGAGCGCTCTTTGTCATGCGCCGTCCAATCGACGGTGATCTGCTGGACCAGGTGAAAGGGTCGTCCTCCAGAAAGCTGACAGAGCATGCCATTCGCATCGGTGGGTCTTTCTCTTTGAGTACAAGGGCCTTCTGAGAGATCGTACATAGCGACGAAGCACAAGATCCCTGCCTCGGTGTATGCGACGGGCTTCGAAGACGCCATCGAGAGCATGATGTGCGGTACCACGTTCGCTTCTGAGTCCGAGTCTGAAGACGAGCCGCCGCAACGAAGGTCCCGGAAGAAAAAAACCAAGCCTGTTGTCGCGGAGGACTCCGAAGAGGACTGGACCGAACATTCTGAGTCAGAAGATCGGGAGGGCGATGACTCGCAGTCACAAGATCAGCTTGGCGACGCTGCCGGCTCGGAAGAAGATTTCCCCGAGAACCCCTTCGAGGAAGTGAAAGTGAAGCTTGAGGTCGACGACGGCAAGTTATGTCGCCTGCAATGATTCGCGCGCTGATGTCCTCCTTCCTCCCGCGGTATCTTAGACTCAAAGAGCATCATCTACATCGACGACTCCGATGACGGCACAGAGTCCGATATCCAAAATATTCCCAGGCCCTCGAAGGGGGAAGACCCGAATAGTAGACCGTCGTCGTCCAAACGTTCGCTGTCTCCTGATGCAGACGAAGCTGGGGCCAAGCGCAAGCGGACACGCCGGGAGTCTCGCAGCCCAGGTTAGGGATCAGATTTACCTGTTCGGTTCCCGCGTCAATTTGATATTCTCACAGTCGCGACCTTCAGCGATGAGGAAACCGAGTCGTTTGACATAAGTCCAAGCCCTCCCCCTGAATCTCCAGCCTGCGTCATCGTTCCAGTACTCGATCCGAGCTTGCATCTGAGCAGCGGTGTTGGTGCGTCTACGGTCACCATGGCACCCATCCCCGCTCCAGTCGTCTCGGTTACCACCACTAGCGCCTCCACCCCCAACTACGGGTCCTCGACTATCGGAAGCCGGTCGCGGGGCTCAGGATCCTCGAGGTATATCCCCTTTTCAGCCAACGTCAGAAGATACACGCCTCCCCCGCCGAAGAAGGGACTGCACGTCCCTAAGGCAAAGTATAACCCCTGGGAATACTGACTTCTCGCAACTCGGACCATCTTGGTATAATTCTAGAATACCTTTCCTCATTGCCGTGCTACAGCCCAGCTGAAACCTTCCCTTGATACGCACTCATTTAATAGTCAGCCATACCCTCATCCGTGCTACAGCCCTAGCTGAACAACCTTCCCTTGATACACACTCGTTTAATAGTCAGCAATCCCCTCATTCTTTCCCTACTTAAAGCCAATTTAATGTTTGTTCTGGATTTTGTATTGCGTCGAGACTCAAAACTGAGTCAAGTATCCGATTCGTAAAGGGCCGGGACCGGCCGGGGGAATGGAGGTAGGTAAGTTGCCCGGTATACGAAGCGTGCAAATTCACTCCCAGACAAGAGCCTTGTGACGCAGAGTGCCCGGAGGATGTTGCTATAGACTTATCAGTAGTTGCGACTAGCTGCGACTCGATGCCAAGGTGATCGGCGTCTTCTTCGCTTGTCAGATCAGTTGACATTGACAGCTGATTGACATTTTGCACTTAGCGGCGTTTAGCGCTTCGGGTGCAACGTATTCTGCATCCTGTGTCGGAGCCAGCGTGGTAGGGCATGCAGGGTATAGTAATCCATAATTTTTACAAGCTCAGGCTCCCATTTGAGCAAAAAAGAAAAAGAAAAAAAAAAATTGTGTCCGAATGTTGAGGGGAAATTTTTGAAGCAAAAAAGTTGTGGGGAAAACTTTTGAACCAAAAAAAGTTGTTGAAATGTAAAGTTGGGTAATAAAAGTAGGGGAAAACAAAGAGGAATCCCCACATTATATTGAGCTTCAAAAGTGTGAAAAGTTGGGGGGAAAGTCACCAATTTCCCGATGAAATGAGGGGAAAACACTAAAATATGTGGGGAATATTAAAAGTGCATTTGGAACGGCATAATCTAAAAGGTGAAAAGGATGCGTGAAGTATACTAAAAAGTTTGGATAGAAGCTCAGAAAAAAGACCACTTCAGACCAACTTTCGATGCATTTCCCAGGGAAATAAGGATATATTCATAGCATAGTGCATCATAGGGTATACAGAAGGATAGCGCAGTAGATACAAGGAGCATAAGAACATGAAGGTATGTATATGACGGGTGCGAAATGATAACAAGAAGTATGGGGGGTCTGCATATGACCTCGTGCGAAACAGGATATTGTGCGAGAATAGTACTCTACACACCTAAGCATCCGAAAAAAACATCGTAAAATCTGTTCGCTTGGTTAGTATGTATGCAAGTTGAAGCAACACTCACCAGTACCAGGATCGAGTACCAGGATCGAGCCAGTAATATGCCCGGAATGCACATGCCGGTACGGGCCGAAGGCCCGCAACGGCCGCCATTGTTCAACATTCAATCTCAATGATCGCCACTGCGTACCAATGGTTTCTATTGCACCCCCTTCCGCCAATCCAACTGATAGAGTGTATGATTCTCAGCCATTGATCTACACTGGTCCTTCTTAAATGCCAATGGCAGCCACTGGAAGTCAAGTCGTCTTGACCGCCAATGGTTACTGTTGGTCGGAACATTTATTACTAACCGTTATGATCCCATAATATTTTTGTATCAATATCCAATAGATGCCAATAACAACTAATGGTTTTCGTCGCCCTGATCTGGCCCACAATGCCAGTGATATTTATTATGAACCAATGGTTTTCCATAGTTTTCAGCAGTTAAGTCCCTCAGTCTGTCTAGTAGGATCCATTGATCTTTATTGGCAACCAGTGGTCTCTATCTGTTATGAAACATATTCCACCTGTAGCCTGTTGAATCTCACCCTTGATATCCATTGGTAACCACCGACTACCAACAGAACAGATCAGTTTTCATTGGTCCAAGTCCTTTCTTTTGACCATTGATATCCACCAGAGACTATTGGGCACCAATGATATTTGATAGAAACCATTGTTTTCTGCACGAAAATTTTAGAGATCCAAGTTGGTATCTGAACATGCCTCAAGCCAATCCATTAACCCTGTCCCAAAACTCCTCTGTCAGCTCCATTTCCTTTGACTGAATCCTCTTCTCCATTGTTTCAGCATAAATAAGCATCAAGACGTGGATGAAAAAGTCGTAGTTGACATCTGACATCTGCCGAAGTTGAGACTCGAAACCGTTCAACCAGGAATTCAATTGTTCTGCGGTTTCGGTGTTGAATGCACGGGTCTGGTGAACCTGCCCATTGTCATCCGTCTCTGTGAGAACCAAGTCAGGCTGGGAACCATCAGTGGGAGCAGGATTGCATCGAGTGCGACACAAGATGTCTGTCGCCTGATGTCCGATGTAATGCCAAGCATCCACAATGAATTTTGTGGTAGCGAGCCAAATGTCGGAAGGGTTCTGGGTCACAATGTGTCGGAGGAGGTTGCATGCATTGTCATATGCTAGAAAGCTCGGCCTAGAATTTGGGTAGTCCGCCCATGTGTTGTTAAGAAAACGCAGGACCTGAGGCGCACTTTCCGAGCGGTAGCACTTGCCCCATCCGATAGGAACTCCACACGCCCATTATACAGTCTGAAGGCAATAAATTGATTTGGCCTTGAAGGTGTGAACAACATCCCCCCCTGGTGTGTTTCCCAGGGCTTGGAGTTGCACCCGAAGTGAAGGGCCCTGGGGAGCCTGAATAGAGCCCTCGCCAACTTCTTGCTGCCGACGAATAACTCACTGTACGCCAGGGAAAGATAGGCGTCCGAAGCGATTTTCATATTGTTTGTGCCAGTCAATGTGGGATTGTGTGCTACATGTAAGAGCTCTGGGGTGTCTTACAGGGAGTCCACACGGGATGATCCCGCATGTGTCGGCAAGCTGTAGATGGGTCTCGCAAAATCGGCCATTCTTATAATTGTAAAGTGGGGCCTCGCATTGATCTAATGCGCACTTCTAGCTGTCCTTATCAGCTCTGCACGCCTCATAATGTTCTGAACTCACCCTGTGTTTAATGCCCTTACCGTCCATAACAGCCATCCGGATATATCCTCGTGGAGAACCAACAGGTGGGGCTTCCAGCTGTGGTAGAGAATCTGGAAGGTTTGCAGGAAGAGGCGCTAGATCCCCCAGATCTGTCTACCAGGAAATTAGCATGCCACCAATTGAAAGACGAGTATCAAACGTACTTGAATCTGATCCCCTGCAGCCTCTGCTCCAGATGTATTTGCCACCTCTGTATTACTACCCAACACCGCTCCTTTGCCAATTAAATCTGAATGGTAACGCTTGACATGGGTGCACCCGATGCACCCATGGGACATAGAGGACGGCAAAACCCCACCATTGATTCCAACAGTCCGACGCACTTCCTCCACAAGCAATCGCGAGCTCGGATGGGCTTCACAACAGAAGGTTGTATCTTTGTTGTGAGCAACAAGGAGCCTCCGAGAAAAATGCTCCAGGAAGAGCCGCTGAGATTGGCGAGCAGTCATCTTGTGCTTTTTGTCTCGCGTACAATCATTCACCCAGTCAGCGAAATTTGACCAGCCAGAATGAAATCTATGCAAGGCGTTTTCCTGGGTCTGCACAATCTGCTTGTGCACCCAGATTCCGTGCTTAGAGATGCGAAGGAATTCTGGATCGCACTCCAAACATTCCCATCGGGAGTGTGTCCCAGGAGGCGAAGAATATGTAATTCTGTCTGGATAATAATCCGCAGAACAGCGTGCACAATGTGCAACCAACAGCGTGGCCTCAACCCAATGAAAGGAAGATTCCAGCAGCCAGACGGTTTGTATTTTGTCCCATCTTCTGCAGCGCAAAGTCGGGACAAGGTTGGAGTCTCCAGGAGGGCAGAAAGTGCAATTCAATCTCGCTGTGGTGAGAATTGGCTTTGCACGTCGAAAATTGAAGGCTGATTGGGAAAATTTAGTTCCCTCTGGTAAACCGAGCAACAGATACAACTTGTCGAGGTCTCTGCAAAGGTTCTCTGCATATTCCTCTGCCCGATTGCCTCTGAGTCCAGTTGTCCAGGCCGCAACATCATTGGATTCCTCCGAGAATGCGCTAATGAGAAGCGTCTTAACGGTCTTGAACCAACCAGTATGCGCGGGCTGTCTGGGTTCACGGCGCTGGTTTGCATGAAGTCGCAGGATAGGGAAGAGGGAAATGACAACAGCCAGGACATATAGCCCTTGCTGAAGAGCAAGGTCACGGGGGAAAAAAAGCTGGAAGATGAGTATAAGATCCTTGACGGAGGCTGCCATGGTGGTTCAGAAAGGGAATTTGCTGTGACACGATCACGCACGAGTGTATAACCGTCGGGTGCAAGGGTATATATGTGTGGTACATACAGGCAGGGCCTATTCATATGTTGGCCTCAACAACTGCACAACTGCCATGGTTCTTCTCTGAGCCGCACATTCATTAGTACTTCCCCAATCATATTGCGGGAAATGACAGCGTGCGTGCCGCCGACGCCGACGCACCCACTGGCGTGGCGGGTAAGAAAACCTGATATGACGCTGAGGTGACTCATACCGTCGCTCGGAAGCATTGAGCTGAACAAAAACGACCAAGAAATGAATGAGAAAGACTCAATTTTTGTGTGAGGCCGAATATGGAAACTTGTTGGATGCTGGAACAATGACATTGACGCATCCAGCAGCGGAATAGTCGTGGCACTCAATAGAACATTGGTACGGTTTCCAAACATCACCAAGATGCATTGGATTGAAGGGGAAGGCTCATAAATGATTGTGTACTCCCTCAGTTTATCCAAAGCCAGATTTGGGAAGAGGTCCGTGCTCGTACGACAACACCGATGCAACCGGTGGCAGGGCAGGCGGGAAAACTCGATAGAACAATGAGGTAGCTTCTAAAATTGCTGTTGCACGTTGAGTTGAGGGGAAAAGACTTAGAACTGAGCGAGTACTCACCTAGTTTTTCCAGGGCCAGACTTGAGAGAATGTCTGCACTCGGAGGACGACGCCGACGTCCCCGGTGGCAGAACAGACCAGAAAACAATACAAGATGTTAGGCGGGATCTCAAAGTGGCCTGCTTGCTTTGAATTGACGGTAAAAAATGAAGAGTTGAGTGAATACTCACTCATTTTGTCTGAGGCTGGTTCCAGGAGAAAGGACAGTTCTCGGACGCCGACATCGACGTCCCTGGAGCCGCAAAAGGCGAAAAAACCTCAAAAAGCTTTAGGGTGAATCATAATGTTGCCCACTCGCTTTGATTTGAGGGAAAAAGACGAAGAATTGAGTGAGCATTCACTGACTTTGTCTGATGCTTGTCCAGGAAGAGAGTGGTGCTCAGAGGGCAACACCGACGTCCCCGGGTGTTAAACGGGCGGAAAAACATCACAACGCGTTATAGCGGATCCTAACATTGCCTGCTCGTTTTGATTTAAGGAAAAAATACGAAGAAATGAGTGAGTACTCACCCATTTTGTCTGAGGCCTGCTTTAATGTTTCTTCGAGTGATATTTGTATCTAAGGGGATCTTCTTGAAAATTGAAGGTGGACTGCAGACACGCAGGTGCTCAGCAGAAGGATGGAGGAAGGAATGAGAGGTTGTGGGCGCTCGTGGGTGGCAGAACGAAAGCTGTGATTTCCTTTTCAGGCATCAACACCTTTCTTTCCGAATCTCCGAGTCTCTCGCGCGCGTGAACTTGTCAACATAACGCCGTGGGAGCCGTGACCGCACGCGTCGAGTTTTGGCAAGCCTTTGCCAAAATCTCAAGCTCATCAAGGTCGTTCTCCTTCACCGCGCCAACCACACCTTAGGACGGTCTGGCCACCAAGGATGCCGATGACACGTTAAAAGACACAAAATAACAAAGGTGCATGCCTGTCACCCCGAGTATGGTATTTTTGGCCAGACGTGGCCAACTCTAATCAGCGTACTAGCTGTTCGGAAGCACGGGACGTGCCGCAAACTTGTCACCACAGTGGCTGCTGGCATTTACCTCGCGACGTTCCATTCAAGGCATACAAAGAGTTGAGTCTACATTGCAAAAACATAAAACATGGTTATACTAGAGTTGAATCTATGGAAGATTTGAGAACAGAAACTTAAGTTGAGTTATCAATCCAAGTCATCTGAGTCATACGCCTTCTTGCTGTGCTTCCTCTTTTTCTCGACGGCCTTACCCTTCCCTTTACTCTTCTTCCATTTGGGGACAGAGTCTGATTCCTCATCGCTCTCGTCGCTCTCATTCCCCTCCTGCCTGCGGCGTTTTTTCTCCTCTCGCAAGGCCCTTCGCTCGTTTTTGTCGAGCTCCTCGTTCCAATCCACGGGGGCCATGGTGTTGTACATGTCACCATTGGTGTCGCCGTTGTCCTTGAACCACTGGAATGCCTCTGGCGTGCGACGCAATCGCGTGCGCTCAAAATAAACGCTGATATTATTAATGGTAGCAGGCTTTACGACCAACGCGTCTTGAATTTGACGTTTGGTAAAATGCTGGCCTGGAAATTTCGGGGAGCCTGCCGAAACGAAACGATTAAACAGGAAAGAAAGACAGATATAAAATCTTACTCATTGGCACGTCATACCCCTTTTTATTAGCCCATGGCTTGAAGACTTGCAGCACCTCCTCGTATTTATTGTACTGCAGCAAAGCCTCGGCCATGGTGTCGGCCGTCGCGTGCGGATATTTCTCAAGGTCAACATTGGCCTTTTCAAGCAGGAACTGGTGAAGCCGTTTGATGTTCTCAGCCTGATTCTCGGTAGCATCTTTGGCCCGCGCCTGGGCAATCTCGAACGGCTTATCCGAGCCTGAACCTGTGAGATGAGTCTGGGAGGGGCCTGCCTGGGCAGGAGCAGGCTGGGAGGGAACAGCCTAAATACAATTAACTTGAAGAAACACTTATTTCAGGTGCCAATGGCTTACCAATGCTGATTCCCCTGGATCATAGAAAATATTAGCGTATTAGCGGTATAGTATCCGTTTCCTGTTGGCTTGACATCCAAAAACTTGGCCGGACCAAATGCGAGAGCCTTGATAGGCAGCTTATTCGCATGTTGCTCCACGGAGCCTACATCCATCCAGCCCCCCTCCTCGCCTGAGTGAAGACCTGGACGCATGAAGCGCCCGCCTCGGGCTGATTATGGTGGTCAGTTCACGAATGAAATATCTTAAAATGCGGTTTACCCTTCATTGGAGTGTGATTTTCGACAAGGGCCGGAAGAAGCTCTGCAAGTGCGGTTTGATGAACGGGAGAGCCGCTGGAGGTCTGTGAGGTGAGGATATTGACCCCGGGAATTGGGACCTCCTGCGGCACTTCTCCGAGACCGATAACCTTCACAAGCACTTCTGGGTGTCAGTTTGTTTTTCAATCAAAATTTTGTGTTCAAATTACCTGGCTGAACATCAACCTTGCCTTTACCACCGGCGCCATGCAGGTTCTTCTCTTCCGCATCCACCCCGCCATCCTGGTCATCAGAGAGGGGGTCGGCAACAGGTGGCGGAGAACTGAGGGCTGACGACTCATTGTCATCATCTACCAACAATTAGTCAAAATCCAAATGAGGGAAACCCACAAACCACTGTCCTCGGCCGGTTGAGCCTTGGCAGCTTTATGCTTGAGATTCAGGAGTTCAAAGCCAGGAGGAGGGTCGGTGGTGATCTGGAGCTCTTTCATCTTGAGCTGAACACTAAAACCTATGTGTAAACCACGAATCCCAAGAAATGGTGATCAAAATGTACCCAGTGGACGCCTTCGAGAGCTTGGCCTTCTCGGAGGCATCCTCGGCACTCTTATCGGCACTGGTCTTCGCTATTTTAATACCTTTCTTGCCACGATAAAGATCTGAAAACCGAGGCACTTGAGACCACACATCCCTGTTGACTTCGAGAGCAGGCAGGATCCTCGAAACAAGGTCGGCCTTAGTGCCTTTCGTCTCCAAGCCCAACACCTCGGCAATGGCCTGAAGTTCGCCTTTGTTTCGGGTGGCTGCAACAGGACCTTTAACAGGCGGTCCGGAAAGGATGGGGGTCTTGGGGGTTTCTGCCATTGAATTCTAATGGTTGGGGATGGGATGGACCAGGAAGATAAAGTCACGCCATTTGACAGACATGGAGATGCAAAACAAAAGTCAATAAATATTTGAAAAAGTCGTTTGAAACTATCAGCGACTATTCGAAACCACTGGGAACTACTGGAAACCAATGGAGACGAATAGGGGCCAGTAGTTCTTAATCTTTTTCCAAATACGGCAATGACGACGGCTGATCATCAATGTGTTATCTTATCCGGCAATGGCCGCCGACATTCATCAATGTGTCCTCACGACCAACAATAGCTATTGGTAGCTACTAATGATCTTGTAAGGACCGGGCATAAAACTCGATCGAGCCGGGATCGGGACCTCTCAAGGTCGAGTTGTATGAATTCTTTAACAAAGTGACACTGCGAGCAGAGAAACATTAGAGAATGTTTCAGATCAAGTCCACTGCTGTGACTCACCTAGCCAAACGTAGGCGGGAAAAGGGAATGGGGCAGAAGGAGAGTCAATAAATAAGCAGAAGGGACAGCCTTCAGATCTTGATTACCGCGCGAGAACTCAGAAACCGATCGTGTCAAGTTTCATCGAATCTTGCAGGATGCTTGTGCAGCTTGATTGAGCCGTGAGCTCGACGGCGCCGGTAAAACTTGGATTGGGACGTGCAAGAAAATGTGCAAAGACTTGATATTATACTTGACGGGTCGAGGGGATTTGCGACTTGACGTGACTTGATTTAATTTGATGGACACCGGCAATTGAGGATATCTTCAGTACATGTCGAGCGAGAGGAGGGAACCAGATAAGCCTGCGTATGGTCACAGGCCGTATACCTGCACCGCCATCGAGGAAGGCGGAACGCTGCGTCTGGCGTTGACGAGAGACCTTGCGGGTCGACGGAGACCTGTTTGAGTAAAGCACTTGTCCGAGTGCAATGAATGGCTCGGTGGGCGCCGAGGGAGCTAGGAGGTCGAACGAGTGTATGGGGGAAGTGTTTGAGGAGGTCTTCGAGGGGCGAGAAGGTGGTCCGAGTCACAGGGCAGAAAGGGAGACGAGGGAAAGAAGAGAAAGCAGCCCCGATGACGATCAACCAACATGCGTGATGCTGTCAAACAATCACGCAATCGCACGTGCGAGCGAACATTGAAATGGACTTAGCAGATTTCGTTCACCTCTTGGCCAAGACATTCAGTTAGCTCGAATGCACCCAGAGATTTCTGAATTTCACAGCTCACCAGGCCTGACCGTGCACCTAAGGGAGCTCCTTTATCATTACGTAATATACCTGTTAGGTAGGGTAAATTGCGGTAGTAAACGGTACCTAAGAGGTACCTACCGACGCCGCCGTCGATCGAACTTGTACATAATAAAATTCCCTAATTGGGACCATACTTTCTTTTGCGATGCTGCCGCCTCCTGGAAGAAGGGCCGCCGCTGCCCAGTGGAAAGAAATGCTCTGCGCGGCATTACAGCCAGCCCTCGATATTCGTCGGCCCCGGGATCTACCTCGACACCACTCCAATGTCAATACCTTCCTCTCAGCTCTGTGCTGCCCCTGCCTCCTGGAAGAAAGGGCCACCACTGCCCTGCGGAAGAAAAATATTCTGTGCGTGCGCCGGATAACCAGCCCTCGACATTCATCGGCCCCGGGATCTACCTCGACACCACTCTAATGTTGATCCCTTCCTCTGCGCTGCCCCCGCCTCCTGGAAGAAAGGGGCCGCCGCCGCTCTGCGGAAAAAAAATATTCTGTGCGTGCGCCGGATAACCAGCCCTGGACATTCATCGGCCCCGGGATCTACCTCGACACCACTCCAATGTCAATACCTTCCTCTGTACTGCCTCCGCCTCCTGGAAGAAAGGGCCGCCGCCGCCCTGCAGAAAAGAAAAATATATATTCTGTGCGTGCGCCGGCCTTGGGCTCCACCTCGATACTACTCTCACGCAGCGCGAGCAATAAAACCGATCATGAGACATTCGATCATGGACCACTAGGCCTTGGTGGCGCTGTCCGCACAGACATCAGCAAGCTCGGGCACTACCTCCTAGATTCACAGCAGAAAACACTATACATTTCTGTGGAAAAACAAAAAGGGTGCTACAATATCTACAAGATAGCTAGGACTCGGATATGTACAGATACTCATGCTACAAATATACAGTGCAAGAATACAAGAAGTGAACGATATGTCAAGAGGTATGCTACAAATATACAGCGCAAGAATACAAGAAGTGAACAATATTGTACGGAAACATCAGGACTATAAGACTACAAGATCAATATGCAAGAGGTCTAATATTCATGCAGTGTCCGTTGAATTCAAAGAAGAAAAACACCTCCCCGACCTCACTGCATCTGCGCGTGCATCAGAATAGTATAGAAATGCAAGATCTCCGCCTGCCCATTGGATTCCAAAGCCTTCATCTGGGCGAACATCGCGAGCAAGTTGGCATTGCTCGGCGTGAGGGTCACCTTCATGGCATCCAGGACATCGACTGGTATAGCCGCGGTGGGGGGACGAGCGGCAGAGGGGCGACAGAGGGAACGAGCGGCGTAGGGGCAACGGTCAGCTGCATAAATCGAGCTTGGGGAAGAAATTCAGGCTTGAAGTTCACAATGGCCAGTACCCTGGGGTTGATGTCGAATTTTCTATTGGGTGGGTGTGATCGAACGAGTATAATTAGGCTTGCCGTTTGCTTGATAGAAAGATCAACGAACTGGACACGCCGAATATTCAGTGACGATATGTCGACCGATCCATCCGCGTCGGCAGAAATGAACACTTCAGCCTTAGCAAACCCAGCTATCGCATCAATGCCAAACGTCAATTCCGGTATGATATGCACATCAGCATCGGCGTTGAGGTCACCAGGGGTGAAACTAGCCCCGAAATCGACCGCAGTGTTGCTTTCGGTGGCGTCTCCGGTGGCCTTACCCTCAGTAGGAGGAATGACAAAGTCGAGGAGGGGGAAGTTCCAAGTGATTGGAACGGCGATGTCGGCATTGACATCGAATCCGGCACCCGCGCGGACGTTGATTGCGGCCTCGGGTCCGAGCGTGAGGAGACCGGGGAAGCTCAATCCAGGGATCCCCTATTTAATGCTATGTTAGAATGGCGAATAATATTGAGCGTGGGAGGGCAATTTACAGCTTTGAACATGGGGATGTTTCCACTATCGATATTACCAGAAAGCAAGGATCTAATGTTGATGGTGCCCTTGGCGTACCGTACAATTACGTTCAAATCAATAGGGGGTGTGACGCGTGACATAGTATGAGCAATTCGATAATTCGATAGCCGCCGGATTTTCGCGTGACACCCCCCAAAATTTCGAAAATCTCACGGAAATTTTGACTTTTTTCTCGCTACTGGGGGGGGGGGTCTGTCACGGTTTAGAAATTCGATAAGGTCCCCCGTGACGCGTGACGTCGATCATATTTCGATATCGATAGAGGGGTGCGTGACGCGTGACAAACGAATTGGACGTAATTGTACGGTACTTATCCGGAGATGGCAGCAGCGAGACCAAAATCCTTGATATCGGGAGGCACAACGGTACCATTCATGAGGAAGGCGACTAGAGTACGAGGTCAGCCTTTTGTATACGACCAAATCATAGACATGCACAACCAATGTTCATTTGCGCATCAAGATCGACGTCAGCGTTAACGGTGGCATCGAAGCCGACAAAGCCAATGTCGCAAGAGAGGGAAGTATCGAAAAGGGGGAAGTTGTCCTTGACGGTGATTGTGTCGAGGCTACCGTTTTGTCCAAGGTTGATATCGTTAGCAGCTGTAACTGTAACGGATAATGCTGCCGTCTGCATCCGAACTCGGCGGATCAATCATTCAACGCCCACACTGCGGACATTGTTCAGTTTCTGTAGAATTGTTTGAGACCTATTATTAGTAGACAAAGTAGTTAGCTTTTTAGACACAAGGACATTTGATACGAATCTTACCTACCTTAGTATTTAAGCACTAAGTAGTTACTAGTTCTTTAGCTTTCTGGAATCATATACTTCATCCACTCACCTCGGACTGAAAACTATTGATTCTTGAAGGTTCTTGGGGATCAGCTCGACTTCAATCGACGCGGACCTTACAGTAACACATCTCGATTAGTATTTTGGCCCTTCGATTACTGTACA
Source organism: Mycena venus (assembly GCA_014462655.1). Classification (NCBI taxonomy): domain Eukaryota; kingdom Fungi; phylum Basidiomycota; class Agaricomycetes; order Agaricales; family Mycenaceae; genus Glaucomycena; species Glaucomycena venus. Next base: position 748,708 of record JACAZI010000028.1, read on the forward strand.
ATTACGTTCAAATCGATAGGGGGTGTGACGCGTGACATGGTCCGAGCAGTTCGATAATTCGATAGCTGCCGGATTTCCGCGTGACACCCCCTGAAATTTCGATAAATCTGGCCGAAAACTTGACTTTTTTCGCCACTGGGGGGTGACTTTGGGTTTGGAGGTTCGATAAAGACCCCCGTGACGCGTGACATGGACCAAAATTCGATACCGATAGAGGGGTGCGTGACGCGTGACTTCCGAATTGAACGTAATTGTACAGTATTTTAAATCCCCACTCACCTCCGGCCCTGAGATTCACTACTCCTTGTGCAATCTGGTTTTTGGTGGCGAGCGTTCTATTTCGGGAACCCGTACACTCTGAGTTGAGGGTACCTCCTTCAACGGCTTCAACTTGTTCTGCATATCATAGGAAAAAGGAATACGAACGCACGCGATAACCTCAAAAGTCATGATTCCAACTGCGTTCCCAAAGCTGAGCCCGCGTACACGCTAGTTTGGTTCCTCAATCAAATCAAATTCACTCGAGGAGCTCTAATCTTCCTAGACTTCTCGTTCTGTTGCGTTGCGGCGGCCGTACGTATATTTCCAATTGTTTCCGATTGACCTTACTTTCAGCCTCGAACGCCACTCTCCATTCCTCATGGCTAACATTCATAACAACCCATAGCCCGTGGAGTCTGGCTTGTTTCGGTATGGAATAACTGATTTAGGGTTCACACCTTTGTATCCAGGCGTCGATGGCTTCGGGATTGTCTCCTTTGACTTTGTTCTTGTTATTGCTGTTGCTGTCTGTGCTTTCTGCGATATGCCCGCTCGAGTGGTAGCGAAGGATTCATCCTTCAATGATGCTGTTTGCATACTTGCAAAATCCCTACTCGCGTGGTCCAATATCTTGCGTCTGTGTTCTAAAATTGGGAACCACAAGCCGAGGCTGTGATGTGCGTTGCCTGCAGTACCTGGAAACAGAAGGCACATCTAATACGTCTACCGTTTCTTTAACGAAATGACGAAATTTCCTTTGTATACCTTTGGTTTCATCCTCATCCAATGAATCCCCTTCTGTCTCCTTCGACGTCCATAACCCACAGCCAATTTGAACTTAACTGGAATCGGAACACACAGCCTTGAAGACAGTCAAGATTGCATCGCCTCGAAATGCAAATGTTCCCGCCGACCCCGGACTTTGCGCTGCGCACGGACTGCGAACTGTCATTGCCAAGACAGATTTGGATCATACAGCGGTAGAGACGGCTTTACAGCTCTGGACGTTCCCATTCTATTGAACTGCGGCCGCGGAGCTATTTTCTCAGATAAAAGGACGTCCTGGAGTTTATCATTCCCATTTATTTTCCTGTAAAAATTCTCCATCCGTTTTATTCCCAATCAGCTCTGTTACTTTGCCCAAAACATCTCTGGCTCTTTGATTCTCCACATTATATTGCGCCTCCGGACTGAGTTTGCAATTGCCTCTTCCGGGATGTACGGCGAATCCCGTTGGCTTTCGAGTCTCATCAAAGTTTTACATCGCTACCTGGTCTTCGCAAAAATTGTGTCCCGCGACGCAACTTAGGACACCCTCAAAGTAACCTCATGCGCGTCGCCACAGCGGCACCCGGGTTTGTGCATTCAATGGTTGTTCCGGGATATAAGTCAAGTTTTGACGGCGTTTCAGTGATTCAGAAGGTCAAAGTGACATCATCGAATATCACCACCGGAGCGAAGCGAAGGCCGATCTTGTTTATCTTTAGAAACTCTCAAAAGGCACACAAAGCTGTCATCCTCCGCTCGACTCTCTTTTCTTCCTCTCACCCATCCATGGGCGAAGACTATTCTAATGTGGATTCCCCCTCTAGCTCACCCGCGCACTTGCCCACGGAGCATTCTAGATCAGCCTCGTGAGTCCTTATCGTTCTCCCATAAACTCACTCAAATCGTGGGATCTCATTGCCGCTTAATCTAGGTACGGCGGCGCCATCTTCTCGGGCTCGCATCACTTTGCAGTGGTTGGCGGTACCTTCACGAGCATCACGAAGAACTATGCCAGAGCCCCAACTATGCCCTCCAGTATGTCTTTTCGATATCACATGCCTTGAAGCCTAATACTGCCCAGACCTCCGAATAATACCGCTGGGGGATATAGACCTGCAGCATGAGATGCATGTGAACTATGACACAGGGGTTGTCGATCGTGGAAACGAACGACAGGCGCGTGTCCGGAGGGTATATTCTGCCAGACTCGAGGGTCGACAGTCGAACATGACAGTGGCCATTTACCAGGGAGATGGCTCAGAACAGGTGTGCGGCCTTCTCTTCCGTTGATATCGTCTCTGACCGGCATTCGTAGGAATGGAAGCACGATATTGCGAGATATATGTCATTTCGGCAAGTCCTCTGCATACCGATGACCTTCTTTTTAACTCAACGCATCCAGTCATCCCAATATTATTCAAATCTGTGGGGCAGCGAGCTCGGGTAATATATATGCTACGCTCTTCCACGATGGTAAGGCCTCCAATTATAATTTGTTGTCGAAATGTGATGCCTATAACAGATCTGATACCGTTTCGACACTTCTTGAACCTTTATCGTTATTCGCCAATGTTAACAATCTATATTTACGCCTACAGTGTAAGTAGTCTTGTTATCTCCCTTCTGCTGCATCTCATTATGATTTTTCCAAAGAATGCAGATTTTGGGGTAAGGAAATTGAATCCAATCTCACAAGTTCCTCACACTGGCGCAGGTGGTGTGCAATTACGTCGATTCCGTAGTCTCCCGGCATCTTGTAGGTTCTCTCATCTGGTGCCTGCTTTATCTAAGAATGGTTCCAGTACAGCGAAGACTGCACATTTTGGATACGTCGCTCAACAGGTCGGCTCTGCGCGGAGCTCATACAAGCCAGTGAACCCATCTTGCTTGACTCTGACTATGGGATACTCGTCACACAGGGAATATCCGCCTTGAGTGCACCAAACACAGAAGGGATGGCTATCGAGTCGTTGACACTGGAGGAGTATCACCACATATGTTTTTGGAATTTATCACCATATCGATCCATCACCGCTTCGCTTCCCACAACCGTGAATCTGGGAGTGGTAATTTGCTGTTCTTCAAGGAATGAGCTAGAAGACTCTGTTGAAATAGCGACGTTGCCGAATGTTGAGGGTTATCGCTATCGGTGGGAAAGTCCAGGAGCGGTGGGGGAAATCGTGGAGGACGGATGGACCCGGTATTGTATTTACACTCTGGGTGGTGATTCGGCGCTAATTGTGTTTATTCTTGAAGTTTCGAGTCGAGCATTGTATTGAACAGCACCATCACAATGTGCACATGGACCCTGAGCACACAGTGCGAAACCAGCTGGCTCAGTCAAGCAAACCGTATTTTCAGCCACTTCGATATCACATCCAATTTAGAGGATTATGGTACTCCCTGCTACCCATACTTCCTTTCATAGTTTGGCTGATGCCTTTAAACAGTGCTTATAGACGACGTGGCTTTCCGCCTCGTTGTGGGAACCACAAATGACCTTCCTCTCGGCTTCCTATTTCTCTGCCCCGAGGAGGACTTTCGAGCTGGTCCATCATCATTCAGATGGCCAGATTACCCGGCCTACTGGTCCCACGATCCATCAGGTGCTGTGCGTCTCAGTGCAGTAGAGGCAGCAAGGCAGGGATTTCCTCCAATCCAGTTGACCATTGAAGTTTATGGCCATGGGTGGGATGCTGGTGTCTACGCTGGAATCCGTCAATTCCATCAGGGTAAAGGCTTCAATCCGACCACCCTGGACGTCGCCCTCCATCTCGGAGAACCACTTTTCGAACTGTCCCATGAAATAGATGTTCCATTCGGCCATGGCAAGTGAACACTTCCTAACCGAGGCCTTCGATTTTGACTGTCGCGTACTAGTCGACGAGGATGCCGAAGAAGATCAGGAGGACCCTGACGAGGTCAACAAAAACAAGGAGTCCGAGCTGACCCATGAAGATTCTACGCACAATGTTATACAGATCCCGACGAAGCGTCCGCTCGAAGACAGTCCCACCGGGTACGTCCTTTTCCAACCTCTTTGTGTTTTTGTGTCAATTGATTCCTCAGAAATACTGTGGAGCAAACACCAGAATGTGCGACTCTTCAAGTCCAAGGCGACCTAGCGCTCCGTCGTCTCATGCTCGACGAGAAGGCACAGCTCATTGAGATGCTGCGTCTCGGCATGTTCACCGAGAACGAGTTCAAGGCCCAGCTCGCACAAATTGAGGCTCGCTGCCAGGTTGCAACCCAGCCGAGCCCTGCTAAACGCCCGCGCCTTGCGAATTCCAGCGGGGTGGGGTCTTTGAGGGATGTTCAGAGTATTTGATTGTTTTTCTTTTTCACCGTCTGTCTCCTTGCTTCAACATCCATTTGGTACCAGATTGTTTCCTGTCCTGTTCCAATTACCCCAATGAAATCAGATTGCCTGTGCTGGATTGAACTTTGTGGGTGCATTGTCCGAAGTTCTCGACAAGGAGGTGCGAAGACGGTCGAAAAGAACATTAAGAGCAGGGTAATATTTTGGAGGGCAATTGAAGGCCATAGTAGCTCCAGGACTGTACAAAGAATTGGAGATTCATTGCTACTTGGGCTGGCTGTTGCATAGGGTCCAGGGAACGCATAATTTACACACTTACAATCGTGAAGAAAGATCGAAATTAATGCAGGGGAGACATGCAGACCACCTGCACGCCCTAGCCTGCAACGTACCTACTACGCAATGAACGACTTCGTTGGAATAAGTAAGCAGGTACCAAAGTGATATGCTTTTCCCGCTCGACCTGCGACGGCCGCCGACGGTGCATTCGGCACAACCGTTTAAAGCTGGTGCACAACAGACCCAATCACTTGTCGTGCGTCGAGCACCTCAGAGTCGAGCAGTACAGCTACTGAGGTATTTCATTCAAATCGACAGGGGGTGTGATGCGTGACCTGAAATTCCAATTCGACATTTCGACAGCGGCCGAATTTTCGCGTGACACCCCCCAAAATTTCGAAATTCTCACGAAAAATTTCGTCTTTTTGCAGTTTTTAGGCAGTTTTGAGGTCTTTGTGACGGCTTGGAGGTTCGACAGAGGCCTTCGTGACGCGTGACAGCGACCAAAATTCGTGCTCGACAGAGGGGTGCATGATGCGTGACTGTCGATTTGAATGAAATACCTCAGTATCCTAGATCCGTCCAACTTCCATGGATGAGAGCAGCTATTGAGGATGATACGACCGAAGAGAAACACGGGTGGAGGATGTACCACTGGCACGGCTCTCTGTTTGATCGTCCTCGGTTTGTACATAAACAAATCCGCTGTAGGTGACGCAGGCGAGGCGGTGCAAGGGACGGACCCGAAGATACAGCGATATTTGCGAAGCCACCACGTGCGACGCACTGCATCACGTGGCCGCAATAACGATCGCAGAGGCTGCTTGTAGGCACAACGGTCAGCGCAACTATACGCTGCAGTGACCGGAGACGGGGGCACCAAATAACGAAACGAATGCGTGCCATCGGATGAAGGTGGCGTACACCTAGGGAATGACCGCCAAATATGTAAAAGGCCTGTTAGGGGTTTATTTTTAGGACCAAAAACCCCCTAACAGACCACGCCCGCCAGGCAGACGTTAGTCAAGTATGCGTCGTACTTTCCTTTTGGGTCATATATGGCTGGCAGCTACCGCCGCGCAGCGCATTGGGCAGCTTGGGCGAGCTTGAACCTCCAAGTTATTTCCCGAATTGTCCTGCCCACACCCGCCCACACTTTCTTGGCATCCTCTTTTGCCATGCTGGCCAAACACTCCGCTGCTTGTAGGTTCCGTGCACACATTGGCAGACGTCCGCCACTCGATTGTTGCGCCTTTTGTGCATTGATTCCATTGCTTCTTTACTGTACATTGAGCAGGTATCTTTTGTCTGATGTTTTCTATTTGTCTGGGCTCAATTTGGACGTGCTTTGAGCCTCATACCATAGCGGCGGAGGTATCCCGTGCGGATGGCCGCTTGCCAATCAGCGCTGTTTTTTGCCCACCCTTGGTTCAAATCCGGCGCTTAAGTTCTATGCTTCGAGCAGTTTGATTTCATCGAATGTTTTGCCTCCAACTGACCTCGATTTAGCCGTCCTTCGAGTAGCGGAACACGGTGGCGGAGATGTCTGCCGTTAGGCCAGTCCATTACTCCTTAATTTTTCGCAGTCGCGTATTTGATATTATCCTTCTAGGCTCAATTTGACCTCAGTGGGACTAGCATAAGGTCGCAACGGAGACGTTCAATATCTCGCGTTTTTCCTCCCAGAACAGAATGGTGGATGCATCCGCACCTCCAGACTTCAACCCGCCCACTGCTTCAATTCTCTTGCGTATGTACTGCAGTTTGAACTCAATATTTCATCCATCATTTTCCTTTTGTCTAGTATCGGATTGGTTGTGCCTTGACCAGTGGGAATTGGGGGCGGTGATGTCCGCCGATCCGTCCACTCATTATGTCTGTCACCTTCTGCACGGTGGTATATTACTCTTCTTTTGGCTAAATCATGTTGTGTGGTATCCAATTTCAATGCACCTTTTGCTAGGTTTCTGCTCTTCTTTAACAGTAATAGCCTCTGAGACATTTTCGAACCATTTGTATAGGTCCCTGAACAAGTTTGCTGGGGTCTGCATCATTGGGTAAGTCAGTGTGGTCGACGACAAGGGTTAGCCAGACTAATCAAGAGTCCTTGCTTATGTTCATTCGCTCGCATGAACATGGCGTTGAAACATATGTTCTACCTATTGAATTCAGTGTGGTTGACTTTTGAGGACCCATACAGTGGCCAGCATGACGGTAACTATCTGAAGTACAGGCTCAGATACCGAAATTCACAGGGGCTATGGGGAGGAATATATTTGGAGTTGGCGATCTGTGTTGGTGGATGTCACCGCCGATGCGGCGGACATGTCGGCCATGAGCTTTTTTGCGACTTGGCGCGACCAACAAGTGGACGGAATGCTTTGGATACCAATTGTTCGAAGCTTGAGGTAATACAATTCTATTGTCTTCACTGAACGAGAGTGACAGACACAGTATTTGAACATGCATGCAAGCTTTCTATTCCATGGATCACCTGAGCTAACAATGGTGATCCCTCAAGATTCGAGTGCAGCGATGTATTAAACAGAGGCCTTTGGCTAAATCATTGGTCCGATCACTACGGCTCCTGGATCAATCAAGCGAACCATGTTTTCAGCCACCTCGGGATCACATCCAATTTGGAGGATCATAGTTGAGTCTCAAAAATGGGTTGTTACCTTACTGACTTGTTTACCAGTTCTCGTGCATTACGTGCGCTTTGAGCTCAACATTTCGGGAACTGCAGAGGATCTTCCGACCAGCTTTCTATTTGTTTGCCCTGCGCAGGACTTTCGAACTGGCCCATCGTCGTTCAGATGACCAGACTGCCCTGCATATTGGTCCCTGGATCCGTCCGGTGTGGAACGGCTTACAGCCGTTTTGTAAATAATATACGGGTTTCGTAAATTGTTGATGCTCGATTTTGGTTTACTTCTGTTTGCTGTTGCGTCTTCGGCTCCACACCTCCGAGCCACTGCCAATTGGTGTTTGTCCTTGCAAAACCCCGCTGGACTTTGCAGAGCCACAACCATGCACATTCTGACAGGACTGAAGACAATGAGTCGGCCATTCATGCCGAATGGCCTCAGTTGCAGCATAAGTAATGCGAGCAAGGACAGTGTACGGCATGTGGAGCCGCTCTAGCCGATGACAGTTTCGCAAACAGAGGTAAGCACAAATCGAGCATCAGCGATTTACGAAACCCGTATATTATTTACAAAACGGCTGTAGCATAGAAAAGGCAGTAGAACTCGGATTTCCTTCCATCGAGCTGAGTACCGATGAAACGGTGCGCTTAACTATAAGCTAGAAATGCAACTATTGTTGGATGCTAACAAACACCACAACTAACAACCACACAACCAACTACTATCACTCCCAAAGAACAAGCGCGCTCCCTTGGTGAGTTTGGGTCCGAGTCGTAATATGCGACTACTGGTTTTGAAACCCAATGTGATAACGAATCTTCACTAATCTGACTGACAACAATGCCTGCGGCACTTCAACTATGCAGGATTTGTACGGAACAATGCCCCGCAGCCTCGATGAACGAGTAAAATATGTGGTTTTGGGTGGATACAAGACGAGAGGAAGACTAATAGATAGTTTCGTCAACGTCAGGGCAGAGGTTGTAAGGTTTCAACAGCAAATCCTCTAATTGAGGTCACAGATCCTGCTTCCAATCACTCTCACAACAAGCAATCCTCGTTGTAGACCTTGGCTTAACCTGCCACAGGTTCCTTTCGCTCTACTTCAAGGCTTAAGCACCTTGCTGGCGACCAAACTGATCTTCCTGTTGGTTACCGAGGGCAATCTCAACCGCGGATGCAACTAGCGAAGCAGATGCGAAGCAACAAGCCCACTCAGGTAGGTAAACCTCTCTTTTATACGTGAAGACCGCCTGCGGGGTCGACAACGTGAAGCTTAACTTCTTAACTCGAACTGAACTAGAGCCAATAACCAAACTTCGATTTATAGACACACTACAAACAGAGGTAGATACTACTCTCCGTGAGTTGGCCTGAGAACAACCGCAACAATGTCCGCTGTGGTGTACTGGCTTTCCGCGGGGTCTTCGAGCCCTATTTATACTACTGGAATATAGATTTACATGTGAAAAACAGAGAGTGAAAACAAAAGAAAACAAAAGATGTCCATGCGTATCTGATGCGTCATCACAGGCCAAGAGAAACCTTTCACATGGTTCTCACGTCCTGATTTGGGTATATGGTAGGTGCCGCGGGCTGCCGTCTGCAACCGCGGGCCTGGAACCTCTGGGCGTGGAGTTGAATCCGCCCACTAGGATAATGCTGCTGTCGTCAAAGGAAGCCCGCGGGTCCGTTACTTGTCGGTCTGTACCCACGATCCCACTCTAAACTCCGGTCCAATGGAATAAATCCCATTGCTCCACTCTGTGTGTCTCTGTTTGTCACTAGGGACGCGACGCGTCTCCCCACATGTACTCTCTCTATGTAGTTCTCCTCTGTAACTGCTTTCCGCTTGCTTCAGCAGGGGCCGCGGGCCTTGCCTCGACCCCGCGGCCTATTGCCAGTCTGGAAGGACGGCCCGCGGCCTACGTAAACTGCCCGCGGCCGACTCCCTTAGCCTTCAACCCACTCGCTAGTACTCTGTAAGTCTCCAAAGACTTCCTCTGTGCAGTCGTTGGTCCTCTATTGTAGGATACAACTTCTGAATGATGACTTCTGGGGCTTTTGGGTATTTATCTCCTCTTTGTGTATGACCAGCGGCCCGCGGAGCATGCTAGGCTTGATCTATACACTACAATCAGCAGCTCGGAGCTCACTCTGATCCTCCTTTGTATCACCGAACAGAAGCCCAGAGTACTAGTGATAGTACTACTAGAAACTACCTTGCAACTCTTATAATATGTGTTTGTGAGCGCAAAAATAGCTAGATGACGCATACTTGGCGGTGTGCCGTCTCATCTCCCCTTCACTAAATCTCAACCGTCCTTGGTTGTGCTAGGTGCCCTTCACTTCGCATGTTTAGTGGCCCACGGGATGATATCTCCACGTGAACGTTCATTATTTTTGCCCTCTGAGTTTCGATCACTCATCAATTGAACCAGCCCAACTATTTCTGACTGATCTTTACCACAGATTCCATTTAAGGATTCTTACTTGTCAAGCAACGCAGATCCCGCGGCTACTATGACATTTGCCTCCGTGGCGTGGGACTGTTGATCGGCGATCAAGGTCCGACACGTTCTGCAGATCATTTACTAAGTTTCACAAATAGGGGTCAGAGACCTCGAAAAGCCCCCTCCGCGCTCCTTTGTTACTGACTTCCACTTTCTACGCCCATTTGAACTCTAATTCTCGAGCCCGCGGGCCTACGGCCACTGGTACGTAAATTCATCACTGTCACTGAATTAAACTTTATTTTTTTTTTTGTTCAGGGACCGTTATTCTTGGAAAACATTCCCAGACTAATGTCCCTCAAGCGCGTCAAGCTTCTCGTTCCCGAGTCAGCGCGCCTGGACGTGGCTACGCCCGCAGTCCATCATCACACGGCAGCTGGCGCTTATTCAGTAAAAATTTTTGTCCTTCCGCAGCGCGAATCAATCTGACTTCGCGTTCGCGTTACAATCTTTCTCTTTGTTTCCTCTTTCTGGTTTCCTCGTTGCATCCTCTCCAGCTTACTCTGGCCCCCCGTACAATGACTACCCGCGCCAAAGCCTCAAAGAATAAGAAAAAGCAGCAGCCGGCGAATTCGCCTGCGCCACCCCGCCGCAAAGCTGCGTCCCGCGCCGCCCCCTCCGAACCCGCTGTTCCGAGCCGGGAGACGGCGAGGACCACCCTTTCGAGCTGCCCGCCGACCACCCTACCGCGCCCCAATGGTCTATGTTTGGCGCAACCGAGTGTGCCAAGATCATCCCGTTTTTCAACCACGAGCGTATCGCAAAACTGGGGGACCTGGCCGCGTTGTCAGCTTGCCGGGGTATCAACTCCCCAATGGTGCGTACCCTTATTGCACCCTGCTAGCATCTTTGCTCACGCCCGGCCACTATTTCTTTCAGGTCAAATTTATTGCTAAATTTCCTGAGCCCGTGCCGGAACTGCTAAACTTTGAGTATGCTGTGGCCCTTGCCGCGGTCAAATGTCTCAAGCAGTTTCCGCATGCCCTCCACCGTCAAGAGTTTGACGGCCTCATCGATTTCAACGCTGCCAAGCGCGCCCGCCTGGTACGTCGAAATTTTCTCCGTTTAACTCCGCTTTCTTCTAAATCTTTTCTGGCAGATGGAGCATGGGATCACAAAGCTCGACGGCTCGTTCATCATCCCTCGTGTCGCTGCCGCAGACCCCTTCGCCGAACTCGATGCGGATTTTGATATGGAGGCTGACGCCGAGGGCACGGAGTCCGATCCTTTCGCCGAGTTCGAGTTCGCTGCTTCCCCTGCTCTCGTCGTTCCTGCTTCTCGTGCTCGCCCGTCGGACGACCGCCCCAACAAACGGCCTCGCATTGAAGCGGAGTCTCCCGCCGCGAAGGACTTGCCTGCCGGTCGTACCCGCGGCCAGGCTCCCTCCTCGTCTAAAGCGGCAGCCCCTTCGTCTGCGACCCCTCGTTCTGCAGCGCCTCCCAGCGCTGCTACGGGACGCTCCTTGGCGACCGTGGAGACCCGCTCTGCCCCAACTTCTGTCGCGGCTGGCAAGGTCTCTCCCACCTTCTCTTTTATATCTTTCACCTTAACTGACTATCTTCTTCTAGCGCAAATGGTCTGAGCCCGAGGGGCCTGCCCCCGCTTCCACTGTGACGGTCGAGGTTCCCCGCGTCCAGGACGCCTACGCCTCCTCATCGGGGCCCACCATTCGTGTCCCGTGGGTGGCGCCTCGCCCTGCGTACCGTGGCGCGCTCGAGAGCCCAACTCCCGCGCGTTCAGTGGCAGCGTCCTCGACTCAGCCGTCTTCCGCCGCTGGTCCCTCAACTCTCACTCAAATTGCCACCGCGCCATCACCCCCCGAGGAGGAGACAGATCCACCTTCCAGTCGCTTGGCTATCCTAAGCGACATGTTGGCGAATCCTCCCGGTGGTGAGTCTTCTGTTTTTCTATTAAAGCCTCTGGCTGACTCGCTGGTGATCCTCAGAATGGTCCGAAGCGGAGTCATGGCCCGTCCCCGCTTATCAGCGTGTCGACCATGTGGTGGTTCGGGACGCTCTTTGCCCACCGTGCTTTGGCGAAGCACCGACGGCCTGCATCGCGTGCATCAACAAAAATGCGCGGTGCAAGTCCGACGGATTCGGCACCACCTGCGAGAACTGCCACCGCGGGAACACCCGCTGCAGCTTCACGGCTCCGGAGCGGATTTTCCAGATCGTCGACGACATCCGCCCCCTCACCGGCTTGACGCCCGATGGTTTGTGTTTATTCTTTTCTCCCGTTCCACTGAGCGCTTATCCCTTTTCACAGCGTTGTCTCGTGCGCTTATCCGCGCCATGCAAACCCGCCGCGACGCGGACCTCTTCTACGTGCTCCTGTCGCGCAAACTCATCGCGCACCAGGGCGCACTCGAGGACTTGGCCGTCGTATTTATTAATCAACAGATCACGATGCCGCCCGACGTCTATTCCTCCTACTTCGAAGACGTCGACGACGTCGAGATGCTGACTGGTTTCGCGGAGCGCCTCCACCAGCAGCATTCGTATCCGGGGCTCCTTCATCGGCACCTAAGTCGGAATCCGACCTCCGAGCCGCGACTCCTCAATCCCGACGGCCCTCGAACCACCGACAATGCGTACCACACCGTTCAGCGGCCCGCCGATATAAATGCGACTCAATTCTACGACGTCCCTGCCAACACCGCGGCTCATATTTCCATTATCGCTACCTGTGGACCGGAACTCGAAGCCGCTCTCGTCGATAACCCGGTGCCATCTGTGCCTGGCTCCCCCGCGGCCACCTCACCAGTACCTTCTGGGCCCGCAGCTCCCGTTGCCCCCCAGGACACTGTGCAGGTCCCCGCGGTGCCACCTGCCCGGCCATCGTCGGCATCGAGGATGCCTCCTCCTTCGATTGTCGAGTCGATGAACCGCCCCGACCCTGTCGCGTGGCCCCCGACCCCGGCGCCCATTCATCGTGCGCCATCTTTGCTCATTTCTCCGCAACGCGCGCTGACCACTTTTATCCATTCAGCCGGAAACCCCGTTGCTCGCAGCACTGTCGTGCAAGCCGCCGGCAGTCCCTTCGCTGGACTTGGGGTGTATCCACCGGGGTCCTACGGACCGGGCACCCCGTGCACTGAACATCCGGGGTTCGGACCGGGTTACAATGCGGGTGGGGCGTCTGGTTCTGGTGGAACCAGCGGGAGCTGATCGGACATCTACGAGTTTTTTCTGCGCACAACTATCATTTTCTTTTTGCTTTTTGTACTCTTTCTTTCTTGCGCTGCCGCCTACTCCTTTGAACTACAATAGTATATTGATTTGTAGTAAAATAGTTCAATTAGGAGTAGGCCAATGAAAACTTCGTTCTTTTGCCCTGATTCCACCGTGTGAAATCCGACTTAGAGATCTTCAGCGACCGAGCTAAATGGCTTATGAGCATGATACTTGTCATCAGAAGTGGCCGCGGCAGCCCTTTCTCAACCGGTTTCATACTTTTCAAAGTTATTCATAAATTAGAAGATCTTTCCTTGCTCATTCGCTCTGCACAAGAATTTATTCTCTTTTCTGACTTAATCTTTGGGTCCCGCGGCTGCTCAATCAGGACCCGCGGCCCCACTACACTCTCCGATATCGTGCTATGGCCCGCCCGCGGCCCTGTTTCAAGGCTTGAAACCCTTGTTTCTCATAATTCGTAATAGTTTTCGGCCCGCGGCCAAAGCGTAGTCGAAAATTTCCATTCCTGGATACATTCTAACTCAGCTGACCTCAACAGTATCCGGCAGAAACCGATCATCAATCGCAACAAACACCATCTTCCCAATCAAGCCTCTGATTGTTAACTTCTTCGAAAAAACTCGCACATGGTTTTTGTACTCGAAACCATAGTCCCGTGCTGACTTTTCGTTGCACCATATGGCCCCGCGGTCGCTTAGTCTGCTTATCACAGCCCTCTCCCCCCCACTAGAAATATTAACCGTCCTCGGTTAACTTTTTCTGTGTGAAAGATGACCCAGCGCCATGGTTTTTATCAGCTACTTCGTGTTTTGCTACAATTCTTCCATGCGGTCTTTCCATTTCTGTCTTTTCTGTTGAAGGATTTTTTCGTATAAAGCCCCCAACGGGGACGTCCTGAACCTTTGTCTTGTTCTGACCCCGCGACTTATGGCTCCCAGTAACGCCCTTCCTGCTCTACAGTCTGCGGCAAACGACTTCATCGAAGCTCTCGGTGAATACGACAGTCTCGCTTCACAGAAACTCTCGACTAGGATCCAGCACACGGCCCTCAATACTGCAATCGACCGCGCTGTAAGCCATTGCCCTCTACTTTCTTTGCGTACGGCCCGCGGCTTACCTGTCCTAAAGGCAGGCTTTGCCGGCGCATACCCTCAAGCCATCGGTCATGTCCGGCAGGCCTCAGTTCGCAATAAGCTCTACCAGCTTCGTTCCTTCGTCCAAACCGCTACCAAAAACGGTTTTTCTGCGCCCGCGGCTCACCTGAGCACTATTGACAACGCGCTCAAAGCCTACGAGGCGAGGAGGAGGAGAAAAAGCTCGCCCGCGCTAAATGCGTACGTTTCCTAGCCCTTCGACAACATTCTTTTCTTTAATCTATACGTTCTTTCAGACTGCCGGTAAATCTGCTGCCACTGTTGAGTCCGAGGACGAGTCTGGCGATGAGAAAAGTGTGTCCGACCAAGTTCGTGATTCCTCATCTACTAACGAGGTATTTTCCTTGGCTCAGAGATTTGGTTGCTTATCTCACGGCTTGTTGGTCTTCAGCTCGACACTGACAAGTCGCCCGCAGGCGCTACTATTACTCCTGTCCTGGCCGCGGCCCTTGGTACCGACTCCCGCGCTGGATCTGGGTCTGTTCCCAAAGAGTTGCATTTCTCTAAGAAGCCCGCGGGTGAAAAGGTTCGCCTGTTATAGACGTTTTTCCAACCCTTAGATCGCTTACGCTCTGGCAGGTGCCTGTCTGTTCATTTTGCAGCTCTACTTTCCACCGCTTATCGAACTGCGCACTGAAAATCACCCAGGAGAAGCAAATTAAGAACGACAAGGCTATCAAGAACAATACCAAAGAAGTCATCATTCTAGACGAGTCCCTTGATCTGCCCTTCAAAGACCTCCGCAAGGTATTTATGCCTTGGTCTGTCCCACATCCTTGCTGATGCTTTCGCCTTCAGAAACATCCCGCTGGATGAGAAAGCCGATGAGGACCGTCGCGTGAAAAAGGTATGTACCGTCCACGGGCCGTTATTTCTAGCTCACGATTTATTCCTCAGTCGGAGCCCAAACGTCCCCTTTCGGTACGACCATTTTTCCGTGCTGGTCACCGTCTTGACTCTCTCTTATCAGGTGCCTGCTCCTGAGGAGAAAGAACCTAGTTCTTCTCGCAAGCGCCGTCGTAACAATGCTAGTCATGTATACGACGCTGGTCAAGACTTCACAGTTCCTGGTAAGCTACTTCTTCCATTGCCTTCTTGGTCGTCTACAACGCCCGCGGCCGACTCGTTTCCAGGCAATCTCAAGTCCGACATCTCGGATGAGCTCCTCAACGTTGCCCGTCAACTCGCCCTCCCTGACGACGCTCCTCCCCCTGACAGCAAGTTCCACCGTCGTCAAGTTAAGGAGCTTAAACGACAAATCTACGTCTGCGGCTACAAGCTCAAGCATTTCATCGAGCTGCGCAACTTCTACGCTGGCGAGATGGCCAAGCTTACTATCGAGTCTGAGGGTGAGGATGATGGAGACGATGTGGAGATCGTGGATGATGACGCCGAGATGGTTCTGTATGATTCAGGGTCAAATATTTCCATCTTGACTGACTCCTATTCCAGATTTAACTGAAACACTCCTTCCATACAATCCTTTCCTTTTATCGAATAGCCGTGCCTTCGCGTCCTTCAACAGGACCTACTACGCACTCCAACAGTGCACTCCATGGACTCTTTTTCCTATACACGTCCTTTAAGGACCGCTACGAGTTTCCCTCGATCATTGTCGTCTTAGCAGTACTTGCCAAATTCATTTGTTTGACAAGTCTACTCGTCTCAGCAAGATCAATTTGGCCCGCGGTTAATTCAAATCGCCCCGCGGCCTACTTAAGAAACCGTACTCGTGTTTTCCCTTGGAGATTCCACTGTTACTACCTCTTCTCAACACACTGGCCTATATTTTATGGTGTTTCCACGCAACGAGCTTGTCGAGTATACGCTTTACTGGTTGGAAGATTCCAAAGTGCGTTTTTGCGCACCCCCGCGGCCCTTATCCCAGATAACTTAGCCTGGTCTTCAGCCCGCGGCTCGCTGTCACCACTGCGAGTCGTCTAACCTAGCCTGTGTCATATACTCTTGGCTCCGCTGCTGTCACTTCTGTGAACGTCGCCTCCTTCGTGACTGTGAATTTCGCAGCCGCGCGGTGTTCTATGCCTATTTGCAACAGCACCGTGCTGAGATGGCTAGAGGTACGCCTACTACTCCATCGTTCACTCAATACTCTTATAATATCTACCGCTTTTAGACTTCCCCTTTGGTCGAGACAAGTATACTATTGAGGAGCTTCGCCCCTTCGTCCCTGACGCACATGCGTTTCTCACCCGCTGTTACTTTAATCGAGTCCGTCATCAAATCAAGGACAAGATTTCTCGTATGTCAGATGTAGATGCACTGTTGCGTCTTGGTACCGAAGTATGGGCCAAAGGATATCACCCGCGGGTCCTCAACTATGTCAACACTCGCGTGCTGCAGTTGCTACCTGATGGTGCTCCTGTTCCTGTATATCCTCAATTCGATCCGTAAGTCTAACACTTCTTTCTTAATCGCCCGCGGGTCCACTTCTCACGGTTCAGCCTTTACAGACTTACCGCATCACTCATTATTTGAGCTCCGCGGCCCGCTTCTGTAGTCTTTTAGACACCCGCGGCCCTTCATCTTCTGATTCGGAGTCTAATCCAAACTTTTCCTCTTCCTCATCCAATTCCGACTCTGAAGTCTCGGACTCCTCGAAGTCTTCTGGTGTTACCCGTAGTCGAACTTTGTCGAATAACAGGTCTTTACCCTTGTACTTCTTAGTGGCCTTTGTATTAGATAGGTTTTGGTCATCATTTATTAGATCTGCCAAGGTCTCTGGCGAGATGTCAATGAACCTGTGGATATTTGCAGGAATCTGAATGCTATGCCGCGCTTCGTAAGGAATAACTCGAAACGCTGCAATCCTATCTTGGAACATAGCACCATTCATCTCTGCTACGAGATACGCTCCCCCTTTGGTTCTTCTAACTACAACCATGGGTCCGAGGTACCGCGGCTCCATTTTAGCGTTTAATGACTTCTCTACTTCGGTATGGCGCACCAGAACTAGATCTCCTGGTTTGAAATCGTAATTCTTTATCACACTCTCATTATATCTTTCATATTTTCGTACTGATACATGCTTGGCATGATCAACGCGCTGCCTCATCTGCTGCACATGTTGTATATGCTTTGCTAAAGCCTGCGCTCGAAAACCTATCACCTCGGAGTCGGTCAACACTCGACCCGGCAACTCTACCAACCAAGTAGCTTCTTCAATATCCAGCGGCAATATTGGATGTGCCCCTGTAACCATGAAGTACGGTGAACAGCCCAATCCTTTTCTGATTGTAATGCGGTCTGCCCAAAGTACTAGGTGGAAATACCAAAACCATTTAGCTGGATTTCCTCCCGTAGCTTTGTACAATGACTGCCTCAGCGAAAAGTGACCGTTCTCGATCTTGCCATTGGCTTGGGAATTATATGGCGATATGAAGATATGCGGTATGCCATATTTCTCCTTCAACCATGCTACAGCTTTCTTGAATTGCTCTGCATTGTCCGTTACAAAGGTCCGCGGGCAACCCCACCGACATATAACATCTTCTAATAAGAACAATCCAAGGTTCTGAGCATTATCTTTGGTCAACGGGCGGCCTTCAATCCAGCTGGAAAGCGAGTCTCTAGCATCGACTGCTAAACCACACTTGTTTGAAACTTTGCCCATTACCATCACATCTACATGAACCGTTTGAAACAGACTCAGTGTATGGGTCACCACTGGTGGTATTTTCAACAGTGTATGCTGCCGCTTTTGGCATATATGGCACGTATTAACATACCACGCAACATCTGTCTCAAAACCAGGCCACCAGAATCTCAGTCCTATCAGTTCTCTAGTCGCAAAAATCCTGCGGTGTCCTAGACTGTCGTGTGCAGCCTTCATCATGTACATCCGGTGTTCTTTGTCAACTACTAACTGATGTGCGGTACCAATGGATTTACGATACATCCTCCCCCCCTTTCAAAAAGAAATGTGAGGCGAATCTCATAAATGCTCAGTATTCCTGATCATCGTTCATGCCCGCAGGCCGTTCCAATGGCTCCGCTAACCATTTCTTAACAAGCATTAACTTGTTATCTTGTTTCTTTACTCTATCTGACCTATGTGTCTCCACATAAGGCTCCCTCTTTTCTGCATTCCACTTCAGCTCAAGATCAGGTATCAATGGCTCCGTCGTTTGCACATATTGAGGAATCGGCAATCCCGCGGCGTCATAGGTATCCTTGCAACTTTTGCTAGCAGCATCCTCGAAGCCCCCGGCCATGAATGTTTCATGCCAGAAGTCTTCAATGGACGTCGCCTCCGCCTCCACTTGTAGGTAGCCACCTCTTGTATCAATTGTATGCTTAAACTCTTCAAAGTCCAGCGGCTGTGGCCCATCAGGGTCTACATCCTCGTGGTCCTCAGGGGGTTCATTCTGATCATAACCCTCCTCAGAGTTAGGAAAAACTTCATCTCCTGGTTGAGGGTCTCTACGAGACAACCCATCCGGGGCGAACCTTTCTCCTGGCACATGTTTCAACTTGAAATGGAACATTAGGATTTTCTCAATCCACCTATTAATGGTCGCATTAGGACCCATGCCTGGGTTCTTCAGCATCCCTTTAATATACAGTGCATCCGTCTCAACTACCAGCTTCCGAACACCGAAGATCCAATAGTACATGGCCTCTAGTGCTCTCATTAAACCATAGAGTTCCCTCTTAGGTTGCGAGTAATTGGCTTCCGTCTTTCCAAGCGTAATTGAAGCAAAGCGGGCGTAGTATTTAATTTTGGGGTCCTGCGGGTCATATTGGAATAAAATGATCCCAACCGCCCTCCAAGATGTATCCACTTGTAATACTATTTCTGAATCCCAATCATAATTCAAGGGTTTCAGCGCGGGGCAATCCTTCAACGCTTCCCTGACCTTCTGCTGAGCCTCATCACAAGCCGCGGTCCATTCGAATGGCACATCCTTCTTGGTCAACTCATTTATAGGCGCCACTTTTTCAGCGTAACCTTCAATGAAATTGCGCAATACACCAACAGTTCCGAGGTAAGCTTTCACCTGTGAAAAATTGGCGCATGGACCCCAATCATTGATGACTTTAATCCTGTCTGGATCCGCAACCCTGCCTTTGTACGAACAGATATGTCCTACTACTGTGAACAAGTCTGCGCACAATATCAACTTTTTACCCGAGAACGTTCCCCCAGCATAGGCCATCCGAGTAACAACACGATTCAGGTTCTGAAAGTGTTCCCAAACAAATCTCCTAATGCCTCGGTTCTCTGGTATGCGCTCATAATCTCCATCCTTAGTTTCATACCGCGTTGGCGGCCCGCGGACTGGCACATCGTCAATGTAAGGGATAGTTACATGTGGAATCTCTTCTCTGAGGACGTATGTAACATCATCATGAAAAATGGGTACGGAATTAGTCCACCCCATCGGCAACTTTACCAGTCTCATAGCCCCAAAGGGTGTCTGGAATGTGGTATAGTCCCTAGATCCTTCTGCTAAGTCCCTATTATCATATCCAACGAACATATCCAACGAGGCACCACAGGATCTTCCTGCAAAGTGCTCTGCCAACTGCTCGGTACCTGGTGTTACTCCCGAGTGTTGAATGGTAACTTCATTCAGTCTCTCCAAGGAGTGAACAATTCTCAAAGACTTCCCATCTTTCTTGATCACCGCAAAAATGGGAGATCGGTAAGAGGAGTTAGATGGTTCATAAACACCCGCGTCAATTTTGAGCTTGATGTTTCAACAAAATTCTTCAAAATGTCCAGGAGGAATCGGTATCTGCGAACACACCCAAGGAGTATGTGGAACAACCGGCATCTCTACTGGAGGGAAAAATTTGTGCTTGAACTGCCCTCTTTCTGTCTCATCCCATGCAAAATGGTCATTATGCAACATCATGAAGTGATGTACCAACTTCACTTCCTCAGGCTCTAAGAAGCCATCGTTGTGAGAGATATCAATCGCTTCTTGACGCTCCACGGTGTATCTTCCTATTGGAGCAAACTCTGGTGGGTTCGGATTCAACGTTGGCATATCTTGCAACGGATCCCCAGTAATGTTCCTCTCAATTCTAAATTCTGCAGGCAAAAATCCAAGAATGGGTTTGATCTTATCTGCTACCGGCTTGTACTTTTTACCCAGGAACGTATATTCCACTTTGATAGGGTCCGCGGCTGATCCTGCCATATCCTCTACCTTAGTATGCATCATCTGTTCTCTTGGTGCAAGTGGTACTGCTGGCGCCGACTTCGATCGTTGCTTCCCAAGTGATCCGCGGGGCCATTTGACATCTGCACTAGCCCGTAGATTAACCAAATTTACTTTGCGCGCCACTTTACCAGCGCGGTAAGGTTTCTTTGCCCGGGTAGGCCGCTTAGGCTTACTAGGAGCGTCTGCTTGATCGAAAAGAAAGACTTCCATTCCTTTCTCAACCTCCGCTTCCCCTAAGTACTGTTGTAATAGGGCCGCGGCTGCAGGATCCTTTTCAACCACTGACTGTGATGCACACAAATATGCCATCCTACGATCCTCTTTGGTAGCTTTTAGCCCCCTCTTTTGGCTTGCCATATCCCACACATACTAGCTCTCCTTTCTCATTGTAGTCCCAGGCGGTCATTACTTCTCCCCCATCCTCGAGATCATCGAAGATTACCGAAAATCCTGGACTGTACTAGCTTGTGTGCTACTGCCCGCGGCAGTCTCCTTATCATCTTCGAGACACTTTTGGTGCCCACGGAGGTACGTTGCAAACGTACTCTTTCTCCCCGTGTACGGGTCCGTAATGGTGATCTCGACATCTCCATTCCTTTTGTTGGCATGAACAGTTTCTGCCAACATTTCGAACGGTCTTCCTAGAAGAACCTGATAGGGTGCGACTCTCAATATATGCACTTGTAAGTACAATATGATGTCGCCAAATTGGAATGGCACGTTCTTTGACAACCCTAGTGTCCTTTCGACTTGTTCGTTCGTGCTCTGCATGAGAATAGACATCCGCGGGTCCCACGACATCCCAAGTTTCTCCGCAACTGTTACGTTCATGGACACAATTTGTGATCCACCATCACTAATTGCCTCAACCTGCTTCTCTTTCACAGTCGGATACAAACATCGAAGCTGTCCAGATACAGGGCTCATTGTGACCATAATATCCTGTGGCTTCTCGCCGGGTTTCAAGGAATCAAGTACTGTTGTACAGGATCGCCTATTATAATGCTACCTTCTGCCAACTCGTGGTCTGCAGTTGTAACAATTTGAGGGAACGTGTCAAACATCAGCACCGAAACCTCGTTTCCAGCTGCGTCTAGGGTTACTAGGTTTGTCTCTACTAATCTCACGTTAGGATCTTCATCTTCTTGATTATCAAGACCTGACCGCGGGTCATAATTTTCGTCCGCAGGCACACTTGTAGTCATGAAAGTTTGAACCTTTGCTGCCAGTACGTCTCCTTCTGTGGTCTGAACAAAATTAGGCCGTCTGGATTTGTTCATGCTTGACTCTAACGCTCTCCATATCTTCGGATTGCTGTCGATCAAATGTCCGATCGTGATGGGTACTTCAATACCCCGGATGGCATCGACAATGCCTGCGGTCGCCTTTTTCCTCCGCGTCTGTGTCCCGCGGGGTTCTAGGCTTGCGCTTTCCTGGTATTTTGACCTTTTCCCTGGACAGATCTACTGGCTTTCGAGGCAAGACCTCTGTAGGTGGAGCATCCCTTAGGGGCGGAACATCCCTGAACGGCAGCTCGTTATTGAACTCCTGTCTAGGGGGTGAAACCTCGCTCTCATCCTCAGAATCCTCGACTTCCTCAACGGTGGCCCTAGGTCTGGGCGTAGGTTTTGGTAACTGTGGTATCTCTACTACAACCTGTTTTCTTTGAGTAGGCTCTCGCCCGCTCCTCTCTGGTGCTTTGCTCTGCTCTGTGGTTTTCTCGGAATGCTTACGGACGGCTACTTGATTTTCCTCAGGAGGCTTCCTCTGCTGGGGCGCCCCCTTCATTGGATCTAATGAAAATCCGTGTCTTGACCACCTGCGGGCCCTTTCGAGCGAGTGACTAGTAAGGTTTGCAGGTCTTTCAGACTAATGAAATCCGACCCGCTATCCTTCTCTTCCCTCGGTATTATCCGCGGCTGGTAATCCGATGCATCTCCACCAAAGTACGTATCCATCATCTCATCATAGTTCTGACCAACTACAACGCGGCGGGAATAATACTCGTGAGCCTTCTCCTTAGGAGATTTGTGTGGCGGCTCCCGTGGTATGTTCTTCCCATCGTACAGGACGGTTCTGCCATTCACCGCTTTAACAATACCACTGACTATGTCTTCCTTTCGGTGTTCACAGTTGTCAATGAAATGTCCGGGTTCGTAACAGTAATAGCACTCGTCGCGATAGCCCCCTTTTACAGCTCTATCCCTAGTAAAGCTAGGTCCAGCACGAGGCCCTTGATCTGGTCCCCTAGAATAAGGTTGGTTAGGGCCGCGGTTTGCGCCTGCCTCTAACAACGTCTTAATCTGCTGCATCTCTTTATGTTAGTCTGCTGTGAACTTGTCCATATGACCAGCCATCGTCTCTTCGAGTTTATCCGTAATTTTCTTAGGAAAAGTCTCTCTGAACTCGGCCTGGACTCGGTTCTGGGCTTGCACCGTGGCCTCTATTTTGTCTATCCTGCTAGACAATTGCTTCAGTCCGGACAAGTCACTGTCAGCCCCTCCTTCCTGAAACATCACTGTACTCTTCTTGCCTTCTGACAACGATGCTATCTCCAACCCATAAAAGGTTGTAGCTTCATCTTCGCAGATCTTCGCAGCTGCCGCAATGAGATCTGACCAAACATATCTGTCTTCCTTGTCTACAGCCGGCGCAATATATACTGAACCAGGATTGGCTTTCTCGAATTCAGCTTTTGCTCTGATATACGAGGGTTGAACCTCCCGCGGCCTAAGCAACATATGTTGTTTAATCCTATCGGCAAGTTCTTCCGTCAGTCCGCAGAGAAATCCATTTGCCGCTTCACGGTTGGATATTCTAGGCTTTGGTTCCATCAACTGCTTGATCATGCCTTTGTAAAGTCTAATCCAGGCTTGAAGGCCTTTATAGTCCGTTACTTTGACTGGCTTTTTAGACTTCTGGAGAACAGTTTTCTCTAGTCCTGGGACCGATCCCTTTTCCACTTCGCGGTACTCAGGATACATATCCTCGATCTCTTCCTTGAATTCCTCCCAGGTGTGTGGTGTGTCCGCGGTCTCCATAGCTTCCCACTGACGCTTCACAGATGGTTCACAGAAATTCATCGCAATCCACTTCTTCTTCTCATCTGTCGTCACATTCGTCTTCAAAATGACCTCCTCTATAGCATTCATGTACCAAGCCAAGTTGTCTGGTTTCCCATCGAACTGTAAGGCATTTTTGCCAAAGCTGGACGGCAGCTTGGACGCATCAAAAGAGGCTGGCATTTTATTTGGCTGTGCAACGACTGGAACTACTGTTGGTTGTACTGGAGGTACGACCGGGTTTTTGTGCAGGTATGTTTTGCACTGATGGTTGCTGTCCCGAGTTTACAGGAACAGGATTTATGTTCTGACTAGCTGGTGAGTTCGAAGCGCCCTCCTTAGTCACGTCCAGATTATCTTCTGGGATGTCTGAAGTAGGTGATGGGAAGCCGCAGTTAAACGGTAGTCCGTCCTCTATTTCTGACTCGACATCTATTGTGTCTAGACGCGATGTAGTACCTCCCGCAGAACGTCCTCTGCTGGAGTTACTAGTGTTTCGGGTCTTTGTGGAAGGTGGGAAGTATACTGGCTCGGGTATAAGCGAACGTCTGGATCTATCCATTGTGTCCTTGGGAGCGTGCTCCGACAAATGGATCTCTGCTAGAAGTGTGCATCTACCTGATCTTCCCCTCTTGCCCGGTGAATTTGATCTTTCAGACGTGATGTCTAATTGATCAGGCTACAGTTTACTGCTTCTAACTGCACCCGCACTGCTAATGTCCTTTTAGACCTGTTGTTTGCCTTTCGACAAAGGTTCGTTTCACAATTTCAAAACTGGACCCTCGCGGTGGGCTCCAGATGAAACAGTGCGCTTAACTATAAGCTAGAAATGCGACTATTGTTGGATGCTAACAAACACCACAACTAACAACCACACAACCAACTACTATCACTCCCAAAGAACAAGCGCGCTCCCTTGGTGAGTTCGGGTCCGAGTCGTAATATGCGACTACTGGTTTTGAAACCCAATGTGATAACGAATCTTCACTAATCTGACTGACAACAATGCCCGTGGCACTTCAACTATGCAGGATTTGTACGGAACAATGCCCCGCGGCCTCGATGAACGAGTAAAATATGTGGTTTTGGGTGGATACAAGACGAGAGGAAGACTAATAGATAGTTTCGTCAACGTCAGGGCAGAGGTTGTAAGGTTTCAACAGCAAATCCTCTAATTGAGGTCACAGATCCTGCTTCCAATCACTCTCACAACAAGCAATCCTCGTTGTAGACCTTGGCCTAACCTGCCACAGGTTCCTTTCGCTCTACTTCAAGGCTTAAGCACCTTGCTGGCGACCAAACTGATCTTCCTGTTGGTTACCGAGGGCAATCTCAACCACGGATGCAACTAGCGAAGCAGATGCGAAGCAACAAGCCCACTCAGGTAGGTAAACCTCTCTTTTATACGTGAAGACCGCCCGCAGGGTCGACAACGTGAAGCTTAACTTCTTAACTCGAACTGAACTAGAGCCAACAACCAAACTTCGATTTATAGACACACTACAAACAGAGGTAGATACTACTCTCCGCGAGTTGGCCTGAGAACAACCGCAACAATGTCCGCTGTGGTGTACTGGCTTTCCGCGGGGTCTTCGAGCCCTATTTATACTACTGGAATATAGATTTACATGTGAAAAACAGAGAGTGAAAACAAAAGAAAACAAAAGATGTCCATGCATATCTGATGCATCATCACAGGCCAAGAGAAACCTTTCACATGGTTCTCACGTCCTGATTTGGGTATATGGTAGGTGCCGCGGGCTGCCGTCTGCAACCGCAGGCCTGGAACCTCTGGGCGCGGAGTTGAATCCGCCCACTAGGATAATGCTGCTGTCGTCAAAGGGAGCCCGCGGGTCCGTTACTTGTCGGTCTGTACCCACGATCCCACTCTAAACTCCGGTCCAATGGAATAAATCCCATTGCTCCACTCTGTGTGTCTCTGTTTGTCACTAGGGACGCGACGCGTCTCCCCACGTGTACTCTCTCTACGTAGTTCTCCTCTGTAACTGCTTTCCGCTTGCTTCAACAGGGGCCGCGGGCCTTGCCTCGACCCTGCGGCCTATTGCCAGTCTGGAAGGACGGCCCGCGGCCTACGTAAACTGCCTGCGGCCGACTCCCTTAGCCTTCAACCCACTCGCTAGTACTCTGTAAGTCTCCAAAGACTTCCTCTGTGCAGTCGTTGGTCCTCTATTGTAGGATACAACTTCTGAATGATGACTTCTGGGGCTTTTGGGTATTTATCTCCTCTTTGTGTATGACCAGCAGCCCGCGGAGCATGCTAGGCTTGATCTATACACTACAATCAGCAGCTCGGAGCTCACTCTGATCCTCCTTTGTATCACCGAACAGAAGCCCAGAGTACTAGTGATAGTACTACTAGAAACTACCTTGCAACTCTTATAATATGTGTTTGTGAGCGCAAAAATAGCTAGATGACGCATACTTGGCGGTGTGCCGTCTCACTGAAGTCTATAGAAGGTCATGGGATGCACGTGTGTACACTGGAGTCAGGCAGTTCTACCAGGCCAAGGGTTTTGATCCTGAGACCCAAGAAGTCGCACAGCATTTTGGGAAACCACTTTATGAACTATCTGCTGAAATGAATGTTCCATTTGCACATGGTAAGCCCTATCAATCATCCAACAATTGAATCGAGATAATGAATACCAAAGTGGATGAAGAAAATTTTGGGGGAGAGGAGGATGCAGGGTCAGCCAGCACACATGATGCGGACGATACTCTAGACACAACCTGCGAAGATCCGGGTGAGTGCAACAAACTGCTCATCCCACTTTACTTGAAAACCATTTCAAAATGCTCTGCAGGCGCTAGCGACATACCCGATCCCTACGACGAAGTGGTCGCCGTTTCGAGGACATTCAGATTCCTGCCAAATCTTCAGCTGGCGCTGATTTTATTCCTTGAATTATGCTGGATGTGCGACTAGGTAGGAGTTGGCTCGATGGAAATTTCGTTTGGAGTTCCACAATTACCATGTGTGCTGGGTTACTTCGTAAGTTAATATTACCTCGATCCACGATCGCACACAGTTGAATAATGGTCCATTGATCATCTTTGTGGCATTATAGTCATTGTTGCGACATGGTTATGTAAACCTACCGGCTTCACTGAGAAGATTATCAATGCAAAGGACTCCCACGGGAAAATTCTCAGACATGGTTGCGTGAAGCTCAGTTGCACCCTATTTGAACCACAGTTCAAGCGTTGATTTACCGATTTTCTGACCGAACCGAACATGGTGTCCGGGGGTGGGCACGCTGGTTTCGTTCGGAGTTTACCTTTGACAACCATATGCCGCCTCTATCATGGTACAGGAAGCATTCGACCACGACTAGACTTGGCATAATATATTATCAAGGTACAGCGCCGAGCTTTTCTCCGTTTTCGGGCATATCAGTCATTTGGAACCAATCTTCTGGGACAGCGGTCAAACGTTGGGTTGGGTCCATATTTTCCTTTGAATAATGCAGAAAATATCGACTTGCTCCATCTCTGAATGCTTTCTACCAACCCTCTGTTGTCTGTTTATGGTCATGGGAGTCAGGTAAAGAATCACCTTTCGTTGTTCACCTTGAATTTCCCAAGAATTCAACTCAGTTAGGATGGTTTGGCTTGAGAAGAACAGACTAGGATTAGCTAACTCTAATCTCGAGAATTCAACATTACCTCCAGTCGACCCGACCGGGTCTATGATCCGGCCGACTCGGAGATATGGCGGCCGGAAACAGCCGGAAGTCTTTGTCTGGATCCACCACGATCGAGTTTGCACGGCTCTCGACACACGCTAGTCTCTCTCAGACAGATGCTATGACTGAATGCTCGTTCCTCGCTAGTTATAACACACACCGCCCTTTCTTTGATCACTCCCACTATGACAGCGCCGTCTTGCACGCCATATCGCAAATGCCCTCCATGCGGCCCGTCCTCGGCCCTGCCTTAATCACCCAGCACATCCTTTGCTGGTGCCAGCATGTGCGCCATTGAGCGCCAGGCCGGGCTCTCACTCGGGCCCACGGCGAACTATTTCCCCTCAAAGTACAGCTCCATGATGGTGTCCCGGCAGTAGGGCTACGAGTCCACAAACAGCGACGGCGGATGGTGGGGATGGTCCTGCGCATGGATACTTTACTCTGTTCATTGAGGTGAATGTGCGTTCATGTCTCTCGCCTTCATCTTTCTCGCCCATTCGTTCGATGCCATTTATCCCCTGCTGCATCGCCTTTCCTTATCCTGCTCGTTTCCCTCCTCTCATCGTCCATCATGCAAACTTGCGACCCTCCTCTTCCTCCATACCTTCCACCCTCCCTTATCCGCGCTTCTCCACTGCCTTTCCCTCGACTGCGCACCTTTCGCCCTTCTTTTTTTCCTGCGCTCCTCTTCCCTTCTGGCTCCACCCTCCCTGCTCCTCCCCGCTCCTCAAATCCACTTTGCATCTGTTTCGCTCCTATCGTTCACTTCCCCATCCTTCTCTCTTTGTTTGTTTCGAGTTCTTCCCTACCCCATCCTATCTATATATGGCGGGATTTAGAGCTCTGAATCCCGTGGCTGTGCACTGTGGCCTAAGTCGATCACAACGCCAGCAGGCCCTCAATACATTCTGACGCTCCGCACCGATTTGCATGGTTTCCCACGTGTACCGGGGCACCACGATGACTAGCACTTGCACCTCCCTGCTCCACTCTGTTGATCGCTCGGTTTCCTCATGCACAGATTACACTCCCTCTCAAATCATTGCTGGATCGCGCTGTCTCGGATCCCTCGCACGCGACAATGGCTTTGCGGAACTACGCTGCGTAGGTCGTCTCGATCGGCCTGTTTCTCGTCGTCCACGCGGCTCTTCAAAAACCAGCCGTGGACAGACATCCCGGACTGCGCCTCCGTTTTCCGCGCAACGAAGGTATCATATCCCTTACTCAGGCATAGACTCTACTCATGAATTTCCGTCGCCTACATTTATCTGTCAGCTCGGTTGGGTCTCCCTCGACAACGCCTCAAACAATGAAATCTTGATGTCATTTTTTGGAGGCCGAGCTCACTCGGCGCAGGATACTTTTTCGGAAATTTGAACGGCGAATCCGATGTGTTGTACATATTCTTCTAGACTCAGGCTAACGAGAAATCAAGTTGTTTCCCCTCATATTATCAACCTCGCTTGCACGGCTGTGCTCGGAGCAATCACTGACATGGATTTTGCTGCGCCGGAAGCTGAGGACTCTGTTCCAGATATTGATGAGGCGCACTCCTTCATCGACGCTTTGCAGAATCGTTCGTATGTTCGGTCTTTTTTTTTTTTTTTTGTGACTAAGACTTGAAAGATGGGTCAAGCAGCTGCAGGGAGGCGCACGAGAATATGGTACGATATGGGTCGAGTAGCTGGGAGGAGAGGCACGAGATTATGAATTCAACCAAGAGGAAAAAGAGAAAAGCGATTCGAGCTGATCCACCAATATTTGGATTTGCTGCTCGTTCCCCTCTTTCTTACGATGTTGCGTGATGAGCCGTTCTAAAGGCAGAGTGACTTTCCTCAAGAATTAAGCTCCCAGTGTTGGATCGCCGAAGGACTGGTTACGGGCAAAGAAACAAACACGCGTGTCTGATCCCGCTTGAAAATATGGGTTTTTTTTCTTAGCCGCTAATGGGCAATTGATTTCAGTAGGTCATTTCGGTTTTCAAACACAACAGTGGCGCACTGACAATTCAACAGACAGATCATTGAACAAATGTAATGTTCTTGGTTATTCCTTGCGATATGTGTCACCAGCCCGTACCGCCAGACAAATTGCCGGACTCTAATTTACTGGAATTCTCCCTTGGCGCCTCTCGCATTGCCTACTTGCTGATATTCAACCACATTCTCCTTTCTGTTGCTTGACACACATTTTTCGCTCAAAACCTGAGAATTGGAGTCCAGAGAATGGGATACCGCATTCATTATTATTATTCCATAGTGTGTACAATCCAGGCCGCGATACTCACGCAAGATCTCTCCCAATGCTGGGCTAACTTTTTTGTACCTCCCTAAACTCCCGTCCCGATTCCTATCCGACGTCTGTGCACAGGCACCCACGGGCACCACTACATATATATGCTTGCTCGAAATGATGCGAAGCAACACGCACAAGTCGATTTGCTGCGGGATGAGGCCGTGAGTCAAATGGAGCACGTACGATTTGATAGAAGATCGGAGACGCTGTGGGATGCCTAAAGTTAGCAAAAGCAGAAAGACGCGGGGCGGATACATGGGAGGCACATATCTTTCAAGCCCGACGTCCACGCAGCATACATGTGCTTCCCGTTCGCTTTGGGAGATCATACGATTCGGATTCTGGTATAATAAACGCTCCTGAGACGGAAAAATGAAGTATGAGCGAACATTCTTAATACAAGATAAAGCCAAGGGCCGACGTACCAAGGGAAAGGTGAGTACGGCATTCCAGCGCACTACCACGGACGACCAAGCCGCACGCGTGACGAGGACGTGTTCACGCCTGGGCAGAGCGGGTGTGGCCGGGGTTACCGCAGCGGTACAAACGGCATCCAGTACCACGGGGAGCATAGTCTGAAGCAACGGCGCGATTTCAGGCAGGATGCGCAGCGGGGACGAAGAGGGCTCAAGGGAAAATAATATTGGGGGAATGGAATAACGAAATATGAATAACGGGAGACGCGCCTGAAAATTGGAACCGTCCCATCACTATTGCACTGACTATAGTGTTCTCGGACGAAAGAAAGGCGACGGATAATGGCTGCAGTATGACGGCGGTCGGGATGATTGGAAGAAAAGAGAACAGCAGAGAATATGCATACCTTTCACTGTAAGAACTCTATGCCTGAGTAAGGGATATGATACCTTCGTTGCGCGGAAAACGGAGGCGCAGTCCGGGATGTCTCTCCACGGCTGGTTTTGAAGAGCCACATGGACGACGAGAAACAGGCCGATCAAGACGACCTACGCAGCGTAGTTCCGCAAAGTTATTGTCGCGTACGAGGAATCCGAGACAGCGCGATCCAGCAATGATTTGAGAGGGAGTGTAATCCGTGCATGAGGAAACCGAGCAATCAACAGAGTGGAGCAGGACCGACATCGAAAAAGAGCATTCAGGCGTAGGGTGGGTTTGCGACGAGCTTAGTGGGGTCATAGCGTGGATGCGCCGGTAGCGATGAGACAGTGTCGCAAGCCGCAGTAGCGGGTTATAGTGCGCCGAACAGGTAAGAGAACAGCCGAGGTGCGTGGAAAGCGAGTGTCTTAGCACGTGCCGACGCTCGGCAGCCGCACCCAGCAGCCGCTGCCGGCAGAGACGGGGAGCGGAGCAAAGAAGCGATCAATCAGTACGTTCAATCGCGAGGGCCGTGCCAAGACTTTTTTATGGTTTGCTTACGCGCCCCTGACGCGTGAGCAACTCCCAACCCACATGTACAAATTACTACAATCCGCAACGGCCGCCTCCTCCCACAACCGCTTTCCCAAGGACACTCTCACGGTCAGACTGGAAACTAGATTCCTCCAGATTGGCATTACCATCTTCCATACGACGGAAGCACGCATGCGATGCCTCCTGCACACGAAACATCTCGCTGTGCTCAAGGTTCGTGACACTCTTCCAAGCAAGACACCGTACTCATAAATCGCGGTGTCTCGAGGCCATAGGCGCCGTCAAAAAAAGCCAGACCCCTAAAGTCAAGCAGCATATCAAGAGATGGTCACCATGCGACTTGAGCGGGATTATGAAGATGATGGGCTTAGAGATGACAAGGGTGATGCCGAAGACGAACTAGATGCCAGTCTCCATATACAAGCTGTGCCAAAAGTAAATCTAAATTTCCTGGCTAATGCATGGCCTTATTGTTGTTATTGCAAATACGGTGTATTGTTTGTGCTGTTCAATCAAGCCCACAACGGCATCAACTGTGGTTTGAGGAGGTTCAGGCCCAGCACCAGCCCCTTTTGATGCTCATTCTCGATGTTTGTACTCGCTGGTCGTCGATCTATCAAATGCTGCGTGAGTCGTGTTTTGTACTGCAATTAAATTCCACTCATCGGTTAATGCATCAGGTCGTGGTCTTAACTACCGTGCCACGATCAACGGCTTTGTTTATCGAAATCGTAATCTTCGCCACCTTGAACTAACTGACGCCGAATGGAATGCGATCGGAACGGTTGCTGACTGGTCAAAGGTCAGTCATAGTGCAATACAATTGTGATAACCACTAACTGCGTGAAGGTCTTCCATGCTGCCACCACACAAATATCCTGTACTCTGCAGGCAGTCAACCACACACATGGTCTTCCAGGGACTCCAGGATCACCAACACAAAATAATTCATGAACTCCCCTGGACCTATTCCACGCCACCTCGTAGGTTTATTGAGGCCCACGGCAAGCTCAGCGATTATTACGAGTCTGACGACTTGCCCTACTATATGCGGGCTGCCGGTAAGGGGTTTCTTCCTGCCTTTGTGTCATTTTAAGATAACTCACTTTCTCAGTACTTGACCCTCACATAGGCTACAAGGCCTTGAGACGGGACTTCGCGGATGATTCTGAGCTCCTCAACAGCCTCGAAGCTTCTGTCACTCGTGCGCACTCCCATCTCAATACAGATTATTCGGCTTGGTCTGCACTTCCTCCTGTTGTCGCCCCATGTGTCCATCGCTTCCTTATCCTCACATTGGGCATTGCGTCAGAAGCCTAATTCAACTCAGCAGTACCAGCAAGGGACGCGACGAGAGATCGACGAGCTGTTTTCCTAACAGCGGTACAGGAAGACTCCAACACTTGTGATCCTATTACGTGGTGGTATGCTCGTAGGCATCAGTTCCCTCGCCTGTATAGTGTTGCACGGGATGTTCTCGCTATACCTAGTGTGTTTTCATCACATTTCAATGACTAAGTTGCTCTCACTGTATCTGCGGTGGCCGTTGAGCGCATATTCTCCAGTAGCCACGACACCATTTTCCTCTGCCGTGCGAGGCTGTCCCCTGAGACTATCAGAACTCTCATGATTGTGAAGCAGCACCTTAGGATGGCACATTCAGCAGTTGATGAACTCACAGCGTCGTAATTTAGTCTTGTAATAAATTTCTTCCTGTAAATTTGTCAGTATTTCTATGTGATTGATTTCGGTTGTATCCCAATTGGTTACCTTGATCTCTTGTTTAAATACCACTTGCCCTGCTGCTGACGGCCGCCTCTTGTCCCATCCTGTTGCACTGTTTCACATTCCAAATAGACGGCCGTTGAATTAGCGGCCCGCTCCCGTCCCGGCAATTTTACAGCCTGCACAGTTATTTTGGACCTCACACACGGTTGGAGGCTGCTTGCCCAAGGTATTCAAGTTCATGGAAGTTATATGGATGATAGTAATAGGAAAAGATGCTCAGGTTCTCAAAACACAGCTGACTCAATAGAGTATCACATGCAGAGACCAGCAGACATATTTGCACAATCCTGATTGCATATCTCAGTATTATGAATCGGAACGACTTAGGAAATTTGGGTCCGAGGATCTATGAGGCATAATCCTTATTTCTCAGTATATGGGCGCTTTGAAATAACCGACTCAAGTCGATTAAGTCGACTCCAAGTCGACTTTTTTGACTCCGGAGTCCGTGGGAGTCGACGTCATCGAGACGACTCGACTCGACTCAATCATCGACTTCGGAGTCGACTTTGCCCGACTGAGTCGGAGTCCGCGGCAACATTATCCACGATGCCAGGTTCGCCGGACGTGATCTCTTCAAAGACCTCGCCGAAGGAGATGATGTACGGAAGGCAGTGATGACTCCCCATATGCTGAACGAAACCGACATGAAAGCACTTCTCCGGAAGCCTAAATTCGTCAATTTGGTTTGGTGGATGTCCATCGACGAGGCGCAATTAGCTCTCCTGGAGGGTGTTTTCACAGCGGCTATTCTTGGCTGCTAAATATGCGCGTTCTCCTTAATAACTCTACGGCTTGGATTGCCGCCACTGCTACCGCGACACATGCCGATGCTTTAGCACTAGCAGCGGTTCTTGGCTTTCGGCCCGGCAACTACATCAATGCCCGCTACTCCGTGGATCGTCCGAAGCTCAAGTACATTCCCCGCGTCTATCAGCACCCCACGAGCAACGGGGAATTTTTGGACTTTGTTCCGGACCGGGACAAGCCCATTCGGACCTACATAAAATGGCCTGATGCCCTTTGATGAGCGCCAACAACTCGTCGAGGACTTTAAATCCGGACTGGTCCGCGTCTTGGTTGTCACGGCCACTGCTACATACGGCTTCGACGTCCCGAACATCCGGCGTGCTGTCCTTGCAGATATTCCAAATTCATTTTCGGACCACGAGCAAAAGCTGGGACGTACTGCCAGGGATGGTTTACCTGCCGAGGTCATCGCCTTGGCGCCTGCGTGGATGGCGGAGCCTCGATCTAGTGCCAAAAATTACAAAAGGCGCTGGTTAAATGGCATAATCCTAGTGTCGAACTATGCTGCCGTGGCGCGTCAATGGCGCATAACGGGTAGGCATTCATTCAACAGCTGTGTTCCGAGCTGCGATCCCGATGGATCCACCGCGGGCCTCCCGGAAGTAGCACGGTGGGAGCGTTACTTCCTCGCCAAACAAGCCTCAACAGGGGCCGCTCGCCTGCGTTCAAACGGGACCTTTCACGCTTTAGAGAAGCCGATGAAGGACTCCTTAGAGCAGATGCTTGATCGCTGGAGGCACAAGATATGGGCCCAAATTCGTGTCCGTTGGGAAGAGCCGTGTGAGTATTTCCTTCCACGACACGTCCTTAACGCCATTGTGAACAAGGCACACGTCTGTACATCCCTGGAAAATCTCAAGACCATTGCAGGGGATTGGGACTACGCTGACAGCCGCGGCCAACAGCTAGTGTGCGCGGCCCCGCGTCAAGATATTGGTGAGCCAGCCACTGAATAATCCGTTCCACTTGATTTTTTTTTTTTGTGAATTGGAGGTATGTTACCCCTCATCTGCCCCACAGACCAAGCTTTCTACCTTAGTACCTCTATACTTCAGAAAAAATTCCCCCACCGTGCCAGAAAAGGGGCTAATCTTCTAACACTGCAGCATGAGGCTGCCGACAAACTCCTAAAAAGAAAAACCAATTTCCTTTGGGTTGCCTTGCATTTTCTGTGCATTGCCATGATTGCCCACCCCATCAGGTCCCAATTCTCAGGTTTCAAGTTAACAAATTCATATTGACGGCTCTGCACCTCCAATATGGCCGGATTGTGTGAAATTTCCTGAAAAATCAGACTTGTGCTTATATTGCCCGCATTAAAAATTAAATCCACGGGGAATCTGACATGATTGTTTTTGCGACATTCTGACCTAGTCGTCCATATATAAATTATATTTTTGGGTGGTGGACTCGCCGAGATCTGAATTATTTGGTTGCGGGGAAAGTGAGAGAAACCATCAAAAACAGTCCAAGCGTTCAATCGCGAGGGCCGTGCCAAGACTTTTTTATGGTTTTCTTACGCGCCCCTGACGCGTAAGCAACTCCCAACCTCCCACATGTACAATCCCGTTTTTCCTGCAGTAAAAGGCAAGAAAAATGGAATATTTTTCTCACGGTTTTCCTTGCAGAAAAACAATACCTTTCAGCACGGGAAATATGCGAGGGGAAATCTTTTTTTTTCTTATCTTTTACCGAGACAAAGAGCTATCATATTACCGCCGGAAAAACCGGATAACGCCCAGTGAGACCGTTTCTCTCGCAGCGCGGGGTAGTCAACCGGGTGTTCGACTTCCTCAATAGAGACTGGATTAAACATTCGCGTGACGAAGGGTGGAAGAACATTCAATCGGTTCGGAATGTACGTGTACAAATTATTTGTGAATTTACATACCAGCAAAACTGAGGGATATTATGAGTCCTCAGGTAGCACTGAGCGCATGGCAGAAAAATACGCTCGAGCCGCGGCTAGAGAAGGCTTTGGGTTGATAGCACATACCTGGACGGACTCCGCGCCGTCTTTGAGACAGATACTTTGGCCGCTGAGGATCTCAAGTCTATGCTTTTCCAACCCGCCGCAGTCTGAGTGATTCGCCTCAGCTCCTCTCCTTCTTGGTCGGGAAAACAAGCTGTATAAGATTAATGCCCTTGAGGTAGCAAGCACGTCGATTGAGGCGGGGAGAATCCAGGTTCGCTTGGGCTACAACGGGATACAACAGCTATGATAGCGGCGATACTTGGCAGTAGCAAAAAGAGGAAATAATATACAGAGTTTGTCCGCAGGTATGCCTTACACGCACTATATCCCAGGGCGCATAATACAGACAAGCTTGGCTTCACATAATAAACTTGAGGTTTGTATCCTGCACCAACGAATGCAATACCTCAGTGATCGACCAACAAACCAAACGGAATTATTTAATGAAAGCGACGCACGATCGGATGCGAGCTCCCAAGCTGCGGCTTCTGGCTGAACTTGGGCTGCAGGATCGCGCTGTCCACCGAAGCATTAGCATTGATGTTGAGGAGCGGAATATATTTTGCAGGTGGGAGACAGGAAAAGGCGCACCGAATCTCATGCATGACCTCCTGGTATGACTGGTTCGGGCGCATCTCTAATATTTGTCATCAGCGCACAAAATAAAAATTTAATTGAAAGAGGGACGCACCGACGGCCTTGATGAACGCCTGCGCACATATTGATCCCTTAGCTCTCGGAGAAAACAAAAAGAAAACAATTGGAGAACGCACATGACTTGCGGCCCCCACGGCCTCCCCGTCAATGAACGTATCCGCGCTCGTCTGATCGTCCTTGCACCCAGATAGAGAGATGACATCTGCAGGCGTCGTCTTGCGCGCGAGCGCCTGAGGGGTGATCTTCAGGCCTTTGATACGCCCGTGGTGGTCGTAGCTGTATGGGAGGTCTAAACACGTCATGAGTCGGTCAGGGATACCGCAACGGCGAGGGAAGCGTACCGAGCACGGTTCCCGAATGACAGGACTGAATGCGCGGTGTGAATGAGTACGCGAGGAGGTGGGTTTATTCTGAAAGGCGTACGTCAAATATGGCCTGAACATCCTCAGTCTGGTGCGCAGAAAATAGATAAGATAATATAGAAAGACGCACCGTAAGACGACATCCAGGAGGAAGGGGATTGACCTACAGACATAACGAATTCAATCAGTGGCCTCATAATTGAAGACGAAAGATGTGCCATTATAGAATGCAATTCCTTCATCGGGGGTTCAGATGGAACAAGGAAACAAAGAAAGAAGGCGTACATCATCGAGGATATGACCCGCGTGCTGGTAGTCGAGGGGGAAGATTACTTGAGACGCATCAAGTATAAATAAGTAGATTCTTTTCTCTCAGAAAGAAGCACAGGCACCATCATCATACCCATCTACCTCATCCCCGTCAAGGTCGGGCGTCTGTCCGCCGTGTCCGGAATCTGCCTAATCAGTTCAGTGGCCAGTGTAAGCAGAGCACGGAATAAAACGGGACTTGCAATGAAAGAATAGAGCGTCATGCAGCTGCGCGCCCTTCACCAACCAATTCATAGCATCGATCATATTCTGCCGTGTCGGCTGCGCCCGCGCGTGAGGGCTGTCGTCAGTGAGGACGACGATGTCTTCCGGGCGGTAGCCTGCGTATCCTACAAATCATTTTTAATACAGAAAAAATGCCAGGAACGAGGTGAGCGGGACGCACGGACGAGGAAACTAAAGATGTGCTTCGCGTCATTGATGCACCCATGCAGCTCGTGGCTCTGGCCGCGGTAGTTGATGCCGATCTATGATTCGAGTCAGGAACGGAATGAAGTTGTATCATATGTGTTCACGCAAAGCGCGCGCCGGCGGCCGGTGCACTTGGAGTACATGAATTGCGGGTGGACGGCGGACATGAACCCATGCGGCTGGTGCTGTACGTCTGGAGGCAGCGGGGGGCGGGGCATTATGATGGTGGTGGTGGTGCGGTGGAGGCAGCGGACTGGGCGGGTGGTGGTGATGCTCACGCGGTTGTTGAGATGGATGCAAAACTTCGCGCGGGGTGGGCTCGTACGCATAGGACCTTTTGGGTGATTAACAAGGTATATAACCTGCAGAATGAATTAATTAATTCACCCTGCGTCTGGGTTCCTATGTAGGATCATTCAATTTAATAAATTTCACGGGAATGTCAGATAATGCCGACTCACAAGAAAGACGTTGGAACAGGCATCGGAACCGGTGTATGGGCTCTGGACACGCTCAACCCATGTGCAGCCGGACCAGAGACACTCGACGGCCTCCCATGGTGCTGGCTGCGCCTAATTCCGCCCATCAATTCCACCGAAGACCTATCCGAGATACCGATGACGACGTACGATACAGACAACCTGGTTCTCAATGGTGAACCTCTGTCTTTTTATTTTTGGAAATATAATTGCATGGGACGTACGAGGAGGTATTAGGGACGCCGTGTCTCGATGTGCCACTTCCGCCACTCAGATCCCACATCATCTTCAATGAGTGCAATAGTACGTGATGTATCTGCGTCCGGGAGGGCTGAATCCAAATGGCGCAGTGAAAGTCAAGGTCAGGTAGGCAACGGGTAGCAGTTTGGATGGTGGTAGCTCCGGTGAAAAGCGAGGGCAGCAGGCACGGGTGGCGTCGCCGCCGGAGCCAGCAAAAGCCGGACGGAACCGAGAGTCAAAAAAAAAGCAAGGAAGTCAAAAGGAAGTAGTGGACGTCATCAGTCCAAGTTGGGCCAATGGCAAGGCGAACTCGGGAAGTCAAAACACAGGTCTTGCCTTCTGCGGTAGTCTCGTATATGGGAAGAGCCGTGCGAGTATTTCCTTCCACAACATGTCCTTAACGCCATTGTGAACAAGGCACACGTCTGTACATCCCTGGAGAGTCTCAAGACCGTTGCCATGGATTGGGACTACGCTGACAGTCGCAGCCAATAGCTAGTGTGCGCGGCCCCGCGTCAAGATATTGGTGAGCCAGCCACTGAATAATCCGTTCCACTTGATTTTTTTTTTAATGAATTGGAGGTACGTTACCCCTCATCTGCCCCACAGACCAAGCTTTCTACCTTAGTACCTCTATACTTCAGAAAAAACTCCCCCACAGTGCCAGAAAAGGGCCTAATTTTCCAACACTGCAGTATGAGGCTGCCGATAAACTCCTAAAAAAAAACCAATTTCCTTTGGGTTGCCTTGCATTTTCTGTGCATTGCCATGATTGCCCACCCCATCAGGTCCCAATTCTCAGGTTTCAAGTTAAACGAACTCATATTGACGGCTCTGCACCTCCAACATGGCCGGGTTGTCTGAAATTCCAGAAAAATCAGGCTTGTGTATGGCACATATATTAGGGGAATTCACGCTAGGCAATTAATTTCCTGTTGGAGACGAAAATAGTCAACTGATGGGATGAGTATTTTCTCCAACAAAAGAAATTCCACCAACGAGATTAAATCTCGTTGGTGGAATAAACACGTTGTTGGAGAAAAATATTGATTGTTTTCATAAGGCAAATGAAATATATTCGGTAGAAAGAAAATGGGGTGATCATGGATATATTTGTCCAACAACGATTTTATTCATCCCATCACTGGAATATCTTTGTCTCCAACAAAGAAATTAATTGCCTAGCGTGAATTCCCCTATTGTGTAAAAAGTATTTCCATTCAACTTGGGTTCAAACCACCAATTTTTCTCTACAACTTCCCTAAAAATCAAAGAATCCCAACAACTTTTATTGCCTTCATGTGAGTACCTGCAACTTCTCAATCTGCTCCTGCAACTTGTGAGTTGCACGCAACTTTGGTATATGCAACTACATATTGTTATAACTATTGTACTTGCAACATTTTGCACTCCGCCGCCATTTTTCAACCTCAACTTGAATATTTTGAAGGCGGCCGGCAGTCACGGAAATACAAGTTCTGATCCGAATATTAATATTCCATTGCGGGATTGATGCCAGAAAGGATTTATCTATTTGTACAGTGGTCCATTCAGTAAATCAACTCTGATTGATCTACATGAATTACTTTGGAGTTCAAACTTGATATTATCCTACTCTGAGATGTGTCCTAGAGTCTCAGGCATTGCATACAAATTTCAACCATCAAAACATATCAGGTACTTTTCAATGAGATCATAGTGGTACCCAAAGGATTTAGCCCTCTCAGGAATAATATGGATGTCTGTGGACTACTTATACTCATTCTGTCCACAATACAGCACTGGCAAACTCAAGGAAACTCACCAGGAGGAAGTCGTGATAGTGGGACTGATAGAAATCATTGGATCAACAAAATCTAAATTCGGGCATTTATTCATCTCTGGACTTGCATGCAGAAGTGTTGGGTAGGCCTCAAAGATGCGGGAAACTCTTGAGAATAAATATCCCAGGGTTGCAAGCAAAAAATTGAAGTTGCAAGCACATACCTAAAGTTGTGAGCATGGTTGCAAAGTTGTAGTTGCCTGCAGGAAAAAGTGGTGAAAAAAGATGCAAAAAATGAAGTAGTTTTTACACAATATATCGCCCATACTTGTGCTTATATTGCCCGCATTAAAAATTAAATCCACGGGGAATCTGACATGATCGTTTTCCCGACATTCTGACCTAGCCTTCCATATATAAATTATATTTTTGGGTGGTGAACTCACTGAGATCTGTGTTATTCCGTTGCGGCAGAGGTGAGAGTAGCCATCAAAACGGTCCAAGCGTTCAATCGCGTGGGCGGTGCCAAGACTTTTTTTGTGGATTGCTTACGCGCCCCTGACGCGTAATCTACCCACCACGTTTCACACCCACACCAACGGCCGCCTCCTCCCACAACCGCTTTCCCACTGCCGATTAAAGCCGACCCCGCACCCCCTATCTCGCCCACATCCGGCCGGTGCCCGGAAAGGCTTCGCCTTCAGACCGCTCACTTCTCACAATACCGCGGCCTTCTCCCGCGTGCCGGCCCATTTCCCTGCGCCTTCCGCGCCTCCCACTCTCTTACGGCGTCCATTACGCGTCGGAACGACACGACGCGCTGTACGTCTTTGCCATCGCCCGGGCCGCGGCCA
Source organism: Mycena venus (assembly GCA_014462655.1). Lineage (NCBI taxonomy): Eukaryota > Fungi > Basidiomycota > Agaricomycetes > Agaricales > Mycenaceae > Glaucomycena > Glaucomycena venus. The sequence continues at coordinate 789,162 of JACAZI010000028.1, forward strand.
TCACGCCAGTCGGCTCCGACGCTCCCTGACTCACACCACCACCGTCGCCCTCCACTTGCTCCCCCGCCATCTATTCTCTTGCGGCGTAATCCTTGTCCATTCTATACCTAAACAACTCTAACTCGATGACTACACCGTTCACTAAACGCCGCTCCCTCCCTCGAGTCTGCGCGCCTGCTCTGCTCTGCCTTGGTCCTACCTCAGCCTCTCGATCCACGCTACAACTGGCCCCGTCGCCTGAGTACTACACCCTTCTCATACTGGATCATCGCCCGCCAGCTCTTTTGCGTCCCAAATTGAATGAATGGAGGATTGAGGAGGATGAATGGACCTTCTGCGGTGCGTGCACATTCCGTTTTTGCTAGAACATCCTCGAGTTTTCCCCTTGAATCCTTCTCCCGTCATCCTTCCATACTAGCGTTTTGACCGTTTTTCCCATACGTACACGAACACAACGGCTGTCTCGCTTCATAATGGACACCACCAGCTGTCCCATTACCAATCCAGATGCCCATCGCCCCACCCTTTTTTCCTTCATCTTCGTATTATACCTGATTCCATCACGCGACCTATTCCTCGCGCGGTCCCCTCATCAAACAGTTGAGCGCACCGTCTTCGCGGGTGCACGGCTTCTTTCCCGCATCAACGCTACCTCACGCTCATTTGCCAATTTCTTGTTAGGTGTTCGTCACCGTGTCCCGCTTACGAAATGGCAGATTGCTGCTCATTCCGATGTCGTTAAGCCCTACGGATCCGATTCGAGGAGAGGGAGGGGCCGGCCAACGCAGAGAAAAGACGCGTATGCGAAAATGAAGGTGCGTGCACATCCCACCTCCCATTACACTTCCTCGTAATCATTCCTCCCTGTCTCTCATCAATCTCTCGCCCACCACGTCCTCCTCCTTTGCGATCTTACTACACTATCGACGCTGGCTTTGGGGGTACTTCACTGATATCCGGTGCCTCATATTGTGCACCTAAATCTCCTTTCTGAGACGCCACGTTCGAGCAGAACGCTGATGTTGTTCTCCTCGCTCCCCATCCTACAACTGTCCCGATGCCTCCCACGCGCACGTCCTACGCACATATTCTGCGATGAGCCATCTCGCCGATCAGGGCAATCACTCGCAATGTCCTTGCGTATGCCTGCATTTTCGTACGATTTACTCAACCTCATCCCTCGTCCACAGAAAACCTGACCCTTACCCACGCCATCCACACGCAGCGCGCCTTCACCGCAATACATGAGTGTGTCGTCTCAATACTCCACCTTTCGTTTTCCCTCCTCGCGCATGATCGTTTTCTTTCGCCGCTCTGACCTCGATTCCGGCGCGAGCTAGAGCATTCATCCACATCATATCACGCGGGATTTTTCCGCCATCCGGATCGCTCTCACTGCAACAGCAAACGAGCATCAGCGCCCTTCACTCGAAGCGCATTCGTCTCGTTTGCTCTTCTATGAGAACGCGCGCGATGCTATCAGGTGACTCCTTCCGCCTATAAGCGATCTTTTATTCCCTGCTATGGCGTCCTCTCCTTCATTTTCTCTGAAATACGGCTGGGCTTTCGAACCAATCACCTCGTACAAAAAGAAATCCCACCAGCTCGCAAATCAGACACTTTGGATATCTTGCGCGCATTGGTACTGGTGAATGTCGAATTCTTCTCTTGGTGCGTTTCCTGCTCGATCCATCATTCATTCTTCGTGCATTTTACCCACTCGGATATTATCGATCTATTTTTCATGGCCATACCCTTGCGTGTCTGCACTGACCACACGGTCAGTGTTCTTTAGTTTAATCGTCCGCGGATTTCGTTACATCTCAATTGGATCTTGGTTGGATGCCATGTTGTCTAGTTCAACGTCTTGATTTTACGCAACAAAGGGTCAAAGTTCTCAGTGGGTCTTAATCTCTTTGTACGAGATGACACTATGTGACCTAACCACAGCATACCTCGCAGGCTGCCGCCCCACAAGACCGTCGCCATATAGACACGGTGCGTTGATGAAGTGTATATCCTTTTTGACTTCACATTGTCCTTTTCTCTCCTCAGGTCAACGCCGCGTGTTCTCATTGGAGTTCCCGCACTTCCGTGTGGCATTCTTAAGTGGCTTTATCACCTTCCTCCTTTCCTCTGTGTCTCTTGCACCGACGTTTGCGGTCGCTCGATAATTCCACCGAGAAGGGCAAGAAAGAGACACCCACAGCGCCTTAGGATCTCGAAGTGCGTTTCCTAATAAGGGAGACTACGAGGGATCCCGTCATATGACAATATATTTATATTTATGAGCGCGGCATGCAGCCGTTGCCGTCTCATTCTGCTATGCGGATGGGCGGCCTTCGGCCACCATGAGATAAATACAAGAGATGGGATGTCGTGGGTGCGCGGGTGGAGTTGGGCCGCTTGCGGCCGATTCACCAGGCCGCGGAAATGCGGGCTGAATGGGGATGGATGGGCTGAGGCCCAACTCCAGTATGCAATGGCTTTCGGGACTTGAATGGGAGTCGGCCGAAACAGCCAAAGCGGAAGCAACGAGGGAATGGGTGGGGGTGGGCAGGACACGAAAATTTAGGTGTGTAGGAGTGAGGGGAGCGAGGGAGGAGCGATATGCACAAGACGCGGTGAACGCGTCTGAAGAGATCAGAATTGATCGTGTCTAAACAAGGTCACGATACATGGGCGCTAATGGGCGCTAGTTCCTCTGGTCTCGCCTTATCTCCCACTAAGCTGACTCGTGCCTCCTCTATCTTAGCTCCCATCTTTCTAAGAAGTATGGAGTAGGCAAGCGACTCTTTAGCTACTGGCTTGTTCTTCACCGCCCACGGGTGCCCGGTTAGTTGAGTTTTTTTATGTTATTTGTCTCCTTTCACAAGTGCTAACTTGACGAGCGAGTCTTGCTGCGTCGAAACTCCTCGATACATTGCCTCTCTTACATCAGTCCTGTCAGCTCTTCTTTCTTTCAATTTCTTTTTCGATTTTGTTCTGATCTGACCTTGCCCGGTCTCCGATTGCTCCCAGTAATCTTCACGTCAAGTTGAAACGAGAAGCTTGGCACAAGTCTTGTGTGTTCTGCATTACAGTTCAGTTACTCCCTTCAGTCTGTCCGACGATACACCTTGCCATTACCCCTTTATTCTTGTCGGCGGCATTCAGATAATGGCGCTGACTGCAGGAGACGATCATTTTACGAAGCCACAACCACGGAGAAGAATTGAAACGGGAGTAGTCTGACCATGGTGCGTGTGCTCATAAATTCATTACAGAATTCCTTTTCGTCGATATGCCCTCCGCCTGGTCTTTGATCGACATATCCTTCTTCCTCTCGCTCCCTCCTACCTCCGAGTTCATGTCCTCCCCCTTCAAGAAGGGAACCTCGCCCCAGGCTCCTGGTTTAAATACATGGGGTTAGGCCTCTGCTGAAATGTCGGATAGGTAAATTGAGTCACGCGTCACCCCCCGTGTCGATTAGATTGAAATAGTACAGTAACTTCGAGAGTGGAGGAGGAGGAGGATATATTATACTGACACGGTCCCACAATTGGAACTGCCAGTTTACTACGTATGACATCGTAACTTATGCAGGCTAAAAGTTACCCATCAATACATAGAACACACATACTACCAAGCGGGGGGCGGAAGGTTTAGGTGCCCATTGATATTCCCGGCCTGGCTCGGACCAGAGCCGGCAGATTGCCGGGTAAAACCTCGTGGGAGACTCATCCAATTCCTTGGATTGAGCCATAACTCCCCAGCAGCCAGAATTCATTCAAGCACTTTCAACTCAACAGTCCTGCTGGGCACGCATGCTGAAGTAAGTACGAATAGGAAACAAAACAGACAAAACAGAAGTAGGAGAAGCAAAAAAGAAAAAGGAGAAACAAAAGATAAGCACAATTGAATGGCCTGCCCAAGGCTCAGTTCAACTGTTCATGTTCGGGGGGTGTATAATGCTGGGTTAATCTCCAGCATGGGCTCGCTATAGAAGACCTCGAGGATGTCGTAGGCCAATTTTCCTAGTAGCCCGATTGTTTTTTCTCTCACCAGGAGGTCCTTGAAGAACAAGCCAGGGTCATCATAGATCCCTCGAAGCTCTGGGTAAGTGGCAAAGAATTTTTGGAAGAACAGAGATCTGATCTGTTGCAGTGGCTGATGGTTGCAGACAAATAAAGCGTGAATAATATCCTCTGGATGATCCTTGCAGAATCTACACAAGCGCCATTTCTTCGGCACCTTCCCTGTATAACGCTCAGCCCACCGCATACTTCCTTTTATTTTCGGCCTCACCGATCAGGAAGGAAGGAAGGAAGTATATTAGCAATTACTGCCGCGGTCTCACTCGGGGACTGTTACGGTCCCACTCGGGGGATCCCTATCGGCTGTTCAACAGCCACTCAAAAGACAGGTGCCGCTCGCATCCCGGGCACCGGCATTCAAACCGGTGACTAAGGGCTGGTTAGTTAGTCCGTTCGTGAGAACCTGCATTGTCTGCGACCGTTGGAGCTCAACCTGACTGTCCGCGCTACCCGTTCGACCGTTGTATACCATCAATTCTTATCATTCCACGAGTTCTGGTTAGACGCAAAATATACCAGAAATCTGACGTTCCCAACGCGTCACTCGTTACACTGCGACTCGACGACTATAAAAGAGATCCACAAGTTCTTTGACTCTAAAACCTTTCCTTCAATGTCCTCTGTTGGAGGAACTATCAAGCAGGCCGTAACTAACATGCCGAACACCGCAAAAATCGCGGACTTGCAGCGCTGTACCGTTGAGACTGTACCGTCTACGGGCCTTACTACAGATCATGGTGTTCGCGTCTCAGATACCGACAACTTGTGAGTTCTCAAATCTAAACTGTTGCCATTGACGTTAGCCGATGTATCCCTTTCACACAGGCTTAAACTCAGCGACGGCAGTGGACCCGGACCCGCATTGCTCGAAGATCACATCGCCCGCGAAAAGATTCATAGATTCGATCATGAACGCATTCCCGAGCGCGTGGTCCATGCTCGTGGTGCCGGGGCGCACGGCTACTTCAAAGCATACGAAGGCTCAGCTGCGTCTCAATTTACATACGCCTCGGTACTGACCGACTCTACCCGCACCACGCCCGTCTTCGTTCGCTTCAGTACCGTACAAGGAGCCCGCGGTAGCGCTGATACCGTGCGCGATGTTCGCGGCTTTGCCGTCAAGATGTACACCCAGGAGGGAAACTGGGACCTCGTCGGCAATAATATTCCTGTATTCTTTATCCAAGATGCTATGAAATTCCCCGATTTCGTCCACGCCGTCAAGCCCGAGCCGCATAACGAAGTCCCCACGGGACAGACTGCGCACAATAATTTCTGGGACTTTGTTGGTCTCCAGCCCGAAAGTGCGCACATGGTGTGCTGGGCGATGTCTGATCGAGGTGCGTTTTGCGCCTGGATCTATTCTCTTAACAAAGACTGATCATCCGGTCATTTAGGAATTCCTCGTTCCTACCGCATGATGCAGGGCTTTGGAGTCAACACTTACACGCTCCTGAATTCCGCCAATGAACGCTTTTTCGTCAAGTTCCACTGGCTGCCTGAACTTGGTGTCCATTCCCTCATGTGGGACGAGGCGTTCAAAATTGGCGGTCAAGATCCCGACTTCCATCGCAAGGACCTTGAAGAAGCGATTGAAAACGACGCCCCACCGAAATGGACGCTCGCCATCCAGACCATTGCCGAGAAGGACGAACACAATTTCGAATTCGACATCCTCGACGCTACGAAGATCTGGCCGACCGAACTCGTACCTCTACACGAAATCGGAGAGATGGTGTTGAATCGGACTGTCGATGAATATTTCCCGGAGACGGAGCAGATCGCGTTTTGCACGAGTCACGTCGTTCCTGGGATTGGGTTCAGCGACGACCCGCTGCTCCAGGGCCGCAACTTTTCGTACTTCGACACTCAGATCACTCGTCTTGGTGTAAACTGGGAACAGGTGCGCTTCGCTTGTCCAAAATTCTCTTTAATGCACTCACGTACCAGCGCAGCTTCCCATTAATCGCCCCGTTTGCCCGGTAATGAATCACAACCGCGACGGGCAGCATCAGACCCGAATTAACAAGTGCCCTGTCAATTACTGGCCGAATCGCTTGAACGCCGGTCCTCCTGTTCCCGCTGCCCAAGGCGGATACCACGAGTTGGCACTTCATACCCGCCGCACCGGGCTATGGACTAAAAGTCTTTTTCAGATTCGCCCAAAAAGTCGTCGGCATCAAACAGCGCCTGCGCGCCCCCAAGTTCCAAGAACACTTCAACCAAGCGCAGCTCTTTGTTAACTCCCTCTCGGCCCCTGAAAAGGCTCATCTGATCGCTGGGTTCTCCTTCGAGCTCAACCACTGCGACGACCCTGTCGTTTACGAGTCCTACACCAAGCTCCTCAATAACATCGACTTTGACCTTGCTACCGCCGTCGCCACCAACGTTGGCGGCGTCCTCCCAAGCGAGGTTGGGCGCCCCAATCACGGACAGACCACATTCGGAATCAGCCAGCTGGACTTCATGCCCAAGACGCCCACAATCAAGTCGCGGCGCATCGCGATTCTGATCGCGGACGGGTTCGACGCGACGGGTGTGACAGTGATGAAGACAGCGCTGAAGGCGAGTGGCGCGGTGCCGTTCGTAATTGGCCCGCGGCGGGGTAACATCAGCAGCTCCGGCGGCAGCGAAGGCGTCTTTGCGGACCACCACTTCGAGAGCCAGCGCAGCACCATGTTCGACGCACTGTACATCCCGAACGGAAATGTGGAGTACGGCGCGGCGCTGCGTGCGAGTGGACGCGTCGTGCATTGGATCGCGGAGGCGTTTGGGCATTGTAAGGCGATTGCCGGTCTCGGAGAAGGTATGTTGTGATTGCCATCTGAGTCGGCGCGTTAGTCGACTGACGCGTCTTCCGTAGGCCAGAACACGATCCAGCACGCGCTGGCGCACTACGTCCCCGAACTCGCGTTTGGGGCGTTCGACTCCGACGCCGTCGTGACGTCGTACGGTGTCATAACCTCGGGCAAGTACTCGCTTCGCAGCACGGCGACCGATGTGATCAACATCGCGTCGGGCGGGGCCAAGGGGTTCGTGAGCAACTTTGCATTTGAGATTAGCAAGCATAGGTGCTTTGAACGCGAGTCAGCGGGCCTTACGAGCAAAGTTGCGTATTGAGGGCGAATTTCATGAGGCGTACGATGTATAATGTATTAACAATCCAAATTGTCTACGGAATGAATCCAACGAAAATTTTAACCGCTCCATTCAAGTACAGCTCGGAGAGTTGCGCGAAGTCACGCATTAGTGTCGTTCCCGGAGGGGAAGACAAAAAAAAAACTTGAATGAAAATGGACGTGGATTCGCAGGGTTAGTGGCGCCTAAAGATATTCAGCATATAATGTTTCAGAATGTGTCGGAGAAGCCTTCGTCGTGGAGAGCAGAGTTGAATGAGGGCAGTCGCTATAGGCAAAATCCATCCAGATACTCTAATGGCGGGAGACAGGTATTAGGGAGAGAATTGAGCCGTTGAATCGAGGCACACATCCCGGATTGACAATTCAAACATTTGAATGCTTTTTGTTGTGGACCTTTTATTCTCTGTCACACTTGCATTCATTTAATTGCTGCATTGTGAACACTCTTTTGATTTGTTGCTATCCTTTGAAAACCGTTGTCTAGCTATTTGTCCTTTGTGTCTATGTACTAAATGAACTTATTTACTCGTAAATTGCAATGTTGTCAAACCATGCTATCCTATTGGAATGGCGCTGTTCTCTGAACAGCATGTTCTCAAAACCACTCCATACCTCTGAATCCTCACTTCCTCGTGTCTGCTTCCATATCAGTATACACACACTGTGGATCCGGTTGATCTCAACCAACTCTGCTCGGACATTGTTTAAGTGGCAACAAATGTCGAGAAGACCATACTCCTTTTGGCGGCCAACTTCTAACGGGATTCGAAGCCGTCCAAATGAACCTTGTAAACCACATATCCCACTCGGCCGTTTTTCGATAAGATATTAGCTCTCAGTCAAAGGTGAGATTTTCCTGGATTTCGGCAGCGGTTCCTTCGATTTTCTGCGCAGATTTTATTGGCGCCCGAATTTTGCCTTCTATCTGTTTAGCCCCATATAGAAATGCTGTATCGAGAACACGATAAAACCCATCTAGAGTCCGGGTGCAGAGCTTTTCATGCATAGACCGGGCAATATGAGAGTCATGCTGGCTGCCTGGGGCATTGAGTTGGACAGCAATAATGATCCCTGTTGTCGTTGAAGCAGTGTGCAGATTTCATAGACTGGAACTTACCTTTCAGCACAAACACAACAAAAGAGCTGAAATAATGAGCACAAAGCCATCCATTGTATGTCACATTCTCTATCTCTTCATTGGTTGACGTCTGAGACTCCAGATTGAACTCATCAATACTCACGAATGCGCCGTCGAGGTGGGGATGGCGCTGGACAAGACAATCAAATTGTTGTATTCACGGAACTCCTCGGGATCACAAGGCCACCTGATTTCAGCAGCAGGCATCCGACAGATGACACGCCAAAGTATTTGGAGGCCGAATGTTATGTACTGTGAGATGGTGCTCAGAATACATGCAAAAATCTGTTGGAGGCTGATCTCCCGCATCGTAGAGTTCAGGTAATGGAGAACCAGGCCTAGAGGCCCAGATCCATTGAGAGACCGTGCACCTGGGCGTATCCCTCCTGAGCGGGACGCGTCCTCCAGAGGAATACGGGTGGTTTCCCACGCAAAACCGAATCCTGCCTCAAGGATTTTTGTCGAAAGTCACGACATCAAAGCCCATAGTTGTGATGTACGCCCGATCGTTCCGTGTGCGATGCAGGACCTGCCAAGCAGCGGCTCCCTGAGGATTCCATAGTAATTGAGCCCGACAGGTACAACCTGCTTGGTTATCGCCGCTATCGCTCGAGCGAAATTATAGCCACAACAGACCCTGCAAGATGCTTCTTTTCGTCAAGCTCCTCCATCTCAAAATCCTCGAGTTGTTTCAGATACAAGAACACGTTAATCACACCAGAAAAGGAAATATTTCATTACGGTCAAAAAGTGTACCTGAAAATGGCAGAATCATATTGTATTTCAGTGGGGACTGAAAAGACTAACATCAGCGTCATCTAAAAGTGGAGCTGAAAGTCAAGCTTTCAAACTCCCTTTCAGATATTCTGAAAGCACAACTTTTACTTGATGCTGAAAAATGAACTGAAAGACCCACTTTCAGGGTCCCTTTCAGTTTACCCCAACAATTTTCCTACTGGTTACTGTTGTTTTGGTACCAATAGGAAAATTTTCAGGGAAATTGAAAGTGCATCTTTCAGCTTGCCTTTCAGAATTGACTGAAAGTTGTGCTTTCAGAACATCTGAAAGGGGGGTTTGAAAGCATGACTTTCAGTACCACTTTCAGATTAGGCTCATATTAGTCTTTTCAGTCCCCACTGAAATACAGTACGATTCTGCTATTTTCAGGTACACTTTTTGACCATAATGAAATATTTCATTTTCTGATGTGAATATCTATGGATGCAGCTGAGACACGTTGGATAAGCAGAGATGCATTATATGGTATTGTTTGGCAGATCAAGCAAACAGCCATCTGTGGAATGGCTACCAGTGGTAGCCTAGTATAGTTCTAAGATCTTATGGAAACCACAACAAATAGATTTGTGGATTAAATCTTGCATGCTGACATCATTGGCACCCCTTCAATATTCTGCAAAAATTATTTAGTCTTATGGGAAGTCAACCATTATCATAGATTCATAAATGAAATGAGAATAGAAACGGTATTTTCTGCTTGTAAACGTTTGGAAACAGAAACGGTTGGAGCCTTAAAACGGACGGATCGGATCCCTAGTTTCGTCAGACCCCGCGGACAACAGTGGATTTGCCGAGTGGGAACACGTGGCCTGCCGGTGGCAGACTTGGTGCGACATCTAGAAGAAAGAAAGAGACTGAAAGGGCTGTACCGCATTTGCTGCAAGGAATTGGATGGTTACTAAAGTTACGTGGCAAAACTAACTTAGCCTGCCAAAATTAACGTTACTTTACTTGTGGCAGGCAAGTAAAGTAAAGTGAGCAAAAGTAACTTTAAGTAACTTTAAATGATGCCATCAGATGGCAAACGTTACTTTTGCCCGACTAACTTATGGTTAACTTGAAGTGATTTGAGGGCCAAAAGACGCATTTCAGTCATGTACATATGCTTAAAACACATTCATAGAGGTTTCTGGTTGTTCATACAGCATTGGGACACTGTTCTTCAGGCTTGCACCTGAAGAAACCAACTTGAACCCTGTATTTCTGAAGCTTAAGTCAAACTTTTACAGAACAAACCATTGGAATACATCTCAACTTATTGTTGAAGTTTGTAAAATTGATCTGAAATTGTTCCAGTACACATGGCATAGTTGCAGAAGTGAGTCTGACATACACTCATGCAAAAGCGGCATGCCAAGGTCATGAAAATATTACCTGATGTGTGTTCTGCAGAATTAATGGCCCTGATCTTTTCTCAAAGTCATAAAAGGGTGCCAGAATGCCTATACACGTCTCCATGGACATCTCTGCACTGGCCGCACATGTACTTGTAACAATTGATCGTAAATGTTAACTTGGGCGCAGATTTGATACCATCTCACGGCAAGTTACTTTGGCTGATCTAACTTGGGCGGCCAAGTTAGCGGTAAGTAACTTTAGGTAACTGTAAGTAAATTCAAGTGGCAGTAAGTAGAAGACATAAATAAGTAAGCTAAATCCAGTGTAGGCCTTGCTTGCCTTCACATGTATCTGAATAATTCAGCATTCTGCAGCTCGAGCTTCACTGCTAAGACCAAGACCAGTGAATGTGCTGCTGGATGTCCTTGTGCAGTTTCTAATGTCAAAGAACTGTAATCTCCTGTTTCTCCCAGTTCCAGATCCACGCAGCTGATACCTTCACCACCAACTCAATAGATATGGTTGATAGGGATGCACACTGTCCCACAAATGGTAATGGCCATGCATTTGAGAAGTCAAGACGGTTGCGCCCCGTCAATAAAACAGCCGTCAAATTGATATCCTCGAGAGTTGGATGGTACAGGACGTCAAAAGAAAGGGGAATGTACGTAAAAATACAGTTGTGCTTTGATGCACTGTCGAGTCGAAACTTTTGCAACTATTTCATAGGTGTGCGCAGCCTTGAGGTTGCTTAGAGAATTTTTAATTCAAACCACATTCTTTGATAGGTTCATAGTCAGTTCAGAACCCTGTGAATATCTCACATGAATTTCAACATTCCATGGCATTACATCACTCAAATGTCAACAGTTTAAACTGTGGAAAATATAATGACCCTGGGATTCAGTGTGTGGAGAGATCCAACTCGAAAAGGTGAATTACTCGAGAAGATGCAAGATACCCGAAAGACACACTCCTATGCAAAAATTCTACGGCTGTCAAATTGTGGACATGGATGGTTGCAGGCAGTTAGCAGGCTAGCCGTAACCATCCCATAAAAATGCCATTCACAACCTTTTGACGGGACAGAGCTGTTGCCGTTTACGGGCGGCCGTCACACACATAAATAAAGCAACGGTGTGCATCCCCAATACTTGAACTTCAGATAAACAATGATAAAAGGGCTCATATACCCTCTGACAGAGTGAGCATGATGATTACCTATGTTCAGAGTCCTTTTGAGGTGTTTGGAAACATTTACTGGGGTCCTTAGTTCGACTTGTGAGAGCCGTACAAGTTAGTTGTCAACAAGTTAGTTTCGCCAAGCGTGGGAAAAGTACCGTAAAGTTAGCCCCACCAAGTCAAAGGGGCGATCAAAGTTAGCTATCACAAGTTACTTTATTCACTCTCAAGGAATTGCACACGGTTGCTAGGGTCTGTACATAACCTTGATGAAATAAGGTTGACAGAGCGACTCAATTTACAAACAGGTACAATGCTGGTATAAGGATTCAGAACTCATGATACATAATCAGCTGCCACAAAATCCAACCCTAACCCCTTGCAGATGGGCCTGAAGTTAAACTAAAGACCATTGTGTTCATTCTTGAAACAAAGTCAGAGTTCTCTTGGCCTAAAGACATACATTGACTTACTTTTCCCACTGTAGAGCGGAAACCAGTGTCGCCATATAGTTCCGAGGTGTGCTGCATCCGAAACATATTGGACTATTTTCTAGGTCAATGATTTCATCAAGTTGCCACAATTGCAGGAGTGTACCATGTTCGCAGAGGCATCTGTTGAACTCCAAGCTTTGACATGTGAATCCCCGTCAAGCGAGCGGAAGCGCTTTCTTCCATTTAGCCTAGACAAACATAATGATGATGTTACCACGTCGTGTTCCAGTTGGTCCCATTGACATTCTCACGATGCTAGCATGGAATTCGAGAACACTGGCCAATTGTTAGCATGAGCGCGACTATTAGATCAGCCCTACATTTCGCTTGGATAAGAAAGAACATTTCCCAGGATACTAATTCGAAATTTTCAGTTCAGGTTTGATGCGTGGCGTAGTATACCCACAATCGTGTCGCCGTGTCAGAAACTGCAATTGTGCAGCCAAGTTTCGGATGGAACTGGGGGCGACTCACAAGGATCAGTTGCATGATGCCGGACGCCCTCTTAACAGCTTAAGGACGGGTCAGTGGAAATTAGTCAAACTCACGTCGTGAGCAGTGTTGTCTCTGTTAGAAATTCATAGTCATTGAAAGATTTCGCCGGTCATAACACGGTACTTACCTAGAGTCCAGAGGATGATAGTATCGACTATTCGGTTTGTCCTGAGGTACAAAATGAATATTGATCTGCCGTGCTGGTTAAAGAACTCACTGCTGGAAATGAGTGGTTTTACGATGCCACAGATGGTAGACAAGGGAGGCCGCAATGATCATATCGACTGCTGGGCCAATAGAGGATGCAAAAGTTATTTCCCAGCTGAGTTTCTGTGTTTCAATACTAAAGACTCGGTTCGTCGCCAACTGTCCACAGAGCAGTACACCGAACACGAAGGCCACCAAAAGCAGAACACAGCACAAGACGGGGATGAACCATTGTTTCGACAGCACCCGCACCCGATAGACGAAAAATAACTGAAAAATGCAATCTCAATTGTGAGACCCAATGCTAGGAAGGATTTTACCTGTACTGCGAGGGCTATGCAAGCATGGAAAAGGATTTGAAAGGCCAACGAGGGCGGGGGACTGAGCCAGTGCTCTATTTGTCCATAGAACGTAACAGTGACGCCGTACAGCTGAAATTCAAGAATTTAGATATTTGAAATCAGTCAAGGTTTTTTTCGCCCACCCCATGCCAGCCACTGATAGTATGGCCGAGCTCAAGCAACCTATGAACAACCCAGGAACAAATCAGGAAAGAGTATGGTAAAATGACAGGCCGCACCAAATCCCTCCAACCTATCGATCTCTTAGAATTAACTTCGAATCTGAAGCACAGCGACACACCAATGCCTTGAGGACTTTAGGGTCCTTTGGGAAGTCACTATAGTAATTGAAGGTCTGAAGGGTCTCTATCCCAAAGAGCCATGTGGCCAGAACTGAGGCGATTTCGAATACTCCAAGAGATCCATCGAGAGCGACGGGAGACGGGGACACCATGATGGATGGACTTGAATACCCCTCATATTTATCGGTTTGCACTCGATGCTGAGAATATTACTTGTTCTATTAAGATTTACTACAAGCGCTCGCCGGCGCGAAGCGCCGGCTCCCACCCTATAAATGAGCGATTTCCGTTAGCCGACCGCAGACTTGTGAGAGAGGTTTACAAATGGAGATACGACTTCAGACAGGCTTAATCTTATAAAGAGAAAGAAAAGTGACTCAATTCATTCACTGCATTCAGCGCCTAGTTCGCCGACGGGTTTTTTGGAGCTGTTGTGAGGCGTCGGTTAGCTGTTGGCGCCGCACCTGAGGCTATGTCTCGGCGAGCTCACGGCTAGCCCACGGGTTGACGCGTAGACGCCGTGACGTAGCCCCGCGGCGTCCGAGCTCTTGCGAGGCCTTGGCTACATTCGGCTAGTGGGCTCTACTGGGCCGTCGGCTAGCATCGGCTAGGTGCCAATTTTCCCTGTCTCGGTAACCCAAACATTCCGGTGATCTGCACTTCGCTTAGAGAAATGATGAGGCGAAGTGCTACCAGAACGTCTTGGGCTAAGTATTGGTCTGTATTGGTATAGTGACACCCCCCCCCGTCCTGACAATCTCTGATTACTTATCGGCGCCTGTCAATCCATATATCTCTTGATTGTTTATATGTACGTGCCGTGAGAAATCATGAAGCTCTTCGACAGGCCTTCGACGTGCCGGCCAGCTGGTTCTTCTCTGCCCTTCTCGATGCCACGGGAAGATGATCATGTCAAACCCACCGCGTTATCCCGGCGTGTATTGCAGAAGGCGCGCGAAAAAGCGCACAAGAAGGATGGTTACGACTTGGAGGTGACGCGACACGACTTGGCGCGTCTTTTTGAAGACAGCTTCAAGGAACCTCCTTATGAATGGCAACTGGACGTATCGGAGGTCTTTGTTCTGGGTCTTCATGTTGTGGTCATCGCGGGAACCGGCGCCGGCAAGACGATCCCTTTCATGATGCCCCTACTTCTCCGTCGCGACAGGTTCAGCCTTATCATCTTCCCTCTCAAGGTATTACAGGAGGACCAGGTAGGGTGGATTCTTCATATTTTGCACTTCCTGTGATGCTTTTTAGACAAAAAGATTCGAGAAGATCGGGCTAAAAGCCGCCGCCGTCAATGGAGACACATATTCCCAGTGACCTGCAGAGAGTGCGTGTATATTCCGCACGCGTCGCCTTATTTTTGACTGATCTCTATTAGGAACTGAACGGGAAGACTCAAAACGCAATTAACATCTCCAGAGATGTGTTTCGAGCATCAAGAATTCCGCAAATGGCTTCGTGATCCTGTCACCGGAAAACCCGTTCTCGGAACAATCATCGATGAGGTTCACTGTGCGTCTTAATGGGGCGGCAATTTTTGGCCCCGTTACGCGCTTCTACATCGTCTCCGTGCAATTTTACCTGCCAGCTCACCCGTTCTTGTTACCTTGGCTACACTAAGTCCAGCTTCATTGAAAGACCTTTGTTCGAGTCTAGATATAGACTTGAACGAAGCTTTCTTCTTGGATCTTGGGAAGGATAGACCAAATATCATACCTTCCATCGCCGAAATGAACGGCGCCATTGATAAACATCTTCCCAATCCGTCCGGTACTCCAACGTCCACTCTGCCGCCGATCTGCCTAAGACGATTGTCTTTACCGACGCCGTAAAGAAGACCCACAATATTAAGAATCACATACGGCGCCTCTACCCCAATGTTCCGGTGCGCACCTTTGATTTTTTGCACGCGCATCGCACCACAAAAGCGAAGCACCGTGTCATGCGGGATTTTCGACGGGGAAAGATAAAAATCCGCGTTGAAACGGAAGCCGCCGGAATGATGTGTCCCCCCTTCAAGAATTAAATGTATGTTTTAACTGATTACAAGGTGCTGATATCCCATATGTCGAGCTCATAATCCAGTTCGGTGTCCCCGCATCGTTGTCCATCTGGACCCAGCGCGGCGTGTGCTGGGCGATCCCCGGAGTTGCAGGCTCACGCGATTCTCCTCGTCGAGAAATCAATGTTCCAGCACAAGAAGAAGCGAAAAAAGAAGTCGGTGGGCAAGTCCCGGTTTAAGTTCGCCTGCTAGCACCTGCTGCGCACATTCATAGGCGAAATTCTCCATCACAGTTTTTGTCCCATGGGGCTGGGCTTTCTTTTCCAAATGAGGTCGTGATAATTCAATAGTGGTGGCCCCGGGTCACTCAAACTCGCTAGCCATGCCATAATCCCTTAGTGGAAGCTTTAGTAGATGGCACAATTAGATATCTTCTCTCGACCTCAGCATTTAATCCAACTCCCTCACCGTGTCGCACCTGCCAGTGGTAACATGCGAGAGGCATTTTTGACGGCACCATTGTTTTGAGTTCGTTGCCTCAATTCGAAAGTGTGATGCTTTCTCATTCTGGTTTCATTGTCAGCGCTGGAGCGAAGCGCAGGCATCTGTTGTGATCAGTTACGAAATCAGGAATAGACGAAGTATTCAACTCAATGAACGGATCCTGTTCGTTCAATTCCCAACAGAAAACAGACATCTTTTCGACAACAATGACTCATCCGGAATCAAAGTTCATCATGAGGGTTCTCCCAAGAGCCACCATGGCTGGATTTTCTCACTACGGTATCTTTGAATCATCGCATTCCGATGGCCCCTCGGCCGACTTGGTCGATGTTGGACCCTCGGTTGAGGTTGGCCGAGGTTGGTCGAGGGGGTGGGACTGTGCGCATTGAAATATTTTGTGGATGGCAATGAACACTCTGCAAAGTCATTTCTGGACTTGCAAAACAATTCGATCCCTTGTGCTCACCCAAAGCATCAGTGAACATGTTCTGCGAGTCTCCGCGAGCGATAGAAGGAATTTCCACGGTAACCTGCAACTTACGTAAATCGGGGTTCTGGTGACAGTTCCCGAATGCCAAGTTGACCCATTATATGCATTGTGGAAACCGCCATTCGTGATTCCATCTCGTGTAACCCTACTTACCGATCTGCCATATAATAGCAATCGTTCATCGAGCCTGGGGTTCTTCTGTGTCAGTCGTTTAATTGAATTGATCAATCCACCTGATCAGCTCAGCTGAACAGAATAGTGGCATCAATGATTTTCGGCCAGAACATGGCCTGGCGTCAAACAACATTGGCCAGGCACCTATATAGTGCAACTGCAACGAAGCTCACTAGCAGTGCGGAACTGAAAAGAAAGACTGCGGCCGTGGTGATGGGAGCAGTCGACGGAGGAGAGATGGGAATCAAGTAATACACTGGACACGGCGTGCATATATGAAAGTGCTGCAAGTGGAGCCAGACGATTTCGAGGTGGAGATCTCTTGATCTCCCAGCTGAGCCCGATGAAATAGGCGCCGTGATACACCGTGCCAAGTTTGACTGTTCAACATTACTCGTTCTATTAAGATTTACTGCCCAATTCAGTGCGGTTTATTTGATTTTATATCCTTCGAGCTCACCCCGTTCTTCCTTCTCTGTGATTCATTTCGGATCTCAACAGCTTTGCTTGTCCTTCTTCCCTTTTTGGGTGGCAGCTGTGTCATCGGTTGGCCGTAATTTCCCCACGACGACTGCGGTCTGTTAATTTCAAGATGGCTCGTGTTGACGAATCATTGCCGTTGAGCACACATTGAACCTGTTGAATTGGGTGTCTCGGAAATAGCTTCAGATTGGAACGATTCTGTGCAGCAGTCCGCGCTTGGTCCGTGTCTCATGGTTCAATATTTATTAAATGCCGTTGAAACATTCTCATTTGGGCACTTTCTTCACACTTTACCGCAGCACAGCACGATAGCCACGTAAGCATGCCTTCAAGTATAAAACAGGCCATCCTTGCTACCGCATACCCATTGACTTCTTGGTCACAAATTTAGGGCTATCGTGGATCTTTGGCAAAGCTGGCCGATGCTCAAACCCTGAAATCCTTCTATCAAGCTACTGGTTCATGCCCATCATAAATATCTTCAGCATCACCATCAAGCTCTGCTTTTTCCACATTTTTTATCCTTAAACTTGAATGCTTTCTGCTGTCATTTCACCTTGATTGGGAGGTGTCAGTGCCGTTGCTTCTTCCACCCACCTGAGTACCTATGCTCACATTGGATTTCAATATGTTAGGGAGTGAATTTAAGGTTCATCTTATTTTGTGCGCAGTGAAGAAAAATAGAATCTTATCCGTGACCATCCATTATGGAATGTGGTGCTACTGCCGAAGCGGAGCGAAGGAAAATCTTGTGTTGTATCAGCTTGTATCAGTCGGCCACCCAAAAACCCCCAGCCTGTGTCTTTTTCCTCACAGCATTACCCACCTTATAGACTTGAATCCCACCTACTGTACTATTGTACTCGTGATGCATTGAGAGTTTGTCGCGGAAAATGACAACTATATTTTTATTGCGCAGGGATTCACGCTTGACTTGAAATCTTTTGCAATCATGTTTTCTGTTATTCTAGGCCAGTCAGAAACTCGGTGTTGCTCACTATCCAAATTGAAGTTGATAGAAACAGCGCAGATAGTAATAAAGTCCAAACTATGAATGCCGGAGCACAGAACAAAAATAAAAAGAATGGTACATCAGCGCCTGTTGGTTCTTAGTGCAAAATCTGACATGTCTTGTGTAGTCTTAGAGTGATTTATTGCTGCTCAGTGGTAATGGTTGAGGACATCATGCCTTTGAGACAGTAAATTTCTTGACTTGGGGGGTGTGGCCATCGCAGGGCATGGCAGATACTCATGGTTATGTGTGTAATTATACTTGTGGGTAAAGCCGGTGTATGCTGATTCATACTTTACATATAACAAACTCACCAACACCTTTTGTTGATTCTTCCCTCACCACCATAGAGTATGCATTGCCTTCATATTGACAGTTGGGATTCATCCCATCATAATATTAACAATCGCCTGAAGGCTTCAACAATCTTGCTATAAAGCAATCTTCATCCAAGTACTACAGCCCTCTCAATCTATATCTTTCTGTTTTCCCATCATATGGCCAGTGCCTGCAGTCCATAATGCCAAGTACAAAATTTTACTGAAAAACTTGAAATATTCAACCAGTGTAAAATTCAAAACAATTTACACTAGTTTTTTCACTAACATTAGCCAGAGCATAAGAGAACAGTTATATGACATCGACCTGGTAAATCTCCGCTGAGGAAAAGAACTTGCATCTATGACTGAGTTATCATTCAGACTATCTGAGTCTATGTCTTGGGTAACTAGAGTAAAAGAATGTGAAGCATGTGAGATTGCATAGGAAAGCAAAACTGTTTGCTATGGTTGTAGAATCATTCATCAGACTATTGTACCCCTCCACTACCATATCAAAGATGACATTTCCCCCAGTGATCATTGCAGGATACCTTTCTTTCTCCACCCCGTGTTTCAAATAAAGAGGTCAACATTGAATCAAATGCACAACTCCAATTCACACTGTCCCATGATAGCCGGTGGCCAGTAACATCAATCCTCATCAATTTTGGGGGGTTTTTCAGCCTTTTATTTGCCCCCCCTAATCTTTTTTGTTTTCCTTTGACTTCACCAAGAACCAAGGTCCATTTTTGCACATCTTTGAGTATGAAGGTCAGTCTCAATCCTGTCAAGTTTAAAGACACATGAAAATCCTGGGACTCATAATGCATTCCTTCCCAAGTTACAAAGTTTTTCAGTGAAATTTGTTGATCAACACCCACAATTGTTGCTGGCAAAGTTCCTTCATATTTCAACAGTGTCAGTTCATTCAGGGCCTCAAGTTCTCTGAATTCTTGGCTAAGTGAGGCATATATACCCTTTGTGATTATGGCTGACTTTATTGATTTCAGCACTACAGTGCCCTCTTACTGGTTGAGCATTTCAAAATTTTCAGTAAAAGTATTGGTGAAAAATTCAAAACTTTTTCACTGCTTTTAAATTTTATTTTAAAATTTACACCTCAAAGTCAAAAGTAGTGAAAAAGCTTTAGACTTTTCACATACTTTTTTAGTGAAAAATGCCTGAAAAATACATAAAGTTTTTCACTGGGTTTTTCACTGAAAAACCTGGAACACTCTGGTGAGGTACCTCTTGAGAAAGCAACATAATATGATGCAGTAGATTTCAACTTGTGCACATCCACCACATTCAAAACTCTTGATCTTCCTTGAAAAGAATAGTCTGTGCCTGCAAAATTGAGAAGTAGTGGCACTCAATCTCAGGACACCTGCATGTTTGTATCATCTGGTAATGTATAATACACTTTTTGTGTACACCTTGATATTGCGACAACATTCTGAAGTAATCAACTATGTTCACAGTGTTTGGAAGATTGATCAACTTGACAAATACAGTGGGCCAACCAACCACTATGCCTTCTTGACCTTTTTTCATACATACACTGGTTGAAGATTTCAAGTTTTTCTGTGAAAAAATTGGTGGAAAATATCTTGAATTTTACAAATATTTTTCACTGAAAAAGGAGGTGAAAAACTTAAAACATTTTCCTCACTTTTTTCACTCAGAATCTGTGATGTTTCAGCAGTCATAAATCAAAAGTGAATATTTTTTTTAGCTTTTGGAATTTTTTCTCAAAACCTCAGAATACCTCCCTACCATATCCATACATACTATGTGGATGTAGCACTGGTTGAGCATTCAAAGTTTTTCAGTGAAAAAACTAGTGTAAATTGTTTTGAATTTTACACTGGTTGAATATTTCAAGTTTTTCACACTGGTTGAACATTTCAAGTTTTTCAGTGAAAATTCTAGTGAAAAATGTTTTGAATTTTACAGCAATTTTTCAGTGAAAAATCAGGTGAAAAACTTGTAACTTTGTAATGACATTTTTGAACTTCAAAACATTTTCACCACTTTTTCAGAAAACTTTCACAAAGTTCAAAAAATTCACAAAAATGTTTCAAGTTTTTCACCTGGTTTTCATTGAAAAATTGCTGTAAAATTCGAAACATTTTTCACCAAAATTTTCACTGAAAAACTTGAAATGTTCAACCAGTGTCAGTGAAAATTTTGGTGAAAAATGTCTTGAATTTTACAGCAATTTTTCAGTGAAAAATGAGGTGAACAACTTAAAACATTTTTGTGAATTTTTTGAACCTTGTGAAAATTTTCTGAAAAAGTGGTGAAAAAGTTTTGAAGTTCAAAAATGTCATGAAAAAGTTTCAAGTTTTTCACCTAGTTTTTCACCAAAAATTTCTGTAAAATTCAAAACATTTTTCACTAGAATTTTCACTGAAAAACTTGAAATGTTCAACCGGTGAAATTTATAGCAATTTTTCAGTGAAAAACCAAGTGAGAAAACGTTGGACGCAGTGCAGATTATAATAGTGGCAGGAGGGCTATCGTCCAGTCCATTTTTTTCACGTAGTATGTATCGGTATGTTCTCAACTTCGCATCTTGGCAATGATCAATGTTGGATTAATCAATCGCAGCATTCATGGAATGAATCTGACAGGTGTGAACATACAGGAACTCCAACATACATGACAGATCATACAATAATTATTGCTCATGCGAGCCATGATGGGAAAGTGCATTCACTATTCATCCAACATTTGATCAGCCTTCATGCATTTCTCTTGCATTTCTCAGCCAAGCATGCATACGTCATTGCTGTGATGCCAGTATCTGCATTTGGCACACAGCAATCAATTGCTCTCAATGCCATCCTCGACGAAGAACTCAAAAAAGCTTGATAAATTCACAAAAAAAATCTCTATTGTGCAACTGGTGACTATGATATATGATGCAGAGTAGCTAAATGAAAGGAGCCAACAGAGCACTATAAAATGGAATTTTCAACAGAATTAACTGGAAGAAAATGTTCTTTGCACAATACACACTCACAGTGTGCTCCTACCGCCATCCCACCATTGTCGGCCAGTGCTGGGCTCATCACGGCCACACCCAAATGATCCCAGTTGAACGCGGCAGGAGTAGGCAACAATATGAACTCAATCGCTACATTTGGACCGTGCAGCACACTACTGATGCCGTGACCAGGTGTGCACACAAGTGATGTTGGTTGCATACACATGCCCAGCGCCTCTTGGCCATGCGGCAGAACTGAACATGCACGGGGGAACTGCTGATGGGCCTTCTGTGCGTGCCGCGTAATCCTGATGAGCACATGCATGGGCAACATCATTGTGCATGTGCAATACACCTCCCACACGGGGGAACTGCCGATGGGTCTGCATGTGCTAGTGAAGGAAGGGCAGGTGCAATGGGGCAGAATTTGGTATATCTGAAGTGAGCAAGCAACACATCTTGCACCGCGACATACGTCGTGCTGCCATGGGTGCACCCTCCTAGCATCCAGTACTATACCAAGCAGCATGAGTGTGGCCACAGTTTCTGTGAGTCCAACGTGGTACATACGTGTGCAGGCGCAACATGGGTGAGGTTTCATCGGCAAGGATCATGCAGGTGTGTAGCTGCATGGCCATGCAGCCGGCCTTGGGCAGAGTGAGTGGCCTATTACGAGTCATACACGGCTACGTGAGAACACGTACAGGTGGCACAGTCATACATGTGCCGCACAGCACATGAGGCGCTGGAGTCTCTGCTTTTGGGCACCAGGATGTAAACACTCTCATGTATCATGCACCTCAGACTCAGGTGCAGCCTGGCCCATCATGTACGGCCAACGCGACTCCACAGGTGCAGATAAATGCTCATGGTGAGCCGACAGGTCATCTCCAGCAGTGTGGATCCCTCCTCTGATACGAAATCCAAAAGAATTGACCCTTTTCAGCCCTATACCGCCCAAAGATTGAGGAAAATAAGAAGACTGCGCACGATAAATGCCCCTCACCCGATCCTTCATGTCAACTTCCTTTTTCCCTGCCCCACCCCCTCCCCATGAATGCAATGATTCGCTTCCTCCAGCTACGTTCGGATACACATGCAATGGATGGAATGGGCCGGTTGTAAACACACAAAAGATGAGAAAAGCCTTGCAAATAAAAGTGATGCACTTCCAGAATGTTTTAGAGCCTCCACAGGCCGCAAGAGCAGATTTCGCATGCAACAGGGATCTGACAAGACATCCAAAATAACCCCATGTATGGACAGCCCGATGAGTTGTTTCCAGAGCCAGACAGATGGCAGGATGTATTGGCTTGTTGCCGAGAAACCAGTGGGAGCAAGTGCCGCACGTCTGTTGAGGTCGAGTTGTCCGATGTGGTGGAGTGTAAGCAAGAAAATCATAGCTGTGACAGAGTGACACACAGCGATCACCGTTGAGAGTTCAACATCGTGCAGCGACTAGGGACACTCTAAATGAATTCTAACATGGCAGG
Source organism: Mycena venus (assembly GCA_014462655.1). Taxonomy (NCBI): domain Eukaryota; kingdom Fungi; phylum Basidiomycota; class Agaricomycetes; order Agaricales; family Mycenaceae; genus Glaucomycena; species Glaucomycena venus. The sequence continues at coordinate 812,152 of JACAZI010000028.1, forward strand.
AGGTCTTATGAGTCATCAGCAAACCCTGGGTCTGCTATGTACTACCACATACCAGCCTGTAGTGTCTGTAGCTTCTGTAGCATCTGTACTGAGGGTTACCCTATCTGTAGAGCTCTGTAGTGAGGCTAGTCCCACGTAGCAACGCTGGTATTACGTAGCACTCTGTAGCAACACTGGTGTTATGTAGCACTCTGTGGTACCTGTAGTAGGCCTGTAGCAGACTATAGTCGGTCCATATTGTCAGTATGTCAAGATAGGGCAGTTGCAGTTTTCTGTACAAAAAATGCTTGCATTTTACTTTTCACATAGACTGACACCAAGGAACAAAAAGTGCAAGGAAAACATATATATTGATGATATGATATATATACATACATACCCCTCCGTGATCCCTGCGCATGCCAGCTTGTCAACCAAATTGAGATGGGGGTGCCTGCACGCCTGCATGACTGACACGTCGATGGTGTACTGTTTATCCATGCGAGACGTAGACAGCGAGGAGGATGATGTCTGAGAAAGAGCTGCAGGGGAAAAGGCGTCGTCAGCACCCCATCAACCATAAATGAGATATGCATACCTTAAAGTCAGAATCGTCTCCCAACCAATTGTCATAAGAGTCACTGTTGGTCCGAGCACAGGATTGGGACGCCTGAGGGCTCCTTGATGGCGGTGATAGGGATGGTCGCTTCTTTCATCAGAAAAAAGCAAGAATCAAAGGGAAAAAGGACGTACCTTTGAAATGTCCCAAAAAGGCTATGTCATGACCGTTGCAGCCTGCGCGCCGAATCGTTCAGACTCGGAGGCCCCAGCGGCATGGGTGGGGGCGGCCCAGAAGAAGGCTGACTCATTTCATGAGAAACAAGCGAGAGCCGGATAAGAAAGGGACGTACCTTTGTGAGTGCCATATGCGCTCTGCACGCTGCGCTTTGCAGCGCGTATGCGGACTCCCTCGGGCGCTGATCGTCCGGCGGCGTGGACTGGAGTGTGGAGTTAGACTCAGCTTTTGCGACGGTGCCTTGGTTCATGAGAAACGGGCAGCAATTGAAGGAGAGAGGTACGTACATTTGGAGATGTCCAAAAAAAGGCAAAGTGCTGGCCATGCAGCGTGAACATCGACGTGTTCGGACTGGGAGCCCGAGCAGCGTGTAATTGAGGGTGGTGGACTTCCAGGAGATGCCGAAGGTGCCTTGTATCATGAGAAACGGGCAAGAATTGAGCGAGAATGTGACGTACCTGTGCAGACATCCAACAAATGACCCTTTGGGCTTTGCAGTGCGTGTGTCGGGCGAGTGTGGGGGCACAGAGAATGTTACAGCGTTGCAGGACTGCTTTTGTTTCATGAGAAACGAGGAAAATTTGGCAGAGAATGGCTTGTACCTTTCTCAATATCCTACAAAGGGTACTTGCTTGCACTTTGCAGCCTGCGCGTGGATTCATTTGGGCGCAGAGCCCCCGGTAGCGTGTATTTGAGTATGAAAGAACTACCAACGTGGGCAACAGTGTCTTATTTCGCGAGAGGCGATCTGGAATTGAGAGAGAATGACACGTACCTTTGTAAATATCCAACAACAGTGAAGGCTCTTTAAAGATCATGGTCAGAGCGGAAGACAGTGTGCATCACTGGGCATCGAACTTGTGGCCACAATGTGGCCAATTTTGGCGTGTCCAGTCACAGAGAACAGGTCATGACTGATGTACAGACACGTACATGCTTAGCTACATAGAATTGAGAATTCCGCTTAGTGCTACATAGAATTGGCCATACTACATGGTGCTACATACTGGGAGCCTGGCTACAGAGTGCTACAGAGTGGACAGCTTTGCTACAGATTGCTACAGAGCGATACGTGATTGAGCCGGTGCTACGGCAACTACAGCCAAGCTACAGGCACTACAGGGAAAATCAGGGTTTGCTGATGGAGTTCTAAACGAGTCGGATGAGACTAAAAAATACCTAAAGGATTTATGCCGAAAATCAGCCTATCACAAAATGACGCTGAGCAAGCCTAAGAGATGGTTTTGAGAGCGGTTGTCCTTTCCAGGGAAGGTCGGGGAGTCAACCCGGCTCTGATATTATATAGATTGAGTTTCAGACGGGTTGTGGTAAATGGGTTTTCAAACCGATGTCCATTTTGGGGATAAACGTCGAAATTTCAACGTCGTAGGCTCTTGAAATGACATCTCACACAGCAGCAGTTCAACATGTTGCTCATACAAGGCTTCTTTGCCAAACTGACCTTCAGGAATAGAAATTCATCTCACTTCATATAGGCCATCGCACAATGACTCTGACATGACTGATCCCATGTAAAGATATTACCCCATTGAATAGGCAAAAAAGACATGTCAACTAGTGGTGGAGCAGATCATCATTACGTCTTGTGAGCAAAGAATTTTTGTCTTGTTATCTAGGTCTCATCTCTATCCAGCCGCCAGATCAATCCATCAATGCTCGCACCTGAAATTCCATTGTTTAGTTCTCTGGCCTGTGCCATCCTCCCAAGTCCACCTGTTTAACTGTGCGCTGAGCTGATTCGCAGCATTTTCCCTGGTTGGCTGGCATACAATCCCCGATTCAATCCTCGGCTAAGTGCAGAAACCACTGTTCAGCACGCCTTGTTCCTCAATTGTGGCTTGGCTACAAATCCCAGAATGGGATCCCCGGCTGGCTCCGAGTGTAGAAACCACCATCTCAACATCGCGGTGGAGCCGAGAATGTGCACCTGGAGGTAGGTAGGTAATTACACGGTATGGTCCCGTTTAGGAATGCCAGGGCCCTACCCGGCTCTTGCAGTTGTCTCAGGCGACATCTAGACAACTGAGTGGAATGAGATCCAAGAATCCAGCATTGCAACAACAATTGTAGAGGTAAAGACATCAAACAGTCAACAGCTCCACAGAGCCGATACCTTCGCTCCCACGGGTGCCACTTTTGTCCTCAACCACATCTTTTCTTATATGGATGCAGATAATATACCATGAAAACAATACAGCAGCAGAAAGCATGATATGATAAGGATTGAACACTCTTGAACAGGTGAACTTGGTGGTAAATGATGCCATCTGATGGCAAGTTACTTTGGCTGATTGCCCGTTGTGGAAGGGTTATGTAGCTGCCGTGTAGACTGAGGAATGGGCAAAATATGGGGAAAAGACTGAGTATAGGTTGGGGATGTGATGCGATGATAAGACAATCAGAAATGGGGTATGGTTAGGAGCCAAAAACGAGGGTGTATGAGAGTAGTGCTAGAGCACAATAGTGACCAAAAATGGAGTAAGCATGATTGAGTGGCAACTAGTGCTGGCAGGGTCCGGTTCGGAAATCGGTCCGAACCTGAACCGAACCTGAACTGAACGGGGGGTTCAGGTTCAAGGTTTGGGCTCCAGAGACTTTTCCCGAACGTGTTCGAACGCCGAACTGCAAACAGCTGAAAATAGCCTGTTTAAACACAATTGAGTCATATTTTTGGGGGTTTATCAAAGGTATTGCCACCTCTACTTTCCATTATCCTTATCACTCACTCATAACCAATTAGAGAGCTTGCACAGAGCCACCAGTAGCCACTCAGTGGCTACTGGTGGCTAAATTGGCATGTGCAAATCAGTGGCTCCACTTTTGGTGGCTCTATTGGCAGCGTGTGAGCAATGATGCACCTTTTTTAGCAGTACCTACATGTTGCTCATTGATTATCCTAAAGGGTGTTGAGCTCAATCTGACCACCCAGGCAAAGGTGCGATGTTTCTGGGACTTCATCCCAAGCATCAGAGACTGCTTTAAGAATGGCAGCGAAGTTAATTCTGTACTCTGAGATGGCTTTTTCCATAATGATGAATGGAAAGGTGTAAAATTATGTCTATTAGCTATACACATTGACCTCATGTATCAAAGTCCATCAGCTGCCGTGTTTTTAGAGCCACATGCCTGCCGAGCCACCCGGTGGCTACCGGTGGCTGATGCGCAAGCTCTCTATTCTAGGGGGGGTTTCTTGATGCTTTCACGCTGTAGGTTGCAAGAGGATGGGCTCTCACGTGATCTGATAAGACTTCGTTCAACCCGAGTTTGCTCAGATATATTTCTAGGTGTGCTTCAACGTGTCTTGGTATGCTCTGGTGTAAAATTAAGACTGTAACATACCCTTCCCAATTTTTTGGAGGACTGCGCAGAGGTAATTTGACCGTGGGAAATACTCTGAGGTTCAAAAAGTTCAAACGCGTTCAAACGCCGAACCTGAACCGAACCGAACCTTGCCAGCACTAGTGGCAACTGCTGCCGTGAGTCGATGGAGTAGGAAATGTCACGGGAATTAGAGCACGAGAGAAAGAACGAAAAACACCGAGTCGGTCACCGAACCGCTCAGGACCGCACGAGAAGCACACGAGATGAGAGTAGACGCCACGAGGTATGTATTGATCCGTGTCGACAAACAAACAATTATCGTAAACTAAATTTAATCCGCATGTGTCGGAGAGTAAGAATAAAAAGGAAAATATACTAAGATCCACATCTTGGCTCTTCGGCCCTGCCACACCGTAAAGTACCGTAAAGTTAGCCCCGCCAAGTCAAAGGGGCGATCAAAGTTAAAGTTAGGTTTCGCAAGTTACTTTATTCACTCTCGGTGATTTCGCAGTTCGGCTGCCTCAAATTCTGTCGTCTGTCTGTGATGGGGCGCGCAAGTATCGCTGATAAAACAGGCTATGATGTTCCATTTCAATCAACTTACTATCACTTGCCCTTAAGCTTAGCATAGGGCAACGCATGTTAGGGATTGACAAGTTGTGCTGCCATCACGGCAGAGAAGCAGAGCCAGGGAAGAGAATGGGACTAATAAAAAACTCGCATCTGAGTGACGTGCAGGGAGGTGTCGTGTCAAAGAAGCGCGCAGACGGCGGGTGAATGGTGTGCTGCCCAGTATCGTAAAAACATCACGTGTGACTACCATTGGATTTCGAGCAGTGTTTTTTGCCCTTGTGGGCTGACTATATAAATCGGATCATCAGTGCAATGTATTCCACTAATCCATATATTCAAAGGTAGGGAAGGATTGAATCTTAGAAACCCGAACGGAAATCATTGGATTTCGAAAGATGACGGAACCTATCAGATTCCAGTGACTCCCGGGATAGCCGTTTATGTTGTCCGAGGTCCAGACGTTGAATAACTACATTAACGGGGGGAACCTCGAACTCTCGAGATTGCCGTCTGTATTTAACTTTCACAGGGAGCAGAGGAGGTGCAGGAGGACAGGGTTATAGAAGCGGTACGGGTGGTGCTGGAGGCCATGGGATGGGTCCCAGCCTAAATTTCGACATTTGGTCCGGCGGAAATTTCACCATGAATGACGTACAGCAGGGTGAACGAGGTACGTGATGTATGGACCTCATGGGATAATTTAGTATTAAGAATGAGGTATAGGAATTCATATACTGCATCGTGTGGTAGCGATAGCAGCCATTCACGACTACGGAGAGCTACGCGTAACCCAGATACCATCCTGAAACACGCACGCAAATGCTGGAAGATCTATGCAACTGGGTACTGGACGAGGACGCGCGACACAGCATTCTTTGGCTATAGGGTCCTGCGGGCGCAGGCAAAACTGCCATCACGCAATCTCTGGCGAGGCAACTCCGGGCTGCTAGTCGGTTTCGGGGCTCCTTCTTCAAACGCGGGCATACTACGCGAGGCAACGTAAACACGCTATTTGCAACAATCGCATACCAGCTCGCGCTCAATGTTCCCTGGCTCAGGACCTCGATCTCACGAATTGCGGAAGACGATCCATCCGTTGTTGCACGATCTCTGGAGACCCAGATGCAGAAGCTGATTTCCGAACCTTCTCGGTACCACCAGTATCGCGATCCTGTAGCAATTATCATCTATGGCCTGAATGAATATGAGGGGCACAGTATTCAGGAAGAGATACTGCGTGCGATCCAAAACTCTTCTAAGCACGCCATTGTGGTCCAATTTATCGTTGCCAGTCGACCAGATCCGCATATTCGCGAGATATTCGACTCGCCGTCTTATTGCAGGAGATATCGCTCGTTAAAGATTGAGCAATCATTCCATGATGTCCGCAAATATCTTCGTCATGGATTTTTGCGAATCCACCGTGAGCACCACAGCATGAAGAATATTCCATCGCCTTGACCTGCTGTTGATGTCCTAGAGAACCTGGTTGAGAAGTCGTCCGAGTACTTCATCTACGCAGCTATGATAATCAAATTCATCGACGGCAAAAACAGCGTTCGATGCTCTCGACCAGCTCCACATAGGCATCCTCGGTTCTGCTTCCTGAAAGTCTGAGCTCGTACCCATCTTAGATTCTTGTGTGCTATCTCGAACTTTGACTTGAGGCCTGCCGAAATTGATCAGCTGTTTGAGCTCACGGACGGAGAAACAGCTCTACTACTGTGCCCGCTGCATTCCGTGCTTCAAGTACCGTCAGATGACGAGAGCATGATTCACTCGCACCATGCATCATTTCTGGATTTCCTCAATAATCCCACTCGGTCGCACCATTTCTGTATCGGTAGCTTGGACCATCGGATGCATCTGGCATGTGGATTTCTTCGATGTTGTGCAGGTCGAGATCGGCCGGACGGGGGTCACGGTATGTTCAACTTATTCTGAATAATGCCTGTTTTATCAATCCAACAGACGCCCACAACGCCACTTGGCACTTGATCCCATTTATCACCTCGTTGCCTCCAGCGGCTGAATTGTGCCCACGCATGGAGCCCAATTCCATTTTCGCACCGGCATAAGCTCATTTTGCTTCAGCCAGATATTCCCAGCAGTGGACAGGCCGTTCATGCATCGCTTCCGCTTGAAGTTCGGCAGTGGACATGTCGTGATACAGCATTGAAATGTATTCGCAGAATACTCAAAGGTTCTATTGATGAAATGGACTCCCGAACTCGATTGGTTGGTGCCATCACCCAAACAGACACGATTTTGTTGACCATTGGGACAGGGGTGTTCTCGAGTCCGTCCTTAAACTTTGTCCTCCTTGCCCTATCCTCTATCACGAGTTTCACCGCATTCCACATACAAAAATAAAGTTTCGCATCGAGGACAGGCTGTTCCCTCGGATTTACGAATGGCTTCAAGTGAGGTATTACAGTATTTTGAACTTCTGAGTCTGCTGCGGACATTTGCTTCCCGTGCACCGACCAGTCCTCCGACGATCCGACTTTGGAGCTCGATGCTTTTCGGAGGGGACGCTTTCTGTAGTCCTGGTATCCGCAGGCCCTTCCCCTTGTCTGCTCTGGGAGATGAGGGTCTCTAGATGACTGATTGTGAACGGGATCTGGACAATTAGCACTTGCTGGAGCACTACGGAAAGAGCTCCACCTCTGGGCTCCAGGGCGTGCTGCGCTGAGTATCGTGACACAGAGAGAGCGTCGAGTAACGCTGCAGAAAGGCTCGAGAGGTCCTTGGTTGTAACTAGAGCTCAGAGGGACATGCCGAAAAAAAATAACTGATCAAACCTATGGTTAATCCTTTGGGAAATTAGTCAAATTAACACTCGACCGCAATTCGTTCGATGGGCGCTTAATGGGTGCTGATGTTTGGCCCACGTGGTTGAGACTTGACTCTCACCAGGTTGAGAGCATCCAGCACTTCCTTGGACCTTCCCCGTCATGTTAGTGTCACTTTTCAAATCGAGAACGATGCCGAGGGACCTAGAAATGAGTCGCTGGGCTCAGGCACCACGACATTCCTTACCGGGTGAACAAATGGGAGGTGAGCTAGAAGGCAGTAGTAACCGCGAAAATAATTACTTATTGTCAACGAGGCAATGCGGCAGTGCTCCTGATGACGCCGTACGCAGGCGCGCAGGAATCAGGCGTGCGTCGAATTGCGCATCGTCCTCTTGGGTGTGTGAGATAAGCCAAACCAAATCCGCATTGGACGCTACCGAGGTGAAAAGAGAGCAGGTCGCAACCTGCGAGAGCCTTCAAGGAAAGGTACGAGAGCACGGAGGAGGCGATGCGGGTTGATCGGGATGAGAAGTGAGAATCGAGACTGTGCACGCCGCGAGATCACAGATTAAGCATATGAGGAATAAGATACTTACGCCGCAGGATAGCGCGAGCCGGGGCGTATCCTATGTCTCAAGTGCAATCCATGATCTCTTGTGCTATTGTCGCCAGGTGGTTGAACTTGACTCCCGCCAGGTGCGAGTTGGGTTGGAAAGGCAGTGGCATCCTCAAAAAGGATTGCTTAACAAGAAAAAGGAAGTCAACGAGAGTGCGATGGTGCTATACATGGTATCGAACCGTGGCATCAGATCCGGTACTCGAGGAGAGGAGAAGAAGAGAGTTGGTTAGCATTTGTCGGAGCCTTTTACGCCACGATAGTGCTGAGGAGCCAATGCGGATTGATGAGATGAGGTAGAACTGAGACTACGAGATCACGCATTGAACAGCTGACGCCGCGGGAAAGCACGTACATGTACCGGGGGAAGAACATACCGGGTGCACAATTTGGTTTGATTCTCTGCGTTCCAGCTGATGAAGTACATACCCAAACCTAAAGATCGAATGTTGCGCAGACCGACATCAGGTGTTGTGTTTCGGTGGGGCGGACAAGCGTGAATAACGGAGAGTAAGGCACATAAGCCAGTAGCGCAGTCTAGGTGAGATTGACATGGAGATGTGGATGACCCAAAATTCCTGCAATGCAAAGGGAATTTCAGGGAGAGCATCCTATTCGACGGCAGCATGATGAGATGCAACGTATCTTAATATTCAAGGACTAGCGAGTGTATCCGCTCGGTCCCAATTGTTAATTAAGCAGCAATGGCGCGAAGTCAAGCAGCCTTGAAAATTTGAGAAGGATGTTGGCTGGGAGCTACTCTGCCTTTCCAAATAACGACCATCGTGGAGTTTAAATGTGTTTGTTGGCGTTCAGCACATGGAGTCCAGGAGATTTGGAGGTGACAACGGCCAGGAATCCGACAAGAGAAAAGCGATACCGAGCACCTGGCATGAGCCACCCAAACGTAACAACCACACAGGAAACTAAGTGATGGAGCAGGCTGCACAATCCCGAGTGTAAGTCAGCGCGATAGAGCAGAGACGAAGGGCGCGCAGACGAGACTCTAGTGGATGTTCAGAGCAAAAGGGGCCTGTGGCGGTGCTTGACGTGTGACACCGACGGATCCGTTGATGTCGGGCGTCACGCATTTTTCCGGTGCTTGCTCCTGACCACGACATCTCTCGCTCGCAGATTTACGCTCTCGACGTGGTCCTGCTGTTGCTCGTTACTCTAGAGGCACGACATCCACACCTCGTCTTCGTCGATCGCGCTTTGTTGTGCTGCGCTTGTGGGTGCTTGCTCGTTGGTTCGCAGGCACTCAGGGTGTTGGTCTGGGGTCGGTGCTGTGCCGTTCTTTCCTGCATCCCCGCCGCTGCCGTCGCCGGACCACCCAACGACGTCAAGACCGACGTACCTCCCTTGCCTGTCCCGTCTCGCGATATGCGCCACCCCGACTCGCTTTTGTTCTTGTCAAGGCTGTTGTCCCTTCAAGCTCGAGGCTGTTGTTCTGTTCAAGGCAAGAAGTCGATTCATTGTTGCGAATCAATTACCACACCTATCCTTCCCTCGCACACAGCGTTCACCCTTGCGCCATAACATAATTCAAAATCTCCTTTCATGGCTTTGGTCCAGTTCTCTTTATGCGCAGCGCTTCACTCTAATTCGGACTTTACTCTAATTCTTTCGGATTTTGCTCCAACTCCAAGATAACCACTGCCCGCCCACCCACTCGCTTGCCAGTGGGCGCACTTCCTTCCCTTTCTGGTCCTTGTTCTGCTCTTCTGGGCTACTGGGCCGTGTCGGCCTTGTCGCGACTCTTATTCTTACGCTCAGAGCCTTACGGTAAACGACATTGCAATAAAACTACAGCCAAACCTAGGCCCTCAAGCTGGTGTCTCGTCTACTCCCATCTCCATTGTTAAACCTTGATGCAGTTGATCATGACCGAGGCTAAATCGTGTCGTCGATCTCAGCGACGGTGTCTCAACCCGTTCTATTTATTTATTCAAATTTTATTTCAGCGTCTTCCACTCACATACCCTTCCGGATCCCGTCAGTGCCTCTTCGCCGTGCCTCGTGTGCGCTGTTCTGTCTTATTCTGTTCTGTTCTGTCTTGGTTTTGTCTGTGCGTACTCGCATAGTGTCCTTCTTGTTCTTTCTCGCCCTGATGATCTCCAGTTCAAGTCCATCCTAGCCTCTCTACCAGAGGTACCAAGTAAGCTTTTGTTGGGCCACCCGCATTTCATCAACCCTGCAGCACGGAATACTCGACAAGATACAGCAGTGTCGGTCGCTCAATCCGGTGTTCCGATTCGGCAACATTGAAACTTTAGTCAATCTTCGGCACCGCCGACTGATGGCCCACCAGTATAAAAACCGCCTCTTCTTGTACTTCTGCCTCTTTTTACGTCTTTGGACGAACCCGACCGTCAAAAAAGCCATTCCAGAATCACAACTACCTCTATTCCAAGTAGGCTCTACCTCCCTTGAATATTACCTCGATTCACTCTCGCGTATCGGAACCGACGTATCCACTCTGACAGACCTCAACATGATCCTTCTGATGCGATCAAACTGAGTATTCGAGGGGAACGGACGAGAATTTCGGACATAGGTTTGCGATCTTATGATCTTGTGGCGTTTTTTTAGGGCTTTTCGGGCATTTTCGGCCTTGTACAAAGTCACAGGTAAAATGTGTCTGATGCAGCTACAAGTGCAGATTCACTAACTCATCGTTCTAGACGGCATTTCCGGATCTTCCCGCATATCATATATGTACGCGTGCTCGTATTATGAAACAGGTTAATGTTTTTAGGACAGCCATTTTAGTTCTCAGGATAGGAGATGGACTCAGCTGGCTTGAATTCTTTCTGGACGGATGGGCCTCTGTAAGCTCAACAGTTGCGAAAGACATATTGCTGATTCTGCGGCATCTCTCATTTGATGACGGCCATCATCAAACAGTACTCAGGATCGCGGAAACAAGGCTCGGGGAAGACGGGCATTCGCCCAAATTAGCCTATTTATTCCCTCACGAATACTAATCAAACAAGAAAATTTAGTCAGCGGATTGCACATTCGCCGCCCGAAGCATGCGATGACTGGTTGGCAAGCTGCTGACTACCACCAAAGGTGATTTTACTCTTTCAATGTATAAAAAGCATTTTCGTTTCTGTATTCTTCACTGTTCTCTCAACCGACCCAGGAAGATGTTTTCAAACTTTTTCTTTGCAATCCTCGCACTGTTCTCACTTTCCACACTCGTGGTGGATGCCGCCCGTTATCCCTCGTTCGGAACGATTCAAACGACGAAGAATAACAGGATTCTCAACGCCGTCATCAACAACACTTTTTCCCCCATCAACGTCTTCGACGAGCACGTCATGGCTGACTTGGGAAACTTGATCGAGGAATTGCAGGCGAACGATACCGATGTACGCGTTGTGGTGTTTTCGAGCGCAAATAAAGACTTTTTCATGGCGCACATCGACCTGAATTATTTCACTCCCGCGTATAGTGCGTCGTGGTCATTCATGGCGCAGTCGAGGTACTGATCATAGATCTGATACTACATTATTAATGCAGAGCCTTTCCTCCCCACGGTCGACCCTGGAAATCCAAAACTCGCGTTCTTCAACGGTCTTATTTGGAATATTACGGAGCTTCCGCAGGCTACGATCGCGGTGATCGAAGGGGTCAGTTATAATTCTTCTCTCGAATGCTCTTAGTTCAGGCCTGGCTAACTTTGAAATATTCTTCCTGAACAGCGCGCCCGTGCAATCGGCAACGAGTTCCTCATGGCCTGCGACATGCGATTCGCTGTCAACTCCTCTGCAGTTGAACTCGCGCAGATCGAAGTTTCCTGGGGCTTCAGCACTGGGGCCGGCGGAGCTCTGTTCCTCGCACACGAAATCGGGCGTGGACGCACCCTCGAGTACGTCCTCTCCGCGAAGAACGTCGACGCAGTTACCGCAGCCCAAATCGGCTGGGTCAACAAGGTATTTGATACCTCTGCGGAGTTGCACGTCTACGTACAGCAGCTCGCCGCATGCATCGCGCTATTCCCAACCCAAGGTGTCATCGCGACGAAGAACGCCGTGAACTCAGTTAGTCGACCATCGATCGATGCACTTATCCAGGTGCAGAATGCAGTCGTAAAGTTGGTGGCTACGCCGGTGTCACAGAGCATGATCCAGACTTTCTTGAAAGCGACGAAGAACCAGAGCGATACATCAGTGGAATTGAATTATGGGGATGATGATGATGTTCTCGGGTTAATTAATTAATTGAAGGGCCGTTATTTGGTTTAGAGGGAATTTTTTGCTATCCCTACGTACGTCATCAGTTACTGAGATCTGTCTGGCCCGCCCTTGGTATCCATTTGTCCTGTACCACAGAACGGTGGCTATGGCACAACGTAGCCGCGAGTTCCGACATCGCCGTAACATCCTTCCTAGTTCCCCTACCTGTGGCGTTTCGCTATCATAGGGCACCTACAGGAATGGGAAAAAAGAGACAGACTACTATGCTGTTGCGCATGTACTGGCTGGCTGGAGCTCTGAATGAAAAAAGCTCACTCGGCTAGGCCGTAGTACACGGGGGGAAGGACAGAGGCATGAAGAGGGGAGAAAGGGGGCGAAGGAAAGAAGCAAAATTGTACGGTTCACCCATTTTAAATGGGTCTTGAGCACAAGAAAGGAAGTACCGTGGGTACACCCGATCCAACGGCACGGAGCTAGCTAGAGCCGACTGGCAATTGAGCTGGCAAATTGAGAGAGGTCGGAGGCAGGGCGAGAAATGTGTTTGAGAAAGAACATCCGAATTCAGGTCAATCAGAGGGGCATTGTGATACAAGGCATCTGCTTAATATACGAGGCATTGTTTCACTCAATTTGCGGTTGCACACAGTTGAGTATTAATGGTACATTGGGTATTTCTATTGAATTCTAGTCAATAAAACAACACCTGGCCAATGGTTCAAACTAGTGGTTTCATGTCAATGTCCAAGGCCCTTCTCTTGTTTGAGCATGAACAGGTACAACATGAGGACATTATCAAGATGTGGTTGAGGGAATCAGGAATTTCACTCTTGTGGAACCATAGTCTAAGCACTGATTTCCTGAGTTTCTGACCGAACTGAACATGGTGTCCGGGAGATAACAATGCCAATTGCATCAGGATTCTGCCTTTGACGACTATATGCTACCTCTATCATGATAAACGAACACCTAATAATCCCACATATCCAAGGCTAATAGCCATGTCGAACATAGTGGTATGACATGGCTATTAGGGGTCTGTTAATGTCATATAGGGCTCCATGCAATAAACCATGCAAAACCTCGCAAAAAAACCATGCAAGATTTTGCAATAAGTAATGGTGGGGGACTTGTAAGTTATTTGGGTGGTATGTGGCTATGTTTTCAGTGCTGATGACAGTGCTGATGCCATCAAGTATTACTGATATGCCATTGTTTCTAGCCAAATAAGGAAATTTCTTAACTGACACTGTCAAATCAAAGATGTTCAAAAAGTATAATGACAGTGCTGATACCATCAAGTATTACTGATACGCCATTGTTTTTAGCTAAATAAGGAAATTCCTTAACTAACACTGTCAAATCAAAGATGTTCAAAAAGTATGATGACAGTGCTGATACCATCAAGTATTACTGATACACCATTGTTTTTAGCTAAATAAGGAAATTCCTTAACTGACACTGTCAAATCAAAGATGTTCAAAAAGTATGTGACAGTGCTGATACCATCAAGTATTATTGATATGCCATTGTTTTTAGCCAAATAAGGAAATTCCTTAACTGACACTGTCAAATCAAAGATGTTCAAAAAGTATGATGACAGTGCTGATACCATCACGTATTACTGATATGCCATTGTTTTTAGCCAAATAAGGAAATCTCTTAACTGACACTGTCAACTGTTGGTGTATCACTTTAGTTCATTTTACCATGGAAGATGTATTTGATAGTCAAGGTCTATATTTTGGTCACATTAGGTCTTAACCCATGTGATTATGGGGGGCCAAGAAGTGTGTGTCATTTTGTACATCAAATTTGAGCCGATCCTGATGGCACATCACTGTAGTTTGAGCTGTGCAGTATGACGAGTCTGTTGCAGGCATCATATCCATCCCAGTGACATTTTGGTTTGAATCAAAATGTGATGTACTTGTCTCAAAAAACACAAATTACTAGGCGCCAACACTTATGGCAACTGCAAGTATAGGGCTCCATGCAAAACCTCGCAATAAACCATGCAAGATTTTGCAATAAATAACATTGGGGGACTTGTAAGTTATTTGGGTCATAAGTGGCTATGCTTTTGGTGCTTTTTTTTAAGGTTGTATAGGGCTCCATGCAATAAACCATGCAAAACCTCACAATAAATAATGTTGGGGGACTTGTAAGTTATTTGAGGTGGTATGTGGCTATGCTTTCGGTGCTTTCTGGGCCAAGTGCCGAGCCCAATGCATCAGGCATTGTCCCACCCATCAGTGCCACTATGAGCCTGTTATAAAGCATAAAAAAAAGGGTAATTTCAGCACATAAACAATAATTGCTAGGAAATTATAATGAATCAATAGCCATTGCTGTGAATTTGATGCCTGTCAGTATTGGGTGCAGATTGATGTATGTCTATAGTGGGGTGCTATTACCACCTTACAATAGATGGGAGCCTGTATTTGGATTGTAATTGATGCCTGGGTGCTATAAATGCCAATATTTGTTTAAAAAGTGCCGGCTCTCAGAAAGTATTTTGCATTTTACAGGCCAATGGGACCACCAATTGAAAAATGGTATAGATGACTCTTGTAGCCCTCAATGAGCTCTACAACATGGGTATAGCCATCAACAGGTTGGCGGAAGAATTTCCTTTTTGGGAACACTAACGCTTTCTGCCCAAAAGGAAATTTTCATCATTGGCCCATCCCTGGCGCATTTTTCAACTGTTTTTGATGATCTAACCTCATATGTATAATGTTATATGTTCCTTGAAGCCAACTGGGACCCAGTAAAGCCTATTACAGTGCAATAACAGGGTAAAAATAGCGAAAAATTGATTAATTGTGTCCTGGCCATGATATCTTTGGGATATACTGATGAAAATAGCTCTTAGCTACATCAGTTCATTCCCTTTGGCTACTAGGGCACCCTCCAGGGAATATCTTATGTTCTGATGATGAAAATCATTGCATTTTGGCCATATCAGAAAATCGCATTTTGGCCCTATGCTATACTTCTCCATCATGTGAGATGTCTCAGGACACACCATTTGGATGTTTATCATGTATATGTATTGGAACATTGGTCTATACACACTCAGAATAGGTGAAATCTCATGATTTAGGGTGATCTTGTTTTCAATTCTTGTTCACTATATTCAGCATGTCACAGGGTCATGGACAGTGATCTGAAGGTTCCTACTGACCTTCCTGAGCTATTTGAACAATTCTGGGTCAAAAGGTAGGCCAATATATCATGATAAAATTCAGAATTCTGAAATGACACTTTTTGCTTGTTTCATGAATAGGACACTATAGAGACCAGATACAGTGAAATAAACATCAGAAATGGAATCAGGCACTGTGAATCACTCAGATTGAGGGTTTTCTGAAGTGTTTTGGTTTAGGTTTGGTCAGATAGTGCTTTGGACCATGAACAACATATGGACCAAAAGTTGCTGTTAAACCCAGATCCTCGGAAACAGAACTCAGCCAGACCTTTATCAAAACACTTCAGAAAAACTATAATCTGGGGTATTCAAACTGCCTGATTCCATGTCTGATGTTTATTTCACTGTATCTGGTCTCTATAGTGTCCTATTCATGAAACAAGCAAAAAGTGTCATTTCAGAATTCTGAATTTTATCATGATATATTGGCCTACCTTTTGACCCAGAATTGTTCAAATAGCTCAGGAAGGTCAGTAGGAACCTTCAGATCACTGTCCATGACCCTGTGACATGCTGAATATAGTGAACAAGAATTGAAAACAAGATCACCCTAAATCATGAGATTTCACCTATTCTGAGTGTGTATAGACCAATGTTCCAATACATATACATGATAAACATCCAAATGGTGTGTCCTGAGACATCTCACATGATGGAGAAGTATAGCATAGGGCCAAAATGCGATTTTCTGATATGGCCAAAATGCAATGATTTTCATCATCAGAACATAAGATATTCCCTGGAGGGTGCCCTAGTAGCCAAAGGGAATGAACTGATGTAGCTAAGAGCTATTTTCATCAGTATATCCCAAAGATATCATGGCCAGGACACAATTAATCAATTTTTTCGCTATTTTTACCCTGTTATTGCACTGTAATAGGCTTTACTGGGTCCCAGTTGGCTTCAAGGAACATATAACATTATACATATGAGGTTAGATCATCAAAAACAGTTGAAAAATGCGCCAGGGATGGGCCAATGATGAAAATTTCCTTTTTGGGCAGAAAGCGTTAGTGTTCCCAAAAAGGAAATTCTTCCGCCAACCTGTTGATGGCTATACCCATGTTGTAGAGCTCATTGAGGGCTACAAGAGTCATCTATACCATTTTTCAATTGGTGGTCCCATTGGCCTGTAAAATGCAAAATACTTTCTGAGAGCCGGCACTTTTTAAACAAATATTGGCATTTATAGCACCCAGGCATCAATTACAATCCAAATACAGGCTCCCATCTATTGTAAGGTGGTAATAGCACCCCACTATAGACATACATCAATCTGCACCCAATACTGACAGGCATCAAATTCACAGCAATGGCTATTGATTCATTATAATTTCCTAGCAATTATTGTTTATGTGCTGAAATTACCCTTTTTTTATGCTTTATAACAGGCTCATAGTGGCACTGATGGGTGGGACAATGCCTGATGCATTGGGCTCGGCACTTGGCCCAGAAAGCACCGAAAGCATAGCCACATACCACCTCAAATAACTTACAAGTCCCCCAACATTATTTATTGTGAGGTTTTGCATGGTTTATTGCATGGAGCCCTATACAACCTTAAAAAAAGCACCAAAAGCATAGCCACTTATGACCCAAATAACTTACAAGTCCCCCAATGTTATTTATTGCAAAATCTTGCATGGTTTATTGCGAGGTTTTGCATGGAGCCCTATACTTGCAGTTGCCATAAGTGTTGGCGCCTAGTAATTTGTGTTTTTTGAGACAAGTACATCACATTTTGATTCAAACCAAAATGTCACTGGGATGGATATGATGCCTGCAACAGACTCGTCATACTGCACAGCTCAAACTACAGTGATGTGCCATCAGGATCGGCTCAAATTTGATGTACAAAATGACACACACTTCTTGGCCCCCATAATCACATGGGTTAAGACCTAATGTGACCAAAATATAGACCTTGACTATCAAATACATCTTCCATGGTAAAATGAACTAAAGTGATACACCAACAGTTGACAGTGTCAGTTAAGAGATTTCCTTATTTGGCTAAAAACAATGGCATATCAGTAATACGTGATGGTATCAGCACTGTCATCATACTTTTTGAACATCTTTGATTTGACAGTGTCAGTTAAGGAATTTCCTTATTTGGCTAAAAACAATGGCATATCAATAATACTTGATGGTATCAGCACTGTCACATACTTTTTGAACATCTTTGATTTGACAGTGTCAGTTAAGGAATTTCCTTATTTAGCTAAAAACAATGGTGTATCAGTAATACTTGATGGTATCAGCACTGTCATCATACTTTTTGAACATCTTTGATTTGACAGTGTTAGTTAAGGAATTTCCTTATTTAGCTAAAAACAATGGCGTATCAGTAATACTTGATGGTATCAGCACTGTCATTATACTTTTTGAACATCTTTGATTTGACAGTGTCAGTTAAGAAATTTCCTTATTTGGCTAAAAACAATGGCATATCAGTAATACTTGATGGCCTCAGCACTGTCATCAGCACTGAAAACATAGCCACATACCACCCAAATAACTTACAAGTCCCCCACCATTACTTATTGCAAAATCTTGCATAGTTTTTTTGCGAGGTTTTGCATGGTTTATTGCATGGAGCCCTATATGACATTAACAGACCCCTAATAGCCATGTCATACCACTATGTTCGACATGGCTATTAGCCTTGGATATGTGGGATTATTAGGTGTAAACGAACCATTCAGCCCATGACGGACTATGATAGGTACAGTATAGTGTTTTTTTGTCGAAATCCAGTTTCGAGTTGTCTTTTCTCCGTTCTCGGACATATCGATCCTTGGGAACGAATCTTTTGGAACCGGAATTGAACATTGGTAGAGGTCCATTGATTTCTGTTTGAAATAGTGCAGGAATAACGAATTGTCCATCTTCAAACTCCCAATGTTTTCTACCAACTGCTGTGTGTTTAAGGCTACGGAGAACAGGGAAGGAATCACCTTTCAATGTGCTTTTAATTTTACTGTGGGATCCGATGGTTTGATTCAGAACACACGAGAATCTCGAGAATCAACTAGTCTCTTATAAACAGACGCTATAACTTGAACCTCGTACCTCGGTTGTTATAGTCTGTCACTGATCTCGATCGTGTTCATAGTCGCGCCGTTATTATATAATGATCGGAGTTTGAATTTATTCCCACATACATAACAAGCGACAACCACGCGTCTTCTCGCGTTTCCACCACCGCTGGCACCTCCAAACCACTCATACGACGCGTCAAACCCCTCTTAACTATCCACTAAGTGCTCCAATGGACGAAAATCCTCCTCCACCACCAGTGAAGAAAGTTCGTGCATACCAACGACTGCCGAAGCTTACCATTCCTACCATCGAGTCTATCCGTGCCAAAGGCACCTCGTCCACATCTAACAGTCCTATCGCCCCATCTCCATCATCTGCATCGACTCAGACCTCCTTGCGAGCCCCCAAGCGAACTTGCTGGCAGAAAGTTGATCATGTCCTCGCCACTTACGGCTTCGAGAGCCTTGGTGAATTTCTCTCGGTGCTTTTCCATCCCCGTAAGCGTGGAGAGAGGGATCTCCGAACCAAAAGCCCTAGGCAATCCGTTGCTGCTTTCTTGAAAGGACAATCCAGGATCATGATGGCCCATATCATCTCTCTCATATTTAATCATCATCACAGCCGTCCGAAGAAGAAAGGACACCGACCAGTGTTCTGCCGCATTTTCCCCCATCGAAACCTCTCCGAAATTCGCTACGCCCGTCCCTGCCTATCTGCCTGGGCAACACGGTTAGTTGGCGATCGTATCTACTATCGGGTCGGCAAACTCGCACGCCACAACCGTACGGATGCTCGCAAGCGTCGTCATCTGAGAGCGACTACCAACACGCGCACAAACAATCCAGACGTAATCGAATGGGAGGATGTAGCATTTTCTGTCGAGGAACTCGCTGCTCTCTACCGGGAAGAGGACGATTTTCTGTGGTATTTAACAGAATGCTTTGCGGCCTCGCGTAAGGATGGTAAAGTTATCATTAAGAAAATACGACCCCATCCTGTCGTACGTGATTCATTGTCCACAATTCTTGCCCATTCTGACGTTTTTTTTTTAGATCCAAGTCGGTGCCATTAGCTCCTTCATCACAAGTCGCAATCGATATGCTAGCGGCGACCTCGGACTGCCGCTTGGTTTGTGGCTTTTCGCATGTCAAGCCCACATCGACGTGAAGCGTGTTCTTTGCCGGTTTGGCTATAGTGTTAGCGAGAGCACAGCTCGCAACGCGCTAAACGCACTGACCAACCAAAGTCTCAATGCTTTGCAGGAGAAGGTACGGGACGCTACAGCGCGGGGTGAGGTAGAATGGGGCAAGATTTCGGATAATGTGCAGAGGTATGAGCGGGTTTTCGAGCACGGGCTAGGGAAGGAGAATGTGCTAAAGCATGGGACGGCGTGCACTGCGTTTGGCTTTGACGATTGCACAGCCGGCGCGTTCCATGCGGCCGATCACATCGCGCGCATCATCAAACAAGAACGACAGAATATGACGGTTGAAAGTATCTATAGCAGCATCGATTGGGAACACATCGAAAACGTCTCGGACCTTCACTTCGTTCGAGTTCTCGTCAATTTCTCCCCACATCTTAACCCTCTTTCCTCCCAAATATCTGCTCGATTCTGTACCACCCTCGCAAAACATCGTCTCGAGCCTCGAAAAAAGCGTCTCCAACCTCTCAGCACCAATGCTGAACAGCAGATGGAAAACAAGGGATATCAGGCTGGCTTCCGCGACTTCGACAAGCAGATGGGAGTTGAGCCAGAAAAGTCCGACAACCTGTTGTCATGGAATCGCACAGATGGAGGAGGCCACGGAACGTTGATGCGCCAGAAGATGATACAGGTCACGACCAAGGATGTCTACGCGTCCTACCGCAATGCGATCAGCACACCCGAAACGTGGCATACCAAATCTACCAAGCTGAATTCGGCGGCGTCAAATCATTACGGGCCAGCAGCTTCTCCTGATCCATTGTCCCTCTCACGCAGTTCCAATGCTGCCAACATGAAGCGACCCAGCGATTTGAAAAAATGCGATTTCTATCCAACGAGCCGCAGTATGACACTGATTTGGGAAGCACAAGTTCTAGACTGCTGGCGGTAAGTGATTATCCATCTAAAAAAAAAAAATAGCACCACAATATCTAACCCTTGGAACAGCCTTGTTCTAGGATGCGACACAGATATTTTGGCACATTTTGACGAGCTTGCGGCGAATGATTGTTTGCCCACGCTCGACGATCTCTTGGAGCAGGCGAGCATCATTCGGGAGCGCTATGCTTGTCAGACAGCCTACGAACAGTCCCTAGACAAAGAGGAGCAGGACGGCGCCTCATCCCGTACCAAATTCCCCCCAGGGTTCCATGTGGACTCCACTGACCTCACGCGAAGCCTCTGCGACCGAGCCGGATGCTGATGCAGACATGCCCGGCCTCGATGAGATCCCCGATGATGACGAGCCCGCTCTGCATCGCAAAGCACCCGAACCTTCCGTGAATATTCCCACCACACCAGAGCCAACCGAGCCCACTGTGAAATCTCACGAAGAAGAAGGTCCCAAGATTCATAAGGAATCGCCGGGATTTAATGGCGATCGTGTGCTCAGTAATGCGATCCTCTTCCTAATGGAATTCGGCTGGTGGATTGAGCTGAATTACGCCATCCCAGAGGGCGATGTTGGGCGAGTTTTCGAGATTTTGAAGGTATAACTTCATTTTTTGACGTTGTGAATTAATCTGACCTTGGTGCGAAGATATTCATCTTCAGTTTTGCAGGTTCATCGAATCAAAACTACATGTGGTATATGCTTGACCTCTATGCCCTCCTCGAGTTTGAGTGCTCCCCTGAGTTGAAAGAAGCACTTCTGAACAACTGGCTCATCAATCTTTGTGGAGAACTCGGTAAATTCATTGAGGGCGACCTCATGCAGGTACGAGATTCAACCTCGTAGCCTCAATTGATAAGAGACTAACCTCATGTAGGAATGGAACAATCGGTGGCTCAGCGATTTTTCGGGACAGCGCAGGGGGGATTACGACGATAAATTTTATCGCGAGACAATCGCTCCCAACGTCCTTCATTTCTTGAAGATTAAAGAAGACATGGAGTCGGCATTTGAACTCAAACGCCGCAGCAAATCCCACACTTCGCCCCATCTTCGTGACGAGACCAAGATTCTATTGCAGTTGTACAAGGATGAGGAACTGCATAGCTTTCGCTCTGGTCGTAGCATGGGGCATGCTGTAGTCAACCAGTTCGATCGAGGCTACCAGCGATTGGAGGACGGAAAATTAGCAGAGTACCTCGAACATGGCGCCGAGTACGCGAAACTTCTCCACGAAATGGAGATACTGCGTGGCAATATCCCTGCCTCTCAGCCCATCACTGTTCTTTCTCTTGAACCCGAACTCCCAAACTCCAGCTCTCCGACTCCTTCGTCTGAGACAGACGAAAATCATCGCATAAATCCGGTCCGAGTTCCATCTCCCATCGCATATCCCAACTCCAACCCACCGTCTCCTATCCCAGACCACGATTTCTATTCTCCGGTGCACTCCTCATGCTGCTCCCCAACTGTATCAGACCGCAGCAGCCCGTTGTCCACTCGGTCTTTCCGTAGTTCTGGTTCTGCAGCATCTTGTGCGGCTGCCGACTGTGTTGAAGAATGGGACACCGTTGACCACAGTGACGAACCTCTTTTTAGTGGTTCAGATCTGGCGGTCATCATGGATCCTGAGACAGGCCGCTTATTGGATGATTGGTACGAGCCGGAGGAATTTGAAGCGCTCGTTGAGAAGCTGTGCGGGCCAGAGATAGACGGTGAGGATTCGGAAGATGAGGAGCCAGAGAGCGACGAGCCGGAATCAGAAAGCGAGGGCGAAGACCAGGAGAACGATTAATATGTATTGTAGCAAGTACATCTCTACAAAACACGAAACGATTTCTGCAGAACAATTACAATACATAACATTATGTTAGTGCGTGATTCTACTTCATTAGCCTTGCACCGCTCACCGGCGTGAAGTTCGATATGGATTTGAATATGATTGTGTCACCTGGGCGGCGCTTTGCAATGCAGCCTTTGCAGCCTTCTTTGTTGGTTGACGGGCCGGCCGCTCGTCATTCGTTACCTCTTCCAATGCGCGTCTCGGGCGCTTGGGAGGAGGAGGGATGGGGGAGGAGCGTGGATGTGCAGGTGCCGCCTCTTCTTCTGAACCCGCCTCCTCATCTGCATCACTCTTCTCACTCTCGTCCCCATCCTCCACTTCATCCTCTGAATCAGAATCGTACCTTTTCTTCTTCTGCCGAGTAGCACGCTGTTTAGCATTCCTTTCTAGCCGCGCCGTTTCCCACTGCGATGCGATTGTTGTGGAAAGGCCATGAATGAGGGCGTAGAGGCGAACCCGGTATCCCGTTGCAAAGACCCACGAGGTGAGAAGAGCCTCCAGCTTCTCCAGCGAATCGAGAGTGAGAAGTACATTGAGGATTGAATGAATGATAGAAGTGGGAAAGAACGAGGATTTGGGTCGGTTTCGGTTCGCTGGAAGTTTGCGCTCTGCACGGTGGACAGTGCCACCAAAGTCCAGAAAAGCTGCCTCCGCCTGTTCACGTTCCTTCTTCGTCAATCTCAGCTTCTTTTCCAACGCAGACGGCGGAACAGCGGTGGGCGGGGCAACAAACAGGGGGAGTTCTATTCCGGGCGGAAGTAGCGGAGCGGGAAATGCGAGTTTGATGTTGTGACGAGCAGCGCAAAGAGAGCAAGGGAGGCGTCGTTTGGCAGAGATGCAGTCGAGGTAGGAGGTCTCAATGGGTGGATTCTTGTAGATGCGATTGAACGCCGCGATGTAGCAATTCTTTTCAGTGAGAATTTCGGCCTTTCCTTGTTCAAGGGGTTTAGCGGCTCGCTTGGATTTCGATTTTGTGGTCGTGGTGCGCGCATCGGATCTCGAATCACCTTCAGAAATGTCAGTATGAAAATAGCTTCAAAACGGCCTATACGCTCACCGGCTATCTGCTTCTCGGCAGCAGCGAGCGCACTCGGCTGGAAAAGAACCACTCCCGCGAGCGCCCGTCTCTCCATCCCTCCCAACACGACCTTTCTCCTGCCACAGCTGATCCACCGTGTCGGGAAAACCAACCGAGATACTATCCAGCAAAGACTTAACATTCAAACCATTCGCGAACGCGATCAAGGGGCTTTGCTTTCGCGAAAATCCGCACACACCTTCCATTTTTTTTTCAGAGCCTCGAGGACCCCCCTCCCCCCCCTCGTGGGAATATATGTCTATGTATGGTAATTGCACGTGATGTTAGGCCACGTAAACGGTGTCGAACCCGTGATATCTGGACCTCAGATGGATGCATTTGCCCTGCGGTATGCTAGAGACCTTTCTTGCATGTTTCTACTTTACTCTGATGAAAATAGGAATTTTCATTTCGACCCTCTTTCACGTGTCCCCGATTGCACGTGACAAATTACTGTATTTGGGGGGGGGGGAGGTACCGCCACTTCCTTCCAAATTTGGTAATAATGTTTTCGTCTCTACTTCAACAACCACTCAACTGTTCACCCCGGGGCTGGTATATTCGTGCTCAGAACGCCAAACTGCTTCAGATGAAAGGTACGTGCAGATTTTCGCGAAATCAAACCCCCTTGAACGCGATGGTTGCGATGACAACCTGGCACTCGGCATCCTCATCCAAGAGCCTCAAAATTTCTTTGTTCTCCTCGGCGTCTCGAAGCGAATGGTACATCTTGAGTCGTCGTAGGCGATGCGGTCCGGGCGGAAGCAATTTCCATAGATACAAAAATACACGGAGAACGTCGTCAATTGTACGGCAGTGGACAACAGCTTTGCGTCGAGAGTTCAGATAGTCAAGAAGCTGGGGGAATATCTTGCCTCCGACACCATGCTGAAGCGGCTCCATGATAAATTGCATATTTGGGTGTTCATTCGAGCTGCGAAACACGTGGACATTGTCGCCTAGCATTCCCAGACTCGAGAGCACAGATTTGGTCGCAGACCCGGGCTGAAGCGTTGCCGAGAGGGCAAAGATAGAGGTGGAGGTGGTAGACGCCCGCGGAAAAATCTGCCGATGTGCTTGAACAGCAGACGAAAGTCGGCGCCCCATTCGTTGATCAGATGGGCTTCGTCGACACAGCCATAAACGATATTAGCGCGGTAGACATCGTCTGCGGTGATTTCGCGCCATGCCTTGTCGCGTAGATGCTCGGGGTCCACGCAGATAACATTCCACGTCTTGCACTCGCGGATTTCCTGCACAAGATTGCGCCCGGTCATCCGCGCTTCAGTCACTGTCTCGTGGCAGTATGCGAGCGCCGGGATGCTAAGTTTCTTCAATTCCAGGACCTGGAGAAGCTTGGGATAAGATCAACAGGCAAGAGAAAATCGTACAATATTAGCAGCAAGGCCTTTCGTCGGTGTAATAACAATTCCTTGCGGGGAGCGCGCGAGTCGGAAGATTCGGATACAGGTGTGAATTCCGTGCCATTTCGCGGAGTATGAGAATAGGAACCGAGAAGAGCGCGGACTTTCCGCCACCTGTTGTCATACAGCAAAGAATGTCTTGTCCATCCAGGATGCGCGCGATGAGATCATGCTGAGCAGGATAGAGGCCATTTGTCCACTGCGGGATGAGCTTCTTGACTATTGTAGCGATCGTTCGATGTCCGTGGGTGCCGCGCCAGGGATACCGAAGTGTCATGGGCAGTGATTGTGGGTGAGAGTGACCAAGGAAGCTGGAGAGCGATGGCGACGCGCTTGCGACGCGCTCAGAAGGTCGTGGGAACGAATTGAAAGTCCGACGATTATATAATAACGGCGCGACCTATACACGACCCCGCGATCAACTACAGACTAAGAATCAACGGGATTGCCTTCAGCGGGCCTGACTTCCCGTTTTTGATCCGGCGGACTCCAACATGATGTGGCGGCCGGAAAGAGCCGGAAGTCTTCGTCTCGATCCACCACCATCGAGTTTTTTGCGACCCTCGACACACGCACCCTCCAGGTCTTCTGTACTATCTAGTGGCTGGACAAGCGGAACAGAAGCTCGATGATGACAACGTGACCTTCCTTATACACGACGATCTAAGCGATATGGTGCGCTTTTACGTACGTTTTTCCTTTCTCCTCGCTATCCCCATTCAATTGCGTCATGAAATATATCGCGCACATTGAGCGGGCTACAGCAATCACTCGACGACTATCAACGCAGTTTCAGTGCCACAAAATCATGATCCCGTTCCCATGACCCCAACAATATTACCTTGCTTGCCAAGGTTTGTTCAGCATTCCCGAAACCTACCTTATGCTTCTCCACAGCCACCTCACGTGGAACAGACATCAAACCCCGTCAAAGCGTCCTCTTCAGCATTAGATACATGCAAATGTTATTAAAACCTAGCAGTCCAAAGGCCATTTTTTTCCACCAAGCAAGGTTTTAGCTGGCAGAGCCAGAGCTTCCAAGTACTTAGGTGGAATGACTTCTGGGCCTTTTATACATAGACTGCGCAATTTACGAGCGCGGCCCTGGGTATCCCGCTTCTTCATCTGTCCACTGACCGGAGCGACAACTGTAGGTCTTCTCGACCACGTATGCCACGCGAACAAGTCTTTTATCGGACGCCCTGATTCAAGCAAATTAATTCATTGCTCTGCTTGTCACCGTGAGTTTTCTTCAAGGTGCTTCTCTTGCTGCAGACTAAACCTCGTGGCAGTTTGTAACAATGAGGGACAACTGTGAGTTCTTTCCAATGGCAATGTAGCCGACCAGTTGATCCTCAAGTTTGTAAGTCACCTTGATAGCAATATCCGCAGTGCTGCCGAAGTGTACGTCGTTCAACAACGTCTCCTCTGACAAGGCTCACTGAAATTGATTCGTTCAGTCTTCTCGAACTCCCTCCTCTTCGCGTGCGCATGCCTGTTCCCCGAATGTTCAGCAACTCAATCTCACACAGACTAAACACTTGGAAACCATCCTTACATCTTGCACGTATTCTTAGGCAACGGCATTCCCGCTACCGTAAGGTACGGGTCTTATAGGGAGCATGATTTTTCGATTTTGGCCGTGCATCACATTTTTTGTCAGCAGTTTTCACATAAGCACATTTCTTCTGTGCCAGAATCCCTCGTTGCCAAGCATTGATGCGTAATAACGCTGACGCTCAATCCGACTTTCCCGGACTTGCTTCACACCGTGGTAACAATCTCGCCAACGATGTTCAGCCAATGTCCGTCCACAAGTAGGAGAGGCATTACATTTGCTTTCTCCGCTTGCTCTCCGCTCCATGTTTTAACCCTGAAATTGGCTCAGTCAAGAACATTGGGCGTCAATTGGCTGTGCATAACACTTTTGCGTAAGAATCGGCATTCTCTCTGTCGGCTTGTACTTATCGCCGAGTGACGTGGCTTTGCGTGGCAGAGCCGCGTCAGCATCTACTGCTCTTTTGCTTCCTCCCACCACAACCCCTACTCATGGGTTCCTGCGCAGCATTCTGCAATGTCCCGCTTTCAACCTCTGTGAATCCCGTCTCTGAGTGCTCTCTCATGTTGCTTGACTGGGTGTTAACTGCGGGAATCCCGGCTCCTCGATCTGTCGCCTCGGGCGGACCCTTCCCTCTGGCAACACCGTGTGCTCAATGCACATGAAGCTCTCTGTCACTACTGGCCTAAGCTATGATCTTGTTCTCAGTCATGATTGGCTTTTCTTCTGTCGCCAAACTCTGCCGCGTGCTTCATTCCATCTTTCTTCGGGGATCGTCCATCCCAGACGACAGCCATCTGGTTTATCTACATCACTTTGATTTATTAACCTCTTTCACAGCTGGTCCATCCCATCTTGCCCAAGATCCTTCACCTACACCCATGATGGATCTCGATCCGCCATTGTCAGGTCTCGGTGACATTGTCGACACCTCCCATGGTATGTATCTCCCCTAGTCTTGGTTTTTTCCTGTGCTCATGATTGTACCAGTTCCTGGACGTAGTTGTACCTGCGATGAGCCCTCAGCTTGCCGCTGTCCATCTATGTCCAGCTGTATCCCATCTGCTATACCCATGAATAAAATGACATCATTGAATCTTTTGCGTGATATATTGCTTGGACATCATGTTACCCGCTCCCGTATCGCTGTATTCTATGCAGATCTCCCAACTATACAACGGTCCCTTGATTTACATGCCATCCCCCATGCTGGTTTAACTCTAATTCAATGCCGACATTTTTTTTTTACATCATATCATGACTGGGGCCTGTGCCGAACTCGTAGTGGATTCAAATTTGTCTCCACGGCCGGATCGTTCTGCCTGCCGTGCGCTCTGCCAGGATTTTGAGTCTGCTGCAGATATGTCGAAAGTCGTTTTCAGTATCATTCTTGACGCAGACAACAAGCAAATCTCGACTGAGAGCCTGTTACACATAGCAGCTGCTTTAAATATTTCTGTATCCGGTGACCACAACCTCCGTTTCAAGGTACGCTCAGTCCTTGGAAAACATGCCGAAACCCGCAACTCAGCAAACACCGACATCTGTCCATCAGCATCCATTCAGTCAATTCCCTCGGTCCCATCCTTCGATATCTCTTCTAGATGGCTTGTCCTTGCCAGATTGCACTGATGTCCACAATTAATGGTTGGGAAGCAAGTTAGAGGCCGACTTACAGGTGCACAGGCTGACGGCCATCTATGGAAGCAAAATTTCTTTGAAGTCATTGCGCCGAGTTTTGAAGAATTTGGATCTTGAACATGAAGAATCGGATAGTATAGGCCAGTTGCACAGAAAGCTCAAACGCCACATCACTGACTTGTGCCGAAGTAAAAAAACTCGAACAGGCACAGGAACAAGAACGAGCTGCCCAAGCTAAATGCATTGAAGAACTTGAAGTAATACGGCAATTATGGCCGCAACCCGTGCCCCAGTGGTTGAAAAATAAAAGGCTTTGTATGTTCCGAAACCAAACAAGTTCTGAAGCACTATCTACTTTTACTTGCGCTTCATGTGCTGAATCTGTTTCGCTCCGAGATCATTGTTCCGTCCTTGCTGGTGACCCCAATTTTGACCCGACCGTGCTAAAGCGACCTGATCTGAATTCTGACGAGACAAATATGTTGGACTGCTCTAGATGGCTGCATCCGGACTGCCTTCCACCCTCTTTTCCCTTCAATGAAGGTCCCTTACGTGATCTACTCTTGGATCCCGATGGTGTCTCTTTTTTAAACAATGGCGGCTCGCCTGTTCTCTCCCTGTGTAAAACCTGTCATTCATACCTGAAAAAAAAGAAAATTTCTGCTCTCTCATTGGCTAACAGAACATTCCTTGGCGCTGTCCCCAGTGAACTCAAGGACTTGACTGTAATTGAGGAGGCGATGATTGCTCATTGCAGATGAAAATGCTGGATACTTCAACTCAAGGCAGATGATGAAGATGTTGTTCTTCAAAGTACGCAGCGCGGAATCAAGGGACACATTATCATCTACCCCCCAGCAGCCGTCAAAAGTGGCAGATGTTCTTCCGCCGTCCATTGAAGAAATAACTGCACCTATCTGCGTTTTGTTTGTCGGTTCCTCTGCCCCGACTCCTGAGTGGCTGCGGTGACATGCCAAACCTCTGGCTGTAAACGCTACAAGAGTTCGGAGTGCACTTTCGTGGTTGAAACAACATAACCCGTTATATTGAGATATCAAAATCAACCAAGAATACCTTCAACAGCTCGAAGAAAATCCAGTTCTGCCATTCAACATTGAACAGGTTCGAGCAACATCAGCGAACTCCGCTGCCACTTCGCGACATGATTCTAGTCCAGCGCCAGATCCTTCCACGAAGCCCCGGGACGAAGCTGTTCCATTCCAAAGTATTGTCATAACCGATGGTGATGGTCATGCCTCCTCAAACGAGTTACGTGCCGCTGCACTTCGTCATGTCAAGAAAACTGGAGGTGGTTATATTCAAATTCCGCACAACCGTGATCCTGAGAATGAATTCAGGAAGGACAGTCTACTATTTCCTCTCATTTATCCTAAACTATTTCCGTATGGCATTGGCGGCCCTAACGACTCGAAACGAACTGTACCTGCATCCGTGAAACGCTATGTCAAGCATCTCTTGATCTTGTCCGACCCAAGATTCCAAGAGCATCCCTCTTTTTCTTTTACTGCATTTAATATTCTGCAGCGCCACGAAATGCTTTTACACACAAGTTTCAGAACGCGTTGCTAATGGTGAAACCCCTGTGCCAAAAAAATCCAGAACAGCATAAAGTCCTAAATTTACTAAGACAGGTGAACGGTGTGGAGGTGCATAGTTATAACTTTCCGATACTGTATCTCAGGCATTTATGTATTTTTCTGACACAGAACTTTGAATTCACGGAGTGCGTGGAATGCACTGGCGACTCTGTGGAAGACATTATTGTGCTGGCACGGTTGGAGCCAACTTATGAGGTTTGCAAATTGTCTCCCAGGATTCAGGTTTCGCTAACATGGTTCTAGACTCCGTACACCAACAGCTCGGCCCCGTCCACCCCTCATACTCCTCGTACTCCTCGCAGGAGAATTACCAAAGTGGGTCTAACCACAGCGACCTGCTGGTCGACAAGCTCAAAGTCCTCGACCGTGGAGATGGTGAGCCATGGGACCCGGCTGTTCCCACGATGCTGGAACATCGTGCCTACTTGCCTGGCGCTAGCCCAAAAAAGAGGGCCAGGGACAGCGCTGTCGATGCTGTGTTCAACAATTTTGGAAAGGCGTCGCCCAGCACCAGCAAAAGACACAAGCGCAACGCCGCCGGCACTCAGTAGCTATATCGTAGTAAACCAAACTGCCCACCTTATTGTTAGTATTGTACCGGCTTCTTCTATACTCTTTAGTCTTTAAAAAAATGTCATATAGTACTATCCCTTTAATGTTATTTGAATCAGGTCTTGATCAAAGCCGGTAGCGGGCCATGCCGCTTGCCGGCCTTACCGCTTTATTCACTTCCTAGCCACGATTCATCCGACCTGCAAACCAGCGAAGTGTGCTTCCATCTTATGTGCCGCCATGCTGAATGGTATTATACGCAGCTCAAAAGCGACGACGTACGGCTCAAAATGGAAGCTATCCCATGTCCTCAGGCTGCAACATGGCGGCCAGACCACTACTCCTTCAGCGCAAATTCACGACATATATTCTGTCACTATCCTTGTCCCAAATCACGACACAACCCATTAATATTCTGATAGGATTCATATATATTTCCGCAAGGAGATGGCATGGTCACATTTGCGGCCGTGACACCAAAATAAAGCTACTTAGTTGGACGTTTTTGCTTCCGAATCAAGGGTTAACCATTATTAATTAAGCATTTCTGTGGGGCACTGGTTGGCCCGTTGTGCAGTAATTGATACCCCCCGACAAGCAATCATTCTTATACAGTTATACAGCGATCTTCGTTCCGCCAGAAAAGAAATACAATGTACCACTACACAGCTCCGCTTCGAGACCCAATGGTTAGAGTACTTTCACGACTCAAAAGGAAAGTGTACTCAAAAAAACTGTCTTTGAATCACGCCTAGCTCGGTCCTAAGTATTTCGACCAAATGTTCAGGTGACAGGGTCATGAACTGAACATTTTCGGCAGGTGACAATGACATTTCAAATTCCTACTATCAGAATGTAGTCACACCAGAGATTGCCAGATTTCAGGCCTAGTGATGCATAAATTGAAATCCTAAGTTTCAAATTGTACTTCAGCTGAGCAGAAACTCGAACTGATTCTGATAGTTTCAGTAAGACTGATATTGAAAGTGAAATCAGTTGAAATTACTTTTACTTTCAGCTACACTGGAACTAATCTGAAAAGTTAAATATCAGTTTGCAAATCAGCCCAGCTGAAAGCAGAGCTGAAATTATTCATTTCTTTACTAGAAAAGGCTCAGCTGATACTTAGCATATCAGGTGCACTGAAATCAGAACTGGAACTATAAGTATCCATTCTCATTTCAATCCATATGAAATATTTAGTTTCTACTTCAATTTCAGCTGAGCTGAAATTTAAACTGCAACTTCTACTTTCAGTTGCACTGAAATTTGGTCGGCAGATGATCCGCAGACCATCTGCTACTCATCTACCGATCATCTGCTACTCATCTGCCGACCATCTGCTCCTCATCTGCCTGTCATCCACTCCTCATCTTGTCTTTAGCCTTCCTCCGACTCCATGAGCCCACATCGCGTTCTGCGCTCGCCTTGCTGCTGAACTGTTTTGTGCCCTTCACTCGAGGCTTCAATGTTTATTTATCGGTTGCTGACACCGCTGTGGTAGGGTCAAAGTCCCGGGACGTAGGCTCTTGTAACGGGTCGGTGATCCGGGTAGAGGTCGAACGAAAGATAGGGAATGAATGTAGAATACAGCCCCGAGCCGTAGAGTGAGAAATCGAGCGAAAAGTAGAGTACGAGGGTGCGAAAATGCCGTGAAAAGAAGGTGACATCGTAATGGGTGATTCGAGGGGTGTTGGTGGCTATATAGCCCACTGGCGGCATTCCGAGGAGGAGGGGTCGAGGAGCAACGGCGCTGCCTCTGGGCGCTTGCCCTGCACTGGCCACGTAGATGGTGGTACGATCCTCAGATTGCACACCGATCACTATTTTACGGTACAAACAATAATTGGAGGAATGGTAAAAATAAAGTGTATGTAAAGCCGAAACCCGCATGTGGATGAACTTCCACACCCCGGCCATCCGGCCCTGCCACACCGCCAGTCTCCACCAAGATTTCTGGTTTCCGGTAGGAAGGCAACACGTGGTTTGATTCACTTTCCTACTAGATAAACTGCCGAGCTGACCATCTTGTTTACTTTTCCCCTAAAGCGGTTTATTTCAACTTGTGGCTGTGCTGTGCTCTGAAAATCCCTCGCACACAAACAGAGTTCCTTTGCGAGTAATGCACTGCCCATTCGGGTCTTTCTGTGAAGTTTTTCTCTCCTGCTCTGACGTTCTTTCGAGCACCCCATGCAGTTGTTTTTGTTTCTGTCTTCCAGTTCTGTTGGTTTATCAAAGGTGTATCCTTCCACCGCTATCATACAGAATTTCGGGACATCTCTCATCTCGTCGCTGCTTGTGTATTTCCAACTCGAGAAACAGAAAATTGCGGAAGTTGAACTGGAATACACAGATCCTCTGTTTCTGCGAATTGGGACCAAAAGTAAAATCCACCCCAAATTCTTGTGTTTGTGCAAGGTTCGAGGCTCAAAACCGCGCAAAATTTCGACCTGTTTGAACAGTCTTGCAAAGTTCCTTGGCAACCGATTATTTTCGTTCATGCATGTCCACCTTCAACGTTTCTAGTTCGTCTGTACACACCTTTGAAAATTCTTCCTTGACTTGGAGCACCAGTACGTTGTCCGCCAGTAACATTCCTGTTAAGTCTCAGATCTCCGAGTAGACTCAAACACTATAAAATGTAACAAGTCTACTTTCCGGCAAGCCTGAAATCTCTCTATATTGAACATGGAAACTCAGGACAGACAAAATGTAAGATGTGAAACTGACCTATTTGCGATCTAGTGGGGCATTCTATCCTGTATGTGTATGCCTCATTCTTTTCTGCATTAAAATCACGATACATTTCCGTGCCACTGGTCTATTTACTACATTCCATCTTCCCTACTCGGGAAAAAGACAAACTGTTCTCTCAGTCTGTGGCTTGCTTCCACAGATGTGACTTGTCTGCAGCACACATAATTTCTGTCTGAATCAATCAATTCACCCAAGCCTGCCCGACCTTTGTAATGAGATACAGTTAGCTCTATACTGCCTTTGCGAAGCCGTCTTACATCTCTATCAAGCCACATTGTAATAAATAAATAAATAGCACTGATTCAACTCAGTCAACCAGAATGCATACACATAAGACACTATTTTACCAATACCTCATAATTCACCGGAATTTCAAACTGTCACTGGTGATTGCACTCCTTCCAGGTCCTCCTGCAGGTCCTCAATATCAGACAGACCATCCTCTGCCTCTTCCACAATGTCAGTGGGTGCATTCATCTCTGTGAGGCGAGCTAAATTCAGTCTGTGCTGCTCCACCACTTCCTTGCCAACATTTGCTAGTCTTTCAGCAATGTTTTCAACCTGCTTTGCTTGTGAAGAGCGTTCAAAGAGTGGCATTGCTGCATCCCAGAATTCCACTGCCTTGTGCAGGTCATCATGCTCTTTAGCAATATCTCCCAGTCAGAGCATGCATTCAGCTCTGCTGCAATGAACATCCATGTAGGTGAATCCCTCAAGTGCAACAGCAAACAGGCTGACAGCTGTGTCCTCATCAGCCTGAGCAAGGAAGATGTCTCCCAAAAACTGGAGAGCCTTGTTTATTCCTAATTTCTCTTTAAATTTGATAGAATGGGCAAGGTAAACTGTTGTCCAACTGGACATCTGACCAGATGCACCCCAGCGTCCAGTGTTACCAAGCCGCTCCAAACAATAGGATTTGATTATGGAGTGGTCACAGGCTCTGAGACATGTCTTAAAAAGTGTCTTTGCTGTGGAAATGTCTCCTTCTCTCAAGTGGAGATCTGCAAGAAACATATCACACATTGTTATCTCAAAAATCTTTTCCAAGGGGAGAAATATTTTCTTGGCTCTCTCAATATTCTGTTGCACTGCATGTTTGGGAGCATTCATAGACAAGCTAATTTCTGCAAGATTCAACAGAGCCAAGCCATGGTGATAAGAATCCCAGTGAAGTGGGCATTCTTGAAGAATCTGTGTTTGAATATTCTGTGCCTCACAGTATTCTGATTTCACCAAGTGGATCTCTGCCTGCTGATTAATGATGTTGTGGTCTATGCTGCCACCAGACATACCACAAAAAGCCAGAAGATCCCTTGCTCTAGTGCAGAGACATGCTTTGTTTGCAGTTGCTGAGTTGTGTCCAGGCCACTGCTTCTATGCACAGTGCCTGTGCTTCATCATATAAATCAGCAGAAATCCTGGCCAACCTCTGTGCCTCACATGCATGTAGTCTTGCTAGCAGGTAGTTACCAAGCTTCCAGTGAATCTCTGCAAGAAGTAACAATGCCTGGGAATGTCTTTTTGTGTTTCCAGATGCAGTTGCCAAGGATATAGACATGTTAGAAAAGTGCATGGCAGCAGAAGAACCATTGGATTGTGCTGCATAATGATATGCAACATTTTTGTAGAATCTACCTCCTCGGCCAGTCATTTGGGTGAAGAGATTCAGATACAAAGTACTGTAAACATTATTTGTGAGGTCTGGGTGGTCTTTTTGGAGTCCATTCCAGAGTAAACTTTGGATATTGGCCAAATTTGAGAATATTTGGCCAACTGTGGCTGAATTCATTTCAGTTCCGGAGAAGTCCTTGTATAATTCAAGTAGCTCATGGAAATGTCTGGAAAGAGGCTTAACAAGGTCATTTTTAGGTGGGTGAGTTTTCCTCATATATTCCCTGATGGGTACTGATACTTTCAGTTGCTTCTTGTCATCCAGATAGGCTAAAGAAGTCTGAATCAATGTTGTTTTGCAATTACAAATGTTATCAATTGGGAGCTTGCTCTGGAGGAGCTCAACATCTGAAAGCCCATCTGGAAGCATTGACAAGAGACTTAATAGTTTTTGTGCTTGAGGGACAGCTTTAATCCTGGGGCTGGACAAAGAGACTGAAATTGATACATCCAAGTTGGACTTTTGTCATAGCCCTCTGAAATCACAGAGGTACTCTCTGCCTCCCAGCGGGACAATACACTGGAGCATCCTCTACATCCACCAAATGTGCAATGAGATCAATGGCAAGAGGCATGTTGTCTGTCAATGCAACGACCTGATCTATGTCTTCTGGGCTATGATGGTCTTCAGCAATGTCAATGAACATTTGTTGAGCAGCATGGTGCTCCAATGGCTGCAATGGGAGGAGAAATGGGTGACTCCATTGTACTTTGGCTGGCCTTTCTGCTCCACGCATGGTAATCTGTGTTGAATGAGTTAAGTGACAGAAATTAAGCACTGCCACTCACAATCAGTGCCAAGTCTTTTACATCTATGAGGAGGGATAAAAATTCCTCAATATCACCACATAGCTCTGTAGGCTCCCAGACTGTCTCCAGATTATTAAGAATCAGGAAGCTAGGTGAGGCTGTGACAAAGAATTTGATAACTGCTTGAGTATGGTCCTTGCCAGGCTTGAGTCCTAGATGGGCTCCAATGAGAGCAGCAAGTTCCACTTTGCTGGTTGCAGAGTCACAAGCAACAAAATATCAATGTTGAATATACTGTGCTGAGACTTCTGCATGATGAAGAACTGCTCTGGCGAGACTGGTCTTTCCCATCCCACCTGCACCTAAACTAGCTATCCTGGGAGCTTTCATTCTCAGCAGCTGCAGGATGTTAAACAATTCTGATTCACAGCCATGAAATATTTTGGGCTCTGATGGCAGCATTGAGATTGATTTGGAGCTTTCAAAGTCTGAATGATGTTGTTCCAGGATTGGGGGACACATACCTATTGTGAGATAGAGAATAGGCCCTGCTCATCTGGATTGCAGTTAGAAAAATTGGCAGTGAACTCAAATGTAACATACCATAGATGCTCCATCTGAACTTGTGGTATCAGAGAGTCTAGTGATCATGCCAAGTACTTCCTGATGTCTCTGTTCTGCCTCTCCCTGCATTTTGGAAACATCAGCCATTATTATGCCCGTGTTTCTGAGCTTTGTAGACAGGATTATTCACAATGAATTGTAATAATGCCTATGAGAGAGCTCACCTGAAAAAAATCAAGTCCTTGTGTCAGTCCATTTTTACATTCCTTGAGCAATGTGTTCATCTCTCCCTGGCGAAGAAACTGCTTGACCTTGCTGCCACTTTGCTGGGATTCAATAAAGGTATGGATCTTGTGGAGGGTCCTGGAGCATGTGGTTAGCTTGATTTTAGAGTCTTTCACAAGCACTTGCTCTGTGAATTTTCCAATGTGATTTAACACACTTGGCGGCAATATTCCACCAGTATCTGAGTTAATGTGGAGAAGAATAATTGCATTAAGCAATTCATATGTTTGCTCCATCAACTCAATACTGGTTCTCTTGTTTTTCTTGACAGTCTAGGTTCCTTGTGTGAGATTTATGCTACAATGATGCCAATAAATGATTCACCTCAATAGACTTCAACAGAGACCATGTTGCATTAGCAATGGCCTCCAGGAAAGCTGCATTGGAGGATATTTTGTATATTTGCAAAATTTGATAATACCTGAGCTGCAGAAGAGCTCATTTGACTTCCTTTGTACTCCTGATACAAATCAAGGAGCTCCTTGAAGTACTCCAGAAGCTGACGAATGAGGTCATGTCACAATCAAGAACCTCTCGTCCAACTATACAAAGATAGCAGATTGGGGAGTGAGGTATTAGTTCTCGAAAAATGAGTGAATAAAAGCGTAAAGACTACAGGCGAATAACTACTCGTATTTATACTGTTTATGAGTGGCTATGTAGTCTATAGATAACTAAGTAAAAACAAAAGGAAAACGTGTGTATAGCGATCGAAGTCGAAGAACTGTCAGTTATATTAAAAGGTCATGTAACATACACATTTATTGTTCTGTGAACGCATGTCCAATTGTCCTCAAGGTAAACGTACCTCTGATCATATAGAATATGTTTCAAGGAAATATAAATATGTCCGATGATTGAATTCCTTCTTGGTATTCTCTGTTGTCTTATCTTGTCACGTGCTTAGATAAGATGGAGCGATTAGGCTCAAATTGTGACAGGTCATGTCTAGGTTGATAAGTTTTTTTTCATGTACTCTCTAATAGGCACCAATGCTTTCAGCCACTTCTTTTCATCCCTATAAGCTAAAGCTGTTCAGATGAGAGCTGTCTTGCAATCAAGTACATTATCAATCTGGAGCTTGCTCTGGACAAGCTCAACATCTGAAAGACTATCTGGCAAAATTGCCAAAAGGCTCAATAGCTCCTTTGAGTGAGGGACAGTTTGGATCCTGGGACTTGATAAGGACATGGAAACAGATAGATCTAAGTTTGATCTTTTGTTATGGCCCTCTGATATCAGGGATGTTTTCTCCTCTTCCCAGTGGGATAACACACTAGAGCATCCCTCCATATCCACCAAATGAGCAATCAGATTGATTGCAAGAGGCATGTTGTCTGTCAATGAAAGAACCTGGTCCATGTCTTCTGGGGTATGATGATCTTCTGCAATGTCAATAGGCATCAGTCGAGCAGGATTTTGCTCCAAGGGCTGCAGAGGAAGCAGAAATGGATGACTCCATGCTACTTTCGCTGGTCTTTCTGCCCCTCGCATTGTTATCTATGTTGTGTCTCCATGAGCAAATGCAGAAGTCTCCATATTATGCTTACCATTAATGCCAGATGCTGTATCCCAGAAAGTAGAGACAGAAATTCCTCAACATCTCCATGAGAAGCCATAGGCTCCCATGTGGTCTCAAGATTATTCAGAATCAATAGAGTGGGTGGAATTTCCAAAAAGTACTGCACAACTGGTAGTGTAAGGTCCTTGCCAGGCTTGAGGCCGAGATGAGCTCCAATGAGTGCTGCAAGTTCAACCTTGTTTGCTGCAGAGTCGCAAGCAACAAAATATCAATGTTGTGCATACTGTGCTGAGACTTCTGCATGATGAAGAACTGCTCTGGCAAGACTGGTTTTACCCATCCCACCTGCACCTAAAATTGCTATCTTTGGGGTTGCTTGTCTAAAAAGATTCAGGATGGCAGACACTTCAGACTCTCGGCCATGGAAGATCTTTGGCTCTGATGGTAGCATTGAAAGTGAGTTTGAGCTTGCATAGAAGTTCTTGATTATAGTATTGCAGGATTGGATGGAACCACATACCTATTGTGGGACTGGGGATAAGTCCTGCTCATCTGAACCAAAGTTAGGGAAATTTGAGGAGAGGAATAGCCAACATTCCATACAGTGGATGCCCTGTCTGAACTTGCTGTATCTGAGAGACCTCCAATTATGCTAAGCACTTCTTGGTGTCTGTTTGCTGCTTCTTCTTGCATTTTTCTAAGATCTGTCATGAAGTCTGTGGGCTTGATCTATGGATGATGAGTGATAAATCATCCTCTCATGTCGCATCCAATCAATGCCAGAGAGTAAGCTCACCTGGAAAAAATCCAGGCCCTGTGCAAGTCCATTCTTACAATCTCTGAGAAGGTTACTCATCTCTCCCTGGTGGAGGAATCTCTTGACTCTGCTGCCGCTTTGTTGAGCCTCAATAAAGGTGTGGAATTTGTGGAGGGTCCTAAAGCACAAGGTTCAGTATGAAATGTACTCTGTGAATCTTCCTATTTGAATCAGTATACTCGGCAGCAAGACTCCACCGGTATCTGAGTTGATTGAATTGAGCAATCCATGTGTTTGCTCCATCAACTCAATACATGTTTGTTTGTTTTTCCTGACTGTCTAGGTTCCTTCCATGAGATTCATGCAGCAATTGAAGAGACTCAGGAATGATTCACCTCAACATTCTTTAACAGAGACTGTGTTGTGTTTACAATTGCCTGCAGGAAACCTGTCTTGAGACTGTTAGCAAGGACTTCCAGGGTATCTATCATAGTGTAATGGTGACACATGTGGTAAGTGTGTTCAGTCGGACTCGAGTGTCAGTTGATTTGGTGGACAGTGCACCTCCGGCGAGGCAAGTCTTTTATGTTTGTACCCTGGGAAGTTCTCTTATTTTTGGTCACTGTTCATCTTCTGAGCAAAGTGTTCATCTTTATCAAGGAGTCTGTGCACACAGCATACATGAATAGAAGGGTCCCAGCCACGGTACATGGTGGGAGAGAGCGCCATGTTCCCGCAGACATCCTTTGGCCATTTTCACCTTTTCTTCTGCTGTGATGAGGAAGTGCGCCCCTTGAGTTTATCTTTATGCAGATCCAGGTACGGGAAAGTCTCGAAAGATCCCCTTTCTGGAACAACTCAACCTGCCAACTCGACGCAGTTGATCTTTAATTCAATCAAAATTGGGATAATTTTCCCCCACCAGCGTTCCCATGACTCACACACAACCAATGGGTTAGAGCAAAAATCATCAGATTATCAACTTATAGAAGCCGTTTGAAAGGACACACATGGGAGCCACATCTGCCGCAGTATGTGCTTTCCCAGCATCTTCTAACAGACAGGCATCTCTATATACTAAAGCACACTGAGCACAGCCTTTGACAGAAAGTCACGAGAATTTGACAGAAAGTCACATGAAAATCCACGTGATGTTGTTGAGATGCTGCTGCCGGCTGTGGAGATGTTGCGGCCGACTCCCACGGTCTCAGTGATTCTCACGCTTCTTCCCCGAGGCGCCGTGTGCTGCTCGCTAACACTCACAGCAGTGCAGCGCCGAGGGCTCAGAATCCACTCTGTGCCCCCAGGGTTTGGGGCACAGCCCCAACAAGCTGTGGCCCGGCCGTAGGTACGGCTGCGAGCACAGCGAGTCAGCCGTGCTGAAGGCAGGGGCCTGAAGCTTGTCTTATACATGAAAACACAATGTGACAGGCACTGCCACAAAAGTCATGTGGAAAGTCACGGGAATTTGACAGAAAGTCACATGGGTTGGTCCCATGGGTCTCGGAATCTGCCGTGCACTTCTCCCTGGAGGCGATGCATGCCACGAGCGTTAGCAAGCTGCAGTACGGCGCCGTAGGGCAGGAAATCTTTTACAATGCTCATCATAATTATATCATTCCTTATATTTAATAAGTAAGTTTAACCTCAAGAGTAAACTAGATTATGATCAGTTGCTGGATTCAGCCTTATTCTGGGTGTTGTACCTTGATAAAAGTTGCATCGCGTACAGAGTCTGGGGAGTTATGATAGGTCGAAACCATGTCCCAAGCATGGATGAGATCACCGCCGCTGAGCCGTTTAAGCTTTCCCCATAATGATAGCTGTGCAGGAAGATAATTATGTGCCTCAAGGCGAGAAAGTTCGTAGTTTGTTGCAAGGTATGAAAAGATTTTGTTCCGCAAAGGACCATCTACCTCCATTGTACGGTGCGGATACACCATACGAATATCCACATCTAAAATTAGGTCAAGAATAAGTGGTGGTAGAAATATAAGATCATGTACAATCCTCAAATGTGAGTCCCGTATCATCCATATTCTTCTGGGGACTAAGATCAAGCTCAACAGCAAGACCATACAGCAACTTAATCTCGCTGAGCTGGGCGACATCTCGTATCTGATGAGCAAGGCTGGCAAAAGGGTATTTTCGGCTCTTGATAGACGGTACAAGAGAGCCACAGAAGCGCTCCATTACAAACGCCCAGAAACACCACATAGGACCGATTTTGCGAATATTGTCGGCAACATGCAATAAAGCGTGAACAGGGAGGGTGAAAGCACTCAATTGTGACTCCTTGTACTGGTAATAAAACCTATTTCTTATTTTTAGAGAGAGAAAATGTCACAACAGTTGTATGCACTCCTCATATTTTTGAACCCATGCTGCAAATCCAGTTTCAATCTCGCCGATTTCCTGAGATGTCAACTCGAACTGCAAACACTTGATGATGAGGATCACCAATTGGACAAAATGGTC
This sequence comes from Mycena venus, assembly GCA_014462655.1. NCBI lineage: Eukaryota > Fungi > Basidiomycota > Agaricomycetes > Agaricales > Mycenaceae > Glaucomycena > Glaucomycena venus. Next base: position 853,315 of record JACAZI010000028.1, read on the forward strand.
ATAATAACACTGGCATGAAAACCGATTATACAACACAGCAGGAGCAAGAAGTGTTGTGAAAAGGAACCAAGACTCGGCAGTACACTGGTAGCGATCGTTGATGATGTTTGGAACCCGTGCGCCGAAAGCAGAGGGAATGGTGGAGCCAGAATTTGCACACGCCTCGCCGATCACATCTGCAACAGATTGCGGTAGCTCGACAGTGAATAAAGTAACTTGTTACAGCTAACTTTAACTTTGATCGCCCCTTTGGTTTGGTGGGGCTAACTTTACTTTACTTTACTTTACTTTTCCCACACTTGATAAAACTAACTTGTTGGATAACTTGTACGGTTCTGATGAGACAATGCAAAGACCCCAGTAGATGCTTTCCAACACCTCAAGCATACTCTACACATCAATAATTATTATTCTGACTCCACCGGAGTCACCATGAGTACCTTCATCATTGTTGATATTCGCTGTGTCTGTTGCACCGGTTTGATGGGTTCCATCTGACGGGTAGCCGACCTGTTCTATCAAGGGGTTCAGAAAAATGTTTGACAGGACGGCAATGGGGCAGGTTTCCGATACGGTGGCCATCAAAACAGCGGCTGTCAACGGGCCGATGGTTTGACAGTGGTGGGCCCCTAAATTTCGTAAGTTTTGAAGAGTCTCTTGTGGAAATGAGGTTCCCTCACTACTATCAAAACTAGTTGGTACTATCTAGAGATATAAATTAGTCAGGACCAAGCCAAAACAGTATTGCCCAAGTTCCAACTGTGAATAAGTTCAAGTTTAACAGTGTCAACAATTTTGAAGCATTACGTTGGAATTTGAACTGTTAAGGAAGTCTAGAAAGTTTAGTCCTGCTTGGAGGAAAGAAATAATATAATAACACAAACAAAGATTCAACCACAGGCACACTGAGCCTGCAGATGTTCAGTGATGTCTTTTGATTTTAGTTGTGTTAATCCCGAATGATAAAATAATAGCCGAGGCAATAGCATGGGATGGCCAAACTCGCATTTTCTGTGAAAAGAAAATTGAGTTTGAATATAAGGTGCATCTTGGCACAGCCTGGGATGTGCAATGATTACCGATCGGTTGCTGTAGGGTGCGGAAAGCTGAAGCACTAGTTGTGAAGGCTGAATGGCTCAGATATGGGTGAAGAAAAGATATAGACTTGTTTCAGTTCACTTCTTTACATCCACTTACACATTTACTTACTGTTACTGGAAGTTACTTAAAGTTACTTAGAAGTAACTTGCGCCGCCAAGTTAGATCAATGCGATCAGACAAAGTAACTTGTGCCATCAGATGGCATCAAATCCCGCCCAGTTCATCAAGTTATAGTTGCAAGAGCGTAAATTGACACTTGTTATGACACCTAGAGTTGTTAAATTACTCTAGTATACTGGTACTTTTTCTAACTTGAAGTTACTTGAAGTTACTTGAAGTTACTTACAAGTTACTTTTGCTTACTTTTTACTTTACTTGTCTGCCACAAGTAAAGTAAAGTTAGTTTTGTAAGGCCAAGTTAGTTTGTCAAAGTAACTTTGTTAACCATCTAATATTTTCGACAAGATGCATCAAGTCATGAGGGAATGAGTCAGGGAAAGATAGGCTGGAGAGTTTCGCAAGGAGGGGGGACACCATTGATTCCGTACTGCTTTGCACGACGGTCCTGCTCTGCATCGTTCGGCGCCTCCTCAACCGCAACTGCATGGCGGATGAATTGTTCGTGTGACCGCAAGGGCAGATTCAACGGATCATAAGACTCGCCGTTGTCGCGGTACAGAGGGGTGTAATGGGCAGTGGATTTGGGATGAGTGCTGTCTCGTATAGACAGAATGCGACATTCCCAGCATGGAGAGATACCGCCATGCCCCTTCATCCGCATTAATTTTGCGACGGCTGGCATGTCTCTGAAGAGGGAGATGAGATAAGCACGAAGGACGAACTGGCGCATATTGCGACGGTCGAACGCCGGAACACCGCGCATGAGAGCTAGAAGCTCCTCCACAAATGGGAAGAGGAAGGAATCCATGTCCTTGGGTGCTTTTGGACCAGGAATAACGCCAATGCAGAGTAGATATATCAGCCAGGTACGAATTTCGGGTGGAAGGTTGTATAGGATAATGATGATAGGCCAGCACGTTTTTTTCCGATACTTAAACGGGCCGAATCCATCGGTGGATGCTCCCATAGCGATATCGCTCGGGGCCGAAAAGAATTTGTGTGGGAATGTCTCGTCTTCAATGGTAACTTTGGTCCGACAGAGACGTTGGTAGTGAGTACCACTAAATACATCGGTGGTTTTGCCGTTAGTGTGCTCGTAGTTTGCTCTGTAATCGAGCTTCTCAGCCATGGCGGTGTCCTGGAACAGGTTTACGAGCCGAGGAATGAGTGGGAGGTATTGGAAAGTCCTCCGCGGGCGACCAGCCGAATCTTGACGGGGTTCGCCACAGTCCTTGAACGGACAGATGTTGAGATCGGCGTAGGTGTCAGTGTAGCAGCAGCAGGAGTTGGGGCAACAGTCATACTTCACTGGAGTGACACCAGAGAGGAAGGCAACCTGCGTTCGAAGGCGTTGACGAGACGGAAGGTCGGTGAGCTCAGGAAAAGCCCGACCAAGTTTATCGTACGCCCGGGCACCAAGGTCCGTGTCGACTTTATAATTATGGGCCCGGATGGCTTTCATTTCGTCTGTGGTGAGCCTATGGCCTGTAGAATTCTCGGTAAACAGCTCGATTCAGGGACAAGTAGCTCTATACCTCGCGTCGCAGCATCAACATTGAACACTTCTTTAAGCCGCTCCTGTGCGGAGAGGCCCTGAAGCCACGGTGCGGCCTGAAAATCTTCCCCGAGCCCGCAATCCTCCTCATCTGATTCCTCCCAAATGATCTCATCAGGTCGTCCTTCAAATGGGTCTCCATCCGAGTCTGAGTCGCTCCCCTCCCCAGCATCGTCATTAGTATTTTCCCGTGAGACTGACTCTGCACGGCCCGAAGGCACAATGTCCTCCATATCTATCCCCGAACCGTCATCTGTGGGGTCCTGAACAGGATCTGGGCCGTTGTTGCAGGGTCGGACGGCCGGCTTGTGGAAACTCAACCGCACACTGGTTTCGGTTCTAAAACAACTTACGTTTCATTTTTACGTACCTTTTTGTTTGTACTGTAAACAGGTGCCGAGAGCGCCAGCAAATTATTATCTGGTGTCCTACGCTCATCTGTGCGAGCCGGTGCGGGCTAGTGCCCACTTCTCGTGTTTTCCTCGTCCCCACTCGTCAACTACAAGCCTTCGCAGTACGCACTTCGGCGTGCTAACCTTCACAATACGTCATTTTTACGCTCCTACTCCCACACGCCCACTTTCTCAGCCTATCGATACCCTCTTCTCACTCGGGTTCATCAGCCTACCGACGCGCTGATTTCCCGGAACATTTATCATTCGTCGTACTCTAAATTCGACCGGCCACCAACCCCATTCCGAATCCGCATCCCGGGCTGCCAGCCCTGCAACACCGTCCCCGAAAGCTGAGTGAGATCCAGATGAAGCCGTTCCATCCAAAGCCAGTGCCTGTAGTCTCAAAAGACGGCGGCGTTGCTCACGGTAATTGTGTTGTTGTGCAACAAGAACTGACTTTGTCGTCTTCTGGCGGAGATGTCTGCGCTGAGTATCGCTTGTAACCAGTTCACCGCAGCCACAAGCACAGTCTCGTCGATGGTCTCGAGGCATCTTGCAATTGGGAAGTTCGAGTTCTAAAAACAGCCAAAAAATGCAGAAAATAAACTCGTAATTGTATTCAACGTTACATGCATTCCACTAGAGCTCTGTCGTCGCAGAAATGACGCCATAGTGCTGCGGAGGTGGAGTGCAAGAGCCAAGCGACGGGAGAGTGAGGCGAGCAGCACAATCGCGAGTGGTGCTGGTGGTCGACGTTACACGCATTCTACTAGAGCTCTGTCATCGCAAAAAATGACACCATAGTGCTGCGGAGGTGGAGCATAAAAGCTAAGCGACTAGAGAGCGAGCGAGGCGAGCGGCGCGAGTGGTGCTGATGGTGCGGAGCAAGAGAGCCGAGTTACATGTTTGGCATCACTCGCTGTGGAAGGGCGGATTGACCCGCTCGTCGACTTCATCATTTTCTTTCTCTTGCTGCTTAGCGTACGGAAGATCGGTCCTCGGACCGACTATTTGTTTCGTACGTACAGATGTAAAAGGACCTCCCTTTTGATCCCGAACCACCACAATCCCCGCGGCCAGTGACCAGAGTGCGCTACCGTGTGCACGCCGCCAGTGAAGTCCTTCCACCCCTAGCCCGCATTTTCCCCTCCTACGAGTCATTTCGAGCTCGAGCCGTACGCCACGCTTCCACGGCACTTTGCCCATATTTCACCTGATTTCCGTTCTACGCCTTGACGAGATTTACGGGACCTTTCGTTCATTTTCCGCCTCACCCGTGCACTCTATTTCCCGGACGACCGACCCACATCTTAGTCGACCAGCCGACAGCTCGTAGCTGCGACATCGCTCCGCTCTTTTCTTTAAACACCCATGTCCGCGACAATGCCCTCTCAACATTTACCCCTATGCCCAACCACAACAAGGAAAACGTAACCGGGCCTCGTCTTCATAGCAGCAGGCACCGAAAGGTGACTGCTCGTGTCCAACACACTCGAGATGCCCAATCAGCGGCCGCGCAAGCACTTCAGCTGAAAAAAAAAGCAGAAGGCCAAACGCAGGGCTCTGAAGCAGCGCCAAAACGAGACTGCACTCACTGTTTAACGTCCCGAGGATACAGACGAGATACGGAAGTTGCGCGGTATGTCCCATGGTGTTTTACTTTGAGAACTCTCACTCACAACGGCGTTTCGATAGCCGCTCTTGTCCGCACCCAAGGCGAACGCAATGCCACGGAGGCAGCCAATTCAAGGCCGGCTCGTCGCCAAGGACCCGCCAGCCGTTCCATCGCGCGGCCGAGAAACATGTCGAAGGTCAAGATAGATGATATTCGTGCCGAACTCAATCTTTCGGGTGCCCAGAATGACCAGAAGTGGACGGATCTCCGTGTATGTGCCCTACGCTCACCTATTCAATACACCGGGGGGCAAAGAGCGACGCATGTGAATCTTGAGTGCGTTAAACACATGTGGGGCACATGTGCGTGTGACATTTGACAAAGGCCATTGTTACATTTAACCTATTGGTTTACAAAGTACTGCTTAAAATGTAATTAGTTACCACAAATGTAATATATAGTTTTGCAATAGTTATGAATAAATTTCAACCTTGAGTTGGTGTTTATGTAGGATATACAAAGGTTTTGTTTTCATGAGCTGCAACTCGGCCGCAGATCCGGTCGCGACTTTGTGAAGCGACGGAACAACGCAATCGCGGCACAGTCGTGTCCATGTGACAAGTCTGAGCCGCGCCATGTCTGTGCTTGCTCCCGTGAGCTCACACTGCAGCCATCACGCAGCGGCCCGCCGTGCGCCCATCGCACGCGCTGCAAGCGTCACACAGTGGCTCGCCCCGTGCCCATCCGACGTCCCGCATGGTACCTGTAACCGGGTCCTTGTTGCGCTTTATGTGCGGTGTCTTTGTCGGCGTGCGACCACGTCTTTGTTGGTGTGCAACCTCACCTGTGCATCGCCTTTGTTGGCACCGGACCCCACCCGTACATCGCCTTTGTCGGCATGGGAGCCTGCCTGCACGTTGTCTTTGTCGGCGCTGGAGCCCACCCGCACATCATCCTTGTTGGTGCAGGAGCTCACCTGCACATCGTCTTTGTGGGCACAGGAGTCCACCTGCACACCATCTCTGTCGGGCTATGACTGCATCCCGGCACTGCTTTTGTCTGGACTTGATCAGCACGGGACTGTGGCTTTGTCCCTGGGATAGCCTAATGTGGCACTTTATGCGTGGTGTCTTTATCAGCGTGCGATCCGGCGTGCGATCGTGTCTTTGTTAGTGTGCAACCCCAAACGCCCATCGTCTTTGTCGGCACCAGACCCCATTCGTACGTTGCCTTTGTCGGCGTGGGAGCCCACCCACACATCGTTTGCGTCGGGCTATGACCGGGATCGACCAAACCCGGGAGACACATTTATTTTATGGCCGACACATTCGCTGCAGTGCATGATACGTTTCCCCAAGACCGACACATTCAATCTCTCCATGCATCTGTCGTCCCGTGGAATACAGCACATTTGAGAGACTTCCTTTGTAAGTAAATGTCCTTAGACATTTTCTACTGTGTAAATCGTTCATCTAATATCTACGAAAATTCAACAAAACAAAAAGTACTATTGGAGGTGATGATGCAACTCGTTCAATTTGTGGGTTAGGACTACTGGAATGCATGATCAACAGTGAAGTCCAACATACCTTGCGCATTTCTTCGACTTCAGGCCCTGGTCTGTCTCCTCCATATCCCGTTTATGTGAAGAAGGAGCTCATGAACGCCCCAATGTATCCGGCAGAATAAGACTGACATCGACTTCGGGCCGTCAACGAGTGCGTACCCTTGGCGCCGTAGTCACGGAAAGAACCCCAGAGCCATCGACGATAGCTGATGGCTTCGGCGACTTGGGTAAGACTGGGAGGAAAACAGGCCAATGGTCATTGTAAACCCCAGACGAGGATGTCGAAGCTTGGGCAGAAAAAGAGGTCAAAGGCTCTGGGGATTCGGGTGAAACAGTGTGGAGGACAGGCCAATAGTTACCAGCTCCTGCAGACCGTGTTAAACTTTGAGGCAAAGAGGAGAATTCCGCTCCTGGCAACAATGCGAGCCACCAATAATTGAAGAACATTTGAAAAGGTCTCGCAATTGAGTCCGTGAAATTCCGAATAGGCTCAAGGGCTGCTGAGGCACTTAAATCTAGCCCAGAAAAGTTGGTGAGTTCCAAGGGCGTGAAAACAGTGTCGAAGTCCAATGAAGGCGCCCCTGCAGCGTCGGAAGAGAGTGCAGTACTTGACGGGGTCATCCCGAAGTCAAAACCAATGTTGGATCAAACATCCAAGCCCGTAAATTCGAGCATGTCTGCCAAGACAGTGCCGGTTGCTGTCAAGTTTGTGGACGGCGTGTAAAGGGTCGCAGGAATTTCTTCGAACGAGTTAGCAAAAACGGGATGCATCAATATGGTGAATACGTACCTGCTGGCAGAGCGGGAACATTAACGGGCTGCGTTGAAAGCTTATGCAACGAAGTATCTGGGAAATTGTCAGTGAAGTGAATGTCTACGATGAAATGAGGAAAATATAATCACCTGCTCTGGCTGGCGCAGACTTCACGCAACCGCTCGAACTGGCGGAAAGGAGTGCAGGGCGAGATTACTTTTTACCATCTTTTCCCTTAAGATTCTGGAGTTGTTCTTTCAACTCCTTTGAGTGCGCGTTGGATTCGCGCCGCTTCTCGAGCTCTCCCACGAGTTCCTCTTCCAGCTCCTTTGTCACATCCATTACCTCCTGCAACCTGCGTGCCTTATGCGTTCATTGTGCAGATTGGAGAAAACCCCCGTTGATAGGGTCAATTCAATCTCTTGTACAACGGCCATATCAACCTCGTACGCACTGCGAGTTATATTTAGCTCAGACAGTTAATCCAGTGAAGCTTTTGACATACGCGATGAGTCCTTCTGCCAGCAAACGGCCGGTACCAGTAAGAGAGTTGGTCCAGGCATGCTGGGACTCATCTGTGTTTGTAGTGGAGGGGGTGGTGTCCCAGATCTCTGCCGAGATATTGGAGTGCGACTTGATGAGGCAGGGAATGATTCACTGATGCATTTGCTTGTGCGCCCACCAGTCTGTTCTGCACGTTAGGGGTGTTACGGAAAATTAGACGAGACTGACCCTGTATCTTCTTAACGCCCAACCCTTCCACAAAGGCGGTGAAGCTAGCGAGTTCCTCTTTTGAGGCAATGTAAATGAAGTTGAGAAGGCAGGCGTGTTGCGCTGGAGTCACCAGTGACTTAAAGTCGTGGACCGCCCTACACAAAACAAAAAAAAGGGAATTCAGTGGCGGCTCAGACGAAGCAATGTAAAAACAAATACTCCTTTGCATGTCTCCAGCAGATTTTAACAAACTTTTTAGCCACCTGCTCCGGCGGTGTGTCGTTGGGGATGCCGCTATACTCAGGGACATTGCGCTTCATGACGGAGCGACAGATTCCGAGAATTTGCGCTCCGTCCATGTCGGCATTCATGACCTCAAGGTTACCGCCCGGGACAAAGCGCTTCAGCGGCATGGGCTTCCCTGTCACCATGAGCTTCACGTGCTGAAGCTCATTGAATATACGCTCAAAGAAGTCGGTGCTTGCGCGGTTGATGTAGGCTCGCACGACAGTGGCGGCTGGATAAAAAACATGTCAATTATCGGGCGACCATGCACGGAAAATTCCAAGTCTAACTGCGTGCGACTATCTTGGCAAACAAGGTGAGCTCCTACTCGTTCATTTTACCTTCAATGCGTTTGTAAGTGGTGTCGTCATCAAAAGCGTTGACGCCAGGGGCGTCGAGCAGTTTTAGAAGGTAGGGAACACAGGTGAGGATACAAATACCACCGTCCGGGGTGGTAAATGTAGCTATGGATATAACGTTCGGGCAGGGGCTTTGTAAGGCCGTCCAAGTAAAATTTGAACACACCTACAAACAGATCCAGATGTAATGTTCAAATGCAGAGTGGTAAAGTGAAATTAATGACCAGCTGCATCAGTTTGGGAACAGCCTATGTTTCACTTTAGCGATGATCATGCTCTTCACTCGCTTGGAGTGAAGGCCTGGAGCGTACGCAGCGGGAGTCTTCCCATTCAGAAGTTGCTTGGTAGACGATGCTATCAAAGAAATTAGATGCCGAGTCCGAATAGATGAGTCCAACCGTACCGTTATCCACCTTGGCAACCGTCACACCGATAGGTCCAGCGGCCTCGACACGCTCCTCGTATTTCGCCTTTGCTCCCAACGGGGCTTCGGCGAGCACGGGCGTGGGATGGTTGTGGCCGGTTTGGTTAGTTACGATGAGCGCCTTCCGGATCAATATATCCGTGGGGACGTAGATGGAGCGTTTAGCCAGGCACGGGTGGCGAATGATCCTACTACGGGTCGCAACTCCGTTAACGATGTGAGAGTGAGCTAGAAAAAAAGAGAGGGGAGAAATTCAGCGTAAGTGCGATAGAAAAACAAAAGAGACAGCCCATACGGCAAAACTTCTGCTTGTGGCCGGTGCTCGGAGGAACAAACTTGCTGCAGGGAGCGGTGTCCTTCACGGGATCGGCGGCCAAGGGCAGGTCAGCGAGAGCCTTGGAGAGCATGCCTTTGTCGACATTATCCGGAATTGAGTGGGTCTGGTGACCCTTGTTGAAGGGCGTGGGTAAAACCGCTGCATGCGATGAAATACTGGTGCCCGTGCGAGGATCCCTATTTAACATTGAGCTTCGGAATACAGCGAGCGAAAGAAGACAACAAAAACCTGCGGTTTGGGCTTCATCATTGGAGTTCCTTGGCACTTACATATTACCGTTGGAATCGATCGCTCTGCATTTAGCGTTGCAGATGACCTGTTTGGATCTAGAGAATATGTACGAACAAAATTCAACGATAAAAGATGATTAATAAAAGAACTCTTACATAGCAACATTCTGTTCAGCCGTGGTACCTTCATGTCGACGTGTCTCGGCCTGAGCAGCTAAGACTACATTGCGGGATGTGGGATCTAACTTGAACCGAGTAACTTGCCGCAGTGCAGGATCAATATTCTCGCATGTGAATGCGCTGCGGCAGTTGGATCTCGCGCATCGACACTCAATGGGGGACTTGCCAGGAGTGAATGTGAACCATGCTGTGGAGTTACCCTTGCCGCTCCCCGCATCCCATGCCCAAGTATCACTATCCTGTTGAAATGAATAAGCGACGTCCCTGGTGTTTAAGAAAGGGACATACAGCATTGCAAATCAAACTGTCCAGGGAATAGAGAGCTTCGGTCTGAGAATTGATGAGCTGGTGGCGTGAATCACTGAGGTTGACCCCAATGGCAGTGGGTTCGTAAAAAATGGGATAGATGCAGGCGAGATCGGGAATATATTCAATCCGCCCCACCTTGACCTTCTGGGTGATGCGAAAATTGCCAATGCGAACCAGGGACATAAAGTCGTCCTCCCAGTGAGTGTCTGATTCGACCAGGTCTGAGTCAGACTCGTCCTCGGAGTCATCCACAGCTGAAAATAGCAACGAATGAATTGTATGAAACAAATTAACACACCCATTGCATCCGGGAAGACTTGCGGAGCGGCACTCGAAGATCGAAGTACACCCCGGGCAGGTGCGGCCATAACCTCTACATCAGAGTCATCCCCCGAGTCGCCCTCAGAATCCAAAATAAGTACGAGGACTTCACGGCCGTCCTCGTTGATCGCGTGTAATTTAACGGAGTTGTAGGGTGTGAGAATAGCCTCCGATTGTGGCTCTTCCTTGACCGCAGTTATGGATGCGAGGGCACCAAACGCAGAAGATGGTTCAATTTTGATGCAAGTGGAACTAGATGCCGTGGAGGGCGTGAAAGGGGTGGTATAAATCCGCTGTCTTGTGTCAGAATATTTGAAAAGGAAACGGCGTGGCCGGACGTACATCATTCCGCAGACCCGCCATCGCACGAGCCGAGAGGCCGTACTGAGGCTGCTGGTCAGGTGGATACGCGTCTTGACTCGTCGAAGCGGCGCCATCACTACCGGCAGGTGCCTGCAGGCCCAGAAAACTTCTCAGTGCTGAAAGATCAATTCAGTCGTGCTCGAGGAAGCGAGCCGCGTTAGACATGATGTAAGCAGATGAGAACATCTGTCTGTGGGTATTGGGTATTGAGCAGGGCACACATGCGACACGACGTGACCTACATAATTGTGAAAATTCATCAATTGGAGCGTGGAGACGCTGTCAATGAGATGTCGATCCGCCGGTGTGTGCTTCGGTATGTTGCTGGTCATTTTTGACGCGCTTTTGATGCGACGGCACGGCAGTGTGCAGAGAACAGCTGCTGGCGGTAGTAGTGGTAAGAGGAAAAGAGGGGGCTGGGGATGGGCGGTGCCACGTGTCCCTCGCACTTAGTTAGTGAGTGCCAAGCCCGATACATTCTTAAAATAGAAAGTGTCGCATCTGAGCCAAGACCAGACACATTCGGAAAAATGTATCTGCTCTGATCTGAATGTGTCTTACTCTGAAATAAATAAATCTCCCTGCTTTTGTATATCCTCGGCTACGACTGCGTCCATGCGCCATTTTTGTCCAGACTTGGTTAGCACGGGACTGTGGCTTTGTCCCCGGCGTAGCACAATTTTATCCCTGGGGACAAAGCCACGGTCCCGTGCTAGCCAAGTTCGGACAAAAACGGCGCAGTCATAGCCCGACAGAGACAGTGTGCAGGTGGGCTCCTGTGCCCACAAAGACAATGTGCAGGTGAGCTCCTGCACCAACAAAGACAATGTGCGGGTGGGCTCCGGCACCGACAAAGACGACGTGTGGGCGGGCTCCTGTGCTGACAAAGGCGACATACAGGTGGGGTCCGGTGCCAACAAAGGCGATGCACAGGTGAGGTTGCACACCGACAAAGACGTGGTAGCACGCTGACAAAGACACCACGCATAAAGCGCAACAAGGACCCGGTTACAGGCACCATGCGGGACGTCGGATGGGCACGGGGCGAGCCACTGCATGACACTTGCACCGCGTGCGATGGGCGCACGGCGGGCCGCTGTGTGATGGCCGCAGTGTGAACGCACAGGAGCGAGCACAGACCTGGCGCAGCTCAGAGGGCGTGACTGTGCCGCGACCACGTTGTTCCGTCACTTCACAAAGTCGCGACTGGATCTGCGGCTGAGTTGCAGCTCGCATAAACAAAACCCTCGTATATCCTACATAAACACCAACTCAAGGTTGAAATTTATTCATAACTATTGCAAAACTATATATTACATTTGTGGTAACTAATCACATTTTAAGCAGTACTTTGTAAATCAATAGGTTAAATGTAACAATGGCCTTTGTCAAATGTCACACGCACATGCGCCCCACATGTGTTTAATGCACTCAAGATCCACATGCATCACTCTTTGCCCCCGGTGATACCTGACTTGTTCCCAAGGCTGAAGTTCATCGGTATATGGATGCCGGCCTGCTTGAATTGAGTATCGGCTGGAAGGAGCAGGATAACCGCCGTCTTGCGAAGGTGTATGATGCGGTGTGTGAAGTCATCCTATTACTATTTTTCTCTCTGAACAGTGAAGTGATTTTGATCATAGATTGGGGCTGCAAACCCAGAACTAGAGCGCTTCTGAGGCCAGTGGGTAGCTGCCTACCTTGTCCACGAAACATTTTTCGCACAGAAAACCTACAAGAACTGCAAGAATAGAGAAGGTACCTACCGCGCCAGGACCCGCCACACCCATCGATCCAATATCAGCCACCTGCGTGCCAACTCGCCTGACAACAACATTTTTGGCGGGTCCGGCCCTCGAGCTCTGAGTATGTGTTTTTCATCTCCTCCTCTTTCATGGTCCTAAGCATACGGCGGCCCATTCTCCCAAAGCTTTGCCCTCACCGCCTGCCAACAATTCCCCCATAGCAAGCCGTGGTATGTTTTGTGAAAGTTCACTTGCTTCTTAATTACTGTACAATTTCGCTCAAATCTATAGGGGGTGTGACGCGTGACATGGTCCGTGATGCCCCCCCCAAAATTTCGATAATTTCACCGAAAATTTGACATTTTTCACCACTGGGGGGAGGGGGGGGGTGGGGTGGGGTGACAGTTTGGTTTAGAGGTTCGATAAAGTCCTGCGTGACGCGTGACATGCACCAAAATTCGATACCGATAGAGGGGTGCGTGACGCGTGACTTCCAAACACTAGGAACAATACAATATAATGGCCCAATATATTGGAAGTTTATTATCAGTATATTTGAAAGATGCAAAAAAAATATTCACAATATACTGGCCTAGTATATGCTGAGGATATTTCATAATTACTAACAATATGACAACAATATACCTAGCCTGTATATACTGAGTATATTGACTTGTATACTCATAATATGATCACAATATACTGAATCCATATATGGTTTGACAGCTACCATATATGAAATCAGTATATTGTGATCATATTGTAACCAAACAAGCTAAGAAAGGAAGAAAATAAAACCTCCTTCAGAAGGCAATAAGAAAATTCCTTGCAAAGGAGACAAAAGTCACATAGCAGTTGAATAAAAGAATCAGGATTTGGTGGTTCTTTCTACTTCCACCATCCTATCCAAACCTGTGACCATCAAAACCATTGCAATTGAGTAGATAGTCAAGTTGTATTTCCCTGCTATGCCAGAAGAATAAGTAATGCAATTTTTGACATTTCTTTTTGATAACAAATTATGTTATACAAACATCAAAATTGAAATACTGGCACTGGTTAAAGATTTCAAATTTTTCAGTGAAAAAATTGGTGAAAAATATTTTGAATTTTACAGAAATTTTTCACTGAAAAAGTAGGTGAAAAACTTAAAACATTTTCATCACTTTTTTCACCCAGAATCAAAGTGAAAAATGTGAAATAAAATTGATAGTTTCTTTTGAAAAATTTTCACCAATAATTCATACACATTTGCAGATGAAACTTGTGGTGAAAAATTTAAAACTTTTTTCACCACAATTTTCACCTGCAAAAACAATAATAAAATGTGTGAAAAATGTTTGATGAAAATGATGTAAAATTGGAAAAGCAAATTGCAAGTTTCTAAACATTTTTCAAAATCTTTATTTCACATTTTTCACTGACAAACATGGTGAAAAATTTATATTGTTTCTTACCAAGTTTCCAGTATTGAACATTTCAAGTTTTTCAGTGCAAATATCTGTGAAAATTGTTTTGAATTTTTCAATCTTTTTCACTGAAAACTTGGGTGAAAAATTTGAAACTTTTGAGGTGAAAAATTTGAAACAAAATCTTTCAAAATTTCCACACAGTTTTTGGAGCAAGGTTTCAAGTTTTTCAGTGAAAATATTTGTGAAAAATGTTTAAAAATTTTGAAACTTTTTTCACTGAAAACTTATGCAAAAAATTTAAAACTTTTATTTTTGTTTGAAGGTGAAAAATTTGAAACAAACTCAGAAAGCCCTGAAAAAGTTTCAACTTATCTATGTAGTTCGTTATGATGCTGCATATGTTATAAAAATCAAATGGCAAAGTGAGTGCCAAGACTAGACAAATCATTGATGCTATGGAGTATTGGAATAACTGTTAGCTGTGATGTGAAGGAACACAGACTTCTTTCTCATTCATTTCCACAGTGATGAGCCTTTTGCCACAGACCAAAAAAACTGCAGAGTAGAAATTGGCAAATACACATTTCATTGTTTTGATGAGTACTTTGTCATGGTGGCAAGGTGGTTCCAGGTTAAATTTGGGAGCTCAGGATGATTTTAGCGAGCTGCTTCCATTTCCACTGCAACTTGACCTCTGTAGTTAGCCAAACACCTGATCTCTTCCACTGAGTAAACACCTGTGGATTTGGAACACACCTCCAAAAGCAGAGAATAATAATTTTGATTAGTACTTGGCTAGGATTAGGTGCATTCTATGGGTGGATTTGGCAATTAGAGACTTTGTGATAAGCCACTGATAGCCACCAGGTGGCATCTGAGGCATGCAGTACCAAGTTGGTCCACTGCTGCTATAGGTGGATGACATCATATGATGGCTGGCCCAACTTGTCCGGTGGCAGCTGGTGGTTCATTTTGAGTGGGGTGCATGTCATTTAGGATGCCACCAGGATCATATGCCTCAGGAGCCACCGGGTGGCTACTGGTGGCTCACTATAAAGTCTCTATTGAGTGTTGAGGTGGGTAGATCTCAGTCAACTACAGCTGGATTCACTCTGGATCTATGCCACCAGTTGAGCACCTATAGATTTCAAATCTAGCCCCAAAAACAAAGAAAAAGGGCAATTTAATTGGCAATTGGCCAGGATTGAGCTGATTTCAAATTCGCCCCCAAAATCAGAGAAAAACACCATTTTTATTGCGAATTGACCTGGGTTGAGCTCATTGCAAGGTGGATTTGGTATGTGGCTGTTGTTGTGGTTGGATCTCAGTGACTTGCATCCATTTCAATGGTAGTGTTATCTTTGCCACTGGCCAAACACCCATGGATTTCAAATGCACATATATTCATTTTAATGCTATTTTGACTGGTAATTAACCTGGATTGAGCTCATTGCAAGGTGGATTTGACATCTGAGCACTGTATAAGGCAGATCTCAGTCACCTGTACTTGTTTGCATTGCAGTACAATCTCTGCGACCAGCCGGAAACATACAGATTTCAAATCCACTGCTGAAATCAGAGAAAAACACTGTTTTAACTGTTAATTGACTTGGATTGAGCTCAGTTCAGGGTGGATTTGGCATCTGAGCGCTGTTTTAGGTAAATATGAGTCATCTGCATCTATTTTCATTGCAGTTTGATCTCTGCCACCAGCCGCAAACCAATGGATTTCAAATCCACCCCTAAAATTGGGGAAAAACACCGTTTTAATTGGTAATTGACATGGATTGAGCTCATTTCAAAGTGGATTTGGCATCTGAGACCTGATTTAAATAGATCTCGGTCATCTGCATTCATTGACACTGCAGTTTTGTCTCTGTCACTGACCACAAACCAACGGATTTCAAATCCACCCCTAAAATCAGCGAAAAACACCATTTCAATTGGTAATTGAAATGGATTGAGCTCATTTCAAAGTGGACTTGGCATCTGAGACCTGATTTAAATGGATCTCAGTCATTTGCATTCATTGACGCTGCAGTTTGATCTCTGCCACCAGCTGCAAACCTACGGATTTCAAATCCACCCCAAAACTTGGGGAAAAACACCATTTTAACCGGTAATTGACATGGATTGAGCTCAGTTCAAGGTGGATTTGGCATCTGAGGACTGTAATAGGTAGATATCAGTCGTCTGCATCTATTTTCACAGCGGATTGATCACTGCCACCGACCGCAAACCTATGGATATCAATTCCACCCCTAAAATCAGGGAAAAACATCATTTTAATTGGTAATTGACATGGATTGAGCTCATTTCACAGTGGATTTGACATCTGAGCCCAGTTTTAAATAAATCTCAGTCACCTGCATTCATTTGCACCGCAGTTTGATCTCTGCCACCAGCCGCAAACCTACAGATTTCAAATCCACCCCAAAAGTCAGGGAAAAACTCCATTTTAACTGGTAATTGACATGGATTGAGCTCAGTTCAAGGTAGATTTGGCATCTGAGCACTGTTATAGGTAGATATCAGTCATCTGCATCTATTTTCACAGCGGATTGATCTCTGCCACCAGCCAGAAACCTATGGATTTCAAATCCACTGCGAAAATCAAGAGAAAAACACCGTTTTAATTGGTAATTGACATGGATTGAGCTCAGTACAAGGTGGATTTGGCATCTGAGCACAGTTTTAGGTAGATATAAGTCATCTTCATCTATTTTCACTGCAGTTTGATCTCTGCCACAGGCTGCAAACCTACAGATTTCAAATCCACCCCTAAAATCAGGGAAAAACACCATTTTAATAGGTAATTGACATAGATTGAGCTCAGTTCAAGGTGGATTTGGCATCTGATCACTGTTTTAGTCTATTTTCACAGCGGTTTGATCTCTGCCACCGACCGCAAACCTACAGATATCAATTCCACATCTAAAATCAGGGAAAAACACCATTTTAATTGGTAATTGACATGGATTGAGCTCAGTTCAAGGTGGATTTGGCATCTGAGCACTGTTTTAGGTGAATATGAGTCACCTGCAGCTATTTTCACAGCAGTTTGATCTCTGCCGCTGACTGCAAACCAACAGATTTCAAATTCACCCCTAAAATCTGGGAAAAACACCATTTTAATTGGTAATTGACATGGATTGAGCTCATTTCACAGTGGATTTGACATCTGAGCCCAGTTTTAAATAAATCTCAGTCACCTGCATTCATTTGCACCGCAGTTTGATCTCTGCCACCAGCCGCAAACCTACAGATTTCAAATCCACCCCAAAAACCAGGGAAAAACTCCATTTTAACTGGTAATTGACATGGATTGAGCTCAGTTCAAGGTGGATTTGGCATCTGAGCACTGTTTTAGGTGAATATGAGTCATCTGCAGCTATTTTCACAGCAGTTTGATCTCTGCTGCTGACTGCAAACCAACAGATTTCAAATCCACCCCTAAAATCTGGGAAAAACACTGTTTTAATTGGTAATTGACATGGATTGAGCTCATGTCAATTACCAATTAAAACGGTGTTTTTCTCTGATTTTCGCAGTGGATTTGAAATCCATAGGTTTCTGGCTGGTGGCAGAGATCAATCCGCTGTGAAAATAGATGCAGATGACTGATATCTACCTATAACAGTGCTCAGATGCCAAATCTACCTTGAACTGAGCTCAATCCATGTCAATTACCAGTTAAAATGGAGTTTTTCCCTGACTTTTGGGGTGGATTTGAAATCTGTAGGTTTGCGGCTGGTGGCAGAGATCAAACTGCGGTGCAAATGAATGCAGGTGACTGAGATTTATTTAAAACTGGGCTCAGATGTCAAATCCACTGTGAAATGAGCTCAATCCATGTCAATTACCAATTAAAATGATGTTTTTCCCTGATTTTAGGGGTGGAATTGATATCCATAGGTTTGCGGTCGGTGGCAGTGATCAATCCGCTGTGAAAATAGATGCAGACGACTGATATCTACCTATTACAGTCCTCAGATGCCAAATCCACCTTGAACTGAGCTCAATCCATGTCAATTACCGGTTAAAATGGTGTTTTTCCCCGAGTTTTGGGGTGGATTTGAAATCCGTAGGTTTGCAGCTGGTGGCAGAGATCAAACTGCAGCGTCAATGAATGCAAATGACTGAGATCCATTTAAATCAGGTCTCAGATGCCAAGTCCACTTTGAAATGAGCTCAATCCATTTCAATTACCAATTGAAATGGTGTTTTTCGCTGATTTTAGGGGGTGGATTTGAAATCCGTTGGTTTGTGGTCAGTGACAGAGACAAAACTGCAGTGTCAATGAATGCAGATGACCGAGATCTATTTAAATCAGGTCTCAGATGCCAAATCCACTTTGAAATGAGCTCAATCCATGTCAATTACCAATTAAAACGGTGTTTTTCCCCAATTTTAGGGGTGGATTTGAAATCCATTGGTTTGCGGCTGGTGGCAGAGATCAAACTGCAATGAAAATAGATGCAGATGACTCATATTTACCTAAAACAGCGCTCAGATGCCAAATCCACCCTGAACTGAGCTCAATCCAAGTCAATTAACAGTTAAAACAGTGTTTTTCTCTGATTTCAGCAGTGGATTTGAAATCTGTATGTTTCCGGCTGGTCGCAGAGATTGTACTGCAATGCAAACAAGTACAGGTGACTGAGATCTGCCTTATACAGTGCTCAGATGTCAAATCCACCTTGCAATGAGCTCAATCCAGGTTAATTACCAGTCAAAATAGCATTAAAATGAATATATGTGCATTTGAAATCCATGGGTGTTTGGCCAGTGGCAAAGATAACACTACCATTGAAATGGATGCAAGTCACTGAGATCCAACCACAACAACAGCCACATACCAAATCCACCTTGCAATGAGCTCAACCCAGGTCAATTCGCAATAAAAATGGTGTTTTTCTCTGATTTTGGGGGCGAATTTGAAATCAGCTCAATCCTGGCCAATTGCCAATTAAATTGCCCTTTTTCTTTGTTTTTGGGGCTAGATTTGAAATCTATAGGTGCTCAACTGGTGGCATAGATCCAGAGTGAATCCAGCTGTAGTTGACTGAGATCTACCCACCTCAACACTCAATAGAGACTTTATAGTGAGCCACCAGTAGCCACCCGGTGGCTCCTGAGGCATATGATCCTGGTGGCATCCTAAATGACATGCACCCCACTCAAAATGAACCACCAGCTGCCACCGGACAAGTTGGGCCAGCCATCATATGATGTCATCCACCTATAGCAGCAGTGGACCAACTTGGTACTGCATGCCTCAGATGCCACCTGGTGGCTATCAGTGGCTTATCACAAAGTCTCTAATTGCCAAATCCACCCATAGAATGCACCTAATCCTAGCCAAGTACTAATCAAAATTATTATTCTCTGCTTTTGGAGGTGTGTTCCAAATCCACAGGTGTTTACTCAGTGGAAGAGATCAGGTGTTTGGCTAACTACAGAGGTCAAGTTGCAGTGGAAATGGAAGCAGCTCGCTAAAATCATCCTGAGCTCCCAAATTTAACCTGGAACCACCTTGCCACCATGACAAAGTACTCATCAAAACAATGAAATGTGTATTTGCCAATTTCTACTCTGCAGTTTTTTGGTCTGTGGCAAAAGGCTCATCACTGTGGAAATGAATGAGAAAGAAGTCTGTGTTCCTTCACATCACAGCTAACAGTTATTCCAATACTCCATAGCATCAATGATTTGTCTAGTCTTGGCACTCACTTTGCCATTTGATTTTTATAACATATGCAGCATCATAACGAACTACATAGATAAGTTGAAACTTTTTCAGGGCTTTCTGAGTTTGTTTCAAATTTTTCACCTTCAAACAAAAATAAAAGTTTTAAATTTTTTTGCATAAGTTTTCAGTGAAAAAAGTTTCAAAATTTTTAAACATTTTTCACAAATATTTTCACTGAAAAACTTGAAACCTTGCTCCAAAAACTGTGTGGAAATTTTGAAAGATTTTGTTTCAAATTTTTCACCTCAAAAGTTTCAAATTTTTCACCCAAGTTTTCAGTGAAAAAAGATTGAAAAATTCAAAACAATTTTCACAGATATTTGCACTGAAAAACTTGAAATGTTCAATACTGGAAACTTGGTAAGAAACAATATAAATTTTTCACCATGTTTGTCAGTGAAAAATGTGAAATAAAGATTTTGAAAAATGTTTAGAAACTTGCAATTTGCTTTTCCAATTTTACATCATTTTCATCAAACATTTTTCACACATTTTATTATTGTTTTTGCAGGTGAAAATTGTGGTGAAAAAAGTTTTAAATTTTTCACCACAAGTTTCATCTGCAAATGTGTATGAATTATTGGTGAAAATTTTTCAAAAGAAACTATCAATTTTATTTCACATTTTTCACTTTGATTCTGGGTGAAAAAAGTGATGAAAATGTTTTAAGTTTTTCACCTACTTTTTCAGTGAAAAATTTCTGTAAAATTCAAAATATTTTTCACCAATTTTTTCACTGAAAAATTTGAAATCTTCAACCAGTGTGGCACCTAGGTGAATTGAACTCACCTAAAGTTTGGCCCATTTACATTATTCAACCTCCAGAAAAAGGTCACATGACATTTAGACATGTCTGGATCTCATGTGATTTTTCCCACAGTCTAGAGACATTAGAAATGGAGTTATACAGTCATATTGTCAGTGAAAGTAGAATTTCTGGCTTCTTGTAAAGATTATAAATCTGGAGTGAGTCCTTCATGATGAAGAAGTCCTACAAATAAGACTGTAAAGTACCTTTGATAGAAATGGTTGACATCAATGTAGACGTCTATCTGATACTGTTCCTCTCATTATACTCACAATATACCAAACCCATATATGGAACTTGGTATATTGTGATGATATTATCAGTATTTTTGCTAATATACTTTATATATACAGACTTGATATATTGAAAACATATTCTTGGTATATATGAAATATATTTACAATATACAAGGTCATTATATTATAAACATAGCTTTTGCATATTTCAAATGTGCTGAAAATATACTGACAATATAATGGGCTGTTATATTGTACCTTGCCCCCAGTGGAATTGAACGTAATTGTACAGTAATCTTTTTCTTTAAGGTGCTTCTCGCATGGGCTCATTGCCTGTCCCGACACCTGAGCCCGAACAGCATGCCTCTGGGAAGGAGGCTTGAGTTATAGATGCCGTGCTGCATGCGCGTTAGTCCAAGTTCTTGTAATATCAAATCTATTGAATTCTACGTGATCTTCACCATACTATACGAGTGAATTATGAGTTGCTTTCCGAGATGTTCTGCCAGAATGTGAGTGATTTTCTGGGAGGAAAGTGAGAGAAATTCACACAAAGAAAGGTAAACAGCCATGGTGAAAAACCGCATTTTGTACATGAATGTAAGTCTGGCACTTACTTACATTGACTGATGAAACCCGGTCCAATCATTACTAACCATCTTTGATGGATGATCCCAGTATTTAAACCTTTCCCATCAGTTGTACTTGTTTATCTTGTCTTTCACTTACACTACAACAATCTAGGTTACTATTTCTTTTCATGTATTCCTATCTTGTCTTTCACTTACACTACGACAATCTAGATCACTGTTCTTGTCTGTTTGTCTGAATCAGTGAGGACGCATTGCCGGCGTCCTTTCAAAAATTTGGGAAAAGTGCTTGTTGCGGAGGTCTTGGTGGAGCCTCTGCCAAACCTTTATAACCACAACCACTCATGCCACTTGTGACCCATGAATTCAGTTTCAATATTCTTGATATTCATGCATTTTAGAACATGTAGTGTGCTCCTTTCATCTTATATTAAGGATCGCAGAGGTTTCAACAGTAATGGAACACCAAAATTCCAACTGTAACAATACACACTAGGAATACCTGCTCATTCAGAGGAATAGTCAGTGCATTGTTCAACAGAAAAAGAGCAGTGCAAATCAATTGATGTGGCTGCAGCGATGCACTGTGTAGCGGAGAGTCGTGGAGGCTCCAACTGAGTCGCAGTACATATCACAAATGCCTGTTCTGGACCAGAACGTAGTCCCTATATTTTTGAACAGAAATTGGCAGTGCCAATTGAGAGACAGCTGCAGGTAAGTGCCATCAAGGCTTGTAGAGGCTACAGCCAAGTATTAGGATGGGCTACAAGTACCTAATTATATTTCTTCCCCATTTGCTGTAGCAAATGGGACTGGTGGCTATGCTCAGAATATTGCTTTCTGATGGGATCAAGCTGTATTCTGAGCATAGCCACTGATTCCATTTGCTATAGCAAATGGGGGAAGAATATAGTTACCCTCAGAGGAATTTGGGCAAAACAGCCATGAACGAGCCCACCAAAACAAGTCCGCGAGCAGCGGATCGTCGCACAGCCATCACATCAATCATTCTCTCACGTTCTTCCTTGCCCAATCTCTTCCCTTCTGCTTTCCTCATGAACAACCCGCGAACGACCATGCCCGCAGCGTATTGGTGGTCTCAAACATGTTGCCTCCAAGCTCATCATATGCCAGCCGAATACCCGCGCCGATTCGAGCCCACTGACCACCACTTTGCGCTCCGAGTCGAGTCTGAATGTACTTGCCACATAGACTTGTCACCAGTCTGCCTGCGAAGAGGCAACAATGTGGCGAGCACGTTGCCACAGGCAGACTGGTATTTCTCGGCACTGTCAATGCTGTGCACGTGGAGTTTGAAATTTTCAGTGGACCATCAGCATCACAGTGGCTGTGCAGAGACTTTTTTTTTTTTTTTTTGGAGCATTTAGAATAATGGAACTCGGTCTGCAAAGCATTCCGAGCACATCGGCTGATGGAACTGAATTTTCAGTATAGCCGGGAAGTTGTCCAGGAGGAAATGCCGTTACGCACAAATTGTTAGTGTGGGACTCTGGCCGTAGGTTGATCAACCTACACCGGTTTTCCGAGTGATGGGTCGTATACCCACTAAAACCCCCTTTGACCTTGTCCAGTCATCCGGCAGGGAATCTTCGTCGAGCAGTGTACCGCTCCAGGTGTTTAACACCAATTGTTTTTTAATGGTAAGAGCACCAAAACGAGCTCTGTTCGTGAGTAGCACATCCTGTCTCAAGGCAGCATTAATAGCAGACACCCAACAGTTGTGTATTTCGTGTTCTGTCAGAGAGGAATGTGTTTCAAACAACCGTTCATTTCTTAGGTTCCAGATTAGACGCATTGAGGTTGATATCAGAATGGTGAAAAATCTATTCTTTGCAGGTACGAGGTTGCCCTTAGTTGACTTGAATCTGGCCAGGCCACAGCCCAAAAGCAGTCCCCAAGTCAATTTTGGCCAAGCTGTGTATCTGAGTTGCCAAAGAGTCTTTGCTAACCGCCACACTTGTCGTTGTCCGGGTGCCTCACATTCCAGCATAATGTGTTCCATAGGTTCGGGCATATGGCATGCCGAACATCTGGCAAGTATTTCAAGAGTTGGAATCCGCTCCGAGAATGGGCCAACATGGTAGACCTCATTTACACATTTCCATAGGAAGTTTCTACTCAGCCGATGTATGTTTGTAGATCTTATCGACGACCAGATTGCATTGTCAGTGGGTTGAACGTTGAATTCCTCCGCGATGCAACATCGAATGCGATCCAGGTTAATTTCGCGTGGATTTCCGCACAGGCCTGTCTCGGAGAGATTTTATTATCTGGGTGAAAGAGTGTTGAGTTCCTTTGGTCAACTGTATTGCAGGGGTAACAAACATCAGATCGACATCCATGTCGACAATTGTTGAAGCCGCCGTTTGTGTATTTATTTCCCTCGCTAGATTGGTGCGTACCCTTCTGAATCTGATTTGTCCTGTTCATTCTTGGAGGGCAGCAATGGCACATTTTATCAATTGATAATTTTTGTCAAGCAGATTAGTTTCACTTTCCACGTGGTTGGTGACCAATGTCTTGCCGCGAAAAGCGGAGAGACTGTGAATATTCAGCGGTGCAGCCTTGGGAGTCTCCGACAGTACATGGGGTAAAGCTCCTAGCAAGGCAGCATTGAAAGAGGGATACACGTTCGTAGGGGAAAATAAAAGACGGAGAGCAGTTTTTGTTTCAACCCCCGCGTGGTTACGACTCACAATTAGAGCGATCATTTTCGAGCCTGTTTCTCCGGCCTGTAAAATTTTGGCATGGAGATGAATGTCAACTGGCTCAGGACCTTGGTCTGGTATGTTGTACCGCTTTGTTGCGATTGCTTTTGTGTGATCTTCGGAAGCAAAAATCTGAAAGCCGTGAGAAATGTCTGTCAGTTGGAATGACGGATCAAAAGTGAGCCAGTCATCCTGATCCTCGCCACGTCCATCGTTTCTGCTTTTCTCTGATTTGGATAAGGCCAGCTCATCACAAAGATCTTGATTTTCAATGAGCGGGTTCCATTTGGGATGGATACAGTCAATCAGCGCCTTTGCGGTCTCAACACACTCTCCCGGGTTGTTGCAGCCGAATTCAATTCGATCTCGTCGACAAGGAGGGCAGCCACAGTTCTTTCTCCCGATGCCGGATGGGTTGACAACGTGTGGCCGGTTTGCAATGGTAGTTCTACGACCTGCTATTGCGATGATATCAGCAACATTTTGTGTTTGGTGCATTCAACGTAGACATTTCAGTGAGTCCTTTCTACGTATTGGCTCAAATCGGGACTCGTTTAGCGCTATATGTCCCCAAATTGGCATTTGAAGCTTGACTTCTTTCGAAATTGAGAGGGCTGTGAATTCCAGGTTGTATCTTTTAGCTGCCTGAATCATTCGACTGATGTCATTTGGCAGAGGGCGTTTTCTCCATGCCGGGATGTGTATCTTCTGCAGAAAGATGTTATAAAGTAGGCCCTGATTAGAATGACCTATATCCCAGCGTCTCGCGATGACCTTTTCAGCAAAGATAGGCCAGTTTGCACGATCAAGTCCTTGTCGCCGGAACCCCCTCAAGTTCCAGAGATCAATTGCCTCGTTTCTCGATCTTAGATCTAAAATTTGTTTACCGCCTTCATTTAGCTTCAAACTCATGGTATGGTGGGCCACGCGGGGCTTTTTCCGCCCCAAAGAAAGGCATCGCGCATTCTGACTAGACTTTCCTCAATTTCGCTAGGCATGCCTTGCACCCGTTGAGGTACTGTGTCTTACCGCCAATAACCATGTTAATAATGTGTCTTCGTCCTTCGATCGTAGGGTTTTTTGTGTTCCATCGGGCTAGATCCCTCCACACGCTTTCTATTACTTGAGGCCACGGTGTCGTGTTATCTGTGTCATTTCCTAACCGTGCTCCCAGGAACCGGCAGGTTTGCTTGTCAGGTACAATGGTGAGGTCATCGCGTATCCTCACCGAACCTTGGTTGATTTTGCGTTCTAGCACAACTTGTGATCTGTATTGTGGAGAACCAAAAGGTAAAATGACCGTCTTTTTCATATTGAATTTCACCATTGAAGCGGTGCACCATAGATCCAGGCTTGCCATAGTGTTTTCCAAGAGTCAACGTTTGAGAGGTAAATCGTTGTGTCATCGGCGAAGAGAGATATGAGTAATTTACGGTCAGTTCCTGGCACTTTGATCCCTGAGCTCAGATTCTCGTAGCAAACATGCAAGTGGCTCAATAGCCAGATTGAACAGGAGACAGGATAGTGGGTCTCCCTGCCTCACCCCACGCGTTACAGTAAAGCTTGAACTCAATTCACCGTTGATCATGACTCGAGTTTTGGCGTGAGGGTATAGGATTTTAACGAGGTTGCAAAATTTCTCGGGGAATCGCATGTGTCTGAGGACGGTCAACAGGTATTCGTGATCTACTTTGGCATATGCCTTCTCTTGGTCCAAGGCTATCACAACACCATTTTCTTTGAAAGCATCTGCGCAATTCAGTAGGTGTTTCAACTGTTTCACTTGATCTTCGATTTTACGCCCTTTCATAAATCCAGCTTGGTCCCGGTGAATAATTTTGGGCGCAACTTCCGCTAGTCTCAGTGAGTAACTCTTTATCATTAGCTTGTAATCTATATTCAAGAGTGTTACAGGGCGATAATTGGATATTTCGGCGCGGTCGCCTTCTTTGTAGATTGGACACATCCATCCTGTGTTGAAATTTGTCCCGGGGGCTATCCCATGAGTTTCGATATCTTCAAACACGTCTTCCAAAATGGCCATAACGTCCCAGGTGTCGCTCTGATTATTCTCGCTGCGCAAAGTCATCAATTCCTTCTAAAATCTGGCATTTCGCCACAGCCCTCTGGCACACTTTCTGGAAATTCTGAAGAGACAGAATTCAAGATACGTGGTATTGAAATGCCTTCTCTCTTTGTAATTTCACAAAATAACCAGAATTGAGCTCAGAACAGCAGAGAAGGAAAATATTCAAGCTCCGCGGGCAGCCCTTGTACAGCATACGAGAAATACCAGGCTGCCTGTGGCAACGTGCTCACCACATTGTTGCTTCTTCGCAGGCAGACTGGTGACGAATCTACTCGCCACATCCAAGGCCAGCCGGGGACCTAATAAAAGATAAGGTCAGGACACATTCTTTTCAAGTCATCCAAAGGCATCCACTGACCCTTGTCAGATTAGGCTTGATTTCGCGCTGCTCACTCGGCTTGCATCGTCTCAGAAGGTTTCAAATGCAGGTGCAACGGCAGATGCACACACATGCAAGGGGAAGCGGACACGCGCTCCCTGGACGTCGGACAGCGGAGCGGTAGCTCTGTTGGAAAGATGGATTCGTGTTTAGATAAGGTCAGCAACATTGCGAAAGACGATGTGGAAGGGGAGAACGCTCAGCACGTAGATTCTTTAAACGGGTCGGTGATCCGGGTAGCGGTAGAGCGAATGTTGGGAGGTAAATTTAGAATAATGTCCCGGGCCGCCTATGCTACTGGCAAGGTTTGCACGAAAATATTCTCCTCAATGATGAGCTGGGCAAACATTTTCATGTCACCCGGAGATCATCGTGGGGGTTAGTCAAAGACATGATACAGATATCTGTAAGCAAGGACTAAGTATTTTTCGGCAGCATCGCCACAAGGAAGTGCTTACCGCGAAGCTGAATGCTAATTAAAGGACACGAATTGGATCAACAGTCTCGAGGGGACGTCCGGAATGCTCACACTGTTTTCAACTCGGACATAATTGCGAGGGGAAAAGTCGAGAAGCTTGAAGGCCAGGAAGTGGATCTTATGGATGTCAAACGTCCATGCCGCACCAACGTGGCTGCAAGGTGCTGTAAAGGATGGAACATCGATGTCGGATTGCTCCGGATGATTTACTTTGAGCCCCATCTTAAGATAGATCCTGCCATAGCGGTATTTGTTACCCTGAAAGCATGCCTCGAATTGGCAATGCACTGTACATGTCCGGTGGCGTCGCTCCCAAGGGGGAACCGGCATTCGAAAAACGGATATAGGGTCGAAAAGTTTTTTTTCGACCTTGAGCTGACCCCCCCTCCCCCCCTCTCCTTCCATATAGGGAAGGTGTTTCCCACCCCTAGCGCCGGGCCGCCCATTCCGAGTCTAGCCGCCGCTCTTATTTGGTCTCTTCACCTACAATTTTTGACTTTCCTCAATACATACTGGGTAGAATGTGTTCATTTCCACTGTTATATATGTTTTGATACCCAACAGATGAATCTAGTATATTTCAGCCCAAAATGGCTCCTACCTGAATTGCCCTGTACTTGGCCTTGACTACGCCATTTAGGGGCTGAGAAGCAGCCCAGAAGCAGGAAATGTTCCTAGAGGTTAGGTTTTATGGGAAAACACTTCTTTAGGGTATTTTTACGTCCTCTGAAGGTGTTTAGAGCCCCGGCGTAATATACCCTAGAAATTTTTTTTGGGTGACCTCGGGACCCCCCCCCCCACCCCACGTATGAAATTTTAATGCCGGTTCCCCCTTGGTCGCTCCCAGCGCTTCCATTGGCGCCTATCTCGCACCCCAAGGACTAAGCGCGGCAGGAAGGTGGCTCCCATCCGAAACCTCCACTCCTCCCAACACCAACGTCAGTAAGCCTCACTCTTTGCGGTGGTTCCAGAATATGATGCATGCATGCGTGGGCCTCACTGCACAGTCAGACTGTTAATTTGGCACCAAACTCCCAAAATACAAAGGCTTGGCTTTGATCACACGGCGGTACAGCTGTCTGACGATGGCGCCTTCATTTCCCGCTCGGCACTTCGTCATCGGAGTTAAGATGCTGTATTCTGATGCAGATGAGGCATTGGGTTCGGAGGCACAAAAAAACAAAGCCGTGACGTGCTAGGCAGAGGGCTGGACACGACAAATCGAAAAACTAAGACGACGTCGATGAAATCTAGGCAGCTTGGATGTTCCATGATCGTGACATGGAAATTCAGGGACGTCAATTTGGCGCGGGAGCCGGCCCGGGACTGAGGCTAACGGAAGCCGATTGAGCGCTGAGGGAAGGGAGGATTAGGCGCCAGTCAGCATTGAGCGCCGACAATGGGCGCCGAGTAAGATTTGTTGTCCAGTGCGCCACAAAGCGCAGATGGTGTGCGAGCTGGAGTGGAGCGTACTCACTCGGACGCAAGGAAGGACTCGGAAAAACTCAAAGAAGGCAGAGTCCGCTGTCAATCAGGTGGATGTGATCTCACGCCATTCCCTAGCTGCGTCAAATTTTTACGCTGTTAATCATAGTCTCCACCTGGGGCAAGTGTCACCAGTCCTGCCTACTTCGCAGATGGACGCCCGCCGCTGAGCGCTGAGTCCGCGCAGTCCGCCCTCCGCAGGTGCCACCCTCCTTGGTCCATGTCATATGCGGCGCCACGTCCTGTGGGCTAGCGCCCGCTCGCCTTATTACCGATATGTCTTGGCTCGCTCTCGATCTCGACGCGTTCCGCGCATGCCACCCGCAGATTCTGTCGAAGCTGTTTGGATCTCCATCTCGACTGCACATGATCATGATGCCTCAATTTACCTTCCATTCGAGCCGTCTCTGGCCGTCTTACATTCTACAAATAAACTTGCCAGTTCTATCACCGCACACTGATGAGGTGAGGGCACGCCACGGTTCCGATCTCCACGCGCGACGTGTAGGCCTAGGGCTACTGAACTATTTCATTCAAATCGACAGAGGGGGGTGACGCGTGACCGGATTTACCTATTCGACATTTCGACAGCGGCCAGATTTTTGCGTGCCACCCCCAAAATTTCGACAATTTCACGGGAATTTTGACTTTTTTTGCGCTCCTGGGGGGGGAGAGAGGATACCCGTAACGGCTTAGAGGTTCGACAAACGCCTTCGTGATGCGTGACATCAACCAATATTCGACATCGACAGAGGGCTCCGTGACACGTGACTGTCGATTTGAATGAAATACCTCAGTACTTCCATTTTTCACGTCATGGTCCGACGAGTCATCGGATCTGAGTCCCAAAGTCTGTGTCTTACATCTACCTTCCGGATGTAGTTGTTTCCGATATCCCTGTGTTCATCAAGTTCTTTCACAGCACATGATGCCTCAATCTGCCTTCCATTCGAGCCGCCTCTGGCCGTGTTACATCCTACAAATAAACTTACCAGTTCTATCACTGCGCACTGATGAGATTGTGAGGACATGCCACGGTTCAGACAAGTGTCATCGGATCTCAGTCCCAAAGTCTGTGTCTTACATCCACCTTCCGGATTTAGTTGTTTCCGATACCGTATACCGTACTTTTTCGTTCAATTCGATATGGGGCGTGATGTGTGACATGGTTTGAGCAGGACCCCTGAGAATGACTTTGCAATTTTAGGGCTCAAAATGGGTAAAAATTACAAAATTTTCGAGTCCGCCAAATGCCGGACTTGCCTTTATGGCAAATTTCTCATGATTAGACAGGTTGCGCAACAGCCACTGGAGCCACCCAGTGGCTGATTTGGCGTGTGCAAATACGTGGCTGGTGGCTCCAGTGGCTGATGAACCAGAGGTAAAGCAAGTTGTTTTAGGAGCTCAAATGAGGACTGATGAAGGTGCAACTCACAAAATTAGCCCCACCTTTGACAGCACCAATTCCTGTCCAAGAAGCATTATTTTTGGGCCCCAGTCTGCCAGCATGAAGAGTGGAAGATATTGTAAGCCTTGTATGTGGTAGATAGTACTCACAAATGGTTTGATTCACTGAAAAACAAGTTCATGTATCCCACCTTTCGAGCCACCAGCCACGTATTTGCGCACGCCAAATCAGCCACTGGGTGGCTCCAGTGGCTGTTGCGCAACCAGCGATGAGGAGGGCGAAGACACCTAAGTTTCGTCGATGCTCAATGAATTGAAATAAGAACAGACAATGAGATACTCACTGCAGAGGCAGGTAAAGACCCCGCTCAAACCCGTTAATTTCTTGATGTCGGGTCTTGTGCACCATTTTCTTGCCATGGCGAGGAAGGTAGTCTGTAGTTAAGCGCGCGATCATATAGTGGTGACCGCGTTATTATATAATCATCGGATTTTGAATTTCCCCAATGACCATTCAACTCTTTTACCACGTCTGTGCACAAACTTTTGGTGAGAAAGTATGTCAAAATCTCAATCTGAATTGACCTCCCTTGATGGAATCACAATTTATGTCCACATTCCACCAAAACCAGCTTCTCGGTCTTTGCCGTGCGCCGAGCTGTCAAAATTCGGCATTGCCTTTCTTCAACCTTCCACCCAACTATTCGCAGAACAGCATATCCGTATCTTGTTCCTCAATAGGTATGCTGAGGTAGAATACCAAAATACACGTCGCTGAACTCGTGTTTGTACCAGGAAATTTCAGTGATTTGTAATAATGCGGCCACCAATCATCAAATCGACCTTTACAACAGACTATAACAAACCGAGGTACAAGGTTCAATTGTTATAGCATCTGTTTATAAGAGACTACGAGGAAGGCGAGGACAAAGACTATCGCAGACACCAACGACAAGATAATTAAAATGGGGGCGCCCGCACTGGATGGTGGCGGCGATAGGAGTTTTCGTGCAGGACCATCACGTAAAACTGTAGCGTCTGCACTCCCGTGATGAGTTGACCTATCCGATGCGGCCTGCTGTTGACTCACTGTTGTAGGTGTAAAACTCAACCCGGTGCAATCCAAATGCCCTTCACCATTTGGTCGACTGCAAGAACCTGAGATAGTGTCAGATGGGAGATGGCATTACCTTGGATAATGCACTAAGCAGGCCTATTTATCTTCGGCGCAGTTCAGCGTGCTAAGGCGTGTGGCTGTGCTTTTCCGGAGAAAGCGGGGTGGCAGTGACAAAACAAAAAAATCCTCAAAAAATCTGAAAATATTCTGGGAGGTAGACCTGACCTTTGTGATTGGGGACGGGCACCAGCAGCTTTGTCCCTGTTTGGTTGCCAGTGTGCATCGGTTCCAGTTTTAAAAATGTATAGGCTTTTTACCTGTTCATCTGGGCCCTTCGTAGAGAAGGGAAAGTTGGAAGGAAATCATCATCCCAATAGAACTACCTTGCCGGATCTTTTAATTTTCTTCAATATATCCAGCTGCTCCATACCAACCACCGCAGTAGACCTCAACATCCGGCAAAGCCGCAACCGCCATCCAGTCTTGGAGTTGATCGCTCAAAGAACATTCACCTCATCGGGCGATATGGGGATGGTTCAAGTCCGCGATAGATTCCAACGACATATATCGTGATACTGATCTAGGGTCAGAGAATCGATGATCAGGGCCTCCTGGCCTGGTAAATCCAAGGAAGTGAATCCTTGTGCGTGAGATACCTCGTCCACGAATATAAAAATCAAAAATATTACAGGGTATAAGGTCCGCGCTGAGCCGACCAGTTGAGCAACATATCCAAATTGTGTATTGATGGTTGTACTGGAGTCGTTGAGAAGTCAGGTATCACCCAGGTATTCGGACACACCAGTGGCTGTTGGAAGGCGGAGTTGAAATAGTGTGCCACTGCCTAAAACGATGTCAAGGAGCGGACCACAGGTTTGCGTATTCATACTTGGAAATCCGTGTTCTGCAGACAAAATAAGATATTTAAGAAGGCCCTAGAATCCAAAGCAAAGGAAAGCCCACCAGGTGCGTGACCAGAATCACGGTCACAAAATGGCTGGCTGACCAGGCGGCGGCAAGACGGAGAGGGGTGAGAGCACGTGGAAATCAACATGGCTGTGCAGCCATCATGATCCGCATTCGGCAACTGTCTGCAACTCTCTTTTGCTTCCCACTGAAAGAACGCCTCGGCAACGTCAGTGGGACGCAAGGATTATCTCTCTAATCTCTGAGCATTGCGGAGGACTAGACCTTGGGTTCAGCGTGGTTTCCTCCCGATGACTGTGCAACTGAAGGACAGCCATTGCGCACAAGGAGGCAACTCGCGTCAAGGAACCAAAGTGGGCCAGAACAAGATACTGTGCGAGCAATGGCGTCGAGGGGCCCTGAACCTAGACCGGTGACCGATCTGTCTACGAGACAAAAATGGCAGTAGACAGACCGAGTAATATACCCGGAACTGGAAAGTTCGCTGGTGGCCACCAATGGCCGCCGGTGTACTCTGGTAGACACTGGTGGACATCAAGAGACACTGATGCCCAAGATGCGATACCGGTTTGCGCCAATCCCCATTGGGTTGCGCTGGTCTTCATAAGCGTCCATCGTAACCCATGAGATTCCAGTGGAGGTCAATGTACTATAAGACATTCCATTCATTTTATTAATTCTCAGCCCAGCAGGTGCTGTATAATTTGGAGCATCCTTTTCGGTAAATATAGATGGGTTGAGAATTTGGAACCACATTTCCCCTGGGTTGAATGTGATCCAGCAACGACAGTTTCTGCTAAAAAAGATGTCAAATATTTGGCAGGGTTTAGAGGAGTGCTCCGGTACATAAATGTAGCATTGTATTTTGCAAAAAGTCGAGATCATGGTCGCCTAGGAATGACTTGAAACCTCGGGGAAATGAGCCCCAAATTCTTAAAGACTCGGACAGCAAAGGGTACAATTTAATTGGTGTCGAGGCAATTGAAAATGCAAAAGCTGTAGAAATATTGTTTCAAATCGGTGACGAGTATTGACTTTTACCCGAAGGAAACATCGTCAGTTGAGCGGTAACTGATGAAAATGAGACATCTTCGCTATCCCAGCGGAATGGCCACCGGATTCCACTGGCTTCCGGTGGAGTTCAGTGGCGTTTGTTCTCGGCCAAATTCCCACTGGAATCCACTGGAATCCAACGGATCCTATTGGAAGTTTATTGGTGGCCATTGGTCGCCGATGCCGAACAGTACCGATCACTGCCGTTTCCAGTGCCGCGTGTATTACTGGACAGACCGGTCGATCTGGTCTTTAATTTACATGACGAGCGGCGGCACCGCCACAACGCGTCATTGACTAAACGGAAGTCACGTTTGATGCCCCATCAGTGCCGAACCTTGGCCGAACCGCGACCATTCTTCGCGTCTCGGGCTCAGTCCTTGCTCTTCCGCTCTGAAACGCCCGTACAATTCTATATTCATAGTATAATATTAATATGGCACCACAAAATCATCCATGTCGTTCGATCTCTGAGCTCCTTGAGGGAAATAACGAGCAATTCGAAGCCCCTGCATTTATTTTTGAATCTGGGGCTACGGAAAACCCACAAGATGTCGGGCGAGTTATCTTAATTGAATCAGGAGGTCTAAACCCCTTGTATGGCACGCCAGAGACGGCGGGGATCCCTTCCTTTTTCTGTAAGAAAAAGAGGCTGGGAAAATGATTATGCGGATCTGTGAGTTTTCTTCGGTTTTTACCGGGAATTATACCGAATATAAAATTGGTCACTTTTTCCTGCCGTTTTTCCCAGGGCACTTGAACTCATTTTCTTCCATGGAAAAATCCGTTTGACGGGTGGGAATTTTGGGTTGGCGGGGGCCGGATTTTTTCCGGCTGGAACAATGACTCCTTTGCGCAACAGGAAAAGCGCCGTAAAAATTGCCCAGTTTTACATTCGGTAAAATTCCTGGTAAAAGCTGGAGAAAACTCACAGGTCCGCATAATCATTTTTCCAGCCTCTTTTTCTTACGGAAAAAAGGGATCCCCGCCGTGAGAGGAAGTTGAACACAAAATTTGAAGATTTTCGGACATTGCCGGGGTATCAAACGTGACTTCCGTTTAGTCAATGACGCGTTGTGGCGGTGCCGCCGCTCGTCATGTAAATTAAAGACCAAATCGACCAGTCTGTCTACCGACAGTATTCCCGTAGACAGACTGGTTACCAGTCTACCCTGAACCTGTCTGAACGCAGTCGCCGAGTTGACTAGATAGAGCATAGAATTTAACACAAAGATCTAGGGGGTACTGATAATATTTAACTCCGCCAAGGTGAGGTAAACCTGAAGATAAATAATAGAGACCGCAACGTATTCCAACCCCATCCCTAAAGATAAACTCTGAAATTAATGCCCATTCAGATCACACATGACATTTCTCTGTCCATTTACTGGGGAAGGCACTGCGAGAAAAAAGCTGAAAAGGGCTTAGTATGCGCCTAGCGAAAGGCTGATCCACACACCGTTTTCAGAAGTGCAGGTATATCCCGCAATGCTGAAGAGGTTTACAAAGATATATCAGTACTACATCGCTGTGGAGAGTTCATGGGGAAAACGGACTGACCAGAAGGTAGCACCCGTCCATCCTGTTCCTCCGCACTGGGCGAATCCTTGTGCCGGACTTCCGGTCTGTGTGCTCTTCGCGCTCGAGCTCACCGTTGTAGACGGATGAGTTGAGGTAGGGGCGAGCGATGTCGTGGAAGGCAGCGGAGCCCCCACCGCGGGGAGCGGGAGCCCGATGGCGATATCGAGCGTGTAGGTGCTGCTCTTCACGCCTGACAGGGACGGCGAGTTCGCGTAAATCGTCTGTCCCGACACCTGCTCGGTGATGGTAAGGGCCTTCGTTTGATGCCAACTGCCGTTCGCGGTGTTCACGAATGTCTCGAGATCGGTGAGACCATCCATCAAAGCCATCTGGTTGTCCTCGGACGTAGCGTGGACCCGATAGCCGAATGTGAAGCCTGATGTAGTGTGAGCAAGCTGGTAAGATATCAAAACTCAGATGCGATTACCTGATCCGGAGCCAGCTGTGCCGAGTTCCGCTTGCACGGCGATAAACATCCCATCTCCGATTGTATCCTTGTTTCCAAACACATAAGTCGCCCACGACGCAACCCATTGCAGAGTTTCTATAGGGCCGCTGGGACCGCTGACCGTGTCTGCGGAAAGTCGTTGTCAGACGGGCAGAGGGAGACTCTGATATGACTGACTGTTCAGGGGTACGAGTGCCGCATTTGTGAAAGGGCCACCAGAGATAGCACCGTTGTTTGAGGCCCAATCGTCGACGACCCAATGATTCTTGGGATCAAAATTATAAACGTTGACCGACAATGAGTAGTCCCTGTCAAGCTGTTCTATGATGAACGCAATAGCTGCTCGAGTTAAGCCAGTTGGCTCTCAGGACGAGTCGGAAGACGTACAAGCTACGATGGCGATGGCGATGGCCCCAACCTGCTCCCAAAAGTCAGCGCGTAATGGCAGAAAACCAAGGATATACACCGGGAACGCCGACGCGCTAGGGATAAGATTGAGAGAAACCTGCAAGTGATAAATGTTCAACGAACGGCTTTAACGGTGTTGAAGAGATCACGCACAGAATCCACGCCCAAAAAGTCAGCCAAAGCCGAGGTGTATATTGGAGCCTGAACATCAGTATCCAACGAGCCGTCCAGGATTGATTCGGCAGTCGACAACGACTTGGTGCACGCGTTGTACCAGGTGACGACACCGCGAATCCCCGCGAGTATAGCAGCAGCCTCTCCACCCACATCCAATCCCTCCATAATATGGGGATGGGCAGCACCGAATCCTCCGGCAGGGCTGAACGTTCCAATCTAGGAAATTATATCAGTGTACACCCAAGGAAATAAAAAATGTCGCGTTTGTAACCGGGTCTGGCACCGACTCCACCCACGCCTCGTTCCCGTTGGCGATGATGTTGTCGTAGATCGGTGAAAGCTCCTTTGAGGCAAGGGCCTTTGCCGCATTCAGCGCTGTCTGATTGTTCGTCGCCCACATATTAGTGGCGCTCGGAGTTATGAGCAGCTGGGGTTCAAAGACGGTCACAGTGACGTTTGAAGTGTCGTTGGCTGGCGGACGAGCACGTATAAGTAATATCCTGGAAACACCAGCGGGGTTTTACCTAAGGTTCGCTTATCGAGAGTTCGGACGGCCGGAAGCTTCGCAAATTGTACGCCGAAAGATGTGACCGTGCCGCCATCTGTGCATAAAAATTGGATACATCCACAAAGAGAAACGGAATACACGAACCAGCGGTACCGAAGAAGCCGACAGCACGGGAGCCATCAGGAATTTCAGTTTCAAACTTAGACCCTTCGGTGCCAGTACCGCAGGTGATGTTGCGGCGACTGGTGGAAAATTGTAAAGAGGTGATTTGGTTGCTAGTCACGTAGCCTGCAAATATTGAATGAGACATTAGCTGTGGCACGACGATGTGGCACTTGCCAGATACACCGGTGACATGCTCCTCCGGGAGAAGGGTAACTACGGAGCTAGCGGGAGCGCCACCAGCATTGGCCTCGATGTAGGTTCCATCGGTGTACTGGAAGTTGAAAGCCTCGACGGCTCCGGCAGCCGCACAAGAAAAGGATTCGAGTTCGGAGGAAAAGCTGGGGGTCTCGTGCTTGAAGGCGTTCCCCAGCGCAATTCCAAAGGTCGGCGAGGTACGGATGCTGTACGGAGGTGTGAGGCGCTCCGTCATGTTGACCCCTTGAGCAATCTGAAGGTTGGCGAAATCGGGGATGAATATGGGAAGGGGGGCCATATTTGGCGAGCAAAGCTGCTTGACTAGCGGGGCTGGAGGGCGAAAAAAATAGTGCTGTCGATGGGTAGGAACTAGAAACTCACGGGCCCTCTTATACAGCGGCTGGTGAGTCTGTAGATGCGGAATCACCAGAGCCTTATGGTGAGCCAGGCAACATCAGAAGGTACACAGACAGAAATCGCACCTGAAAAACAAAACATCTGCTAGTACGTCTCGCGTATGGGCGAATAACTGCATTGCAGTCTGAAAGATAGGAACCAATATGAAAAGCACGTTGGAGCGGAAGTCGTCTACGAGTTCAGCGGCATTTCGGGGTTATCAGGAGGTCCATCTGCAAGAAGTTCGAGATCGCACCGTCCTGCCATTAGGTGTAGCGTTCAGCCCCCGGTGTCCCTTCTAACATCACAGATAGGAACACATAGGGACGGCCAAATTGAGAGCCGCCGACTCTCAAAGGGTTTCAAATACGAAAGCAGCTGCAACGAGGTCAACGTATCCACGGTAACAATGCACCGGTCCGCTTGGACTCAGTCGTACCTCGAGTTTGCGTGCTTCATAATCCAATGGGCTTGTGCGAGTGAATATCGTGTGTCTTTGCAAAACTCCACCACTTGCCGCGCCAGGCGTGAAACTCGGGCCATGTCATCAATGGCACAACCTGTATCGGAAGTAGGAACGAGCACGTCAAGAAGTTGATCGGCGGAGTTTCCGCCGCATAAACATCCAATGCCAACGGCGCAAATCCGGGACCTCGGAGCGGAAGGAGTATTGTGCACACGACGAGTGGATCAAGGGCCGGGCTCGACGGCTGCGGTGTTCAGGAATGGCTGCGGCACAGCGGAGAGTACGTACGTGGCTGATTATTAAAGTTCACACATTGATTCCACTCCGCTCCGGGACTAGGACGGAGTAGAGAGAATCTATCGTTGAACACACAACCTCACCAAACCTCAAAAGCTCCGGCGCCGAGGCCGAATCAGTCCACAACGCTTTGGAGGGAGCTTTGCCTTGAAAGGTGGCTGAGTATCCTAAGGCGAGTTTCCGCAACTTGAATCCCAGGTTTGATCCGCGAGAAATTGAACTCACATTGGTAGGGTCGTAGTAAGTAGTTGCGCACTCTGGTCGAAAATTTAAAAAATCTGTCGTCCCGCCGGTTCGGCTCGCCGGCGTTACTGAACACTTTATCATTTTTTTTATTTCTCGCTCAGTGGTGGTCCGATTGACCCAAAATCAATTGCAAGCTACTAGTAGGTGGCTTTACTCAAACATAGAGACTGGCGACGAGTCTACCATAAACCACACGATGGAGTGAAAATAAGTCACGGAGGGTGCCCCCCGTGTCAGGAGGCGGTTCCGGAGGTGCGAGGCTCGTTCCTTGCGACGCGTACACGAGACCCGTTCCTATCATCGTGGCGACTGCAACGACCCACGGCATCCACTGCGCAGGAAAGTTGTACGGACCCGGATAATCGATCCCCGAGCGATGGAGTGCCACTTCTCCCAAGATGAGGTGCAAGATAAACCCTAGCCCTCCACCGAAAATAGTCAGATGCGAACCGAATGAGAATATTTTGAAAATCACGGTGTCCCCTTCCCTCGCTTCCCGCTCAGATGGTTTAAACGCATTGCGCATGCGGAGGTATCCCACGCCGAGCGTCCACGCCCCGAGACAGCTGCCGACGATTCGCGCTGCATTCATACCAGCACTTGTGTACTGCAACTGGTGCAGCAGGACTGGGGCTGCGGAGCCGAGGTTACGTATGGGGGAGGATAATTGAGGGCAGATGTCCGTGCACAAATACACGTTGACGCCGGTAGTCGTGCCTGCGGTTGTATTGCCGGTGTACGCCATGCACGTGGCTACGGGGACATCGGCGGCCGAGATGGCACAGAACATTGCGGCGAAGCAGATGATGGCCCAGCTCATGATGAGGATGAAGTATATGGGCGTCCGGCGTGCCCTGCGAGAGATGATGATGAACGGCATCGAACCGTAAATGCATACGACTAGGATTTGGAAGGTTGCTAGACTGTCCAAATCTATAAATGTGCCCGCAAGTGCGCCCGTGTTTGCTTTAGAGAGTACTATTGCGTGGAATGCAACTGAGGTGGACACAGCCATGGCGGCGCCCAGCAAAGGACCTGAATCGAGCATGACATTGAGATCGGTAGATTGTGTGCATGACGAGTTAGTGCATACCGGTTAACCAATCGAAGTTGTGAAGAAACAATCCAGAGAGAAGGAGCAGGTAGAAGAGGCACCGTTGCATAACCGAGTATTGATCGCTGACGCCAAATGCGCAGACCATATCCCCAGACTGTGTAGTTCCGTCGATGGTAGTTCCGTCGATGGTAGTTCCGTCGATGGTTCCGCCCGACCCGGTTCCACGGCTGTCGCTGGCGACGATCACAAATTGCTGGTTAGGTGCAATAGACGGTATCCAGTCAAGTTCTGATGCATTCCCGGATCGCTCACCGGGAATGTCGAAGAGTGTCCCAGAAGCATTGGAAGCATTTGGGGCCGGTGTCACGACGAAGAACGTCGTATTCCTGTAAAAATTCAAAGGGTCAGCGAGTGCACCGAAAGACATTAGTCACTGGCCATTACCCGATTGTTTCTGCTGCATTCCAAGCTAGTCGAGTAGGTTCACCGATGATGGGATTCTGAGGTGTCACGGTGAACGAGAAATCAGTTGATCGACTCGCTGAACTGCAGTCTGCCGTGAAATTGGTGCGGTTATAGAAGACCGTAAAGGAATTGGACACATATGCAGTGCTGGATGCGTCGCGGGCCTGCAGAACCTACCTTTCAGCTTTGGAGAACCGCAGATGACAAAACCGAGGGCTCACGATAGGGATAACCGTAGTTCCCCCCGGATATGGTATCACCACTGTCAATGGCGCGGATTTGCTTGTGAAGTTGTACTCCATAACTTTCAAGGACGAGTTGAGGAAGGGTACTAGAGCTAGAGTAAACGGCTCTGCACCCCCATCCCCGCCAATCTTGGCTGTAAAATTGTTGCATGGGGTGACTAGGTCTGGTAGTTGTAGAGTCAAATTCCAGGCGAAGCAGGTTCCAGGCACGGTCAAAAGAAAAAGGAACCAAGAAACGCTTCGCGTCCAGTAACTTGGACATGAAAGCCAGGCGGAACCCGCCATGAGTTCAGGCAGATGAGGGGAAAGAGTGAAGACTGGCGCCGACTGGAGCCTTCAGCGCTCTCAGCCAGGGACCCAGTGTAACTTATAAGGGGCATCACGGATCAACCCCTATTCCCGTGACATAGCTGTATTACTGTGGACTTCGACACATCATGATAATTACCTACGACACTGCCTCACTTTGTACTTCATCGGGAAAACCTTTGTACTTCATCGCGTAATTACCTACGACACTGCCTCACTTTGTACTTCATCGGGAAAACCGTAGCCGAGATGTACCTATTCCGAGTCCTAGAAATGATGTTCATCACCGTCAGCCTGTTTATCACGCCTCAGTTTATTTTCGACCTCCCCGATCAGCCGTCGCATGTCCGCTCAAAGGCGGTGTGTCCATCCGCTTCTTTCTTCCCTCCCCCCACCATCGTCCTCAACTCGCATTCGCGGATTTTGTCCTTATCCCACCATCAGCCCCATGGCAGCGCCCAACGGCTTCCCCCCCTCTAGATCGAGCAATCTAGCAGGTCTGAGAGTCGCACTCGGTCCCTGCTCCAACGCCCCAGCGCTCAAGCCGGAGGTCAAGCTTCCAATCAAGCCCCGCAGCCCTAGCAAGTGCGAGTATCAACTCGATGGCCTTTACTTGCTTCACACCACTTCATCAACCACTGTCCTAGGCCGCTATTCAATTAAGTCAATTCCTCCGCAAGTTAAAGCACATCAAGCCTCATACTCAGAACTCCGCACAACTTCTGGCAGGGGGTAGTCTCCGCACCGTACAGCCCGTATGCTCCCCACGAAACGTTCACGGGCGTTCCGCGCCTCATTCCCAAGGCGCGCACGCACGGACCTCAGCAACACCGCAACACTGAGCGATACTGCACACATCGGTTCGTAACTCGTGAGTTCCCTCGCATCGCCATCGCGATTTGTGTTCTATCTCGGTGCTGGGCGAGTGCGCCGCGGGGACGGCGGCGATCCAAGGTCTGTGCTAGCACTCCGGTCCTGAAGGAGACTGATATACCTAGTAGCGGGACTGTGGACGATTATCCAACCCATCGAGGTGCGTTCATACTACCACATTACACATGTGTTTAGCTGTTGTGCCGCAGATGGGCCCTTGGTGTTAGCAGGCCCATGCTCTCCCAGTTCGTCGTCCGGCTCTCGGAGCGCATTATGGCGAGAGCCTGAAGTGAACGATGCACCAGCCCGGTCGTGCCCAAGGTCGACATGATTTGATTCTGCTATGAGGAGTCATTATCTCCCTTCTTACCACCCTGCCGCATACCTCACTCATTAATGATTCTCCTCTTACAGCCCGCAAGGATATTCGATGTCCGCGTGCAACTTTTGGCCCGTGCCTCAAAGTTCGCCGCGTTCGTTCGTTCTTCAGTTCCATGGCTAATTCAGTTCTCAGTGTTACCATACTCCGTCGAGCTCCCGTCCTCTGCGCGACACCTCGAGACATACTCCAAGATTTACAACACTTTCGAAGTCCCCATCAAAATACATCCTTCTGAGCCTTTCCGGTACGCCCCCCTCCTGTTCCACCCCAACGTTGATTAGGACATAGGATTTGACTTACATGCGTTGGCGCTCCTCTCCGGTGAGTTCCACGCAGATATGCGTTGCGACGCACGTCCCGTCGCTATACATATGTGCCAGGATTCAGAGTTCTGACTCCCGTGGCAATGCACTAGGCAACAGAGCGAAAGAGTCATTTAATGACTTACTTCCCAAGATACTAGTAGAATGCAGTTCTGCTTAATTCGCCGTGCTGCAGGTATACATGTGTTCAAGGTGTTGACATGATCGACATCTAGAAGACTAATAAGCTGACGAAGAAATGAACGGTAAGATAATAGGGGGAATTCACGGTAGGGCCTATTTTCCCGTTTGTGAATAAATATATTCATGTGATCGGACGAATAAAGTCTTCGTTTGTGGAATATATGCGTGATCACCCCGTTTGTGTCCCACTGAATATATTTTTATTGTTTTCGGCAAACAGGCACGATTCACACGAATATATTTACAAACGAGCGGTTTATTCCACAAACGAGATTAAATCTCGTTTGTGGAATATCTTCGTTTGTGAAAATAATCATCCCATCAAATGAATATATTTATTCACAACCAGGAAAATAGGCCCTACTGTGAATTCCCCTAATATGCCGGTTCGAGCATCGGCAGCCAAGTACGGCCGTTGCCGAGCTGCACCGTGAATGTGGCAGACGATTTGAATGATTATTATCTTGACAAAGTATTCACTCAAGGGTTAAGATCGGGAACCTCCAGCCATGAAGGGGAATCTGATGCGCCCATACAGCCACCGGTGTGATCTCCGGAATAGCCGCAGTCTAATTTAATTGATTAATTGGACAAGAAGTATGAAAGTAGAACTCGGCTAACTTAAGCGGGTTCCACTGTGTGGAAGT
Organism: Mycena venus; assembly: GCA_014462655.1. Lineage (NCBI taxonomy): Eukaryota > Fungi > Basidiomycota > Agaricomycetes > Agaricales > Mycenaceae > Glaucomycena > Glaucomycena venus. Next base: position 895,522 of record JACAZI010000028.1, read on the forward strand.
GAGTTTCACTCAGGATGCATCCACCGTGGAACTCACTTACACCCAGCGGAACTCGCTTAAGTTAGCCGAGTTCCACTTCCACCCTTCTCGTATATACTCATCCAATCCACTCACTCTTAGTCCGCGAGACAGCAGCATGCATCCAATGTCGAAATAATGTTTCATCCCATTATCACGGCCATATAAGAGTATGCAGGTCCATTTTCAAATCAGAAATGCCGTCCAGAGATGGATGAGTATGCCGTTCCAAATGCACTTTTAATATTCCCCCCCACATTTTGGTGTTTTCCCCTCACTACATCAGGAATTTGGGTACTTTCCCCACAACTTTTACTTTTTTTGAAGCTCAATGTAATGTGGGGATTTGTCTTTGATTTCCCCTCCTTTTATTGCCTTACTTTCCATTTCCACAACTTTTATCGCTACAAAAAAATTTCCCCTTAAAAAATTTGGTACAAAAATTTTCCCCTCAACTTTCGGGCACAATTTTTTATTTTATTTTTACTTTCGCTTAAATTGTGAGCATGTAAAAATGATGGATTACTATATCCTGCTTATGCCGTTCCAAATGCACTTTTAATGTTCCCCCCACATTTTAGTGTTTTCCCCCCAATTCATCAGAAATTTGGTAAATTTCCCCTCAACTTTCACACTTTTTAAGGTCAATATAATGTGGGGATTCTTCTCGGAAATCCCCTCCTTTCATTTCCCTATTTTACATTTCCGCAACTTTTACTGCTGCAAAAATTTTCCCCTCAACTTATGGGCACAAATTTTTTATTGCTCAAATCGACACCTAAAGTCATTTAGATACTAGATTTTGATCCCCCGCAGGCCTAAGCATGCCAGTTTCACCCCAGGAGTGGAAATACAGTGAGCATCAAATATCAAACACAGTCACGTGGCATCCTGGCTGGCAAGCGTGATACCTGTTAGTCCAGTTCTAGATGTGCTACTGGCAACCTGAGTAAAAAATATACTAAGAAATGAAGCCAAACTCCAGGGGATACCATGATACCTGCCAGTCCAGTTCCAGGTGTGCTACTGGCAACCTGAGTGATAAATATATTAAAAAATGAAGCCAAACCTGAGGGGATACAGCCCATATTCATGGTGTGAAGTAAATCCAGGGCTATTATGACCAGATTAGATGTGAACTGGACTAACTGGTATCGCGTTTGCCGGCCTGGGCGACACATGATTGTGTTTGATATTTAATACTCACTGTATTTCCACTCCTAGGGTGAAAGTAGCATGCTTAGGCCTGCAGGGAATCAAAATACAGTGTTTAAATGACTTTAGGTGTCGATTTGAGCAATAAAAAATTTTGTGCCCAAAAGTTGAGGGGAAAATTTTTGCACTGAATTTGTTGAGGGGAAATTTTTTGTAGCGGTAAAAGTTGCGGAAACGTAAAATAGGGAAATGAAAGGAGGGGAATTCTGAGAAGAATCCCCACATTATATTGACCTTAAAAAGTGTGAAAGTTGAGGGGAAATTTACCAAATTTCCAATGAATTGAGGGGAAAACACTAAAATGTGGGGGGAACATTAAAAGTGCATTTGGAACGGTATACTACCGCACTGATTCCAACACAGGAAGCAGAATACGCGGTGCATGAGCCACTAAATGTCAGATGTCAATCAGCTGTCAATGTTAAGCGAAAAACATGCTGATTGCCATGACATCAATCCAACTGACCTCAGGAGTCCAAGGCACAACCAAGTTCCTAATCCATCCTCCAGTGCTGCTGGATAGTGGATTGCTTGCCAATACACCACCCCTTCCCATTAGATGTTGAGTACGATTAATAAATCATTCCAACTCAATTCCAAGGTGATCGGCATCTTCGCTTGTCAGTTGACATTGACAGTTGATTGACACTTGACATTCAGTGGTTCAAGCACCGCGTCTTCTGCTTCCTGTGTTGGAACCAGCATGGTAGGGCAAGCAGGATATAGTGATCCATCATTTTTACATGCTCAGGCTTCCATTTAAGCAAAAGTAAAAGTATAATAAAAAATTGTGCTCGAAAGTTGAGGGGAAAATTTTTGCACCGAATTTGTTGAGGGGAAATTTTTTTGTAGCGATAAAAGTTGTGGAAATGGAAAGTAAGGCAATAAAAGGAGAGGAAATCAAAGACAAATCCCCACATTACATTGAGCTTCAAAAAAAGTAAAAGTTGTGGGGAAAGTACCCAAATTCCTGATGTAGTGAGGGAAAAACACCAAAATGTGGGGGAAATATTAAAAGTGCATTTGGAACAGCATAGATGAGAGCATGTTTTACACCACCGAGGTTGTCCAACTTCCGTCGGGAAAGCGCCATTGGGTATTCCTCTGTCTTTTGTTCTTCTGTAATATTCCGCTCATCCCCTGCTCAGGATGAATATGCAATTGAGTTCCAGCAAGAGCGCGGCGACACATGGGATGATAATGAAGAGGTACGCACTCAATACTGTACCAGCAAAACACACACTTACAAAATTGTCAGCGCTCTATGATCAACAACCACGAAAACGACCATGCATATATTTCTACAAAATGACTCATTCATCAGATTGTACAACGAGGACTGCAGGTCAAGTATATCCGCATTGCTCACCGGGCCACGCGTTCCATCCACTATCTTGCGCTCCTTCGAGACGGTCAATATCTGTGCGACTGTTGCATAGATCAGAATCTCGGTCTTGTGTGCTGTCATTTCTTTCTTGCGTGGGTCACCGTTCAAGATCTCCCTTTCCACATTTCATTCATTCGTTCGCGGTGAGTGTATGATACATTGGTTAATTTCCCATTGCTGATTGTGGGCGGCCTTGCAGATGGTTACAACACTCTGAACTGGATGTGGGCACCCTGTCAGCAACAACCAAAACTCATCAAGTCCGCCTTGAGAATATCCGTTTGATCACCAAAGCCATCCCATCTCTTCTCAATCCCCGCCCGTCAAAAAACAACTCGAAAACTCCGCATCCTACTAGTTTGCCGCCCCATTTGAAGGGTCAAAACAGATGGACATAGCCACCATGGACATAGCCAGGGACATAGCCACCGTCTGGGCCCTCTAAACTGGGCGGCCAACTCATAGGAACAATGTCTAGATTTCCTCTCATTCCAGGTGATGATATCACCTAATAGCACCATACTTTCATCAATATGGCTAGGGTACTGCACACTACAAAAGGAGATCATCGATAGATCTATGTTTGATCATCACAAAGGTCCAACAAATGTAAATAGTTGTTGTGCATCTGGTTCACTGGAGCTTCCTACAGCCTCCAACGTCATCTAAATAATATACACGTCAGTCAGATGCAGCAACTCCCCTGTGGTAAAAGGTACCGGAACAGCAAGCTGAGCATTCGGCCTAGCTGTCCATGACGTCCAACGTGCTCTGCCCCTGGTATCATCAAGACTGCGAACAATAAATCGGAAGTAAAACGCATCCTGCACACTTACGTCCAATGCGTAGCGTCAACTTGACTAATGAGGAGATCTACCTCTCGGAATTTTTTCTCGGTTTTTTGTTTTTTTTTTTTTTTTTTTTTTTTTTTCTACACACAAAAGTGTACAGCCATGAGTCTGCCCACAGAACTGAGCTCGAGATAAATATCTTACCTGTTTTCTGCATTGGTCAGTTGTATAGTATGTTGTCTCGGAAAATTTCACCCACTGGATCTAAAGCAATTATGCACCAGTACGGCACTGGTAGCGTTGATCTTGCGGACGCAGACCCTGGTAAATGAACGGACATGCAGAATGTCAGGTGTCAATCCCACCGGTGTCGGGCTACGTGAGGTGAAACTGCGTTGACCCCGGAGTTAGTTCATGCATGGGATATGCGGCACGTATCTCTATGTCATCTGCAACGGGACCAATCTAAACACTGTGAGTTTCCGTACCGGTAGGCTCGAACTCGAAAGACGCACGGTAATATCGATCCAATTTGGCTACGATTGTAGTGGCGAGGTTGCCACGATATGTATCTTCCCGTGTGTGCCGCATTTGGAGCGTACCTTCTATGTCCGTACCTGGTCATTTACCCGGTGCTGGCATGAGTTAAAAGTGGGTGAAGTGCTAAAATATCTGACATACCTATACGAGCAAACTTCCTGGTTGGCCCCAAACGGCTATACGCTGGTTTGGCTTCCCTATGTTTGTGAAATCCAGGGAATGGTCTTGGGCTTGGAGTCGGTTCACATTCTGAGAGGATGTTCCGGTGATGTCGCTTGCCGGCTAAGCGTCTGACATGACCGTGTGGTCGTCGAATCCGCGAACCCGCTGATGTCGGGTTTGGAACAGTAAATGAATATGAATCAAAATTCATTCCGAATCTCGGGTTGAACGGCCGCAGAGAAACCAGACCGCATCGTCAGTCGCGGGTTGAAGACCAAGTCACCCAAAGTCGACTCAAGTCGTTCAAGTCAAAGGGTTTTTTGTGAAAATGGTTCGCGTAGTATACAGAATGACACAAGCACATAGAAATTTGCCCAAACTGTCCTAATAATTACCAGAAAGCCGTTGCTGAACTTAATCTTCCTCCTCCTCTGGCATTTCAAAGTGGTGAATGTCTGCAAAGTCACAGCGATCAGAAATCTCCTTCAGAACATTTTTTCTGAGTTCATCATCATCTGTTGTTGCCCAAACACATAGCCAGTCCTCTCCATTGTCTGCAACAACGGCGTATTGCCAATCAGACATGAAATGAAATCGAGATTTTTTGAAGGTGAACTTCAACATCTGAAGAGCCTCCATCAGCATAGGATTAATGGAGCTACGTCGCTTCCTATCCGTCTCAGCTGATGAGGAGAAGACTCTTTCAACTGGTACAGGTGTCGCCTGAATTGCTGCATACTCATTAAATAGGCGATAAATCCTTGGCCAAGTTGTCTTGCCATGATTCTACAAGATAACATAGGTCACTGGGTTGCATGTGAGCTTGAAAAACAAGAATTAATTGCCCAATACCCAATCATGTTGGTCGAGCTACCTGGAGGAATCAGACTGTGTTCGTAGTTTGTATAATGTCTTCATCCTTCAATGTCTCCTGCAGGAATAACAAGAGGTCTCGGAATTCAAGGTTTTCTATCAAGGCGATCGCCTCGAAGACATAGAGTTAACATAGGCATGCAGAGAGAATTTGAACAGACAAGATAATTTGAGACGAAAACTTTGACCACCTGATCTGTAAGGGCCTGGACTGAAAAAGGGATCTGATTCAATTCTTTTGCACACTGTTCCGCCAGTTGTTTGGCACGCTCCGCTGGGAGTTTATTCTTCCATCTATACTTTGTGGCAGCCTCGAGGTACTCAATGGCATGATATTGTTGAAGATGTCCTCGGTGCGTGGTGATACTCGAGCCAGGGGCATAAATCTTTCTGCTAATTTTTCAGAATAAAAGTCAAGCAATGGCAATGAAGCTCACTTGAAGATTCAACACCTTTAGGTTCCATCGAGGGTATTCCAGCCAAAGAAATATTTACAGTCACCAGACTTGACCTGTCCAAGAGTTGTTGGATCTACCCAAGCATAATTATCTGAGTCGACTTGTGCTCCAGTTGGTTGATCAGCACTATGTGGCTGAGAAGCAGTTGTCCGGGACCCCTGCCCACGCCCACATTGTGTTTGTTGTGCTGGCTGTTGCATTGTTAGTAGCTGATCGAACTCCTCCTCGTCAGAATTGAGCGTGGAAAAGTGCGGAGACTTTGACGCTGTTGTCTAAGGGGTGCGATGAGTTATTGGCTGCACAGGATGTCTGTCAGAATCTAAAGATGCAGAATCTACAAAGTCAGCCTGAGCATTGGAAGGGTCGCGTAAATGAGGACCAGGGCTAGCCATGGCCATCTGTTGTGGGAACCGTGCAACCATTCGGTTTCCAACAATCTGGGCTGGAGTTGGTGTGGGTAATAGTACAGATAATGCTGCCTTATTGTTAGGTGTCGAGGGAGGGGACTGGACAGTATTCAGATGTAACCTTGGAGCAACCTGATAAGAAACTTGATTAGAGCTGGCTCATATGGAACTGTGAAGACTAACCGTCTCAGAGATCGGTGCCAATTTATCATTACCCGTGCATATCAAGGATTGATCCAATACAGAATTAGCCATATATTCCACTACCAAAGTCATGAATAGCAACCCTGCCATCCTCGCTCTTTGGGGCTGTGAGAACTTGTCGCAAAACTCGATGTAACAGTACTGTTAAATAAATGACAGAAGCAAACACTTTCTCTGACAGTGCGACAGTGTCAGGGAATCGCCCAGAGGTAGCATTATTTTAGTCAAAACTGTAGTGTTGGCCATCTTGTTTAAGATAATACACAAGCCCGAGTTATGTCTTAACGACGTGGTGCTTGGGAAGCAAGGAGTTACGGATCAACACCGCCACTGATTGATCGCTTCTTTGCTCCGCTCCGCGTCTGCTGGCAGCGGCTGCTGGGTGCGGCTGCCGAGCGTCGGCACGTGCTAAGACACTCGCTTTCCACGCACCTCGGCTGTTCTCGTACCTGTTCGGCACACTATAACCCGCTACTGCGGCTTGCGACACTGTCTCTCATCGCTACCGGCGCATCCATGCTATGACCCCACTAAGCTCGTCGCAAACCCACCCTATGCCTGAATGCTCTTTTTTGATGTCGGTCGGAGTCTCACCTCCCTGCTCCACTCTGTTGATCGCTCGGTTTCCTCATGCACAGATTACAACTTCTGGTCTCAGCTACGCAATACAGAAATACTCTTTGCCCTACTATCGGCCACCAGGTAGTCGGCCACCCCTAGGTAGTCGGCCACCTGTGAATGTATGATGAAGGGGTTGAAACTTATGAACAATTGAACTCAAGGGACCAATTACGACCCTTGAGGACCTTCCATACCAGATTTCAAGGCCGAGTGATGTTTCGGCCGAAAGTTACGCGAACTTTGATCGGGATCCGCGCCGTGTGAGCCATCATTTCTTAATTCAGCCTTGCCACCCTCGACCCCACTCGTTTTCCACCAATTCTCCATTGTTTTCCGACTTCATGGGCTCATTCTGCTGCCCCGATGCGTAGCATTCACCTCTGATACAGCACTGCTCAAAGAACAAGGATAACACTACACACAATAGCAAGGAAGACTTGCCTCGCATTCACCTCAGCTGTATGGGCGATATAATGTGCAAAAACTACTCGAGTTTTTACATCTTTTTTTGCCTCCTTTCAGCTTCATTTTCATTCAGCAACAGCATGGTTTGAGTTTAAACCGCATCGTCTCCAATGATAGCCATGGTTTAAACCACGGTTTAAACCATCTTGGTTCAAATCACCCCTTTTAAAGCCATAAAGAGAGGAGGGTTTAAGCCATGGTGGTTTAAACCATTGCAGTTCAAACCATGGCAGTTTAAACCGGTTCAAACCATGGTGGTTTAAACCAGCTTAAACCCTTGGTTTGAACTATGGTGGTTTAAACCACAACGGTTCAAACCAGTTTAAACCGGTTTGAACCATCAGGTTTAAACCAGTTTGAACCGGTTTGAACCATCAGGTTTAAACCAGTTTGAACCGTCGAATTTGAACCGAAATTGTTCGGACTCTTTTTTTGTGACAAGAAAGCACTTTAAAGTCGGCCCATACCTAGCACCTGCCTGGGAAATTTCCATATAAGGGATAGTACTTGCCAAATATGGAAATTCATCAAAAAATGAAAGTTATAGCCCTCATCTAGCTCTACAAGATTGACCAGTTGACTATAGTGATTAGATCACTTGTTGGGCCAAAAAAGGCAAAATACTTTCGAAAACGCGGCTCTTTTTGATAATGATTTTGCCATATTTTGTGAACCATTGGACCAATTAACATGATTCTGGTACTGTTTTAAAGCACTTGAAAGCGGCTTTCAAATGGGCATATTCATCAGTGAATTCCACATGGCTTCTATATTTAGTTTAGTACAAAGTTGTTCAATATGTGGGGAACCACTGGGTATATGTGCTGTTTTAAGCACCTGAACAGGGCTTTCCAAACTAGTGTATATTCAACAAATGCAGAGTCAAATCCCAGATGCACAAGAGACCAATGCAAAAATTCTGCAGTTGTGAGCTTTTGATTTTTTGCCCCAGTCACATGCACCCAATAAGGAGATTTGCATGTCATGTTTGCTCCTCACCTGCATGGAACCGGGCTTGAAGCGTGACAGGTCACTCATCCTGTCCTTTCCTCCACCACCATCTTCTTGTCATTAGTGACCCTCCTCTAGTCCCTTGTCTGCTGTTGATGCAAATTCCCAGTTCTTCAAGTTGCTGACACAGACCCCATCAATCCCCTGTTTCACGGTGCTGGAGCCTGGCTTGTATGTGATGGCAGCGCCACATTGCACCCCTTTGGCAGACCCTTTGCACCACCGTGCTTCCCATACTCATCTCTGCCCCTCCCTGCCATGCTGCTGCCATTCTTCCCTTCCCACACTGTCGCATTTTGGATATTAATCTGCCTGAGCGCTGACATGAGCACCATCTGCACATGTCTTCTGTAGGTACCAGGGTGTGTGGTACCTGCAATGACCATGTACAGGTTGTATGTCACCTCGACGCATGCACTGCTGGAATAAAAAGTTACCCACTGTGCCTGAGTTGCAGTCCTAGTACAGAAGCCAATAAAATATTTTCATTGCCCCCAAATGCCTGCCATTTCAATTTATATCATTCTTGTAATATTTTACTGTGGTTTTCCCTTCATGCTGTGTGCACTCAGTGGCACTGAAAAGATAATTGTCACAACCCCGCCATAACCTCCAGCCAATGAGTTACTGAATTGAGTGAAAGATGCAAACAAGACATGTGAATTTCCCTATTGGTCACATGTGACTGGGGCAAAAGGTAGCAATCTGCAATCATGAGCCCAGCTTTGGTTGTGTTGACCCAGTTTTTTGCTGTAGGACCCCTATAGAGACTATCAACAGACCTACATACTCAAAAATGCCCACTCAATTTGCTGGCTAACAGAAAGAATTGAATCTATGCTGAAAACAGAAACTTGTGGCGGTGCTAGAAGTAGTGAACAGAGAAATCTTTCTATGAGCATGTAAAACATTTAGCAGAGCCAATATCACATATTAGGGAACTTTAATAATGGCTCTATCTCCTACGACCGACGTCTAGTGAGGGGATGCAGTCAGCATGATCAATGACCTGATTTTTCACAACAGGGTCCCATGCTACAATGACCTAGAAAAGCAGTGGGCTCCTACATCACAACAACAGCCCAGGAAAATCCTAAAATATTTGGATGTACACTTCATGATGGTAATGTTGTATACACCAACTTTTGAGGGACAGAGTCTGGTATGCCATCAGGACAAATGGACAAGGTTAAATTTTTTGCATCTGGGTTTCAATTCTGTATAGCTGATTCAAAAGCAAAGCATTGACCAAATTGGTGCTAAACTAAATATAGAAGCCATGTGGAATTCACTGATGAATATGCCCATTTGAAAGCCGCTTTCAAGTGCTTTAAAACAGTACCAGAATCATGTTAATTGGTCCAATGGTTCACAAAATATGGCAAAATCATTATCAAAAAGAGCCGCGTTTTCGAAAGTATTTTGCCTTTTTTAGCCCAACAAGTGATCTAATCACTATAGTCAACTGGTCAATCTTGTAGAGCTAGATGAGGGCTACAACTTTCATTTTTGATGAATTTCCATATTTGGCAAGTACTATCCCTTATATGGAAATTTCCCAGACAGGTGCTAGGTAGGGGCCGACTTTAAAGTGCTTTCTTGTCACAAAAGAAAAGTCCGAACAATTTCGGTTCAAATTCGATGGTTCAAACTGGTTTAAACCTGATGGTTCAAACCGGTTTAAACTGGTTTGAACCGTTGTGGTTTAAACCACCATAGTTCAAACCAAGGGTTTAAACTGGTTTAAACCACCATGGTTTGAACCGGTTTAAACTGCCATGGTTTGAACCGCAATAGTTTAAACCACCATGACTTAAACCCTCCTCTCATTATGGCTTTGAAAGGGATGGTTTGAGCCAAGATGGTTTAAACCATGGCTATCGTTGGAGATGATGCGGTTTAAACCCAAACCATCCTACAGTACTTTCATTACAACTTTCAGTAGGACATCTCAACTTTTCGAACCTGCAGCTTTTATCCTTAGTTACCCGCAACTTGAAAGCATAGCGCACAACTTGCAACAAATGTGCTCACAACCCAGAATCTTTGCAACTTAAACGAAATTCGATCTGGTTGCAACTTTAGGACATGTCTGCAACTTTAGAATCCGCATTTCCATCAACTGAAAAAGCACTTGGAACTAAACCAAGTGCTTGCAAGTAACAATGTGCCTACAAGTAACAAAAGGCTTGCAACTGAACAAAGTGCTTGCAACTGGACAAAGTGCTTGCAACTAGACAAAGTACTTGCAAATTACACCCAACCATCATACTACAGCTCGTCCACAGTGCACAACAACGAGTTATTTTAAGGAGTAAAGAAGATGTCTCCCAGGCCGCACTGGGATACTTAGGCTTCATGTTTCTGTTTGACTTTATTTGTGGGAAAAAATTCAAAGCCAGTCAGTAATCCAATGTCAGAATGGAAAAAAAAGAAGAGATAGAGAGTAAATAGGGAAGGAAATGGTTCAAATGAGGACACTTAGCTGTGTCAGACATTACTGGTATTTGTGGACAGTACAGAACACTATATCTTGGATGGGAATGTTGACCGCAGTTACGGGTGAGCAGAATAGAAGTGAAAAGCAACCAGGAAGGTGTCACTGTGATACCGCAAGTTTTAGCCGTCCCTGTGCCCAACATTAGTCAATGCTCAACAGTGTTATCTTAATGATTTTCACACCTGGCAAGTTGCGGAACACCTTAATGATGCCAATATCCTTATTATATAGAATAAATGGTCCACGGCAATGGCAATGCCTGGGTTTCACATCTTCCCCTTCCCTGCACATGGCTTTCCCAATTTCGAGACCTTGACAAGGTCAGTGTACATGTTGTGCGACTTGAGGAGTGTGACAACCTCCTTGGTCTTGGTTAAGCTCTTGACAGCACTGGAAGTGATGTGAGGGACCTCCCTGATGATGCAGTGGCCATGTGTTCTCACATTGAACACGGCAGAATTGAGAAAAAACAGAGAACATAACTCACACTTGCGCGAAATCAAGGCACAGACTTATTGCCAACCATAGTCACGCTCCTCGTGAGCTTTCCCACGGTTGCAACTTCACAGAGAATGAGTAAGATGCAAACAGGAAAGTTGCTGGTATAACCCAAAAGTTGCAAGCACCTTTAAAGTTGTTGAACTGACAGCTATTGAAAGTTTCAGGTAATTTGCTTCACATGCAGGCCATTTATCTACCTGTAACAAAAGATGCAGGGCCCCATGTCTGCATGCACCAAAAGTTGCATGATTTTTGCCATGCATGCAACAAAGGATGCATGGCCCCTTGCCTGCATGCAACAAAAATTGCATGGTCTGTGCCATGCATGCAACAAAAGATGTGCTGTGTTTCCCTGTCATGCAGCTTTGTTGCAGGTAAAACTCCAGAGTTGCACATGAAATTTGAAAAAATGTACCTAGTTGCAGGAATATACTTTTTGCACAATATATGTGCCATACAGCTGCAGTGAAATCCCTCCGTATCCAATGCACCAATGAAGCTATGGGTCTGGCGCTTGACATGGGCTTTTTTTTGGCGACTTAACCCATGCTTAAAAGTCTTGATCCCTATTTTATCTATGTTATACCTAGCATAACATTGACTATTATCTTGAAACACGCTATTTTGGTGTTGTGGAAGTCCAAGTGTTTTTGACCGGGTTTCTGGTCTCTAGAGATGTAGCTGCTTGGTTCTTCATACACCCATACATCCTAATAGTCGCCCTGCATTGTATACTGAACCTACATGTTCACTTTCTCTAGCCACGCACTGGGATAGCTGACATGTGCCATGGGCGGCATTCTCCCGCCTTCCAAGACGTGTTCATATACCTTCCTATTAGATAATATGCACATCATAACTATCCACAATCCCACATATGGACCTGATGTTTGCATCCGGATACATTTTGGGCCCAGTATTGGCATCAGCGGCCTGTGCGGTGAGGTGGCTGACTACCCTGTTTGTTGCCTATTTGGGCATGCAGCTGAAAAAAAATTCACGGTAGCACTATAGGAGGTCCCAAAATCCGCCACAATATTTCCAACAATTCATAGGATATATACCTTTGATTCACTGTCCAAACCGGCTGTGTTGACCGCTTACAGTAGCCTAGAATTGACGATAATTGCTAAGGTGGCTGATAGTAGATACATGGGCTTGGCTGAACAACCATTTAGGAACAAAAAAATTATTTTGCCTAGTCACTTGGGTGCAGGCTATCAGCAGCAAAAATATTTTATGGTCCAGAAAGCTGGTTTCAGCCACTCAATGGAAGAATATCATTCACCCTATATTCCTGGGCTCCAGTGAACCAGCTTTCAGCAGCTATAATATTATTTGTTCTACCCACCTGGCTTCAGCCAATCCACTAGAGTAATATTCTACACCCTAAATTCATGAGCAGAGCCATCTGACACCAAATATTATTAGCCCCAGATACATTGGTAATAATATTATAGCTGATCAGTGTCTGAGCAGCTATAATATTATTTTGCCCAGCCACCTGGCCTTGGCCAATCCATTGAAATAATATTCTGCAGGCTAAAGGGCTGTGTCTGACCACACAGTACAGGAATATTATTTGCCCTGCATGCTTGGGCTCAGCTGAATGGTCTTTCAGCTGTTGTAATATTATTCTGCCTGACTATTTGGCTTCAGCCAATCCACTGGAATAATAATTCTATAGCCTTGATGCCTGGGTTTGGCTACACAGTTGAGGAATATTATCTGTCCTAAATTCCCGGGCTTAGCCTGTCAGCCAAAATATTATTTTGCCTGAACAGTTGGATTTAACTGATCGACCGTCTGACACACAACAACCCATAAAAAAGAAAACTCAGTTTTAGCGGGGGTTGAGGTCAAGACCTACTGAAAAACCTGCTACCAATGAAGAGCAGACACATACCACTACACCAGGGAACCAGTAGCCTTAGCAGCATTTATGACACACATAATGGCCCAACATCACCCTAAAATTTAGTCTATTTTGCACGCCTGTCAGTGTCAAATTAGCCATCATTTATTGCCAGCTGTGGGAATTTAGCAAGCTCTATAACTTTGATTTTGCCCATATTTTTACCCATGAACCACCAACTTCCTTTTTTTGGCCACTACGCTTTCTTCCCAAAAAGGAAATTCCAGTGTTTTTTCCCTTCCTTTGGTCAGAATTCAAATGCTTTGGATGGTCTAACTCATTGGGCAGGATGGAATTCACCATTGAACATGACGTGAAGTACATCCAGAAGCACTACACCTCTGTGAGAGCCTCATATTGGGCAGAGTGATTGATTCACCTCTCAACATGAATATCTTGGTAACATGACCAATGAACACAATCTAACCACTACTGCAATATATTCCCATGTCATGGACATGCTCCACACATGGCAAAACAGCTCTTGAGTAATCAAGAGAGCATGTTCTAACCATATTCTGCAACACCATGATAGCTTCATTGTGGTGGCATCTAGTCAGTTAACTTGTTGCATTTATGATCCTTGGCTCCATATCAATTATATAAACGCATGAGGCCATTGGCTCAATTGTTCATTACTAGGTCCTCATTAAGGGTGAACAGGCTCAAAATGACTATTCGCCCAATTTTACATGTGCCACCATTGAACAATGTGGGATATGGATTCAAACCAAATATTACAAGGTATTCAAATCTAGAAAGCCAAGAATCAAGAAACGGGATAAAAAAGAAACACTCTCACAATCTTCTCAGCGCTGCGAGTGGGGGAAAGGGGAGTATGTTTATCGAAATAAGGCGTGACACGCGAGCGGCGCCAGCGTGTCATGCTACCCAGGTGAGAGAAGCCAAAGCCAGTGTACTGACTTGGAGCACACCAGGTTTGGGGGGGTGAAGTGAGGTTGAGTAGTCGTTTAGGTAAAACAAAGCAAAAAGGAGCTCACAAGGAAAGTGGGAGTTCCGAGCACGATAGAGAAGCTCGGGGCTATGTTGCTGGGGATGAGTTTGGGATTTGTTTCCTGGGTATAGCACCTGGCCACACACCCGGCAAACCGAACAGTGTTGCAGGGTCGGACGGCCGGTCCGTGGAACTCTTTCCACACACTGGTTACAGCTCTATCCCGTAATTAATTTTACTTTAGGTCCAATCATTATTTGTGTTGTAAATAGTGATCTTCGTGCAATTTTACCATTGTACCACCACCATTGCGACCAGTGCAGGGCTCTCACCCAGAGGTACCACTGAGGGACCTCACCCCCTCCTCTTTGGAACGTCGCCAGTGGGCATTCCAGCCACCTAAACCCCTCGAATCTCGCTTTACGACCTCACCCTCGACACACGTCATTTTCCCACTCTCGTACTCTGTTTTTACGCTCGTTCCACACCCTACGGCTTGGGACCGATTCATTATTTTTATTCCTATCACTCTTTCGACTGCTAGACGGACCACCGACCCATTTCAGCAGCCTACAGGCCAGGCTCATCACCCTGCAACAACGGGGCCCAATGGAGGGCGGTGGAACGCGAGATGGGAGCGGGATGTGCAATGGTGATAAGGCGGCGGAAATAGGCGCCTGCGAACCTTGCGTCTTCCCACCCGCTCCCAATCCCGCCGTTGACAACCTGCTGTACATCACCAATGCCTCGGGCCACAGTCTGCACCTGCTCTCCTCCAACCTCACCATCGAGCTCGATCCTCCATCCCAAAACGCACCTTGACTCAGCTCGTGGCAGTCTACCCACAACCACATACCCGTGGCTCGCGATGGCCTCGATTGACTTGCTCGTTGTCATGCGCGCTGATCGAGCAGGCCGCACCGGGCCCAAGAAATGCTACTGCTTATACATCGAGGCCGCATTACAAAATGAGATACTGTCCCACTCCATCCGGAAATCCAGCACACGAATCTCTCATCGACGATTCTCCAGCTGAAAGCGATGGACTCAATGATCTCCTCAGGTTCGATTTTATGAACTCACCTCCTGCACAGACAATGTTACCTACGCATCTCTGTATGCTCTCTCGGCACTCGACGACGAGGCATTTCTCACGTGTCTAGGTCGCAAAATGCCCGATTTTCCGATGGCTATCATTGATCAACATGAATGGCGAATAGAGAAGACCTTACCTACGCTGGAGACGTGGGTTGACAGGTGCGTACTACTCTTCTCACTAATCATCTACATCTTAAAATCCACCCCCCATTCGCAGATCGTTTTCCATCGCTGCAGAGGCTTTCACACCCTCACACACAACTTTCTACGCCCCACGCATCTATGAGAACTCAATAGCTCGCTCTCAGTCCCTCTCCAACACCACCGCCTGGCGCAGAAACCACAACCAGGACGAGTTCGATGCCGGATTCTACTCCACGTATCCATCCAACAACGCGTTCACCACTGCACACATCAAACTCGGCACTCTTGGATCTGTATGCCCACCAGCAGGCCCAGTACTCCCCCACAGCATTCCAGTACCCGTACGGGCCGCTGCAGGACCGAAGGTCATACCAGGGACATACTCGGGGGCTGTCCCAGCCAAAGACGGAGCCGGGCGCCCACTACACGCCGAATTACGCACCGGCAACGCCGTATCTCAACCCCGCAGCCCGCTCCGACCCCCCGACGGCCCTCTCGTACCTCCATCCCCAGACGGGCCAAGGTTTTTATTTCCAGGGCGACCGGGGCATGGCCCTCAATCCGCCGCCTCAGAAACAACGCGCTTTGGGCTTCCGCTGAGTGTGCACCGCCCACGACCTCCAGTCTCGTCTCGACGCCTCTGTCGCGGGCCGCCGCATGGGTGCAGATGGCGTCTACCTCTCGGTCCGTTTTGATCATTGCGATCGCGCGTGCATGCACTAATATTGTGATATTATTTGCAGCCACTACGGCAACTAACAACCAACCTGCACGACACATACCACATCTGTAGCCCGCAGTTCCGCTATGAGTCCGTGCACAACCCGCGGTGTGTACTCACCAACCCGTCCAAGCCGGCGCACAATGAGGGGTACAACAACGAGGACTATGACTATATCTTCTACGTGAATGACTGGCTTGGCGCCGAGGACGGGCACAAGTACCTCATCCTCGACATTCTTGGCCAGGACATCTTTGGGCAGGTCGTCAAGTGCCAGAACATGAAGACGCACGAGATTGTCGCGGGAATTCGCCGTGTTCACAGGTTCCATAATTATTAACTGTTCTTTAAGATTTTGCTCATTCGGCTGTGCTATATCCCTGTGTAACCATTCTCCTTTTGTTTTTCCTCAGCTCTTTCTCTTCAATTAACCCTTTCTGTCCTCGACTCTCCCTCCTCTTTAGCACTGCCTTTTCAACTACAGTCAAACAGCTGACCCGTGCAACGTTTTCTTGACAGGACACAGTCGATCGCAGTCGTTGCTCATGATTCTATTCATCAGGCCGGGGGGCCACGTATCCCCCGGCAGATGATTCTTCACATATAAAAACGGTATGAAAAGAACCCCTTCGACTTTCCTCCTCGAACTTATTTTCATTTTCGGTCTGATCCCTGGAACTGCTGCTGCGGAAGATAGTCCTCTACTTTGTTTCGACTCAAACTATTACTTCAAACCTTGGCATCTGTTCGACCATCTTAAAAATCTATGTCTGCAACTGTAACTGTCACTGCTCTCAATACTGAATCTCATGCTTGCTGTGTTGTGTCTGCTGCTTTCTGGCCCATGAGTGCTTTTTGTCTCAGTCCTGAAGCTCCTCAACCCACACCAAGTTGCTTGCAATCGCTCCGCCCTGCAACATACCGTATCATTACATTCAATTCGGAAGTCACGCATTGAAATGGTGCACTGGGGTGCAGCCGTAAAATATCAAATATAAAGGATAATAAAATCAGTGAGTGCAGCGAACTGATCACTAACTCAATCCAATCCTAAAACCTCTAAATCAAATCACAACTCCAATCCAATACTCTCTTGTGTGTGTGTGTTTGGGGAGGTAGGGTACATATCACCATTCAAGATGTTGTATTCAAACTGTTTCATTTGTGTGGGATGAGCAAGATATACTCCTGCGGTACAAGCACTTCTCATGGGTTTGACTCTTGTACCACACGAAGGGTAGAGGCAATGGAAAACTAGAGACCAACTTCAAAGGCCGAGGTGAAGGGACACCGTGCAGCAGGAAGCTAACTGTACAATGGGTAGCAGTGGCTTAGTGGATGCTTGTGCCGTAGGGAAGGACTTCAAACTTCTTATTCTATTCAGTCGGACTCTATGGTCTCTCGCTCTTGCTGGACGCACTTGGTCACAGTATATGTCGGACTCTCAGGTCTCCATTCTGACGGATGCTTTGGTCTCCGCTTAGAATTGGAACAAGGAACTCCAATGGCGGAATAGCTGGCTCAAGCTCACCTTATGGGGCGAGGCTCTTACACTATGCGGTGAGGTGGTTCAACATTCTTATTCTCTCTCAAAGACTTGCGCACTTCCGTTCAGATTCAAAGTCTCGTCAGTTTGGTTCTAGAGTCCACTACAATACCCTGTATTTGTGGATAGGTAGTCTACTGGTTTACACAAACTAATACTGCCCTTTTTATACAGACTGAAAATCACATAAGGAGTTAAGGAAAATATCGGATCTTTAAGGAACAGGCCCACAGCAGGATGAATGGCCAATAATAAGGGACATGTTAGCTACATGGCTATAATGGCACTCCTGTGGGGCAAGCCCATGCATCCTTCCGGTATGGTGCCTCTATGGCGTGCTGGTTGTTAAGCTTGCGGTGTAAATAGCTTAACTACAATCTGATCTTTGACACTTTTCCGTGATTGCACAGCAGGCACATTGGACCTTGACCTCCTATGGTACGAGCCTAAGTGCTCCTGCGGTATGACCCCAACCATCTATTCCTCACTCTTGAGTTGCAGACTTGTGCGGTATGGTCCCTAAGTTCTATGATATGCCTCGAGGGTGTCCCTGCAGTAGGTGTGACTGCTCCTGCCGCACAGTCATCCCATTTGATCGGTGGTGAGACTCATTACGGGAGGCCCCACAAGCTTCTCCGGTAGCCCCAAGCGTTCCACAGCAGGACCGCCAACGGTCCGCTTCCTGGCTGCTCCTGCAGGATGGCCAACCGTTCATCTCTACTAAGTCTCTGGTGTGCGGCACGAGCCAGTTCAATTCATTACTTAACTTCTTCGTGCAGCAGGAGCAACCCAGTGATGCCGTGCGGTAGAAGTCTGGGTATTCCTATGATACGGCACGACAGAGCTAGCACAGTATGCACTCATGGTGCTCCCGTAAGTAATTTGACACTTCCTGTCAATCAAGTCTGGTCTTCCTGCAGGAAGAAACCTCCGTATGGTACAACTTTCTTATCTCGTCTATAGGGTTCTGGAGTGCTGCTTGTACCACAGCTAGCCTTTCAATATAATAGTTCCTCTTGGTCACCTCTGGCACACTGAGATGGTGCTTGCTGCAACATCTCAGAGCCCAACAGTAAGGAGTTCCAACCGAATTCTGCTCCTGTAGGAAGCATAGTTGGGTTGTAGCCCTAACAGTGGCCTGCTGGCTTTTGGCCATTAGCAGTGTAGTCTGTGTAGCCTACCACCCCAAGGAGAGTGTACACCCTCAATCTAATACCTCACTCATTCCCCATTAGATAGTTCGAAAACAAATAAAAACTTGGTGTTTTTATGCGTGCTCTGCTGCACGCCCTATCAGCATCATGCACCCCCATATCAATATCAAAATTTGGTCGGTGTCACGGGTCACGGCGAACTCTGTCGAATCCCCAAACTGTCATGCAGGGCTCAAACTTACCCGAAAATGGTAAAAAAAAAGGCAAAAAAATCGCTTCAAATATCGAATTTTTTGGTGGTGTCACGCAAAAATTCGGTCGCTGAATCGAAATATTGAATTGCTCATACCCTGTCACGCGTCACGCCCCGTATCAAATTGAATGTAATAATACGGTATCTTGCTGGTTTTCATTTTTATGTCAAGATTTGTGGTTTTCTCACGTTTCACCGTTTCCGTCGTTCACTCCAACTGGCAACAAATTATGGATCAAATTCACACCTTCATATATCTTGAATCCTTCCGCCGTTTCTGGCTGGTGCATCTTTCGAGATGAATCAAATGCAAGATCAAAACATTTGGCTTAAGTCATCTTCGATTACCACCTGCTCTCGCTATTGCTTCCTTTGCCTCCTTTTGAGCGCCCAGCTCTGATTGTTCTTAGTTGACCAACAGTGAGTAACTGCTCCTCTCCTTTTGTATCTCTGAAAACTTCCGGTGAGTTCATTTGTTTGGTTGCCCGTGTCGTTTACAGCTGAGGGAGACCAACTCGGCAATCCACTTTTTTCGTTTCTAATTGTATTGTATGTAGACAATATATTATTTTCTCAATATTTTATTGCCGGAGCGAAGCGATGGCTGATCTTGTGTAGATTTATATTTTGTGTAATTAAAACATTTTTCATACTACAGCTGAGCTGCCTCTGAGATTTTTTCAAGCTGCAGCTGAGCTGCCTCTGAGCTGCCTCTGAGCTGCAGTTGAGCAGCAGTTAGGCTTCAGTGTTCCTGAAACCTAAGGTTTCGGGAACAGTTTCGGGTGTACCGAAACCGTTGCCAATACTTATTGTTTTGGGGGCACCGAATCCGTTCCCAAAAACAAAAGTATCGGGAACGGATTCTGGAGGGCCGAAACCTTTTGCTTCTGGTCGTCAGAAACCATTCCCGAAACCAAAGGTTTCAGGAACAGTTTTGGCGAGGTCGACACTGTTCCTGAAATGGAAGGTTTCGGGTCGTCGGAAACCATTCCCAAAACTTTCCGTTTTGGGAACGGTTTCGGGAGCACGAGAGCTTTCGGGAATTGGCAAAACCGGCATCAAAAGTGGCCGGCGGTCAACCGCCGGCCAGCATATGTCATGTCGGAGTTCCAATTCACCGAGCCCCTAAAGCACTTAGACAATGAGCAGCGGGCAAAGAAAGGTGTGCAATGAACGTTAAATGATAATGTTGGTGGGAACTAAAGCCGCTGTAGCGCTTGACTTAATACAGCGCACTAACTCCGAATAGCTGCAACTTACAAGGGCAGATGTGCCAGCACTCAGTGCTCGCCATAGTAAGGAGCATGTCATTCACATCTGTGTCAGCACCTCATTTGCTGCGCCTGTGCACCTGCAAGGAGCGACGCAGGTGGGCAGCAAACAGGGAGGTAGGCAGGCACCCTGCGGTGCGTGCATACCTGGCAGAACCGAAACCTGGCGCCAGGCGGGAGCATTGAGCAATGCATGCCCACCGGTGTCGGCCAACGATAGAAATGTGTTGCACACGGGCGGGCGCAAGGGGAGGGCGGGTGGCTTGTCGAGCATAAGTATCTTCATAGCTGTCAAAGCTATTTCAAACTCCGATCAGATGCTGCTGATCATGCCGCCGGTGGCTTTTTCCGGTTTCGCCAATTCCCGAATTTCCTGAGGAGCACCAACTCAGTTCCTGATACCTTACAGCTGTTCTGGAAAATAATGAGACTAACATTTTTTTTTGCGACTGCTTCCCAAAATGGACGTGGCGGCACCATGCCAAAAAGAGATGATTGGCTAACCCTAACCCTATGATCGGACTCATCGGAGACTTTTCAGCAAGGCCTTCAAAGTAAGGGGCTCACCCCAAATTGGAAGAATCTTTTTGGGAACGATTGAAAAAAAAAAATGTGAGTCTCATTATTTTCCGGAACAGCTGTAAGTTTCGGGAACGTTATCAGGGCCCCCGAAACTTCGGATTTTCTGGAGTGAGTACCAGTCTGCCTGTGGCAACATGCTCGCCACATTGTAGCAACTTCGCAGGCAGACTGGTGACGAGTCTATTCGGTGTGTTCAGAGAGGCCCGAGCAAAGTACACCCCACTGGAGCGGCATTCTGCGGTTCGTTGCCGCTACCGGTGCATGATAATTATGCTCATGTGCAGGAACTTGAAAGGCGTGATCGGACAAGCAAATGTCTCCAAGGTTTTTTTTCTCGTGGAAAAGGCTACAAATTAGGGATCCGATCCGTCTGTTTAACGGAACGGCCGTCGAAAAAACGGCCGTTTTCTAGCCACGGACGGGCCTAACCGTCCGTCGACGGCAATTCTGAGAGTGGAAGACGGACGGATTCCGTCCGTCGAACCCGTTACAGCCGTTTCGACGGATGATCAATTTCCTTTTTGGGACTTTGGCATGGCAGGAATAAAAATCAAGGCAGTGACGACATGACAGGGAACTTAAGTAATTTTTGGCCCTACACCGACTCCCCACGCGTCTTTGATTACCCTCTCTCGACCCGCAAGAGCGCCTTAACGGACATCAGGATCCGAATTGTCCCGGCCTTGAGTCTAGCACGGCGAAGGCCAATGGTGTCATGTCCAATCGAAAAAATACGCTCGACTGCAACAGCGGACCCTGAGAAACAATGTCAGAACCATATATTTTAATTGAACACAAACTCTTACCTGGAATGCAGAGCATATCTCGTGCAAGGTGATACAACTTCGAGAATTTATTGCGACGCATGTACCACCATTTTAACGGGTCTGTGTCCTCGAATGAAGGAGGGTTGTTGGTGAGCCGGAAATATTCTGCAAGTTCATTCTTGGTGCTATCGGTTGAAACTGTCTGTGGACCATATCTCGCAAAAATATTGAAATTTACTGGAGAACCAGGAGGTAACTGCTGCTGAGACACGACGGTGTTGGTGTTCGCATAGTGGGTGTTGTAGTGCACCTGCAGCTGGTTCTTTGCTGTTTCCAGGCCGGCCATAAGCTCGAGGTCATCGGCATAATCCCTTCAGAGCCCCTCATAAGAAAGACGCGGATCAAGCACTGCGATGATAATGAGAATCCAAAACAAAAAAAGACAGAGAAGACAATGAAACGAACACGTAGCCCAAGAATAATAGCGAGACTCGTCAAACTTGGTGTAGTAGTCACCGAGTTTGCGATGAGCAGCAACAAGGCCGTCCCGAAGAGTGGGTTCAGCAAACTGGGGCAGTGCTGCAATGGTCGTTTTCAGGTGATCTTGAAGCCAACGGAAACATGCATGTATGGTTGAGAGCATCGGCTGCTTGGTAGCCGACATTTTCATTGTCGCGTAGCGGTAGGCTTCCAACCAGTCCGTGACCTGTGTCAGGGCTGCCCACTCAAATGAGCGGCTTGCTTCCCTCAGAGCCTCGCAGGACGTCTGCTTCCCATTTTCTCCGCCGTTGGGGACTGGATCGAACGTGCCGAACAATTTTACGGAGCTACTTATTGGAGTCAGTAATATTTAGTGACTGTGAACTGAAATACCTTGAAGACGGCACGGCCTATCACGCTTTCAGGGGGGAAAAACTCTTCATCTTGACTCTCCGCAAGGTCCTCGATGTAGCCATCCACGTCCCTGCCAAGTGGCTCGGTCGCTGAGTCTTGATAGACTGAGGTAGGTGATCTTGATTTGGCCGCCCGCTTCTCTTCATCTTGATACGATTGGCACTGCGGGAGGGCCGAGATGTTGATGTTTCGGCTGCATCGCGAAGATATAATCAGCAGCCATTGATTGTCACGAAAAGAGGCATGGGATAAGAAACGCACCGGAATTCGCGCCACCCGGGAGCAAGAATCTTATATGTAAATGAGACAGTGGACCCGTGCCAAGCACGCCCATGGTATCATCCCACCGAATTCGACGACCTTGATAGGTGAAGTAATAATGTTGAAATTGACTCCCTGGGACTACACCCAGGGCCCGGAGATGCAAATAAATGTCCCCAACTGCTGTATCGCTGTCTACCACTGGATGGGTCATCATTTACAGCAGTTTGCAAATGTAATGACACCTCTGATCATTTTATAAATAAGAAAGCAAACAAATACTTCTTCTCCTGCCGCGCTCATTGCGAGCTCAATTCCTGTCCAAATCCCTCAAGACTAAGTGCGTTCAAAAGCGTTTTGAAGGCGCTTTCATCTTAATGGCGTCTCTTCCCCTAATTGTGCCATTACATTTTCGACCTTTTTCGGCTCCAGCCCATGGGAGCCACCATCTCTGCGGTTCTCTTTCAAGGTCAATTTTGGACCAAATCCGCTGGAACTAGGTGCATTCGAGTCGCCTTTAGTGCCCCTTTCTATTCATACCCATCATTCTCACCGGTTTCATCTTCTCCGAAACCTTCCACGTAACAGCGTCTTTGCAGCTCTCTTTTGGAAGTACACAAGGAAGTACATGCAATTGCTATATTCGCCACTCAAATCAACTATCTTTGGGGCATTGTATGATGGCCAATATGCACCTGGGACATCAAGTTTGTTGTGATATATCTTCGCACTCGTCGGGCTCTCGCAGATCAGTCCTCTCGCTTTCTCTGAGTTGGCTTGTGATGTTGAGCATCAGGTACGTCCATGCTTTCCCAAAGTCTCACTTGCATGTCTGCTCATACATTCTATTTCAGCTTAGCTATAAGTCACAAATGAGAGAAAAGTAACAAAGCGATGCAAGTAATAGATTGAATAAAATATATCCATATCCATTTTTATCGTTGAATCCCTGCGCCTGTGCCCGTGTCCACCTCACACTGCTCATCCACTGTGTCTGCAACGCTGCAGACATGAAATGAAACACGCTATGTGTGCACCGTCGCTCACATCTGCGAATCTCGAGACAACGAAAGAAATAACAATGAAAAATGAAAAATGGAAAAGCTCGAAAATCTTTTCGGGAACCGCACAATCGCAATTGTGTTGTCGTGCCCTGCTTCACTATACTCCCACGGTGTGCCTCCAAATAACGTAGCAAGTCAGCGATGGATTCCCCAGACAGTCAGAGTGCAGCTCCTCACCTCATCTGCTGGCACATCTGCAAGGACTACAACCCAATGGGTGCAAGCAAGCATATGGCGCTCACCCCGAAGACCACGCTCGACATCTACCAAAAAACATGTCAGCATCAAACAAACTAACATAATGCTGGCCTCGCAATTGGCAGTGCACCCGCCGTATTCGATGCCCGTTTAGAATCCGTGGAAGCAGTGTGTCATCCTCCGCGATCACGCCTGTGCCCCGTCCATCCATGGCGTTCGACTTGATCCCCACGCGCACCAGAAACGATATCCAGAGTACTTCCACGCTGCTCGTCTTTGTGTCTCCGAGTCAATTCAGCAACAGGAGAACTGAAATGAAGATGTGCGGAAATCACCTTGAGCGGCACATTAGCTGCGGAACTGGAGGATAGCAATTTCAGAGTGGTCGCAAATGCCGATTTCAGAATAATCGCTTATGGGCATGAGCGCATCTTCGTAACGACGTTCATTGCCTTAGTGCATGTCATTAGCAAACGGTAGTAGTCTGGCGGCATTGGCTTGATGGCGCGTTTATCCCTTAGTCGGCTGGGCTTGCCAACATCATGGAAGCCGACGGCCACCGGTAGGCTTGTCATTGCGCTCAATGTCGCTGGTAGTGTGCCACAGATGCAGAGCATGCAAAGGATGTATTTTGGGATGAGCCAACACAAGAGGGATGTCACTAAAGAGGCGAGGGCCTTGCTCTCAGATGTATGATGTGATTGCTCATTCAGACACAGATAGCGACGAGTCATTACTGAATGACGAATGTGAAGCATCCGTGAGAGTGCCGCGGCATTTTGAACGGAACACGCCGCACGCGCGAAATTTTGGGATTTTTGCGCCCTTTCTGGCCCATTTTGTGAGTTGTGACTTGGTTTTGGATATTCGTACATGCGCTCGATGACCCGTGACAGGTACGATTTTTTTCGTATATTCTGGCCACCGTGATGCGTGACATACGAATTGAATGAAATGGTACAGTGTGGAAGCACGGCTCACCTCGCTCGTCGCGTTCAATTCCCGAGCCTGTTCCGACCTCCATCTAAATATTTCAGCTCATTCTACTCAATTATTGCTTCATATCTTCCATTTGCTCCTCCACATTCATTTTAACCATACTCACATTATACAGGCGTATATGGCGATTTTATATAAAAAAGGCTTGTGGTTTAGAGGTGCGCCTTTATATATAAAGGTGTCTCATTAGAGGTGACTCTTTATATATATACTAGAGAGGCGCACCATTTTCCATATCCGGCAGGCTTTCTGGTGGCGGCGTCGTCGCGCATTTGTCGGGGCGCAGACCAGGCGCGTGGCTGTGCTACGCGCCTTGATCGCGCCCCGCCAAAAATGCCGCTTCGCTGCCACCCTCCACTGCATTTATACCCGCGGCATCAGCGCACTACACAATCTAATAGGTTATATAAATATACTTGTATCCTCTTGATGCCTAATATGCACGATACAACGAGCTTTAGAGCGCATAAAAGCGTTGGTTCGGCGGGTGGATGCAGGTTGATGGTGGGCATCGGCTCTTTTGTTGTGCCATGTTATGATCTGATGCCCCTTCCCTTCCCGTCATCCACCACATCCACCCCAGCTGGCTGGCCCCCCGCCATGCCGCCACTCCATTTGCCTCCCACCCGCACACACCGCCCCTCCCCCGCTGCTTGCTGGCCCGCCGCTCACTCCCTGCACGTCCGTTGGCTAGATCGGAGGTTTTAAGCGAGGCTTCACACCACCGCCTTCGCAAATTTCATACAGTGAGTACCAGACTGGTCTATTTATTCTACGTTCAGGCGCACGTCCTTCGACCACGGCAGTGTCTACTTGCTCTGGTAGCATGACGCGCGGAGTCGACCGCGCGTGTGCCACTGCTGCGTTGTGGCGCACCACTGACGCGTCGCGCAAGGAAGTGACGCTGGGCCTGGTGCTGGGACCATCCTGAATGCACGCATAGACGAAATAATGGGCACAGCCGACCTTGGCGCATACCACTATCTAGTCTCTGCGTGTATTCTGTGTTGGGGAGTGGCGTCCCTGGTGGCATGTCTATTTTTTTCTATTCTTTTATTCGTTGACGAGTCCAATTTCTATTATTATTTCCATCTTCTGGTTCTTGCTAATCTCTATCTCCCAGAGGAATTTCAGTGTCAATGAGAGCAGCCTGTCTCCAGACGCGCCCCACCGCCGCCGCAACTACGCGACGCGTTTGTTTGCACGCGTGTGGCGGCGCCCTCTGGGTTGCCAACTTACCAACAATGACCTGCACGCCGTTAACAGCTCTCATGTGCTTGAGGACTGTGGTCTTGTTTATGCCTCTCTGGGACCTCTCGCTTCCCGCCCTCCGCTCGCTTCCCCCCCGCCCTCCGCTCGCTTCCCGCCCGCCCTTTGCTCGCTTCCCGCCCCCACCCGGCGCGCGTATCCGTCGGTTAGATTTGAGGGGAATTAGCTCTTGTTTGCGCCTCTCTGGCACTCGTGCTCGCCTCCACGGATTCGTGGGCTCACAGCATGGAAAATGGCCGCTGAGCTTGAATTCTGTGTCAATAATTCTGTTTCAGTCTCTACCTCCTGAGCTCAATTCGATTCATCGCTTCACCGTATCGTGGCTGCAAAAATCCAAGGCGTCCACCGTAAAATGAGGGAGCACAGCCGGCGGACTCCGGCGCGCCACAAGGCGCCTAGTAAGCACAAGCAACTCCTCGTCTTTGCAAAATGTTCATTGACAATCGTGATTTGAGTGAAAAAATATGGAGGTTTTGATGACTTAGGAATTTTGAGGCTCAAACAAGAAAAGGACGTTTAGCCGAACTGTTTGACATTTTCTGTCAAGTTGTCGATCTTCGTGATATTAATTTTCCGTGTTTCAGCCACGAAGCCGACCACGCACTTCGCTATACATAGTATGATATCTGCACTCAGGCTTTCAACGTGCTTTCTTACTAGCTTTTCTCAATGCTTTCATGGATCCTTAAAGTAACCAAACCAATTGCATTTGATTCTGTAGATTCTGTACAAAAAGGCGCGGCTCGTGTATAAAGTCAGAGTAAATAATGAAACAAGTGGTATCTAGAACGCTGGTTGAGCAGCGCTGCAAGGACTAGTGAAACAGGGAATGCTATCTATGTAGTATTGCGCCTGCGACATGTCAACGCTTGAGAGGGAAATTACAATGAAGAACTTACTTTTTCCGCTTACTCGGCTGCTTGTTCTCAGCATTCGCCTTCCTTTTCAAACCCTCTTTCGCGTCCCTCTTCACTGCAGCCTCCTCCCAAATCTGTGCCGTCGTTCGCTTCACCTGCGGCTCATAGTTCTCATAGTTAGCTGGAGGACGCCTTGTCCGAGGACCCAGAACGGTTGGCTCTGGAGGCAACCGGCGAGCGCCTAGAGCCGCTGGTCCCGCAGGTAACACCTCATGTCCCGGGGGCGGCGGTGGGAAGACAAAAATGCCACGGTCGTGCTGCCTCGAGGTACTAGTGGCAGCGGCATCGCGTTGCCGCTCGAAAGCTCGGATTTCCGTCATGCGCCCCCGTGGCACAAGTGCGACGATGTGGGCAGAGGGATCATCAGACAGGGGTGCAGGGACACCTTTGTCCTGCACCGGACCCCCTACGCCTTCCTCATCCCCGCCCTCCCGCTCGCCGCCCATCACCCATCTGCCTCCATCCTTGCCTTCTTTCCCTCTGCCTCGCCCTCCACCCCTCCCGCCACGCCTGCCCCGCCTGCCACGCCTTCCACGAGTCCCCGCACCTCCTCCTCTCATCCCCCCCACTGGTTTCAGTGCGGGTGGTGCATTTGACATGGGCCGCGACTGAGGAAAGTCGTCAGGTGTCAATGCTGTGGTGGTGGAGACGCCCGTTGTCATGGGGACCGTGGGCGACGGAGCCAGCACCGCCATTCACATGGGCGTGTTCGCTGCAGGCACCGTATAGGCGAGGCGCAGCGGCGACGGAGTCGTCACCATCGCAGAGACCTGTTTAATCCCTCCCGGTGTCTGGACCTGCGACGAAGGCAAGTGAAGGGGAGGGGAAGATGTCGAGGTGCGCTGAGACGCTATGGTGGTCGCGCCAGGCGTCGATGTCAGGGGAGGCGGCGGGGACCCAGACGTCACGGTCAATCGAAGTGTCGATGTTGAAGTTGTTGGTGCACGGGATGCCAACGTAGGTGTGCGAAGCCGCTGAGCCACCGGGGCTGCTGTTGGGCTTGGCGTGGTCACTGCTGATGCTGATGGGGATGCCAGCGGTGGGGCCCTGGTCGATGACGCCAGCGATGGGGTCCTCGTCGATGATGCCGGCGGTGCGGACGCAGGTGTGCCAGGGTATGGAGTCGCTGCCGCTGCCTCTAACGGGCGCACCGTCAACAAGGACGCAGGGACGGGCCCCTGGGGCGTGCAAGGCTGCTGAGACAGCAGCGACGGTGGTGGCAAGGCCGCTGTCGATGCGGATGCGCGCCCAAGTGTCGCAGTCGAAGGTGTCGTAGAAGGCGATGAAGAAGGCGAGAGTCCGTCAAACGAGAAGTTGTGCACGAAGGCCGCTAGGCCTTGACTCGACGGCGCATCCACAGTGAGTGGGGTGAGCTGAAATAGCGGAATGCTGAGGGGTCGTGTGCGCAGGTCGTCAGGAGGTAGTGCCACCGGCTGGGCTTGGGTCATGAGCATGGGGTCGATGGGGATTTCTCCTGGTGAGGGGAAGACGCCGCTGTCGAATTGGGGCAATATGTCGCTGTCGAATTGGATTAGATCCTCGAGGCCGCCGCCCAGATTATCATTGGCGATGCCTGCACCATCGCCGGCATGGTCTTGGGAAGGCTGGAGACGCGGCAGATGATCGGCGGGGGCTACCAGAGAAGGCACCATGGGAGATGGTACTGTAGAGCGCACTTTCCCTTTACTTTTGCCGGGCTTGCGAGTCTGCTTGCAAGCTTCCTTGGGCTGAGTTTCGCCGTCCTGAGAAGGCGTTTCGTTGTCTCCGCCCGTGCCAGCAGTGTCGGAAGCATCCTTTGGCTGGATCGCACGTTCTCGTCGAGTTTGGTGGTCTAAATTATGATTATCTTAGCCTGAAAAAGGACACAGTACCAAAGAAACGCACCAAAGACAGTCTTCCCAAACTGTTGAAGTGGCTTCACTACGTGGTCGTCCCATCCAGTGACCGCCTGGTCGAGAGTATGGCCAGTGGGTGTTACGCCATGGCAGTAGCTGAGAGAAAGAGATCAGCCATCAGCGGCGCTAGCGCGGTCACGTATAGCAAACGCCTACCTCTGTGTTCCTATCTTCCCGCCTTGGTTAGGGACAGGCCCCGTCAGCATCGTCCCTCCAACCCATCCCGTCAAATCCTCGACAATCATATGAAAGCCTTTCATTATCGGCCTCAGCTTGTCCAAACCCCCTATGCACAATCTCAGTTAAATTGTTCTCGGGCTACAAACAGGTCAATTACTCTTGGAATTCTTGCAGCGTCTCTGCTTTACTCCCCTTGCGGATGGACTTGCTCTGCTGCTTTGAATATGTCTCCTCGACCGCCGCCTTTTCAAACAAGTCGTTCGCCACCTTCCGTCGCAGACCCAATTGTGCGCTCCGCCCGGCCTTCAAACGAGCCTGGCGCTCGTCAAGAGTTTCCTCGTCGTCGGAGGTTCCCATTAGCGAGTCGAAATCCAAGTCTTTCAACGCCTCCTCCATGGTGCTGGAGTTGCGCTTTTGCCAAATCTCAACGTGGTGGAGTTTCCGACCGCGCTTTTGGCCCAAGGTTTCTAACACCTCCTGCAGTCTGACGGTATTCACTGACCTGGGACCTGTGCCATTCAAGAGCCTCTTCTCCTTCTGGGACCTATTATTGAACCAGTGATGAATAATCTTGCCGATTCCGGTCAGTACATAAAATTGCGATTATTGAATCAGAATAATGCCACTGACCCCCTTAACCACAGTCTGAGCTTCACCGATTCTGGTTTGGTCCTCTTCAGACAGCCCTGAGTCCTCGATTGACACGCCCTGCGTATGCTGTATCGGTAACCCTAGCCCTGGCTCGACTGGCCATCGCAACAAGAAGGCGTGTTCCACTTTGACCCAGAACCCCCCAACATGTGGTTGTTTCGCCTGGAACTCGAGAAAGTACGATTCCAGGAACTCCAGTTGATCTGCAGGTAGCGGACTTTTTCTTCCCCGGCCCATGCTGAAGCCAGGTGCGAAAAGCTACGGGAGGAGGCTGCGAGAAGCGAAGAGCGCGTCAGACAGTGGCAGGGGGAAAATCACGCGCAGTTCAGCCGCGAACACAACGCGCAGGACGGCAGGACGAGAGACAGCAACAAAGTGCGTGCAGGTGAGACGGGAGACAGAGTTACTTTTACCGCTCACTTCCGGGCCTAAATTCTCTTACCCAGGTAAATTCCACCCTGAATGGACAGCTATTGGCTTGTGCGCATCATCATCGTTTTTTCCCCGTTGCGGCGCCCCAAAACAGCAATGTTTCGACTTTTTGGTACCAAAAATTCATTTTGCTTCAAAACACTCGCTAACGCGCTCGATTTGGGTTTCTAGCTATCGGTTTCCATCATATCCATCTTTCACGTGTGATCAGCCGCATGTCGATTGTAACATATGGTTTGTCCCTGGGTAAATAAATTTTCCTTTCCCACTTCTTCAGATGTCCTGCAACGACCTGCATTTCGATATCTACACCGACATCTACACCGACATCTACACTGACGGCCAAAACCCCCCGCGCACGATGACAACCATCAAAACCACCACTGTGCCCCCTGCTTCCACTCCGACTGAGCTGGAGGCACTCATTGCTCTTGTTGGCCGGCTCACCACTGCCTCAATGGAGGCCGTGCATCTGGCGGTCGAGGTGCAAGGTATGTCGTACGATCTTGGCCAATCTGCCCAACTAACCCCTCTTCCTAGCCAAACTGCCTGCCGTCGTCGCATCTACCGCCGTGTCCAAGGTTGCAGCTGCCACCGCCGCTGCATCCGAGGCCGCAGCCGTCGCTGCCGCCGCCGATACTGCCACCGCGGTTGCCTCCTCTGTCCTCCCCGCCGTCAACTTTATTCGTGGCGTCCCCGAGACCCCTGCTCAGCTCGAGGCTGCCTTCCCGGAGGGCTCCGGCGAGACCTGGTATGTGGTCATCCGTGGCCATGAGCCCGGCCTGTATCGTACCGTGTGAGTTCTCATTGATAATCGAACAATGATTGGGCAAAATACTGACCCCGCCTTTTCATAGGAAAGAAGCCGACGACCAGTGCAACGGAGTCCCCCGCCAGCTGAAGGAGAAGAAGAAGACCCGTCGCGAGGCCCTCGTGTGGTACCACGAGCTCTACAATGGTCCCAATGGCAACGGCATGCAGAAATGGGTTGAGGCGTAGCTTTTTTGTTTTGTTTTTGAGTATGCACAATGTCATCGTCGTCGCTCCTTGGGTCATCACCCCAAGGAGCGACGTCTCTCTCATAACGTTCGAACTCAATTTTTTACAACTCAAGTTTCAGATATGATAAATACCAAGAAAATTCAATTTTGCACTAAAATCTGAGTGAGATACATTGGACTTTACGCAGAAACTAATAGTGTCAATCCGATCGGGGCTGACGCCAAGCCCGCATGGACTCATCAAGATAATCAAGGAAGTTGGCCATTCGGAACTGGGGTTCCAGGGTCGGGGTTGGGCTGGGAGTTGGAGTCCTGTACTGAGGTCGAAGTTGTTTTGTGGCAGGCTCGGGAACCGACGCCGCTGCTGGCACTGGGTATGCTTTTCCTGGCTGTTCTGGATTGGGGGCCGCTTCGGAGATGTTCCTTAAAAAAACAGCCATGTGAAAAATCGGACCCACTCCGCAGACCGACACACCTGTGATGTTTGTACCCGTGGTGATTGCCCGCCACTTCGGAGATGCACCTGCGACTCGAATTCTTAACCCCTTTGGATGATCGCCATGTTCTCTCACTCACTGCATGCCCATTTCGTGCTCTTCATCAGATTCACCTGAGAATTCTTCGTCCATAGTAGCTGCGGGTTCCCTGTGTAGATTCGGTTGTGTGTAATCAGAAAACAATGAGAGCGCAGCCTTACCGCCAGTTCTGAAACGGGCTCTCTGGGACAATCTCGCTGCAGAAAATGAGACTTAAACCGCACAGCAGAGAAACAGCCTCTCACCTGGCCTGCAATTTCGGCGTTTGAAGTCCGGGTTGCTGCTGATTCGAAGGTGCCAAGTCCCAACCCCGGGCCCCTTGTCGCATGGCAGCCAACATTTCCAAAGCTTCGCGTTCGTTGTCGCCGAGGGTGCTGCTGAACGAATCAAGGGCTGACGTAGGTTCAGGGTGAGTCTCGGGGACAAGCGCAGCGGCGATTAATTGCTGGTTGTCGTCGGCGACGTTCTTAACCTTCTTCGTTCGAGGTTTATCCGACCGGCGACGCTTGGCCTTGATTTGAGCCCTTGGCACCTCCGTGAATCAAGAAATGTTATATGCAGTTGGCTCACCTTTTTTCTGCCATCTGTATTCTTCGTTTCTGGCGTATTGCCTCAGCGCTGTGAATATTTCAGTTACGGCGATTCACCATCTTGAGTCTACCAACTTCTCTTGGTAATAATTCCTGGACGAGACCCTTTTTTTCTCCGCCGCTTCGGAGCTGTACAGTACTTGAGATATGTACGACAAATTATTCTCTATAATGAACTTACTTCGCGTTATGGTTTCTTGAGTCAATGCCTTTTCTTTTTTTGGAAGGCGCCATTGTGATGGTGGTTGTATGAAACAAACGGTGTCGGTGGCTATACATTTCGACCACCGGATATTACACCATCCAGGCATCCACTGATAGCGGTTTTTGCACGCAGTTGGGTGCGGAGTAATCTTACCGAAATTTTAGTTCAATAGCATGCTCGCGCTGTGGGTGTCGGGTCGCTAGGCTTACCGAAAACCAAGTTCCTGCTAAATCCCCCCACCAAACCCATGGTTGCCCAGTGTTTCGCTCAACGCGCGCCCGTGCAAGTTTTGGTTCATAAACCTGTGTGGAATGATTCTAGTAAGTTTTCTATTCAATCGAAACTGCAGGCGACGGGTTTCAGGTCACCAAACTCACCGAATGTTGAGTTCCCGTCAAATCACCCGCCAAACCCATCTCTTGCCCAGTGTTTCGCTCAACGCACGCCCGTGCAAGTTTTGGTTCATAAACCTGTGTGGAATGATTCTAGTAAGTTTTTTATTCAATCGAAACTGCGGGCGACGGGTTTTAGGTCGCCAAACTCACCAAATGTTGAGTTCCTGTCAAATCACCCGCCAAACCCACCTCTTGCCCAGTGTTTCGCTCAACGCGCACCCGTGCAAGTTTTGGTTCATAAACCTGTGTGGAATGATTCTAGTAAGCTTTTTATTCAATCGAAACTGGGGGCAACGGGTTTTAGGTCGCCAAACTCACAGAATGTTGAGTTCCTGTCAAATCTTCCGCCACATCTCCCGCCAAACCCACCCCTTCCACAGTGTCTCGCTTAACACGAGCCCGTGCAAGTTTTAAGTCATAAACCTGTGTGGACTGATTCTGGTGAGTGATTTATTTAATCAAAAGTGCGGGCGACGGGTTTCAGGTCGCCAGACTCACCGAACGTTGAGTTCCTGTCAAATCACCCGCCAAACCCACCCCTCGTCCAGATATTGGTCAGAGCCGCAGACGTCCCGGTCTTAGCACTTAATCTGGTGTGGAGTGTTTGTAGTGAGTGCTTTATTCAATCGACAGTGCGAGGAAAAATCATACCCACACAATACTTGTGATTCACGAAGTTCCTGTCCTATCCTTGGTGAAACCCACCCCTCCTCAATCGTTCCTCAAACGAGCGCCAGTCCCATTCTTTGCACATAGTAGAGTGTGAAACAACCCTAGGGGATGTTTTAGCCAATTAAAATAACAGGGAAAATGTATATGATCACAATACTCACCTCACATCGAGTCCCTCATAAGCTGCAGCTAAACCTACGTTTCTCGCAGCTATCGGTCAGATGCGTGCTTGTTCTGTTTTTCCCGCATAAATGAATGTGGAATAACGCTGTTTTGAATTTAAAAATTGTCGGCGCCAAGTTTTAACCTGCGATAACAGACATCGAGTTCCTTCCAACCCCACGTGCCAACCACGCGCCAAACTGCACCATTCGCCCACCCACCACCAACAGCCTTCGTTCTCCTTGGTTTCTCCGTCGTTTGCTGTGGAGGAACATTAAAAACGAGACTCACTGCCAAAACACAGATGATAGTAAGTAGTGAGTTCACAGCGCTCAATGTCCGCTGTTCCTGTCGCAGTGGTCACACGTGACCATCAGCACTTTCCTTTCTTTTGCCACTCAAGTCGACTGATTAGCATGCATAGTTCTTGATCCCATTTCGGATACTACCTCACCGGGAAAAACAATCAAATCATGCCTGCTTTGAAATCTGAACTGTCTGCGTTTTCAGGTCAAAGAAATCTATTTTCTATTCATGCGCTCAAATCTCCCAGGGAATTTCTAGTTGAACTTTGCGACCGTAATCTGAAGGGACCCGAGCCTTCGGATGATCCAATTTACTTTGTACGTTCGCTCAAGGAAATGACTATATTCAGCTTCCTAATCCCTCGCCTCAAAGAGGCCTATAAGTACAACGGATACACTAGATCACGATACAACTATGGCGTGTACATGTTTCCTTTTTCTTATGCCTCATACCCGCATTCTACATGCTGATACTGCACTCATAGCGCCGCCGCCGAAGCAGCATGGAAGGCCCAAGGTGACATTGGGGCTACCATCTGGTCAAGCACGCAATGCCGTACTGGAGACAAATCTTGACCGCTAGTGTTTCTGTTTTCTTTGTTATCCCGCTGTTCACACTTTTGCTGTTTGTTGACATTGATAATGAAATTGTAGATTTGCTCTTCTGATGTTGAACGGCATCTGTGAGTCCGGCATCAATTTTTGATTTCGTCCTCTCCTTCCTCCACCCACCATGAGCTACAATATGAGAGACCCGGAGGAGCGCGCCCTGGCTGCCGACCGTCGCGCAGCTGGTATCTGCCCCACCTTGGGCCCTCAAGACAGAGTGCGGAAACATCGGCAGGACCGAGCGCGTACACGTCTCTGCTGGGATTCTAACACAATTTAACTGGTTTTCTTCAGATGGATTGACCCGGAAGCGACTCGCAAAAGCCGTAACGGTGGAAGATGCCCCCAAACGAATGGGTGGGTTTTTGTCTGCCGCGGAAGATGCACAGCTGCGGCGCGAACAAGTCGGTGAGTGGTGGTTCTGCGCTGTGCGTCACTCATGGGGATGACATTTTATTCTAGAATACCTAGAACGTTTCCGATCTAGTCTCCGAGTCCCCAGGAGACCCCCGGCGAAAGTCTCCATCCTCTCGTCTCCTCTGAGGTGCCCCTCGCTGTCAACAAATGAGGCGTCACCCCCCCAAGCAATCATTTCCCGGAACACGCTCCACAACCTCGGTCTCACCCCAGAAACACGCTCGAAACGATCACACCGACACCCAGTACACGTCCGTGCGTGAGACGGATGCGATAGGCTTTCCTGCGTTCCACGTTGAGCCCGAGTGGTCCGAGGCCTCCAACGACGACGAGTACGACTCCGCGGGTGGACTTCCCTACTGCCCCCGTTGGAACATCAGTAGGCGTCGCGCAAACGCCATGTGCATCATCGCGAGCACTATCTCCGCAGAAGACAGGCAAGAACTTCGACAAGGCCGAGCGCCTTCGAGAACAGCGGCGTGAGGCAAAGTGGGCATTGCTGGAGGAGGCTAAACGAGTGCTCGTGCCTGTAGCCGCCCAAATTCTCGAAGCTGGTGCTGAAAAGCGATGTCACGAGAAGGCAGAAATTGGACCAGCGCCCCACGGCTTTCAATACATTCAAGTCGGGTACGGTTTTGTCTCAAGTATCCTACACCTCCACTAATTTTGTGATTCAAAACAGGGCAGACATATATCTTACACTCGTTGATGGCGACGGGTCCATGATTCACGTCGGTACTACAGATACAGTCCATGTACTTAGAATTTGAATCACGGCGATGATTTTTGTTCCCACTACTTCTCATTGGATGATAAAGAATAATTGATCTGAATATATATAAAGGTACGGCGAAATACTACATACTGGTCCCTCGAATATGGGCTGCTTTCCCCTGCGTAGTGAGATGTAAGCATCACCGAAATCCGATTTTCCATCCAACTCACCCGTTTGCAGTCCGGAGATCGGAGTGTCTTGGTGCCCATGGCATCACATCTTGCGCCACCCCGTGTATCAGACCAATGGAGAATCCGTTGAGCGCGCGTGGGCTTTCGCCAACAGCGCGTGCAACTCCACAAAAGAGATGGGAATGGGATCCTGACGTGATGTGCTTGACGATGGGAGGAAGGGGCACGAGAACAGAGCAGTGCGACACCGCAGGATGCTTGAGGAGCAGAAGGCGCATCGGCGAGCATTGAAACACCAGTGACTACTTACCTGGAATCCCCAGCCTTGAAATCGGAGCAAAGTTGGAATGATATTCTGAGAAGCTCACAAGCGACATGCTTCCAAAGCGACCCGAGTGATTGATGCCCAGAAGTGCGAGGATAACCGCAAGCGCAAATCCTTGAAACACAAACCCCTTTTGGATGTACTGAGGTCCGAACGTAGGATAGCGAATCCGGATAAATTCTGTTCGAAACATGAAGGAGTCTACTTACCTCCTCCTTCTCCTCTTCGAACGAGGAACCATGTCGAAGCAAGCCTTGATCCCCTGGAAATCCAACACAGACAAGTATGTGTGAGTTGT
Organism: Mycena venus; assembly: GCA_014462655.1. Classification (NCBI taxonomy): domain Eukaryota; kingdom Fungi; phylum Basidiomycota; class Agaricomycetes; order Agaricales; family Mycenaceae; genus Glaucomycena; species Glaucomycena venus. Next base: position 932,262 of record JACAZI010000028.1, read on the forward strand.
TGCCTGTTTAAAAACCGTACCTGGGAATAAACCTGATGATTCAATTCGGTTCTTTGCGCTTGTAGGGAGATAATCATTAGGCGAGAAGATCACACCAAGGCGGAACTCGCTCGCTTCCTCGATATCATCGAGAAGACCTTCTTAGAATGGTCTTTGCGGTAAGTTCCAGTGCATCTATCTAATTTTGGCCTTACCCATAATCAGCGAGCATCGAGCACACAGCAGGCAAGAGTTGTTGGCGAGATCCCGCTTCTTGAAGAACTGGTTCAAATGGCAGAGAAGCCGCCAACTTCAGATGGCGCGCATGGTGGTGTCGTATGATATTCAGTGCCAGTATAGTCGCAAGGTCGCGAACCGAATGGCGCAGATCGTCCGGATGGTCGGAGAGTAGTGGTATGGGAGGAAAGGTTTTGATCGGGCCGGAGTGACGTGTGTTTGATCGGGCCGGTGTGGCGCTTGTGATCGTTGCTATCCCAGAATATCATTTCTATGATTTTGCGCTCTCACCACTATGTCTCAATCCCTCTCTGCCGCTGCGCCAAATAACTCGCTACCTGCAACCCCGCCGCCAGACAGTGACAGCATCTATCGCTCCTGCGCTCTCCCGTTCTATCCTGGAAAGGGGTTCAACAACCACGACTTCCACAGTGCCCATGGTGCGCGCTACTACTATGTGATTTCCACTGGCGCGTATTCCACCCTGTGGGTTCCTTTCTTTTTAATTCCACTGGATGTGATTCTAATGCTAATTGAGAGCCCAGAGGAGACTGTCTTGCCGCACGAAAGGACCACACTCCCATTTCACGCTCGTCGACCTCGACCTTGGCGGGGGAGGAGTGGTGGAAGATCTGCCGTACTTCCCACCCGCACTGCCAGGAGCGCAACGCCGCCGCCTTGGAAGCCCGTAGCCCCCCCTCCCGTTGCGCGTTCAGTGACTCCAAGTGCCGAGAGGCAGATGGTGGGCTTCACTGCCCTCTATTGAACGCGATCCTCAACCCAGCTGCAGCCGATCAGCTCTACTTGCGAGTCCTTGTGTATCTGGCCCACGCCCTCCTCTACCTCTACCTTGGCTGCTTCCTCTTCTTCTGCCTCAACTTCCCGATGGAGCACTACATCGTCCAGCAGCAGCCTCTCGAACCACATGCCGACCTCGTCAGCCCCATTTTTATTTGTGATTCCCAAGACGGCCTCAATATATTTCGATGCGTATGTTCTATATACTGTATCGGTCTATCTCAATCCACTAATCTCCTTGATTCATTTCGTGCAGGCAGTATGTGCACGCTGAATCTCACCGCTCCAGTGCCAAGGAGGTTCGCGTAGTCCGGTCTTTCGAGGCGGCGGTGGAGACGATCGCACTCACGTTGCAACGAGACTCGGGTAAATCGGATCTTGATGTAATGTTGTAGTCTTAGGTTCGTAGTATCCGCAGATGTGATGACCAAAATGAATGTGATTTTACTGAAATCAGAAACGGATGAGCGTAAATGATACCGAGCATGAATGATACGCAGTGAGCCCGATTCGACCATCTGTAATCCCACCCACCACCCATCCAATGTCTGCTCAAACAACGTTGCCGGATAAAGAGCTGAAAAGTCGTGAGTGGATGCGTAGGCTGAGACTTGGACTCAATTGACAACGTGCAGGAGCTTTGGTCGACGTTCGGCACAATGCACCTCATACGCGTCCTGTACAAGAGTGGTTGGATGCGAACCGCATGCTGGACACTCTGCACCATCGAACGGCCCAGGAAATTGCGAAGGGCCGCGAGGACCTGAAGAACCGAGTGGCAGCGAGACAACGGGAACGGGAAGCAGCTGCCGCGCAGGGCTTGGACGTGGCTCAGATACCGCCCCATCGTTCTGCGGAGGAAATCGAAAGGGGGCACGAAGCACTGAAGAAGCGAGTGGCTAATAGAAAGGCTCGTCGCGACGCGCTGGACAAGATTTTTTATGCGCCGCGCAGGGGCCCGAGACTCCCTCCTGCCCTACCGACCTTATCTCTGGCGGAACTCAAACAGCATGCTTGCGAAGACGCCGAAGAAGAGAGAGGAAGAAAAATTGCGCGCACAGCGTCGAGACGCGTTGGACAAGGTTTTTTATGTGCCACGCACTGGCCCAAGATTCCTCGTAACAAAATACATGTGATTGTGTACATTTAAATACTAAATGTTTTCGTCAATCTAAATTTGGACTATTCCTCTGTCTGCTGCGCCCATGTCAAAGGCGCAGCTCATCTCGGACGCCGCTCTGCGCGAGATCGTCCTCTTCTCCAAACCATCCACCCAAGCAGCATTCATCCTTGTGTCACGTAAATTTGCTGCCGTCACTCGACCTGAACTTTATTGGAGGATCGAAATCCACCACTGTAAAATTCCAGCCTTGTTTGTGACTCTTGCAGAACAACCGATATTCGGCGAGGGGGTGCGTCAAACGAAGAGTACTTTTTTCTTGTCTTCTCAATATTCACACGTCACCCATCTGTGGCTCCGCGGCGATCACTGTTTCCTTCTTCCCGGCGACAATTTTGAGGCTGCGGTCAGCAGTCTGAAAAACCTTTGGTCCCTGCACCTCGAATGTGACATTGATTTTCTCGCTTTCAAGAAGTTGTTTCGCGGGAGGCTTCGCGAATTCTTTTATTGGCCCAAGCTCCACGAGCCTGCCATCACCTTTCTTTGGGACCAGACCAGCATCGAGTCGGTCTACTTCATGGACCTCAACCTGACCGTATGCGGCGCACAATTTCTCCCGCGGCTGAAGTGGGTTCATGCACACCCTCGAGATATAGCTCTGCTCGTCGCATCGCGTCCGGTGACACACGTCCTTTTTGCGTATGACCACTACGACTACGACGATCGACCCGTTGTTCCCCTCGATTTTATCTCCCAGTCGACAGCCCGCATCGTTCGTTTGCAGTTGCAACTTTCCCAGCTGGTGGCTGCTGCCGAAGATCACGTAGACCTCGTTAGCCTGCTGCCGTGGGTCCAACAGCTCATTGTAACGCAGGACAGGACGTGGGGCAGAGCACGAGACCCACCTGTGAGCTTTTTTTCCACCTCTTGGTTGCATATTAATTTCGGACAGGAAAACTTCAGCGCTCTCGTCGACAATCTAGTCAATTGTGTCAGTTGCATCATCACTCTTCATCACTTAGTTATTGTGTCTACTTTTGAAGCCAAGGAGGCACACGCAATACGCACCTCAATTTTTCGGTCGTGTACCGCTCGCAGCCTCACTACGCTGATCATTCATATGCGAAACAAAATATTGGTATGGCCGAGAGTCTTGCTTAACGAAAGATACGAGGTTAAACCTTTACCACGGGCGACTTTAAATTTGTAGCTACAAAATGTAGGCACCTTGAATCCTGATAATCTAAAATTGTGTAAAATTGTGAAGCGTCGATCCCCCTATTCAAGGAAATATCCCGATTGAGCTTGATATGTGGCAGTGTTGACGCCACTTCTCTTCTCTCATCATCACCTGCTGCTTGTTGGTGCCAAGCAAGCGAGTGACCGCACGCGCGCGCTTGGCGCCGCGTCTGGTGCCACATTCCTTACTTCGAGTTTGCCATGTCCCCTGTTTGCAGTGAGTATACCGCGGTTGTCGAGCTTGAAATACTAACTTATGGTTTCAAGGAAATATACCACCTCGAGTTTCATATTTCCCTTACGATCAGTGGCCAACGCCGCCTTATCGTTTCGCACGTTCTGCCCCTGTCGCAGAAGTCTTCAATTTACCCCTCGGCGTCTCCCTAGGTGAGGAAGCAAAGTGCCTCAATTTTTTGCCGCAGCTCATTCAATCCTTTAGCCGACACTCATAACAACTCCATCGCTTGGGCCATGCTTTTCGGCTGGGGCGACTCCGAGAGCAGCGCTGCCTGGAACAGCAGCAGCTCCGCTAGCACAACAAACGCGAGCGGGGGATCGGGATGGGGTCCAGCAGCGTGGCCAACGCAGGGAGATACCGAGGGGTGTAACACAGGTTGGGGACCCACTTCCGCCAACTCACCACCACAAGCTCAACGACCTAGTTCCTAGTTTCTAGAATCTACAAAATTTCCGAATGGATCTACTTCTAATTCACATCTGAAATCGACTACACGATCTCTTGTTTCATTGTATCACACATCTCCCTCTGCTTCTTCCCGGCGTGCTCATTCCCTCATCCCTGCTCTCCTCCCGGCGTGCTCGTCCCAGTTGTCCACTTCGGTCGCCATGTCCAAACACAAGAAGGGGGAGCATCCAGACTTCGCTCGCATCAGACAGCGAGAGTGAAGGAGAATCTACACTCCCGCGGAGTCGGGAAGAGGGGCTTTTTCACCGAGCGATCCGGACGGACGGGGAGGGTCAAACGAGCATCGCCACGACTAGATTGACAGTTCCCGCCTCTCCGACCAAGGGACGACCACCTGAACGTGACCTGATGCACACGGAATTCTCAGTGCCACCCAGCTGGGATGGGGCGGCCGATGGCTCACCATCTGAAGCACCCTTCCCCTTTGCGGGAGAAGATTCCTTCGTGTTCGATGAGGGGCACCCCGTAGAGTCGGCACTGCAGAAGGAACGAGAGTCTGTACAGTTTTGTTTTTATTCTTCTCACATTCGATGCTGACGCTGACTTATCAGGACTATCCAACAAAGCAATGGGCAAAATACCGCCGCGATCACTTTCTGGACGAGCTACTGCATCTCGAGGGCCGAGGGGACCACCGACATCAAAAGAAATGCGCCGCTTGCATCGTCGGCGCCTCGGAAGCAATGTATCAGTGTGAGGATTGTTTTACCGACGCGCTGTTCTGTAAGCCGTGCCTTGTGGCTCTCCACAAAGATAATCCCTTTCATCGAGTAGAGGTATTTTTTTTTTTCGCCAACTTTTTCATGGTCTACTGATACTGAAATAAACGCGCGTCTGGTCAGGTCTGGAGGGACGGTGCCTTTGAAGGCATTACTCTCAAGTCTCTAGGGCTACGGATACAGCTGGGCCACGGACGGAACGGGACGTGTCCGGGAACGCTGGCGAAGAGGGCGAGGGCGGCAGAGGCGAAGGCGGCGAGGGCGGCGGAGGAGATGGCCGTCGACACCGATGCTGACGATGGGGAGAGCGCGGGCGTGGAGAAGGAGAAGCGCCCAAGACGATTTTTGCATCGTCGACTCGAATGGCGTCCACGAGGTGGGGCTCAACTTCTGCTCCTGCGCATTGGCAGAAGACCACAACGTCCAGCTGCTACGTGCTCGCCTCTTTCCCGCCACAATCACAAATCCCGCAACTGCCGCCACATTCCGTGTTCTGCGCGAGTTTCACCTGCTGTCGCTGGAAGCGAAATGCTCAGCGCATCATTTTTACAACAATCTCGCCCGCCAGACTAATAACAGCGGCGTTTTCCAGCCTCGGGTGAGTTTATGAGCCGTGAAATTGTAGACAACGAGGCTGACACAATTTTTAGACACGATATAACGAGTTTCGCCGAATGACGAGGCAATGGCGGAACCTCCAGATGCTCAAACGCGCTGGTCGTGGGCACGCAGCTGATGGAATACAGGGCACGAAGGCAGGGCAGTGCACGCTTCTGTGTCCTGCGTGTCCGCAGCCTGGAAAGAACCTGCCGCGAGACGGGTCGTGGAGGTCGGTGCCACGGGAAAAACGTTTCCTCTACGCGCTGTTCCTCGCCCTGGATGCGAATTTTCGGATGAAGAGGAAGGACGTGTCAAGTGAGGAGGACGATCCCTCGTTGGGCGATGGGATAGTGTTCTTCGCGAAGGTCGATGAGTACATGGATCATCTTGGGGAACACTGGGATCTTGAGCAAGAGGTGCGCCGGCTTTTATTTCCTTTGTGCCTTACACTGACCACGATTCGAGCAGAAGAGCACTTGTGTCGCTCACGATGCGGTTGAGAAGCCCGACCGGGAGGCATATGGCACCGCGGCTTCGGGTATAGGCACGGTGGACTGCGCCCGACATAACATGAAGCGTCCAAACGGGGGTAGGCGACCTGCAGAAAGGGGAGAGGTATGTTCGAACTAAACCTGATTAGAGCAGTTTTAATCATATGATTGCCAGATATATTAACATGGACAACATGCTCTGGAAGAGTCTGGAGTGCTACGACGAGATCGTCCAGCTCTTCATATCCTATGACATCGTTTGCCAATGGCACAAGAACGTCTGGGGGCGCCTTGCACGCTATGGTCCCAAGCTGCAAACGCAGGGGCTGAGGCGCTGGTATGTTTGGCTCATCCCCAAATTCCACCTTCCTGCACACATCGAGGCGTGCAATATCCTTTTCTCTTTCAACCTCACACCATTTGTCGGCCAAACAGACGGTGAAGCGCCGGAGCGGGGATGGGCGAACGCCAACCCTCTCGCGAACAGCACGAAGGAAATGGGCCCGGGTGCGCGTCGCGACGCGCTCGATGACCATTTCAACGATTGGAATCATAAGAAGATCGTCGGGCTGGGGAAGTTTCTGTTGGAGAGAGCGCAGAAGGCGGTCGCAAACATGACGACGTATCGCCTGGAGTTATTGGAGGCCGAGCAGGGGCTACCGGCGGAGGTGGTGAAGAAATGGAACGAGGAGATGGAGCTGTGGGAGCTGGACGCCGCAAAACCCAACCCGTTCAAGGTCACGGAGAAGCACGAGGGGCTCATCGCAATCTGGGGGCAGCTTGTGGCCGAGGCGTCGACGGCGGTGGCGGGGGACTTGTCGGACAACATACGTGGCGACCTCCATGCCCATGAGATGGTTGATATGGGACTCCAGCTGGAGGAGCAGCAGCGCGAGCTGGCGTCCGACTATGGCATCCTCAAAACGCATGCGACTGACCGCCAGAAGACGGCGCTCCTCGAGCGCTCCAACAAACTCGCGCGGAAGGTCACGGAATGGCTCAAGATCCGCGAGTCGTTCACTCTGCTAGTGGGGACACTTCAGGCGGATGACGCGAAGGCTCAGGCCGCGGCTGCGCGACTTCAGCCGACTCCAGGGGTTCCAATGCATGTGCTGAAGCTGTGGCTGCCTTCGCAGCTGGCCACAACTCCCGGCGTAACAGTGAAGGAGAGCCACGCCTGGTATGAGTTTGAGCTACGCCTCGGACACGCGCATGCAGCGTTGGAGGAGGTCCGTCGGCTCCTACTCGTCTGAACAGACCGATACCAGTACAAGGACGACAACGAGCTCGGCGTGGCTGCTCACACCCACGCCAAGACTGCCATCAAGGGCATCGACGAGCGCATTCGGAGAATGGCGGACGAGTACCGAGTCGCGTATCGTGCTCTAGCGAGTCTGGCCCCGGTTTTGAAGGAAACGGAGTGGAAGAAGCAGCCCAAGGTCCTCGCACCTGACCATGTGCGGCCTCGGCCCCGCGCCACCTTCAGCGATCCGCAGCACAAAAGCAGGATGAAGAGGAGGAAGCGAGACACCCCAGCGCAGGCGGCGGAGGCATTGCGGAGGAAGCAGCAGGAGGAACGGCCGGCGTCGTGGATATGGCTGTCGCAGCTGTCGAGCGAGGAGGATGCGCAGGCGGGAATGACAGAGGCGCTGTGCATTGAGTGGGCGAAGACTCGGGCCAGAGCATGGAGGTGGACAGAAGAGGTGGATTTGGTGGAGGAGGAGATGCGCCGGGTCCTCGAATTCCTCAAGTGGAAGGCGGAGTGGTGGATCGGGCTGATCGATCAGCGCCCAGGGGTGATGGGGGACGACACCCCTACAAGAGGGATTCACGGCATACGTGCGGCGCCAATCGCGATTGCAGCTGGAGCTGCGCCAGCGCTTCATGGACAATTGGCAAGATGTCCCTCGTTACATCCAGATGGGGTGCGATAGCTTGCGCAAGATCCCGGAGGAGGAAGAGGGCGAGGGGGTGGGCGAGGAGGACGACGATGAGGAGGAGAACAATGAAGACGCGCCGGTTCCAGCGGTCGCGAGGGATACGTGGATTGTCGCGTCTTTGGTGGAGGAGTCGCTCGCCTGACATGGATTGTCTTACTTTTTTCTCGAGAACTGTTCCCTTTTCCCATGGCCTCTCGTGGACTATCTCGTCGTATACTTTATTCTGTATTTTTTCTGTATTTCTCAAGTACCAAAATATAAAATTCTGTTGTCATCGTCTGAGACGACGGCAAGGCACCGTGATCGCTGTCTTCCCGTTTTGGCTTGAATTTGTAAGCGTGTCTAAAATGGCAAGATGCTCCCGGCGTCGTCCACCACGTCCTCCTCAGCCCTTGCTCGCCGTCAACTGTGCTGCCGGCGTCAAGACACTTACACGTGAGTACGTCTTATATGTATAAAATGAGGCACCTCTAATCAGAGCGTTTTATACATAAAAGCTCGACCTCTAATTACACGCTTTTATATATTAAACCCCCAGCTTCTGGTGCATTATATTTGCACTTTTCCTTCCAGATTATTTCCACAGCTGTGTAACTGCAAACCGCCACCTTTCAGATTCAAACCGATTTATTCATCAACCCATCTCCGATTATTCATTTGCCATAGGAATATTTTTGTTATTGTGTTTTGGACTGTGCTCTACACCCTTGTACTCACTCACTGCATATATCACACAGATGTTCATTTTTCTCACTACATACTGCCAACACAACGGTTCAGACCATCTTCGGGCTTCTCGGACTACGCCGGGGATCGAGCCGACTGTGGATTGGGCACCCACCTGTCAACGTCTTGGGGGGACGTGCTCTCCCTATTAGGTCTTTGCGTAGTTCCCGGATTGCTGGGGTTGGGTTGACTTTAGCCGCGGCTTTCCGCCCACGGACTCTTACATACATCATTATGATATTTATTTGTTTGTAAATCAGGGCATCTTCCCTCTCTCCCCTCGTGCCACCACGTATACATCTCGTTTTGGAGCATCCTCGTGCGAATCCACCCTCGTTTGAAGACATCTGAGCTAAGTTTCTTGATCTATTCACTCTCTCTTTTGATCTACACTTGCTTCAATTATTTCCAAGCTGACACCCTCTTTTTTACTGCACGGCTCGACACCCATCCGGCACGACCTTGACACGTCCTCAGTCCACCCCAGGACTACCTTATACTTCTTCAACAGTAAGGTCGAAAAATATGTCACACAGTACAAGGAGAGACCACATCAGAAAGAAAGCGGCTTTGAAAAGGTTTCGAACGCACTTAGTCTCGAGGGATTTGGACAGGAATTGAGCTCGCAATGAGCGCGGTGGGAGAAGTATTTGTTTGCTCTCTTATTTATAAAATGATCGGAGGTGTCATTACATTTGCAAACTGCTGTAATTATATAGAAGGGAACAAAGAATGCACATACCGACTGGAAAGGATCTTGACCGGAAACCCATAATGAATACCGTGAAGCGCAACTTCCTGCAGACTCTGTTCAGCCGCCGATTGGACATGAAGGAAAAATGCGAGCGATGGCGTCGCCGTCCTAGAATTAATGGGATAACCAAGCAATAGCGCAAAGTACGGGGAAAAATTAAACTAGGTTTGATATATAGTAATATCGGCAGTGTAATCGGATAAACATTGGCGAGCTCACCAATGAAGACATTTGCGGACCCCGAGCAAATGGCAAAGTATGTAAGGGTATATGCAAGCTGATGCGGATTTTGATGACCATAGATTGCCAAGCGAGCACCAGTTATTAGCATAGCAAGAGAGCCACCAAGTAATGGAAGGAGGAAGAGCATGAGATTCAGAGCAAACCACTTCAAGCATTTTGAGGCAACGGCCTCTGGGCGAGATGGAAAGAGTGTACCCCGAGCTGACATCTAATTAGCAAATGGCGAAGAAGGGAAAAGAGTATAGTACCAGGTAACAGTTTGGCCGGGGTACGGTCGTCATACTTGACGATATTGGACATGAATCTCACGCAGCGATGTTTTGCACTTGAACTAGGTAGAGTTTATAGTAGAGGTTTAATTACGTTGTAAATGATGAGCAATGGTCAGGAGTACGCCGAAATTAAATTGAAAGGGTGGAAATTGAATTGAGGATGATGCGAGTCAAGACGGAAGAGAAAAAATACAAAAGGATGTCTCAGAAAGGAAGAATTCAAGGGAATATTCAGGGAAGTCTCCAGGGGAATATCCAGGGTAATATATATCTTGAAGCATTGGCCAAGTGAAATTAAGTGGTGGCGTTCAGGCATGGCGGCGACTACGCGTCAAGATGAGTTTGCCGTGCGGACATTCCCGAGGTGCTACTTGGGGTCATTCCGTCGACATTTGTACATCAATTCTTCATCGGTCTCCATCAACCCGTTTACGGACGGATACGGATCCCGTTTAAACGGGTGAACCCGCCCCGTATCCGTCCGTTTTCGAGGCAGGTAGAACGGCTCTACGGACGGGACGGAAACCGTCGCGACGAACCGTCGATCCGTCGCGGACGGGAACGGATCGGAACCCTACTAGAAATGTCCGACGGGAACTGCTGACCCACTGGTTTCAGGAAGGGATGTGCCGCTGATCGGTCAGATAGTACTTGATAAGTGCATCATCAGAGTGTTTGCCTCAGCCTCTTGACGAACTCTTGGGTGACTTCACTAGACCTTATTAGTACGCATCTATCCTTTCTACACGTTGGAGACACTCGAGACTATGGGTCCGAGATGAGCTGACGGGGCTCGCAGCAGGTGGGAGTAGGCGGTAAAGACCCAATGTGGATAAAGACTAACTACGACAAATAAGGAAGTTACGCGAGAGGCTACCAGGCCCGCCACAACGTTCCTAAAAGTACAAGAGAGATGGGCTACGGCGATCAAAAATTATACAGGTAAAAGTACAAGCACTAGACAAGCCACAGGATAACCCCAAGAATGTAGCTGGTAGTAAACTTTTGAACAATCCCCAAACTTCACTTTCGTGGCATGCAGCAAGCACAGCAGCGTCCGATAAGGAACATTATAGGTGTGACGAAAAGCAATAACCAGGCCAGCAGCGTTAAGTATACCGCGTTCCCCATGATTGCTTTCCCACCATGTCCTTCCTCGTTTACGCGTAGTTTAATTATCTCGAAGAAGGCGATGTCAAATACGAAGACTGCGAATGCTGCGGTACCCGCGAAGCCGGAGAAACAGGAGCTGCAGCTATCGGCGATGGGGACGCAAATGAAGGCGAGGAGCGCGAACGCGAACGAGATGGCGGCGATGCCGAACGCCACGACATGTAGAACGAGGACCTTCGTCAGGGTGGAGGCCACGGTAACGACGGCATTCGCTAAGACGGGCGGTAGCGTTCCATTAATAAATTGGGAAGCCTCTGAGGATAGAAGTCAGCGTACAATACATAGTATTAAGGTGTTAAAATGACAAACCCGCCAGCGAGTAACCTATCTTCAACGGCGAGCATTGCAGCCCGCGTCCATCCTGCAAGTCCGTGCAGAATCCGAGTGCGCCAAGATCGACGAATGGGCTGGTCCCGTTCCCAGTTGTCGTCACCGTCGTTCCATTACCGAGGTCCAGCCGCAAGAAATACACGGCCTTGAAGTAGGGTACGTCGAATGCGACCATGCCTAGCAGTGCGGTGGCGGCTGCGACAGAGGCAACGCCTAGAATTTTACTCCAGGAAAACATTTTTTTTTCAAATGGGGAGCGGCTGGGAAAAGGGAAAGGGCTTTGGGGTTTGTCGATGGAAAGAAGCGAGTGGGTGAGGTGTTGGATTCCAGAAAACTACTGAACTACCTACGCACTAGCTAATAAATAGGATTCCAATGTTCTTGCACCTACTACAAATGGAAGTCCCTTCGTGATGAAGATCTAACGGAAACCGTAGCGACCTTGTCTGCAAATAAACACTTGTTTCCGGATATTTTGGGCACAGGTGCTGTCGGTCCGGCCCATCCGTTACATTCGCTCTTCAAGGCTTGACTTGACAAGCCTTCTATCCCGGACGACTGCATCCATTCCACTTTCCAAACTTCTCTCCAAATTTTTCTCGCCTTCCGTCCCGACTTCTCCCCTGTTAAATTGACATATCAATACTCAGAATCAGAGTCATACTCCGATTGATACCCATAAGCCTCTCCTTGTTCTTCACTCTCATAATTATCAACTTCCGAATCATCATCTTCGTCGGTCTCCGTCGCATCGTACTCATATTCCGACGACTTGAAGTGAAGAATGCATGCCGTGAGGCTCTGGCTTGCGGTATCTATTCCTAATTTGTCTCACTGAGCACCGCCGACGTGTCTCGTGGTTGTTTCAAAGCCTTCGAACTGTTGAATCCATTCCCGTCGCACTTCTTTTTCCCAGCGGCACCAGACGTGCGTCCACTATATCTCGGCAAGATTGAGCATATAAAAACAGGCCAGTACCATCATGCCTCACAGAACCCCCATCACAATTCCTCAGTGCCAACCCCCACACATATGTACATGGTTATGTTTTTCTCTGCTGGTTGGCTTCTGCGCGAGCTCAAGTGGTTGGCGTACTTCCGCTATCACAATTAAATATATCCCTGCCTGGATCTTCTCCGTCCATGGAGCTCATACTTCTTTCCCTACTGCCGCCGTGATTTGGATCAAATGTCCTGGCTACGAGACATTGCTGCTGCTAATAGCTGCCTGGGTGTTGCTCCATTTCCAGTCTACTATGATATCTAGTGTTTGCATTGGAACTTTTTGTACGCTCTTTGCCTCATCAAGCATTATTTGGATGACAGCTTATGGCTCTGGTTTCTTTCAATATCCATCATTGAGCCAAGTGATGACACCCAATTCTCATTTTCTGTTCATGGCTTCCTATTTCTGTTCCACAGCGGCTAGGAGCGAGTGCCGCTCTGTAAGCTGCACTGCGTTCGGTCGTTTCTTCATCCTGTTGGTTCTATTTTCATTTGCTAAATTCAAGTTTCTATGCCATGCCGCCGAAGCGAAGCGAAGGCATATCTTGTATACCCCGTATATTAAGCAGATCCCTCGAATCAGATTGCACCTGTTTGTATCCTTCCATATTTGCAACATTTTTCCCATTGACTGCTCTTTGGGCTTCGAATTCCCATTTCCTTTTATTTTGGAGCTCGCCAGCTGATCCCGGTTTGTGACAGATTAGCGCTTTGAGAACTGGGGTACAGTTTATTTTCAACTTCGCCGATCAGCCGCTCAAGACCCTCCCATAAGCAGGCGCTCCCCCGTTATCTTCCTTCGCTACGCCCATCATCTCCACTCTCCATACCATGGAACTCTCAGATATTACCCCTTGACCGTCACTGCGTTCAAGGGGATCGTCTACACAAGTAATGTACGACCCTAGTCCGCAGACGTCTGCAGATTTCGGCGTCGGGACGGCGTGCAGACCCCGTGCGGATATCTGCAGACATCTGTGGATGTTGGTCGTTGCTCTCGACCCGTAGCCGTGGCATAGTATACTGCATCAATAAATGCCGAAAATTGTGTTTGAGCAAGCGTGAGCTGTGTTTGATGTTTACAGTTGTTGGCGCCATCAGACGGACTTTCTCAAATGCGCGCGTCGCTTTCACGAGCATAACGTGTACGATAGGCCTTCCACATCTTTGTTGGAACTGGGGTTTCTGGTTCGTATCTCCACAAACCTCCTTTCTTATCTCTTGGAAAGGAAACTCGCGGGAAGCTACATAAAACCTGCAGCGCCGAATAGTGACACGACATCATCTGGTCGACATCTCACGGCAAAGACCGATATAATGCTGGATGCCCAGCTCAAGAGTAAATTCGTAGATGGTGCTTTGGGTCATTTTTTATTGGGATTGACTGCACATCGTGTGGAAGGCGGCAAAGTGAGTTTTCGTCACGATCAGATTGTGAGTTTGAGGAAGACTCGGCATCGGAGCCTAGTAACCCGATAATCCGTTCTTCGATATCATTCAGGATGTCGCGCATTATTGACATCATACCAACCACCCCCACTCGCATCTAATTTTATCGACCTGCCCTGTAACTATCAATATGGTGGCGGCTGTTGCACTCCTGTCAACAGTGATGAACAGAACAACACGTCACTATTGTTCAACTATCGTTCATAATTTGAGTGGCTTGACAGATCTTCATCGCGATTTTGACAGATCGCTCGGCATCGCTTGTACGAGCTCGTACAAGGCGAATAAGTTGACAAGCGGACAAGGCGACAAGCTATGTCTGAATTTGGACAAGTTTTCAGCGGAATCTGCGCCGCAAGTCTGATAAGACGCCTCAAGCATGCGCAAGTGCCTCAAGTGTGCGTAAGTTCCACGAGAAGAAAATTTATTCAAGTGAGCACAAGGGAACAAATGTAGCTAAATAGCATCCGAATATACATATAACAGTATACTGGATAGAGAGTCATCACATACGCCGTAAATGGCATACGCTCTGGCATTTTGAGATTAGAATGGGATAAAAAAGCGAAAAATAAAATAAAAACGAATAAGAAATGAGTGGCTGCCGTTTGTCGCTGTTCTACACCTCATCATCATCTGAACCTTTGACAGGGCTGCTTCCGAGAGCCATGGTGCCGGCTGTCTGTAGATTGCATCTGAGCTATGCAGCATGACGCGATTTTGTTCCAGCGCCAATCTTCGAGCCAGTTGGCAGCCTTGGAAAAGTCCTTGACATACACGCTGACTTTCCCTTTCGAGAACTCGCCGTTGAGGGTCCTGAAGCCAGTTGTGTATTGATTGAAGGCGCGTTTGAGCTGGCGAAAAGGAAAAAGTACGAGCTGATCCGCGGCTGAAGCCTGAATAGCCGGTGCATACCCCCGCACAAATCATTGCGGTAGCGCTAAAAAAGCGATTCCCGAAATCCCCCTTGGATTTTGCCACATTGGCTCGACGCCGGAGAGGATAGCCATTCGATGGAACATGACCCATTCCGAGCTCAAGTCGAGTTTGTGCTCAAAGGCATAAACCATCTGATTGTACGCTGTCCGTGACATCTTCAACACAAGTTTCAGATGGAATCCTCGAATGTCGTCGCGATCTTGCTCTGTTAAAATCATATTCCCTATAAATGGATGACTCTGGAACTTGACACGATAGAATAAAGGACATAATACTCACAGACTTCCCAGAGTCTCACTTCAGCGTCGCTATCTTGAGGTGAATAAACGTTACCTGAAAGCAAAGTAGAACGTGAGCCATGTAGGGTAACATGCAAAGTTCTCTGCTGACCAACACCCCAGAGGTCTCATCGCCAGGTCCGAGCATTTCATCTAATTTCTGCATCATTTCCTCACAAGAAATTGGCACATCGCAATCTTGAAATTCATCAAATCCAAACCATGGATCAAGCTCGATATTCAATGGTACAAGGCCAGAGTTTTCTGATTCGGGAGAAGAAGCAGTTTCTGACATGCTGCAGTCGCCGTCTGCCTCATCCTCCAGACAAGAGTCATGATTATTATCAGGGGAAGACATTTCAATATCGTGTGATGGGAAGGCTGAATGGGACCAAGATGGGCCTTGCATGGCTCGAGGGGAGGTAGACATTGGGATAGTAGATGACACAGGATGGGAGACATTCATTGGACCAGGAGGTACAGGAGCGACAGATGGATGGATACCGTCAGGAGATGCTCGCCGGTAATGCTTGTGCTTGGTGCGCGCAGTGTGCAGAAAGCCGCAAGTGGGCTTGTAGTGGCAGTATTTCAAGTCAGACATGCTCCACTGGTATGACTCAATATCTTGAAGGTTGGGGTATGAGGTATCCGAGCAATGCTCGCCTCAACACGAAGTCTCTAGAACAGCAGCAGAAGGGGACGATAACAAAGCACATGGAGCAGGAATAGCATTGCTATATGATTGAGTTGTCAATCACTGCGTTCCGACCCTATGTAGACAGAGGGTCCGTCTACCCCCGTAGACCAAGGGGTAGACAGACCCTCTGTCTACCTGTGTTCACGCCATGTAGACATATGTAGACCGATGTAGCTGTATGTAGATGGACGTAAGTAGACACAAGCAAAGACATAGAAAATGGATGGGAAGGAAAGAAAGAGGCAATGCAAATTGTACCACAGCCACGCGGCACCATCGCAACGCTCAGGGCTGATGAGACGGTTTCCGCACAAAGAACGGCAGTGATGGCTGATGAGAATTGTTCCTCAAAGCTTAAATTGCGGAGCTATTGATCGGAGTTTGGCGCATACCAACGCACCTATGAACCAGCAGAATGACCAACAAATGGTCATTTGAACCGAGTTATTTGCTAGAACAGCCCGATGGGGGCAGGTTTGCATCATGAAGTCGAGTGAGGTGGGTCTACCTGCATCTACACTGTAGACATATGTAGACTTACGTAGCTGACCGGTAGCCGACGGGTAGACAGACCGTGTCTATGCGATGTGGCCGGACATAGCTGGATGTAGAATTAGGTAGCACAGGTCCCGGCGTACACATAGGTAGCCGGATGTAGCTGAAGCTCGCCACATGTCGCCGCATGTAGAATTAGGTAGACAGGGGTCGGTCTACGTGGGGTGGGAACGCAGTGAATCAGGCTGATTGAAAACTCTTCCCACAGTGGTTGGGTACAACGTGGGTGTGTAGACTACAACAAATACCTGTATTATGTACCTGTAATATACTTCTTTGACCCCATAACCTGACTGAGTCCACAATCGGCCTGATGCAAGCAACCCTATCGTCATGATTGAGTGAACACAATCAAGCTGACCGTTACACCCACTCAGGTTGATTGCAATTTCTGCCAAAGTTCAATCAGCCTGACCAGTTAGGTTGATTGGGTCACTCAGTCAGGTTGATAGGGTCATACGCTCAGGCCAACACAATGGCACAGTCAGGTTGATTGAGTGCCGTCAGTCAGCCTGATTGAAACCTCTCCCCACAGTGATCCGACCGTCGTTAAGAGTGAAGGCAAATCCCAGCTGAAACCCATTACAAAGAAGCTTGTGGCCAACGCTGAATCAATGGCCCCGGATTCAGACGTCGTTACTCTTCCAGAATTCGCTCGCAGTGGCTGGGTTGGAAAGTTCCTCCCTACCTGGTACCATTACTTCGGGACACGCAAGCCGCCCTATGGCTGGGACATCTGTGAAATTGACGATGAAGAGCACGTTATTCAGCGCTGTCTTGAGCTCACTTTCCCTTGAAATGGTTACAAGGTCTGGAAGGGGTGCCCAATTTATGTGATGGTGAGTTCCTGAGTCCCATTGTGTGTCATGAGTCTGAGTCTTTAGGCAATGGGTCGGTTGGGTGGCAAGCGGCACCTGATTGGCGTAATGACGGGCAAAATTGTCGATACTTTCTTCACGACTCCCGATTATGCAGACAAACCCAAGAAGATTGCCAGGTATGCTGCATATGCTATCGACGACAACGGCTCGGCTTGGTATGAGTCTCCCACTCCCGTGGTACTTTCTTTGCCTCGGCTATGCTGTAAATCTTTTTCGTCTCTTCCTGGTCCACCGTATCTTATTATTATTGTGCAGCCGCCTACAGGTCTATTCCACAGTAATTTCTGCATCGTCCCCCTCACCACATACGTCAAATCTACGGCAAAATCCAAGGGGGATTTCGGGAATCGCTTTTTTAGCGCTACCGCAATGATTTGCGCGGGGGTATGTACCGGCTATTCAGGCTTCAGCCGCGGATCAGCTCGTACTTCTT
The DNA here is from genome assembly GCA_014462655.1 of Mycena venus. NCBI lineage: Eukaryota > Fungi > Basidiomycota > Agaricomycetes > Agaricales > Mycenaceae > Glaucomycena > Glaucomycena venus. Next base: position 949,825 of record JACAZI010000028.1, read on the forward strand.
CCTTTTCGCCAGCTCAAACGCACCTTCAATCAATACACAACTGGCTTCAAGACCCTCAACGGCGAATTCTCGAAAGGGAAGGTCGGCGTGTACGTCAAGGACTTTTCCAAGGCTGCCAACTGGCTCGAAGACTGGCACTGGAACAAAATTGCGTCATGCTGCATAGCTCAGATGCAGTCTACAGACAGCCATCTCATCAGCACCTCAGCCCCCATGAATGTCGACCGCGGCACCATGGCTCTCGGAAGCAGCCCTGTCAAAGGTTCAGATGATGATGAGGTGTAGAACAGCGACAAACGGCAGCCACTCATTTCTTATTTGTTTTTATTTTATTTTTCGCTTTTTTATCCCATTCTAATCTCAAAATGCCAGAGCGTATGCCATTTGATGACTCTTTATCCAGTATACTGTTGTATGTATATTCGGATGCTATTTAGCTACATTTGTTCCCTTGTGCTCACTTGAATAAATTTTCTTCTCGTGGCACTTGCGCACGCTTGAGGCACTTGCGCATGCTTGAGGCGTCTTGTCAGACTTGCGGCACAGATTCCGCTGAAAACCTGTCCAAATTCAGACATGGTTTGTCGCCTTTTCCATTTGTCCACTTATTCGCCTTGTACGAGCTCGTACAAGCGATGCCGAGCGATCTGTCAAAATCGCGATGAAGATCTGTCAAGCCGCTCAAATTATGAATGATAGTTGAACAATGGTGACGTGGTGTTCTGTTCATCACTGTTGACAGGAGTGCAGCAGCCGCCACCGTATTGATAGTTACAGGGCAGGTCGATAAAATTAGATGCGGGTGGGGGTGGTTGGTATGATGTCAAGAATGCGCGACATCCTGAATGATATCGAAGAACGGATTATCGGGTTACTAGGCTCCGATGCCGAGTCTTCCTCAACCTCACAATCTGATCGTGACGAAAACTCACTTTGCCGCCTTCACAGGGCAGGTCGATAAAATTGGATGCGGGTGGGGGTGGTTGGTATGATGTCAATAATGCGCGACATCCTGAATGATATCGAAGAACGGATCATCGGGTTACTAGACTCCGATGCCGAGTCTTCCTCAACCTCACAATCTGATCGTGACGAAAACTCACTTTGCCGCCTTCCACACGATGTGCAGTCAATCCCAATAAAAAATGACCCAAAGCACCATCTACGAATTTACTCTTGAGCTGGGCATCCAGCATTATATAGGGCATCAAACCGTGCGTATTACGCCCACGGGCGTGAAAATTACGCCCGTCTTTGGCTTACGCTACGAGCCAACCCGTGCGTAAGGTGTGAGGCTGAAGGGCTCGAACGGGACGGGTACCGTGCGTAAGGCCCGTTTACGGCGTAATTACGGGTATTTTTCACGGAAATAAATGAAGAAAATTCGAATAGGTTGCAAATATGTGTGAAGTAGCCTACTAATCTAGTCTGTGCCATCTCCGACAAGGTCAATAACAGCTTTGCGCGACATGCGAAGGCGTGCCTTGACAAACATCAGTGTCTTGATTGTCTCCGCCTTTAAGCTGGCGCGGCCGAGCCCGATTGTGTCACGACCGCCCGAAAAAATCCGCTCGACGGCTACCGCGGACCCTGAAGTAAGATAGTTGAGTATCAAATTGAAGGATAAAAAAATTAGGAGTGTATACCTGGAATGCTAAGAACATTGCGAACGAGACGATACAAGTTGGGGAATTGTTGTCGGCGGCCATACCACCACTGAATAGGATCGATGTCAGGGTGCTCAGGAACACTGGTGATCCTGAAGTACTCTGCGAGCTCGTCCGACTGCGACAATTGGCCGCGCTTTCAATAGCGAGCTAGAAAGTCGTTTTTTTGAGGAGAGCCGCCGGAGGGGACGTCAGTGTGAGCTGAAGTCGAGCCAGAGTCTGCCGCTGGAAAATAACAGGAGATTGACGAGGAACCATTGGAGACAGTTGAACACGACGACGTCGGGGCGCGATGCAAAGAGAGTTCCACGCTCTGGTCAAAGACAGACATGTCAACGAAGCAGATAGATAAGTATAATAAATGCGGCGCACTCGGTAGACATTTGCTGGTACCGCGTTTGTAGTACTCGACCACCGCTGAATGCATGTCGACAGAAATGAGAGTTGTGAAGTGCTCCAGGGAATTGCATGGGCTTAAATACCTTTCAGTCAACTATTCGATCGGCCGTTGAAGTCGGGCCAAGATCATTTTTTCACGTAGAAAACAACGGCAAGTGGAGCGCAAGGAATGGAAATGGAGCAGGAAAATTAGAGAAGCTCGAGCAGTCGGCCATGAATCCAAAGGGAAATAATTTTGTGGCGCTCAGGAGCCTGAGGCGAACAAGTCCCATATATGTTGCAGCAGCTCAAGAGATTTTCTGGACTTCCTGTAAACGATAGGGCACATAACTGGGTTCCGGGATAGTCTCAGAGCTCAAGACAGGGAGCACAGCTTTCATGACAAGGAGCGCAGGAAGTTCGGGCTTGTGCCGTGATGCGCCCTCGCGATATAGTGGCACTCGTAGTATCAATCCATCAGTGGCACTGTGGGGTTGTAGGCAAGTTGTTTCGTTGATATTGATCGCCGCCTCACGCTACTTTGAGTCCCGTAATTACGCGTAAACGGACGGTTACGGGTGGCCGTAATACGCTCCAACCCGTACCGTTCCCCGTCCCGTAAGGAGTCGTCCCAAATCCTCAAACGGGACGGCCCCGTAAGCGTAATTACGCCACGTAAACCCGTAAGGTTACGGGGACGGTTTGATGCCCTAGCATTATATCGGTCTTTTGCCGTGAGATGTCGACCAGATGATGTCGTGTCACTATTCGGCGCTGCAGGTTGCAGCTTCCCGCGAGTTTCCTTTCCAAGAGATAAGAAAGGAGGTTTGTGGAGATACGAACCAGAAACCCCAGTTTCAGCAAAGGTGTGGAAGGCCTATCGTACACGTTATGCTCGTGAAAGCGACGCGCGCATTTGAGAAAATCCGTCTGATGGCGCCAACAACTGTAAACATCAAACACAGCTCACGCTTGCTCAAACACAATAACTCGAGGTAGCGCGCTTCGCAGCAAAGCCCACTATCTCTCTCTAACCTACCAGGAAAGTCTGCTACCTGGGCAGCCATTGGCCAATAAAATATTGTTTTCTACATCTACTATTGCCCTCCCCAAGTTGCGAGAGCTAGAAGAAACATCCAGAGTGTTGAAGCAGTGTTTTTTGCAATTTTAATTGATGTCTCACGCCTCAAATGTGGGTACATTGAAATGGTCCAGACACAACGTATGAACCAGTGTTGTTACTGATCCCGTCTGACGGGGTCAGTCAGAAATATCCGGTCGGAAGTCAAAAGTCGAGGGGTCGATCACTGACCTTCCTGACCTTTGGCGCGTCCTTTTGCTTTTTTCTTGAGCATTGCGTCATCAATGACTGTCATCGTCTCGGAGACTTCGGTCCTACTTCCGGAGTGTTCGGAAGGCAAAGCCGATCGTCTTTGACGGTGGTCTGACGGGTCAGACCGTTGAATTGTCAAAACTTTCTGTCGTTTTGTGACCCCTTTTGACTGACTCTGACAACACTGGTATGAACAAGTGGGCATCCAACATTTGGCCAAAGGTGCTCGAAGGCAAACCAGGAGTGAGTGGCGATGCTAAAGCAAGCATGGTCATGAGAAGTTATGAATATACGTTAGAAGACACTACTTACAGGCCGGACAAATGACAGCTTGTGCCGCTGACACAGGCGGCAATGATGCAGAAGGGTCTACAAAATGGTGGTAAAATGTTCAACAGTTGAACTGCATGATGAAATGCCTGTTCAACTTACCAAGCAGGTTCACAGCATATACAAGATCTCGGATCATGTCATGGATGCATGGTATAAGGAGGCTGGTGAGCCATTTCCAAATGCTTGAAGTCCAGTCTGGTCCCAGGGAGATGTCTACAGCAATATTATGTTGCAGAGAGCAGTTGTAAAAGAGCCATGGGGACCTTGTAAATTGTTACGGCTAGGGCTGCCGCCCATGCCGTCACGGGCACGGCCGTCAATTCGATGGGTGGTCAACGAGCGCAGCCCGTGGCTTGATGATTTGTTGATTAATTCCAGATTTTCAGCAGAACGGGACGGTTGACGGCACAGCCGTTACGGGTGTACGGGTTGAGAATGCACATGTCTACATGGATTCAGGGCTCAAAAAGGCCTGGTAACCCTGTTTTGTTTAAACAAATCAGACATCAAACCAGATTATCCATTGAGATGCAGGAGGATTAATCAAACTTCATATAGATTCTTATGACACTGTCGGAAAATGTGGCTCAAGGTTGGTTTTATGTTCGCCATTGCTGAGGCTGCTGCTGATGGGTGGCATAGTTCCTGTTCTCTGATTTCCTCTCAGTAACGACAGTAACTCAAATGCCAGATCTGGTACGTGTTTACTCACAAACCCATTTTCCCTTAATTAATTACATCCTTGTACTAGACCACCGTCATACGAAATCTGCTCATCCCATCAGTTCGGAAACATGTGTCCTTCATTTGCCTGGAGGTGTTTCCGACTCTCTACAGTGCTGGGGCTGGGCCAGGGGCGGGTGTGGCTCCCAACAGGTTGGCAAGGTGAATATGGTACTCTTTGCACCAGGTGTGTTTACTGAGCCAATACCAATTAGCCCAGTACAAGGAGCAATGTTCCTTGTCCTTGCTTTGAAGTATGTTTAATAAATCTTTGCAAGATGGGCAGATGCTAACTTGTACCTGTACCTGTGGAGTTTCAAGCTGCATTTGTTCATTGTACCAGGACACAGTTTGTACTGGAGCTGAAGGCATTGTTGTAGACAAAGGGAGCTCTTTGGCTGCCCAGGAAGAGTTCGTCAATGGGTCAGATGTGTCGCTGATATCATCTGTCGAGATTGAGCCCTTTCGAGATCAATTGCCAGCATAATCACTTACCATAAAGTGCCACTGCCAAATTCGTTTACAAATTGTGTGGAAGAGAGGAAGGGTTTTCCTTGCTTCCAAAAGTATCGCATGCTGCAACCCGTGTCTGTATGACAACTAAATTGAGTCAACACAGGCAGGTAATTGTCAGTTGAGATATTTACCGTGTCAATTCAGGGAATGTTGAAGCCTTAGAAAATGTGTGGCAGTCTGATCACGGGGATAGATATCTTGAGAAGAATGCAGCTCAAGGGCCCCCATTGCCCTCACATCATACTGTATTCCACGCATGATTCCCCCGAGCATCATCAAGTTCACGCCATCCCGATCGATATTGCGCTGCACTTGTTCATTCCCAATTGTTGTAGACAGTGCAGACTTCCAGATTTCAAGGGAAATGAGGCTTGCCAGCTGACATCAGCAAAACCTGGGTCAGCTACGTAGCGCTACGTAGTGCTACGTAGTGCTATGTAGCCCTGTAGTAGCTGTAGTAGCTGTAGGAAGGGTACCCTCTGTGTAGAACTCTGTAGTTCGGCCCATTCTATGTAGTTCTATGTAGTTGTATGTAGTTCACCGTAGTTTTCTGTAGTTCGCTCGGATTGCCTGCCTGGCACCGAAAAAAATGTATTCCCGTCACATAGCAAAAGTCACTGCAGCACACAAAAGGAAGATGGAAAAAAAGATCCAATTGAATGATTAATATACATAAGCCACGACCATACGACTCTACTAGATGAGAAACCGTCTTCGACCGCAGAGACGACACCTTTGTTGACCTCCAGCAATCCAATCTCCGTCAGAACCATCCCGCTCCATTCATGCAGACGCACCTTCTGATCCTGCCTTATGTATTAGCGACAAAACTAATTGCAAAAAACAAAACGCACCTCACCCCTGACAGCCACACTCTAGAAGTACTTGATCGTGAGATGCGCCACCTTCTGATTGTCGTGGATGGCCTCGACGCCGCCTGCCTCTATGATATGACGAACACCATGCCGTCCGTGGCGACAGTCAGTGGTGCCATAGACAGCAATTCTGACGTTGGCACAGGAGAGAGCGAGGGCGTCCTTAGGACGAGGCCTATATGAACATGAGTAAGGGTGTTTTTACGCGAAGATGGGTGGCGAAGAACGTACCGCGATGGGAGGAGTACCCGGCATACACGACCAAAATGTCTGCAACGAGGAAGATACCGATGGCGATGAGGCAGAAGGACCCGATCTGGGCAAGGATCTTTGCGAGCGAGTCAGTGACAGGAGAAGAAATGGGATATGGAGAAGAATGTACCTGTCCAACAAGCGACGCCGCGTGCCCGAAGAATGAGTTGGTACCGGTGGAGATGATCACGCCCTCAGCCTTGCCCTGCTTGCAGCCCCCCGGGTTAGTACGAAGTTGATAAGAGGGGAATAAATGGACAGGGAGAAGGGGGAGGGAAGGAACGTTCCCTTTGAGGCTCGCTTCCCCCATCGCCACTAAGGGAATGACACACAAGATAAAGACACTCACGAGAAACACTGATCGCCCAACTTCTTGCTCTGTGGGAGCGACTCGCCGATGAGAGCGGCCTGGTCGATGGAGACATTATTGGCTTCAGGGAGACAGTAGTTTGCGGGGGACGATGTCACCAATTTCAAACGAGACCTAGACATGTGTCAGCACGGATTCTCGACTTCAAATACAGTGAAAGGTAAAGAAGGGGGGAGGGTGGATAAGGAGGAAAAGAAGGAAGCAACAACACAGCATATCACCCAGTACCAAATCCGCGCTCCTATTCTTAGACCATAAACCGGAGTGCTTGACCTTTGCTTTGGGAGTGAGTGAGTCTATGAGCGCCTTGACAGCGTCACTGGCGCCACGTTCCTGGCAAACGTTGTCAGTATCGCTCCAGAGAAAAAAAAATAGACATAAGAGGGAACGCACGTCATAAAAGCTGACAACCGAGTTGATGAAGAGGAGGACGATACCGACAAAATCTTGGGCAAGGAGTTGGTATATAAAAGCAGAGATAGAGGTGTTCAATAACACACCTGCCAATCAGGTGCAGGACCCTCACCGTTGGAGAGCGCAATGGCGACGACCGCGGCGGCCTCCATGACCCACGGGGTGGCAGCAGCAGGCGGGGTGAAGGAGCAGGGGCATCTGTGGTGCCGGCGACCTTCTTGTCGTGTGGGGTAGTGTCGGGAGGGTCGGTGTGGAAAGGTCAGTGATGGTGGTAAAAGTGAAAGGAAGAACGAACCGCAAACAAATATTTAGACATTTTGATCTAGCACGTGCGGCAATACCATGACAACGCACCGGGCCAGGCCCTCGGGCCTCGGCATATGCAGTTATATGTCCGATCCAAATTTCTTGGATTTGGCCATTTCCGTACTTGGTCTTTTGGCCCGAATCCATAAGCATTGTGATCAGGTAGGCCATTTTTGCTGCCGTCCGTCAGCACTTAGGATCAGACGTTCAGACGCTAGAGGTGTCATTTCAAGGGTAAGGTGGAGAGGAGATGGTGCTTCGGGAGGAGTTTTTTCCTGTGGTAGCTGTGCACCCTAGTTGAAGGCAGGATGTTGAGTGTTTTTTGGGCAGAACGTACGCATGTATGGATCGGACTTCGCGCTTAACCATCTATCTGTCAGTCATTTGGATCAGACTTGGCAATTTTTTCATGCAAAAAAGTCCGCAGTCTGATTGGACTTGGAGGCCATTTTTTAGGCCAATCCGTCCGCATGAGGATCGGACATACAATATATGCCAAGTGCCTACTGGGCCCTGCCCTAAAAATGTGTCAACAGTTTATTCGAGAGCTACAAGGGATCGGAATGCTGTCGCAATGCGTCAGTTTTTGACGCGTCAGGTCACACGACACGTGCTTGTTATGGGTACGTACAATTTGAGGTCAAGAGAGTTCGGCCTTGAGCTTATTGGTCTTGAAATCCACCTGAGCCAGAATCAAATATACAGTCCAGCTACAGAGAACTACGTAGAACTACGTAGATGGCCCAAAACTACAGGCAACTACAGGCAACTACGGCAACTACGCGTAACTACACGTAACTACATGTAACTACGGCAACTACGGCAACTCCGGCAAAAATCAGGTTTTTCTGATGCGATACAGAGCTGGGATCACAAATTTACCACTCGTTCATTTATCTTTCAACCACGCCACAAGACCGTGACCAATAGATGAAAACTTCTAGCTAGATCAACGTACCCTTAGCCTTTTGGCCACCTTTTTCAATGATTCTATAAACACCTTCTATGTCAGGATGCACCTGCGACAAGGACAGACTAAGCATGGCATTCCTAACCTTCTGCGTTGTGTAAGGTTTCATTTAATCGATGTTGTGCTTGTTGTGAGTGGTACAGAGGCGGAGAAATCGTGGGAGGTGTTCATAGGGGTCAAGGGTTCACAGTAGTCGCATAGGTTCAAGTGAACAGTAAACATCACCCATTTGTGCACATAATTTCTAACAGAATTTTCCTATCAGTGTGAGCGATCTCGAAAATTCGAGTGAACAGGATCAGATGTGCTTCAGCCAACTGGGAGGTTGTGAAGGCTTGAGTGCCGATGATCACTAGAAAGTGCATGAGTCTCGGTTAAAAACAGAGGTGTGCGTCCACATACATTTCATACTGCTGAGGTCCCATCTCTCCATTTCAAACTCCTGCCACTTGGCATTCAGACATTTGAATGCTGTGTTTAAAGAGTGTCTTGGAGTGTATGAGAAGCGTGGACATTGCTCGCAACATACAGTTCATGAGATGAAATATTTCACCGTCCTTGAGGGTACATGTTTCGGTGCACTGAACATACTGCTCTTCCTTGGGCAGTTCACGGTGTTGTTCAGCAAGCAATTGGGCACCTGGAGATAAATTGCTCAACTTATATTGGTCAGAAAGACTTGTAAAATGTCTACCTTCAAACCCTGTACCATTAGGGAATAGGACATGTCAAAGTTCATCAATGTAGCGACGAACATGGTCTAGATTACCCAGCGACAGGTGAAGGGCATCAAGGGATGGATCAAATCGTTTGTTCCAGCCTAAAGCTTGGCGAAATCCTGCCATGAATCCCGAGTCGAGCATGAGTTTCTGGGCTATAGCACCGGCGAGTTTCCGGTCTAGCTCAAGCAACAATGACTGGAAGATCTCCAGCAAAGGAGGCAGAGTTTTGATTGGATCTGGAGGAGGATGGGAATGAGGGTGTCGGCAGACTATCACAATACACAGGCAGTCCACCAAGTCGTGGGAGGTGTAGATGTCAAAGGTTGTGGGGCAAGTGCCTGGTGTTTGCCCAAGTGCACCGTGAGCTAGTTTTCCAGAGTCCTAACGATGCCAATACGCTGTAAGAAGTAAATAATAGGTTACAGTGGCGAGAAGGAGCGAGCTCACGGCACATTTGTTTCTGGGCCGACAGCGGAGCAGACAAGTTACAAGATGTCTGTGGCCCATATCCGAACTGACGTGCTACTTCTTCTCGTTCATAGATTGCCGTCGTGTCGTTTTCAAGGAAAGCCCGAAGATAAGGGATATCAAACTCTTTGAGCGTGCGTAAAATGAGATGGGTTTTATTCAACTTTGTGCAGTGCTGGCATCGAAATGGAGGGGAAGACTTGCTGTATGGAGGATCATCCATATTCATCAAGCCATAATTCAAGTTTTCCTTTGCAAAGGGACCGTGAGGGTTTCTTGGGCCGAGAATCCCTGATGGTTTCCGTCCCAGTTTCAGATTTGGACTCGGATTCATCAGATTTCGAATCCAACTCATCCAGCCCAGTAGAACCTAGGTCTTCTTCATCTGTCTGGACATCGAAAGCGCACCCCTTCTCTGTCAGAGTGCAATAAAATGCAAGGGTTTTGAAAAACACCTCTCTCTTAGCTTCCGCTAAGCTGTCCAACCTGAGTTCTGGAAGCACGGGAGCGGTAAGGCTGCATGCAGAGCAATATTTCAGCCCAGTTCCTAAAAAACATTAGTAACTCAATCTGAATGGAAATGAGTCTGAATTGAGCTTACAAGATCGTCACTTGCGGTCGCAAGAGGCTAGAGTCCCGTTTCTCCTGCAAGCTTCACCTCAGCCGTAAACAATTGATTTTTTGCGTTGACATGCGGATGGGACTTCCAGGCATCCCTTAAAGGTACGAAGACTGGTGGAACTTCTCAAGGGTTTCGAGCTAATCACGGAACCTTGATTCAGGAATGTAGCCGATGCGCGCTTGTTTAGGCGCCAGATTCAAATCACTATAGTGACACACCGCACCATAAGGATATTTGAACATTGGGATCAACTTCGATCGTCGTCCGTGTTCAAAATTGTCTCGGTGTGTGCCTGCATTTTTTTTTTCATTTGCTCTCGAGAAATTGAATTCCTTCGATTTTTTTTCGCTTGATTTGTCTGTTTGGTTTGTCCCCGAGTCGCTGTTCATCAACGCCGCTCGGTTCGTGTTCTCTCTTGAAGTATTTGATTGAGTCTCAAACAGTGTGTAACCACTTCCTTTCGTTTTAACTCACGGCTGACCTTGGCTGCAAAGTCATAGTCAAAATCGATTTCAGGGAGTATGAAGGCAATGACCAATTCGTCTTCCGGACATCCAACGGCCTGGAGTGACCCAAGGCAAGTTCCATCTTCCATAACTAATGCATATTGACTATCATTCGAGTCAGAAGACTTCTGTATTGCGCCCTCCATTTCATCTGGTCTGGTGTCGACCCCGGCCGCCAAGCTTGGCGCAGTGCAGCTATCCAGACTGCTGTTCAACTTCGCCACTTCGGCCTTCTCGCGAAATTTCCATGAAACTGTTGAGATTTTGGAAGGTGTCACGCGAAAATATAACAGCTGTCAAAATGTCGAATAGGTATTTTCGGTCATGCGTCACATCCCCTGTTGATTTGAACGGAAAAGTCCAGTACTACTGATCCGTGGGTGATGTGCAACCATGCGCTACTGATCTCGAGGCTGTCGGCTACTGAGGCTACCAAGAGCTACTGATCTCTGGCGGGCGGCTACTGGCGCTCCAAATTGTTCATAGCTTTGGCTTACAGCTACCTAGTAAAAACGTGTTTCCTGATGGTGCTTCCCCCATCCAGACTCCATCGAACGTTGCATCCAGGTGCCGCAAACGTTTAAAACCAGGAATGGGTGTGGGGCCAGTAAGCATATCAAGACTTATGGTTAGGGCTGCACGCCGTGCCCGTAGTGCCGGTTCTACGGGTCCCGTACGACGGGTCACCGACCCGTTCCGTCAGGGGTTCTGGAAGTTTTTCGACGGGACGGCAACGGGACGGCTTTTCAAGACGACGGGCCGTCAAAATCACGGCCGTCGACGGGGGTCGGCGGGCGACGGGTTTTCTGCACAGCAAATGACGAATCTCGTTTATTTCGAGCATTCTCATGGGTGATACACTTGCATTGATCTTCTACAGTGATTTGTAGTGATCTGCATCACTCGCGACGGCATTCTTACTCCTCAAGTGAACCCAAGTCTTGAGTACATATCTTTCCCTCTATGCTGTTCAACAATTTTTTCTTGACAGAGTGCAGTTCGTTCCTCAGCAGGAGAATAGAGACGCACCTCGCCAGCTTAAAGAACTCTTATATAGCTCATAATCGAGTGCAGAAATGCTTGCTAATGCCTTTGAAGGTGTGTTTCAGCGTGAATCGCCCACCAATCTTCAACTCACCAAAAAGGTATGTCAAGAGGATAAAATACCAATATTTTCCAATGAGAATGGCAAGGTTTGTGTAGTGTCTCTGAATAAAACGGTAAGATTCTCCTTGAGGCTCTATTAGACGTTGGTAAATGCTGATTTCGCTCGCAGTTGAACCGGCAACTTCCGTTCACCGTCGACGGCCGTCCCGTCACCCGTCCCGTGCCGTAGACAATTTTTTTAACTCACACGACGGACCGTTGGGTTACGGGCAGTGCCCGTTGTACATACGTCGAAACGACGGCCGTGCCCGTGACGGGTACGGCGTGCAGCCCTACTTATGGTCTTTCTCCAGGTGTCCACGATGACGTCGAAGGCCGCACCGACTACAGCCGCCTCGAGAGGGGTCTGTAGTTGCGCCAAAATGGTGTCCTTCGTGGCGTCGAAGGCCGCACTGACTACGGTCGCCTCGGCTGAGGTCCGTAGAACCAGTTGTACAACGTATGTAGCCATTCTGTAGAATTAAACCCGGGTGATCAGTCCGAGAGTCAAACTGCAAAAGAAAGAAATCCAAGTAAAATTAGTGTATTATGCGCGGACCGGCAAAGCCGGTCCGTGTCACTGGACTTCATCGGCCAAGAGCGCCATTTTCACCGACGTTCACTGAACCCCACACCCATGTTCAGTGATATACATCAGGAGGCCAGACGTCCGATGAAGGTCACTGAACATGGGCGTGGTATTCAGTGGTGTTCACTGAAACCTCATCTAATATTTTCAATGTTTAAAATTGTTCTACGTTGCTTGAAAAATAATGAAATATCCGAGAAGTACACTGAACACTAGTGGAAACCACCTGAAAGGTCACCAAATTTCAGTGGCTTTGGCTGAGAAGCTCACTGAAGCTCGGCGTACTCACCAAGGATGTTCGACGAATTTCACCAAAGTTCGGTGCACTTTCTGAGAATGTTCACTGAATTTCATCGAGGTTCGGTGTACTTGCTGAAGATGTTCACTGAATTTCACCGTAGATATTCAAAAATTCAGTGATACTCCAGTGGGTTTCTGTGGGGTGTTCACCGAATTTCACTGAATTATGGTGAAAGTATAGCGGCATTCAGTGGAATCCAACATAGTATTTGTCAAAAAAGTAAAAAGCAAATCAATTAGTCAGTACTTTCAACCTTATCCCAGAACTCTTCGTTCAGGCCTTCATTCTTCTTCTCGACCCTTTTCTCCACTAGCTCTTTGTAGAGGAGCATCAAGACATGCACCGAAAAATCAAAGTTGATGTCGGACATCTGCCGGAGTTGGGCCTCGAAGCCATTCAGCCACGCATTGAGCTGCTCTGCAGTTTCGGTGTTGAATGCTCGAGTGGTGTGAGTATGGCCGTTATCGTCAATGCTGACCAGAATCACGTCTGGTTGGGAACCGTTGGAGGGGGCGGGATTGCACCAGATCCGGCACAGGATGTCGGACGCCTGATGGCCAATATAATGCCAAGCATCAACAATGAGCTTGGTTACATGGATCCAAGGGCTATCGGGGTATTGGGTAACAATGTGGCGGAGAAGATTACACGCGTCATCGTAGGCCAAGAAACTAGGACGGGAATCGGGATGGGATTCCCATATTTTTTCAATGATTTTCAGCACCTGTGAGGAGCTCTCCGAACGGTAGCATTTACCCCATCCAATTGGGCAGCCGCAAGACCACTGCACTGTCTGCAAGCAGTATGTTGTCCCAGCACGGAATGTGTGGGCAACATTGTCACCAGACACCCCATTAAGTTCCGGAAGCTCCGAGTGGAGAGAAGGACCAGTTTGTGAGCCAGCTGCTTCAATTGCCTGACGTCGTATGACACGTTGAACCCCGGGAAAAGAAAGGCGACCAAAACGATTGAGATATTTTCGGTGCCATTCTTTGTGAGATTCATCGCTACAGGTAGCGGCTCCATTGGGATGCACAGGACGGGTGCAGCCAACTATACCGCAAACTGATCTCAACTCAAGATGATCCTTGCAGAAACGGCCGTTTTTATAGTTGACAAGCGGTTTTTCGCAGGTACTGATTGCACAAATCTGGTTTCAGAAATTGAATCAGGAAACATGAACATTGGGTTATGTAGACACTCACGCGGTGAGTAATAGTCTTCCCATCCATCACTGCTAGCCGTGCGTATCCACGTGGAGAGCCTGGAACTCGTTCTTGTTGCTTTGGATGTGCTGGGAGGCCCGGTGGTACGGCCCCCACAGGTGCATTGGTGGCTGTATTTTCCTTTGACCCAGATCAACAAAGAATCAAAATGTCCAAGAAAGAGACTTACCTGTGCTATGTCGGGTACATCTACAACCCCAGTATCGTCCTCATTCAAAACTGCACCCTCCGCAAGCAGGTCTGCAGTATAGCGTTTGAGATGGGTGCAGCGTGTGCAGCCATGATCCATCGAGCCTGCGACCACACCGCCATCCTTTCCTATGGTATCCCGCACATACTCAGCCAAAACATGAGCACTAGAATGAGCAGGGACCGTGAAGGTCTCCTCCAAATGACCAGCTGAGATGAGTCTCCGTGCGAAGTGCTCGAAGTAGAGTCTCTGAGACTGCCGGGGAGTAATGCGGGGCTTTTGGCCAGTGGTATCGCTGAGCCAGTCCGCAAAGTTTGACCATCCTGAATGAAAGCGAAGAATAGCATTTTCTTGGGTGAGGGCTATTCTGCGGTCCATCCAGATACCGTGTTTAGAGACGCGCAGATAGGCAGCATTGTACTCCAATCTTTGTATGCGGCCAGAGGAGGTTTCAGTTTCATGGTATGTTATGCGGTCTGGATAATATTCTGCCTTGCACTTGGGGCAATATGCCACATAGAGGTACGCATTCACCCAACAAAAATGTTTGTCTAGCAAACGTATCTGCTGGGGATCACGGTGACGGCGGAGAGTCGGTGGATGCCCTTCATTGGGGCAGAACATACAGTCAAGGTGGATGGTACACAGAATGGTATGTGACTCTGGGAAGAGTTGCGAGGAAGGATCATCGATGCCGAGCAAGTGATAAAGATGGTCGAGATCTCCACAGAGTTTGCGACCCAATCCTGGCCCGAGATCATCAGCCTCAGGTGGAAAATGCGGATGTTCATGTTCGCTACTGAATGCTCCATCCAGAATCGAGACAATGCTCCGCAGCCAAGCAGTCTCGTGCGGTTGGCGAGGTTCTCGATGTTGATTCTGATGTAGTTTGTACAGAGGATAGGTCGCAACCAAGACTGTGAGGATGTAGAAGACTCTCTGCAAGGAGAATTCATGAACGAAGTACAGCTGAAGCACCACGAGAAAGTGGCCGAGGGTTGGGATCATTGCCGTTCTTGAAAGAAGAACTATTTCCTTTTTGGGTTTGAGGGCTAGTTTGACTTGTGCGAGCTCGAGAAGTGCCCCAGAATATAAGAGCTTCACATTTTGCGAAAATGTAAGACTTGGAGAGAAAAAATATTTTATTGACATGTAGTTACAGTACTTACATGCGCAGACTACAACAAGCAGCAATGTGCGCACATGGCGGCGCGTCGGAATACCTAACCGCCTGCAGACACAAGTCAACGCTTTGAGACGGCTAATACCACTGGAAACGGCACTGTATGTAGTTGAGTAAGAAAGAAAAATAAATGAGTAAAATTTACCGACTTCATCTCAAGCCTTATCTCGAAGTGGGCCCATCGACGCGGTGCACACGGCCATGGGACGGGCGGGAAACCTCCATAGAACATAGAAGAGGGTCATAACATTTCCTACTCGCGTTGAGTTGAAGAAAAAAGACCAAGAAATGAGTGAGTACTGACAAATTTTCCTACTCTGGTCCCAGGAGAAAGGGCGGCACTCAGAGGCCAACGCTGACGCGTCAGGAATCGCGACGGGCAGGAAGCCTTCATAGAACGTCGAAGAGGGTCCTAGAGTTGCCCGCTGGCGTCGAGTTGAGGGGAAAAAATCAAGAAATGAGTGAGTACTGACTGAATTTGTCTGCTGCTGCCAGTCCCGGGAGAAAGGGCGGCGCTCAGAGGCCAACGCTGACGCATCAGGGATCGCGACAGGCGGGAAGCCTTCATAGAACGTCGAAGAGGGTCCTAAAGTTGCCCGCTGGTGTTGAGTTGAGGGAAAAAAATTAAGAAACGAGCGAGTACTGACTGAATTTGTCTGCTGCTGGTCCCGGGAGAAAGGGCGGCGCTCAGAGGCCGACGCTGATGCATCCGGGACCGTGACGGGCGGTAAAACTTCACAGAACATTGCAGAAGATCCCAAAGTTGCCTCCTCGCGTTAAATTGAGGAAAAAAGACCAAGAAATGAGGGAGAAATCATACATTTTGTCTTGAGGGCCGCTTTGGCATGTAGAGAGAACATTCCTTGCATTTGCATTTTTGCGCATGTCTCCTTGTAGGGAATCTGAAGATAGTCAGAGATGAGTGTGCCCTCTACAAGTGAAAGAGACGGAACGAGCAGTCGAAGTGCACGCACCGCTCGCAAACCGGGGCCAGAATTTGTCCAAGGGCGTTCATCTGATGGTGCGGGGGTTCCTGTTGGCAACGAAGACGATGCGCATCCGACCATAGACGAGGACTACGACCCAGGGGAGGATGAGGAGCCGGAGGAGGACGAGGAGGCAGAGGAGTTTGAAGGCAGCGCCGACGAAGAAGACTGAAGGACGGGTGGTGGTGAGAGGAAAGAAGCTTGACGTGTCAGCCGCGGTGCCGTCACGATTGTTGACGTCTTTTCTATTTATTTTCCTGTCTTTTTACAAAAATTACCCGTCCATAGCCATGTTTGTACTCACCACTCTGTACACGAACGAGTAGATGTTGAGTTTATCTTACCTCCAAGCGAGAGTTCACGCGCGCATTTGACGCGACAAGCCCAACATCACGTGTTCAGGGCTGTGCGTTGTTGATCGTCTCTTGTTTCTTCCTCTCACCTCTACTCACGCCCTCGGGCCCGGCGTTTCTCTGGCGCCTCGAACGCACGCAATGCGCCGCCAGCGCAGACCGTGGGTTCGAGGTGTAGTCGGTCTTTGTCCATTGCACCCACGTGCACCATTGGCCCCAAATCCAAACGCATAAGCGCTAGCGCCTCGAAGGACCTACAACGATGAGTCCAACAACATTTCCGATATGCTAGCACATTACTCATGCGTCCCTGGCTCTTCCAGGTGCTCTATTCCTCACGAGCATCTCCCTGGAAATACGTCTACACGGTGAGTTTTTTCGCTTCTTGGTTCCCGCTCGCGACCGCCTGTGGGGTGCCAAGACTCGGCACTTGGGCTGGCGCCATTGACCACACATAGCTCGCACACGGCGGGGCTCTTTCTCATTTCTTATCATTTTTGTTTTTTTGTCGGATGCAGCTGAGGCCCCGGTCTTCTTGGAACCCACACGTGGGCGCTTTCAAGGAAAGCGGTGCGTCTTCTACCCCCCTCTGCTTCACCATTTCATTATGTGTTTCTAGCGGTCGATGTAGGCGTCGGCGCCCGTCCACATTGCACGGCCTTGGGGTCTAAGGTACGACGTTTCCTTCCCAGACTCCCCGTGTATATTTCTGACACACCAGATAGAGTTTCCCGCTGCATCGCACTCGCGCGACCCACGACCATGAGGGGGTAGAAAACGGGAGAAGGGTGGGAAGCACGGTTGGCTGTCGCCTGCCGAAGCAGGTGTGTAGATGCACCTCATTCCAATCTGGAGCTTGCCAATCCCATGTGTTTCTTGCAGTGCGCAGCGGGCCTCCCCCGCTGCTGCTTGCCTTCAACTCAACATTGCACCTGCGGCCGCTACAGTCGTGCATGAGCACGCTGCGCCTCGGCACCCCAAGTGAGTACTTCTTTCCTAATCTGTCTGCATCCCGCTGTGACGCTGAGCTCGAGCCATCATATACATGACATACGATATGTATGCATCTGCGATTTCAATAGCCCTGTGCGTTTTTGTCCCTTCTTTTTCGTAGTTCAATCTGCTGACGTATATGCAGGAATAGGATCATACACGGCACCAGCGCATCTGCATGGAGCAAGGTGCGCCCTTCTTTTGGTCGCTGATTTAACATGCTAACGTATACCCATAGGAACGATGGGTATCGGCGTAACGCGTCCCTTCTATTGTAGTGTTGTATATGTAGCAGAGGATTGAATACATCTATGATCCATTTCATCCTGCATTTGAATGAAATTTCGACCTGAAAGTGACTGCAAAGTCAACCTCAATTAGACTGAGATCACAACCTGAACTAGACTGAGGTTTCAACCTGACACTGGCTGGATATTATCCTGGTAGATCAACCTACCGACAGGATGATGTTCAACCTCTCCTTGGATGTATATGCTGCCCCAGCTGGCGATCCTGTCGTTGGATGAAATGGCCGGTTTTTATCCTATTGCTGGTTGCACAAAATACATCCTGCAACAGACTACTACTCATTCTATCGTAGGCTGTATAGCGACCAACGATAGGCTGTTTCCATTGGATGGATGTCAACCTCTACGACTTTCACAGAGGTGGTTGTGGGCGCTGGTGGGTGGCAGAAAGCTGTGATTGCCTTTTTTGGGACATCAACAAACCTTTCTCTCACCAAGTCGTGTTGCGTGCGTTCACATAACGCCGTGGGAGCGCTGTGACCTGACGCGCCGAGTTTTGGCAAAGCTTGGCCAAAATCTTGAGCATGTTCTACAACACTTTACTAGGTGCGTGTATTCTCGCCAATTCAATCCGATGCGACAAGCACTTCTCAGGCTTGCCACCCGGGAGTTCAAAGAGATCGCTGCTTCTGCTGGTTTGTATCCTTTCCCGTCCCGTTATGGCTGCTTCCTTTTCTAGCCCAACTGCGATTCTTTCTCAAAATAAATCAGTTGAATGCCAATCGCACTTTCACCTCGTATTACGCTTTCTTCGCAATGGTCAGCAAGCATAACATCGTGGGATATATGACAGGACGCGTCAAGAATTCACGGACGTCCGTGAATTGCTCTGACCACACAAATTCTCGGAAACTTCACTCCAAGCTTGCGCACATTGTTGGGAGATGGGTCGGGAGAGTTTACTAGGCTGAGTGGAGGTGTGTACAATTCAGTCGTTTCTAGCTGAAAGCATCCTGATATTTGAACGTACCCTAGGTGCTTTGTGGCTTGCTGAATCTGTGGCCGTAACCGACATTCGCAATCTATTGTTCACCAATAAAGCCTTCGGAATTAAAGTACCCTTGACGCTGATATCTTCGTTAATAACACACGACAAGATATATTAGAGTAATGACAGACGAAGGGTGGGAATGCTACGAGTAAAGACAGTGAGAGCTGTAGAAGTAGCTCAATCAAGAGACGACGAACTGTCGGAATCAAGATCGGAAGAGTCCAACTCCACTGAGGCGGCCTTTCCTTTGGCGACAGACAAGGCACCACTATCCGCCTGGTCTGCCTTCCTCTTCTGCTGAATCTCCTTGAGCCGGCGCTTCAGCTCTCTCTCTTCTTCATCAACGTCACCAACACCACGAGGGCGTTTCTCTCCGCGCGACTCTGTGAGGTACTTCTCCCGTTTCTTCTCCTTCTTCCTCTGTGCCGCTGCACGCGAACGCTCCTTCTCTGCAGCCGCGTCGGCCGCCAGCTTGGCCTTCTTGGCCTCCAGCACATGGTCCTCCCACTGCCGTGCTGACATCTTGTCAAACTTAGCCTTCAGTGCGCGGTCATGGGCGACCTTATTGTCCAGCTCTCCCTTCACCCACCTCTCTGCGTCAGCGTCGCAGGGGATGTCGGGATTGGTAAACAATTTTCTGTCCGCAGTAACAGTGCCATTGCCCACCCCCAACGCGAGAGTGATGCACTTCTTGGTGAAAGGGCGTCCAGCATACTGGTGGTAGGCTTCATTTTCATGGTTCTTGACCTCTGAAAATGAAAACGTCAATGAATGCAGACCCTGCTGGAGGATTACACTCACCTGCAGGAATGCGATACGGTTTGCCTTTACCGGTCATTTTATAGTTTTCATCGCAATACTCAATCACACGCTCTCTGTCAGACCAGCGCTCCAACCTTGTCCCAATCTCGTCACCCTGAGGATAACCGCCTTGACGACCGCCAAGAAACTCATTCATAAAGTCCAAGAATGATTTGTCGTTCTCATTGTCTGCCCAATCGTGCTCCTGGTCGGAGTCAACGCCTGGCACATGACGCTTTCTCTTAGTTGGTGTTGTGGCCTTGGGCCGACTCCTAGCGAGCTCGAGGGGCTTGATCTTGCTCGAGAGCCCCTAGGAATATGGGCGTTAATCATTTGGAACAGAGATGAATGAATGGTAAGTACTGGATTGACACTCAGAGGCTTCCCCGGCCTCAAGAGAAAATGACAATGCAGTTTCTTTGGCTCACGATGAAGTTGGCAGTAGTCAGCCTCTGCAAGCGCCAAGAAGTCGGGAAAATTCCCGTTCCGGAAGTCGTGAGTGGTTCCAAGAATGAGGGTGCCGCCTCTGTCCAAAGCAACACTTATCTTGGTGTAACGATCGCCTTGCCACATTCCCGTCAGAGTGAGAAGTATAACCAAGAAATCTACGAAATTTACCTTTGACAGGGCTTATCTGCGTCAGAGCCAGTGGGAGAAGCTTTTTCAATGACGTCGAAAATGTTCCATCCTCTGCCTTAAACACTGGGATACTGTCTCTATGGAAAGGACTGATCCACACAGTTTGGGAATCCACTCCCTGAAACTCGACCGAAACTAAAAACATTTAATTCGCAAAGCAATGCATGAATAATAAATCACGCACTTGGAAGACCGTATTCAACCTCATCTTTCTGCACCAAGGCATAGGATGCAAGGGGGTTGACAGCAGCCTGGCTCAAGGGCTTGTTGGGCTGGTCTTTCTCATCGGAGGAGAGACTCGGAACGGGTGAGAGCGAAGATTCTAGAGATAATAGTGTAAGCTTGGCCCAGTTTAATAAAATATTAGCTCCTCACCGCTGGCAGTGTCCACATGGTCGGTGCCTGTGTCTGGCTTGGTGACACCAAGGAGTCTGAACTGAGGGGCCGGGTCCGACTTCACAGCTTTCTGCAACAGTTTCCCGTGGGCGCTTTGGTACAATATTAAACCAAGGGTGCGACAGAGGTTACAAGACACACCCTGACGGCGCAGCATCCTGTTTCTGACTCGCAGCAAGGTCCAGCTTGTCCTTGTCTGCACTGTTCTTGATAGCGGCTCCGCCTGTGGTTTGAGGACGATAAGACTTGAATTTCTGGAAGCGTGGGTCGTTCGCAAATTGAGGACTCTTGAGAGCTGTAGAAACTTTGGCTTTGAGGACCTTCCCGACAATGTCCTTCGGGTCATCAGGGAGCGGGAGCTTGAGCTCTTTGGCAATGGAAAAAAGCTCGGCTTTGTTGAGGGTACTAACTGATCCCCCCTTAATCTGTTCAACAGCGGGGAGAGCGTTGGGATCGATGCGAGGAGGCATAGTGAAAGTGAAAAAGATCGGAGTACACCGGAGCTTGTCAGAAGTCACTGGTCATGTGCGGGCTGTATAATTCCAACTATTTGATTTTGTACTTGGAGGTACACTGAACCCCACTGAACATGTAGGATGTGTTCAGTGAAATTCACTGAATAGGGGCAAACGTTTTAGGACGATCACTGATCTCCACTATCTAATCTGAATGTTCAGCTGATCACATTGATCATCACTGAATGAACACCGATGTACCGCGTACATCGGTGTCCTTTGTAAGTCCGAGCATATAACTCTAAAATTACCACTCAAAAAATGTGAGGTCCGGGGAAATATGAGGTGAACCAGACCCCAACAAGCTCTCAAGAACCACAAGCTTCGCACCGAGATGAGTGGGGGAAGAAAACTAAAGAACTACGTACTCACTGTCTGATTAAATAATATACTAAACAAGGCGTGCCTTCCCTTCGCTCCAGCGTACGCGGGTGGTTTTTCGAATTGTAAGAGCGGTTCAAATGAACACACATCGCCATCTTTAGAACTATACAAGGGTTTGGTCGCCCGCTTCGCGGCCTCCCATCCCCTTTGCCAATGTCAACTCTCAGACTAACCGTGGACTTGTGTTGAGCTCAGGCGAGCTGAACACCATCTCCAGCTTGCGGCGGAAAATTCACGGACATTTCTAACTCTATTGGACAAAGAAGCTGATCGAGGGTGATTGTGCAGAGTACCGACATGCTCCCGATCTCAGCCGTGTATCCCCGGGTGTGTCGATACGATTGGGCCGATTGGCCCGGCTTCGCAGAACGACAACGCCGCCATCATATATGCAGTTGGAGCTTAAATGGCTTCAGACGGACAGAGAAGCGTAATTTTATAAATCGGGTGAATAATAGTACATGTCGCTATTGATTCAAGTATCGAAATGAATGCTCACGCTGCATAATAACGACAATGCCAGCCTAGAGGTATGCAGATGGACCACGGCACGAGGTACCCTGAACATAGTACTTGCGGAAAGTCAGAACCGATTATAGGCGAAAAGCGCGCGGTAAGAATCAGATCAAAATATATAGAAAACAGATCACCGCAGACACCTCAGCCGAGAAACCGAATCAAAACAGCGGTAGCATGGCGAAATGCAGGGACGTACGGAAAACTCTGGGTAAGAAAGACGTGAACCCTCGGCGCGCTAACTTGAGAGTAGCTTATGTTCGAGGCGAAGTACCAATTTACGGGTCCGGAGGCAATCCCAATGGTGAAAGAAATATGCGACTAATGCAGGGTGTGCCAGATGGCTAAGATATAGTCTGTGGATGGAGCGCACCTCAATGACAGTGGGCATGAATGTCTTGCGGGGCACACGTCTGCAAAAAGTCGAAACAAATCAGAAAACGACCCACCGAATAGCTCGTAAAGAACACGAACTTTCATCCGGAGCCAGGGGAGATGCTATCAGTCGGGGAACTCGTGCGCGTCAGAATCACGCATACGTGGAACACACCTCGACAAATTACCCTGCTTCCCAGGGACTGCAATGAATTCGGACCTATCGAGAGGATGAGACGATATAAATATCCACCCCGACGGAAACATGACGCAAATCCTGTGGTGAAATGTCTGCACATTGGGGTCAAAATTAAATGACGAATTCATCTGGAGACGGTCACGTTGAAGTCATTCGAATTTTGGATCTTGAGGGAATAAGACCGTCAAACAATTGAAAAAGGGGGAGTATGGTGTTGATGTCTAATGTTCTAAAGGCGCTTGGAGTTGAGGAACCCGGACCGAGAAAGCGGAAAGCATATCAACTTCTTGCAGTAGCAGAAACCGAGGAAACAGAGAGCCATAGAATTGATAGATGATAGTAGTCTCTTGGATAGGATCTTGAAGGACAACAGGTCGGAGTCTTGCAGGATTTTGATAGATGACTGCTTCGAAGCCGCAGAACTTTAGCTCTTGTGTTGCGTCTAGGAGAATTAAATGGAAAATTTTGAAGCCCCAGCCAAAGTCAATGGATTTTGAAGCGGCGGTGATCAGTCCTGGGCGTCATTCGTGACCTCGGGATCGTGCTGCGGCTACCATAACCAAGGATTGACTGATAAGCTTGGCGGTGAAGATCAAGGAGGACCGTAGAATGACGAGATGATGCGTGGTTCAGGTCGGAGGAGTAAAGCGAGATCGAACGGGCCTGCGTTTGAGTGCTTCTGAAAGGCACAGTCAAGAGGCAGTATCTGAGAAGTCGATGGACTACTATGGTGGGAGTGGAGATGAGGGCGTAGCGAAGGAAGATAACGGGGGAGCGCCTGCCTTATGAGGGTCTTGAGCGGCTGATCGGCGATGTTGAAAATAGATTGTGCCCCAGTTCTCGAAGCGCTAATCTGTCATAGACCGAGATCAGCCGGCGGACTCCAAAATAAAAGGAAACGAGAAGCTCAAAGAGCGGTCGATGAGAAAAATGTTGCAAATGTAGAAGGATACAAACAGGTGCAATCTGATACGAGGCATCTGCTTAATATACGAGGTCTGTTCTTGTACTCTACTGTCCTTGTATCTGAGAATGGAAATAAGATTGTCGTCTTGGGACCCATGGCAAGGATATAAACGGGGCCCTCCTTCCATCGAAAAACCTCAAGGCCCTCTGGGCTGAAATACGTTGTTGCTTCTTTCTCCTCCCGCCTCCGGGCTCGGTGTACATCCTCCTTTCTCCTCTTTCCATGTCCAGCGAAGTGCCACCTCCGCCTACATATTCATTCACCTCGCCTCGCAACTCTCTTGTACCCTCCGAGGACTTGGTCTCCGCCCAGGGTCATTCATCGGGTATCCCCGCAGATGTCGAGGTGCATGCCGGCGAGCAGCGGTTACCTGATCCTGTAGTCTCGTCCGAAGCCCGCATTCCCGCGTTCCCTGACCACAAACTCCAACCGGCCGCGCCTCTCCTGCGGTGGCTGTCGAACAGTAACACCTCGCCCAAGGATGCAGCGCAGCCCAAACTGAACCCCACCAACTATGTCTCGATGTTCCGCAAGACGGACAGGCGTGCGTGCTCGCTCTCGCGCTTCGGCGCGTCCATCAAGGGCACGTTTGCGGTGAATCCCTTCCTCGAGATCCCCGCGCGCCTATTGTCGCCCCTCCCACAAGGAGTGACAACGCGCAAGAACCTGGTGCTCAAGGTGGAGAACGGTGGGATCGACGTAGACGTGCACCTTATCGGGAAACCTACGCCGAACGCGCTACCAACCACGGTCGCCCGCACGGAGCTACACCTCGAGCTCTGTGGCGGCATGGATAACACCTTTCCACTGTTCGCGAAAATCGTGAGTCTTTTCCCGGGCCTTTAGCTCTTTCACTCATTTCTTTTGGACCTGGACAGCACACACCGACGCTGCGCCGCCCGCCATTCCACGTGACGGTTGTGTCTAAGAACGGGTTCACGTCCATGCACCTACCGCCGTCGTTCCACGGCCTTCTCACGGTGCGCGTCGCCGCTGGCGACCTCAATAACCACATCACGCTCTCTGCGGCGCTCGGCGCGCACGCGACGATCCTCAGCGAGGACAGCACGTCCCGCGCATATTTTATCGGGGCGCTGGGGACCGGACGGTGGGAGGGCGATCGTGCGGAGATACGCGTTGAGCGGGGGGAAGGTGCGGGTGCAGTTTAGCGGCGGTGGGGAGCGGGACTTGGATGGGCTTCGAAGAGTTGGGAGGATGCTGGGATTTTAACGGCCACTAAAGCTTGTGACATTTAATTTCAGCAAGAACACTTCGTTGTATTGTTTCCAGATAAGCTGTCTACCCGTGTTTGACCGGACAATGTTATGCGTAGTATGCGGAGCGCTCCCTTATCTGAACTTATGTTATCTGGAGAGTGCTTACCTCCTGTACAGGCTGCACAGGATACACTGGCACTAGTTTTGCTGGGCAAGAAATAAGAGACATGTACAGCCAATGGGTAATATCGGACTTACGTTTTTTGTTCTTCCGCCCAATTCCTCCCAAAATTACAAGCACCACAGCCCCCCGCGACGCAAATCCCGATTATGGCTTGGGTAGAGAGCGGATGGCTTGCTGGTTGGCTCCCATTTCCACTGGAACCCGGCTGCGACGCAGCGCCGGCGCTCCCAACCCAGAGGTCCCACTGCGCATGCCTGCTGCTACAGAGAAGTTTCCTGAACAGATGGTGTTCGCCTTTGGGTCCACGCACTCCATCGCTCACACAGAGATACAACTTCCACGAGGTGTTGCATGTATACGGCGCTTTCTGTGGGTCGCTCGGAGTGGAGCAGCCGTCCGAGTTGCAGCACGGGGCGACGGACTCCCGCTGGCTGCACCTGCGCGTACTCCGGGATCGCAGAAGGACATCCCTGCGCTCTAGCTTGGGTCCAGTCGATAAACTGACATTTTGGTCCGCCGAACGCGTGCTGCCCTTTGTTCCCCCCTATGCATAGGCTTGGGTAGTCACCAAGCCCGCACAAAGAGAATACGGGACCCTTCTGAATGGACGGATTGGAGAACTCGTCAAAGCACTCGAACTTGAAGGTCGAGTTAATGAGGCCAGCTTTATTGTCGAGGAATAGCTGGGTGTCCGTTTCGACCTTGTTACAGTCGCCGAATGAAGGTCCGCATTGGGTCGAGATTCCACGAGGGTGGGATGCTGCTGCGTAAATAAGGCGGAAAGCTGCGTGTGCCTGGTTACGAGCAATCTGTCGAAGTAGGTAGATGATCATCATTAATGGCTTGCATGCAGCCACAAGGGCCCTAGACTCGTGATCAGCCTTCCTGAGAGTGGCCTAAATAAGTGGCGTGTAGCGAGCATAGTGGGGGAAGAAGGCTGCAACGACACACTCTCGAGTTTGAGAGATTGGTTTCTGACAGATCGAATCTCATCCACATGCCATGTGCAAAGGGAAGACATGCGACATCGTCAATGAAGTGGCGATAACCCGGTTCTTGTCCGCATCTTGTCCGCAAATGTAGCTGGTTTCCATTCATTCGAGGGTAAACACTCATTCGCTGCGCTCACAGACAGAAATGCGGGGTTCGGAGTCGGACCGTTTCGATCTTACCACAGTCTCCGAATGGAGGTTGGGACATTGGGTCGAGATCCTCCTAGGGCAGGATGCTGATGGGTAAATATTCTACGGCCGAAAGCTGTCAATGCGTGAGTCTGGTTACCAGCAATCTGTGGAAATATGTTGGTCATTCATGGTACTCAGACAGCGCCTTTGATCCAGGCCGGAGCCATATATATCCTCGAAGGAAGTTTTTTTTTTTCGTCGTTTATCATGGTTTCATTGGCACGCCCCGAGCGAGATCCCCATGGCCATTCCAAGACGTTTGGGGTTTTGATCCTGCCGCAGGTTTTCAATAGGAGGGTGTTAGCGGATAGAGTCAAGGCTTTTTACCTCGCAATGGGTCGCATGATGATTAGCGCTGACCGTCGTGATGGCGGACCGGAAACCATGATCGCGGGACTGGTCGGGCGAAACACACGGAGATTAGCCAAATTTCGACCTGCTCGAAGTTGGTTATGAAATGTAACTCGAAATCTTACATTTCGTTTTGCGCCTAAATTTGGGACCTCGGGCGGATTTTGGCAGTGATCGGCCTTTTTAGGAATTACCCGTTTCCGACAAAGATACATGCTCGACGTGCGAACTCGCAATGTCCACCGTAAGACGACAAAAAAAAGCCTTCAGCTCCTCCTTCTTCTAGCTTCGACGTGCGCAGTTCCTGTCCATACTCAGTTCCCTCGTGTCGGCTGACAAGCCCCAGATATGGCTTTCAGCCCGGTGTTTTCACTCTGTCTGTGTCTACTTCTCAGCAGTTCAGTCCTCGCGGTCCTCACCAACCATACCATTGACGAGGCGGGGCCACTGGTGCGCTACATACCCAATACGGACGGCCTTTGTGTCGGTTGTGCACCTACCGACCAATACGATCGCTCTCAGCTCAACAACGGGACTGTGACAACTTATTCGGTCATGGACAACGTGGTGCGGGCAATTGAAATGAATTTCACCGGTATGCACCACACAAGCACCTGTTTCTGTAGACTAAAGGCCTTCAATGATCAGGTTCTGCCATGTACATATTCCTGGCAGCGGCTTCGGCACCCACCGACCTGAACCAGCAATGCGGCTTCGCATTGGATGGAGTTCAGGTTGGCGACCCGCCCCTGTTTTTCTTGAAGACTCCCGCATCGACCGCCCGATACAATATCCTTATGTACGCGAATAAATCGATTCCCGACGGGGCACATACATTCCAGATCCAACTGTCGATGAAAGCGGCGGTCAACTTCGACTATGCGGTATACACTTGCGTCAGCTTCGCATTCCGTCTCACAGGAAGGGCTAATGTCTGAGATCAGCTCGAATGACCGAGAAACCACGTCGGCTAGTTCACCAACCTCAACAAGCAACCCACCTGTAGCTGGAACACCAGCTCCCATACCAAAGAAGAAGCTTCCAGTGGCTGTCATAGCGGGTGGCACCATCGCAGGCTGCGCGCTACTCGGAGTCCTCGGTACTGTGCTACTCTGCCGGCGCCGGTTACGACCCCGATCTAGGGAGGTTTCGCCAAGCATCGAGGAGGCATCCCTCCCACCGCTTGGAGGTGCCGTCACCACCACATCCAAAGAAGGCACAAAAAATGGCGCATATATTGAGATTTCACCTGGCGACAAGACTACCACCGCGCTTGCCGCACAAGTGCGCGCACTTGAAGCGCAGATACAGCAGCTGATGACAGAGTGGACAGAGCGCAGGGCACGCACAGACAGCACTGCGGGATTAGATGTATCCCCTGTCGGCGCGCTCACTTTCGACGATGAAGCGGGAGCAGACGCGGGTGGTCCGGAACCATCAGGAGGGGTATTCGGGAGCAGATGCGCTTTTGCACACTGACAGCGGGTTGAGATTGACCGCGGGTCGGATCGTCGATGAGTTTCCGCCCACGTACGCGGCAGAAACATTTGCAACGGATCCCACCGAGACGGGCCAAATAGAGGCTCGGGATAGCCGCCGACACTTCCGAATCCGGGAAGGTCGCCATTGAGACCAGAATACGCAAGGTGCTAACCTTAGCAGGACCCAGAAGATTCGTGTGGTGCTGCAAGGGACGAGAGATCAAACAGAGCACAGAGCGAGTTTTCGAAATCGATCGTAGTGGTCAGGATCGGGAACGTGACAGTTGGCGGCCATCAGCGGGTAGTTTTTCTTCTCTGTTATGTTCTTTCACGTTTGTTTCTTGTTTCCAGCTTTGAAAGCATCTGAATGCAACGCATCTTGAATTCCAAAGTGTAGGTGTCTTTCGGAGCTACACCGAAATCACATACTCGATTTATCTACACGCGAGCTACCTCTCACCAAGATTGCCTCAATCCAATTCTGCAAGTCTCCACGCGTGCACATCGTCCCATTCGGCCTCAGTCAGCCCATCCGGGGCACCCGCACCGGTAAACCCGACCCGAATGGTTATAGGATTCTCCGGTGTCGGTGCAGTGTTCCACATCGCGTACAAGACGCGCCATCCCGTGCCGATATTCAATTGTGACGGAGAGTAAACGGCTAGTTCCGGCACACGGGTTGTTGGGTGGTCGGTCCAACAGGGTGACTGGTGTAATGATAGTATTGACCAAAGGTATCTATCATACGGCTAACTACTTATATACTACGGATCGGTGGCTATACACTACATGTGAAAAGGTGAGTCAAAGAGCGGGGCCGCGGGAGCAGAACAAGATCATAAGGAGCATGAGGTAAGGAGCATGAGGTAAAGTAAAGAAAGAAATGAAAAATAATACTCCGGGGACGGACGGGGTTAAACACACAAGGTGCGGCCGTTACATACACCCTCCAGGTCGACGCTTGAGGCGACCTCATTGAGTCATATGGTTCAGGATATGGAGCGAGAGCGAGTTGAACAGTGAGCGAGAATCACAGCTGATCAACTGCATGAATATCCAACCAAGAATCGCGTCAAGTAACTTCACGAATGATTGAGACACAGGTATAAATCCAAGTGCAGCAAGTACTGGAGGCAAAAGCTTGAGAGGCGTTGAGGCGATTGAAATATTGGGGATCTTCGCAATGGCGGGGGGCACAGCCCATAACTATTGGACAGTAGAGCAACAAAAACTTTAGCCAAGAGTACCAAGGCCAATTGGGAAGCTGAGAGCTGGCGGCGATTGGTCGAAGGCTGATGGAAATTCTCAGCCTCTAACACGTCGAGAGTATTGCTAATTCTCGAAAGGAACAAATTCCCACTCGGCTTGCATCTGATCAAGAACAGACGGTTCGAAGACGGCACCATCCCATGGCAAGATTGGAGAATAAACGCTGGGCTAACAGACTCTGCCAAGCCGTAAGACTCTCGAAAACCCCAGTAAGACAAGATGTGGACGTTGTTCAAAACATGGTCGTCTTGTGTGCGGGATAATGCAGAACATTGCGTCAAATCTGGGAATAGAGCTACGTCCGTATGGGGGTAATACTGTAACATTATTATTGCAATTTTCAGCAAAAAAAACACTGCCTTGGAATGCATGAAAAATGCACAACCCACAAATTGTACACTACTGTATCCCTCGGAATGAAAATACACAGGTTAAACATCTCCTAAAAATTCACCACCTCAGTCTTGGCAACAACAAAAACACAGCCTCCAGGATTTTTTTTTACACACCCTTCCAATTTTCCACAGATACACCACTTTGTTCATGCACTAAAAAATACACAGCTTCCATTGATCAAAAAAATACACTAGGAACCCGCCATTGACTGACTCAGGTGATAAAAATCTTGTTGGTTATGATAGAAGAATTGAGAACAGACAGGCACAACAGAGCTATATACAGAATGTCCAATAGCAATAGAGTACTCGAGCTGTCCAAACATCTGTGGAGCCAGATCATCTAACTGAGGGCTTCCAATGCTGATGAAGTCAGGGCAAAACCATCCAGTTCAGAGAATAAAACCTTGTCCCTGAGTCTCCAGCAACTTAATTCAGCTGGCCTCTGAGGTCCCCAAAATTCTTCATTTGTAGACAAAGTTGAAGCTTCCAAATTTTTTAGTTGCTTCAAAGGCAACACAATTCTCAGGAGGATCACAGAATTTAAACTAGATACAACTTTCAAGACAGCAGTTCACGTGAAATATTCCATGAACAACATACAGGGTTTTTACCTTTTTGACAGGAGGATTCATTCAAAACTACTGAAAAATACATGCGAGAGGTGAAAATTGAGGACATCGGCCATGCCCGAGATGCCCGCAGACTGGTTCGATTCCAAGACTGAAGTGAAATCTCAATCCAGAGGTGTGTATTATGCCCAAGTTTTGAACAGCTCTGCAGGTAAATGAAGATTTTGGGTAGCAATCATGCCCGAGATGCCCGAGGAGGAAGGTGGAGCATCTACCCTGAAGTAACTTTCTTGTATGACATATGGATCTCCAGATGGTGGTCAGTTGAAGGATGACCACAGTGTCTGATATTTGACATTTGGTTTGATTAGGGAGGAGCTACCCGACTACCATATCTCATCCTAGAATAACAATTCCTTGCACTGATGTAGGGTAGGGCATGGAGAGGGATGAAAAGACCTAGAAATAGCATGTACCACTGTACTGAGAAGGTCAAGAGCACAAGTTCATGGGATGGTGTAGTTTTGTTCAGCAAATCTAAGGTGTGTAAAATAGCTATAGATATCTTAGTAGTGTATTTTCCTGCAATTGCTACCTGTATCATTTTTGACTGGTATTTCAACCTGTGCATATTTCCAGAATTGGGACCTGTATCATTTTACTTGTTAATAACCAAGTGGTGTAAAATTTACCTCATGACAGAAGCAGTGTGCTTTTCGGAAATCATCGGCTGGGGCTGTTTTGGCTGAACATTAGGTGAGGTGTGCATAAATACTACAAAATCTCATAAGCTGTGTAATTCTATGCAAAATCACTAAAGTAGTGTGAGAAATAATAATGTTATACTATTACAGCCATACATCCGCCAAGTTTGCGGGCGTAATGTCGCGTGGAATCTCGAGATCATTGTGGAGTGAGGAATTCAATAATATCGAAGCCATCTGAACAGATTGGGCATGAACAACGTGCTTAGCTGATAAAGCCATAGGAATTGAACGGGCCAGATCTGAAATACAAGATCTGGGAATGAAGTATGCATAATACGGCTTCAAATCGAACACCAAGCGTGCAGGATGGCTGTCGAAGGCTCTCGAAAGCGATAATGGACATCCCAGAAGCCAGAAGGGAAGATCAACAATGAGTTTTATCGGGATTCGCTCGTAACTGGAAAAGGCTGAAATCATGGCCAGACGAACAGAAGTACCATGGGCTCCGTTTGAGAAATCCAAGAGAGACGAAGCCTGCAGAGGCTTACGAGCACATCCAGAGGAGCGACATGTTCGTGGGACAAAGGAAACCGCCAGAATAATCAACCTCTGATATACAACTCGGTGGACGTCATTCGATGCTTGTGCTTGGGAAGCGAAACCGAGAAAGGTTTTGGCATCCTTGTGCAGCCCTAGGCAACAGTGCACGATCTTCGGCCCAGTTGGTGCATCAAAAGTTGAACAGCAAAGGCATTCGGTCATAGACATGCAGAAGGAATGAACCAGCTCGGCGTGCTCCGGCTGGTACTCCAAATTCCCCGAAAGCTCAACACAGGAACATTTGGTGCCAGGCAGGCTGAACTGTCTCATAGCACGGCCAGGTTTCGTTTCAGCCAGTCCACCCGCAGGCAAAAAAGAGCCTTGGTAGTGGAAGGACTTGAATTTGAGCCAATAGAACGATGATCACTGAGCAGAATCAAATTCTGATTCCGTGATCAACGATCGCAATGAAGATCCTGTTGATCGGGCTGTTGCTTCCGCTCTGCCTGGACTTGAGTGGCGGTTCGTCTCGCTGTCGGAAGGCATGCGGGGGAGAACTGATGCGTGGCGCATGCATAAAGTTTGAATTTTTATGGGTACTCCCTCCTTTGGGCTTATACGGATTTTAAGCCCAAACATGTCGTTGTGAGGGACCGCTATGTCCACCTTGGATTGCGGTAGAATGCTCGGCAACTTACCGACGCGCATCGTCGTTTCCGAACCGTGTGAACGTTCGGAAATTGCAGGGAATTTCTCCCAGATAGTTGGCATATTCATGCCTGTAGAGCGCTGTGAACGCTGATGCAAATGATAATACAGGAAGGTGAAGGAACAATTGAGGTCTTGTACTGAGGTATTTCATTCAAATCGACAGTCACGGGTCATGGACCCCTCTGTCGATCACGAATTTTGGTCGCAGTCACGCGTCACAAAGGGGTTTGTCGAACGCTCCAAGCCGTGTCCCCCCCCCAGTGACCAGAAAAAGGCAAATTTTCCATGAAACTGTCGAAATTTTTAGGGGTGTCACGCAAACATCCGGCCGCTGTCGAAATGTCGAATAGGTAAATCATGTCACGCGTCACCCCCCTGTCAATTTGAATGAAATACCTCAGTATGTTGCAGCAGGTAGGTAGCTGCTGATCAAGAGAAGAGCTGTTCAAAGTCTTCAAGTATCTCATGCCCTCCGCTTGGAGACTACAACTCTGTCTCGGATCCAAATCCGAGTCCGAATGGCTCATTGAACCGGAGCCATATGTTGGGACACATGTGTTTGTCACATGGACGACGGGCGCACTCCGAAGGTGATCCTTCCTGCAAATAAACACCCCGGTGAGAAGCTCGGGGATCGCAGAGCTATCCAGAACTTTGCTCCGAAGAATACTCTGGCAAGGAACGAAGTGGTTCAATTCTTGGCGAAGCGAATGTCATCATGATTGTGAAACTAGCATTTGTATCATGCCACAGAATGCTGAGTTGTTTTATCCAGGCAGACTCAGGGCTTTTGCGCTGTCCAGACGCGAAGATTACAAGAAATTTGTCCAGTTCTTGCGCGCTCCACAATATAGAGTGAGAGTCCGGTGCCCCGGTGAACAATCGCGTGGCTCCAAGGCGGCAGCCATCCAAAATCGTTCTCTCAGATACCACGTCTGAGCCTCTGTTGAAAAGGCTCCTGCTACCATCTTCGAGGAGGCTGACAAGGTCATAGTACAGTGCACGACCTTGGTGGAAACGAGATGGACCTTCACTCCAAAATGATGGAAAGCGACCCAACTGGAACGGTTCTATCACATTTCGTGATTCTTGACAGTGGAACGGATCCAGAGACCTCCTGCCGAGAATAAATTTCTCGCCGATGGAGGAGAACCTGGCAGCGGAGCGACACTGATGGTGGTGCAATAAAGACTTCCTTCCTCCAAAGAAGAAATCACTGGGACTAAACTGTTGGTCGAACCTTTCGACGAACACACAGGATTTTTGAGTACCATTGTGGCAAAAGCATCGAAGAGATATCCTCAGTTGGCTTCGAGCAATACTAAGGTGAAAATCCTGCGGTACGAGTTGTACCAAGACATCACTGTGGTGAGTCATATCAGGCCACTGGCGTATAAACACCGTCGACAGGTGTTTCTCAATATGCAAGTTCGCAACTGAACTTAAGATTTTGTTCAAAATCAAGTGTTCCTGGCCCACTGTCGATTCGACGTCATCAGCCGAAGCATTCCCAAGGAAGCGACGTTCATCAGCCGTGATCAAAATCAAACTCTTTGCAGAGATGTGGTGGACGACGGCATTGAGAAACTGTAGCAACATGGTGCACCAACAGGCAGAACTATTGAAGTGGGCTCGGTGATTGACATGGCGTCAATCGCGCAAGGTTCTGGCCACCAACCAAATCCAAAAAATAGAGAGGAAGCAGTCCACGGCAAGTCGAGCAATAAATGCTGCCAATAGCATCTCCCATAGTAGTTCCATTCGAAGTGGCCAAGCTGTCCTTATTTAAACCGTTCATCTCTTCAGTTGACATGGCAAATATCTCGCTGGTGAACTCAACAAACGTGGAGCGCCCGGATGGAATTTTATGAAGGCCATCACGAGTATTGTCAACCGCACCCACTCCGGGGCGGTCAAAGGCAAAGCAACGCAGCAAATTCGCAAGAGGAAGGCCAATCTGATGAGACGAAGTCTTCTGACTCCAGAAACTTCAAACTGAATTGTCTCCGCATCAATTGCAGCAAAAGCGATGAGGAGTATATTCCACATCGTGGTAAACCGGGAAACCCGAGAGAGCGGCAAGTCGTGTACCTGCACGCTCGGGTTCAAGTCAAAATGGATCCAAATTTGGTTGCAAGAATCCTCGAGTAAAAGTGGTCAAGTTTTTAAACCGTGCTGGGGCAGAATGTGTGCGCAATTCCTGTGATACATCAATCTGAACTTCACAGCCGGTTGCGACGGATCGCCGTGTTGTCAAGCTAGAAAAGTCCGGTCCTAAAGTGATAACATGGCAAAAAGGACGAACAGTGTGGCATTGCTCATCATGAGAATCGGAAACATCTGGACGGCATGTCTCGAGGCTGGTTTCTGAATGATCAATGAGCAATCGCTCAGAGGTGAAGTTGATATCAGATAGCTGGATGAGCTGTCCAAGCCTATCTGGGGGCTTGACCCAAACCAAATGCAAGACCTGTTGACCCTGAGAGGTGTCGTCCAATGACCGCTCCGACTTGAACACGGAAATGATATGTTGAAGTTGAACTTTGAGACTATTTGCTTCGGAGTTCGTTGGGCCCGAGAAGCCTGACAGCGGGTTGTGAAGAGGATTCACCAGCCTACCGCAGGTGGTGACGAGCGTTCTGGCCATCAAAAGGGCGAGGAACATTCTTGCGTTCGGTGTCTGCTCAATCGTGGAGCGAGCTCTAGCTCCCCGCGGTTCGCAGGGACAGTTCAGCAAGCTTTGAGTTGAGTCGAGGACAACATAGGCATCATTCTTTCCAGGCGCAAATGCTGGCATGTATTCTTGCCATTCAGGATGCCCAACTGTGGCGTCTCCATTCAATTGAACACCAGAGTGATGCGGGCTGTTCTCTGCGGCACTTGAGAGGTGCAGTGGTTCTGCGCTTGCTGAAACGTTGGGCGTATAGATGGTCGGCGAAATATCCATCTGTTGAGTCTTAGATCCCAGTAGAAAAATCCCCGACTTGGTTCATCGTCCGGACTTCAAAGATTCAGAGAATGCTGGTATCGCCCAGCAGTATAAATCACCATTTCTCGCATGGAGAATATTCAATGACCAACAATCCCGTTGCGAGGTCGGGTGGTCTGATACATCAGACTTTTGACATTTTTGTTGTGGTGTTGTACAACATCAAACAACGCCAAAAAACACCTGAAAACGCCTCAACCGACAACACCACAATTTTCATGCGATTTCTCACAACACCGGAACAACTTTGGCTGATACCAGTGGAACGGCAAATGCACTCATTGTGCTTGGACCTTCCTCCAACTGTTTACAACTATCCCAACCACTATAGACCACATCAACCACCAGGCTTGCCCACATACCCTGCAAAATAAAATTTAGTTTGGGTGAACAACACGAAAATGCGAAAAAACACGTGAAACACCACAATCAAAATGTCAAAAGACTGATGTAGTCCAATTATCAGAATTGAAAATACATCCTGGTGAGAAGTAAGTTCAACGCCGGAATCTGCGAGGCGAGGTTTGAACACAGGTTCTTTGCGACACGCATTACGCGTCTTCCGCGTAGCCGATTCTACAGACCATATCCGCAAGTCAATGTAATTGTGCACTGTAGTAGCAGTAGACGTCCAGATAGGGGAGCTTGGTAGATCGAGTCTTGAGGCCAAAAGTCTGACAGAGATGAGTACATTCGAAGGTGCCGAGGCGAATCTAAGTGAGACCCAGTGGTCGCCGTTTGGTGTCTGATTTTGAAGCAGGAAGTCGAAATAGGCAACATTGAAAACGAGAATTATGAAAACATAATTACTTGTAAAGATTATTGTCCACGGTGGCTGGCAACAGACACCATATACCAGAAGAGCAAAAGCGGCTGATCATTATCATGGCTAACAATATGAAGCCAAAAGACATTAGGGCAGCCACCAATATGCATATTCGTACCCTCTATTCATACCATCTATCGCATTTTGGAGACATGAAACGATACCACTGACGTTGGGCAGAGAGTCGTCATAGAAAGTATAGAAAGCTTGCTTGTGGGCCTCGTTGTCGTCGAGACAATTTAGCTCAGCCCAAGCTCGGCCGTTGAAATTTGGCATTTGTTTGGCAGGGCTGTGCTCGGCCCGACTGAAGCTCGCTAATCGATTTGTGTCTATCGTTTTGCGCTTAGCTGTAAAAAGTCTTTTACCCACATCTTCGTTAACATCGCCTTCATGATGGGCTCCGCCTTCATTGATCCCCGCGCCCCACGGCACAAGTGACGTGACTTCAAGAACAGGCACTCCACGGAAACACAGTGGTTCCCAGGATGGGCAAAAAGTCCCTGGCCAATCTTGTAACAACTGGGAAATGATGTGTGAACTCCTGGCTTATAATAAACAGTCAAGCGAGACAATACCAGCTGCATTGCAAGGCACCCACGTCGTCGCAGGCGCCATTGTGAGAGTGTTAACTGATGAGACTACACTCTACCCTAACCCTTTATATAACTGGCACTGGCGAAAAAGATCGAAAGGGCCGGAGTAAATGCTGACAGACAACACGCTTGGAACCCGGCAGGTAATTTGTCGCCTGCAGGGACAACGGATATGAATATTTTCCCAATTTGGCTCCGAGTACGGCGCTAGCGGTGCGGTGTCTGTGGCAAGTCGCAAAAAAAACAATCAGGGGCCATTAGAAAGAAAACCATTCATTCGTTTGAAAAACCTTTATAAATGTTTTCCATAGATTCGCAAACGAACGAAAATAAAAACTCTTTTTTCCGTTTGCAAACGGAAACGGTTCGAGCCTTAATCATTGTTGGCCCGATATTTCACTCTAAATCCATTCCACTAGTCCGGGATCAGGCCTCAGCACATGAACAGCTTTTCACTGCTAAAAACCACTCAGTGCTTACTTGTTTTTTTTTTATTTTTTAATGAATGACATGAATGACATATGGCATGATAGCCCGATGCAACGCGATAATATTGGACGTTTCGCGAAGAGCCGTTCAGTTACCGCAAAAACGAGTTGCCGGGCTTGTTTGACCTAAGTGTCTACCTAACCCAGGAATGACGCCGAGGTCACGGATCCTAGGAAATGAGATAACTTTCCACATTTGCAGCGAGTGTCCAACCTGATTCGATCGAAAACTACTCCAAAATAAGCACTGAACCACATGTTGGATCTGTCCTACTAACTAATTGCTAAGCCCGCGGCCTTTACGTTCCCGAGTATGGCTGCCCCATCGGTGAGTTAGAAACGTACCGGAAAGTCAGAATGGCCGATAAGTCGGAACTCTGGCGGAATGGAGGCGATATGTATAAAGTCAGAAGGTGGGTCATACGGCTCCACAACGCGATGGCTAATCGTCAAATGTGCCTTATGAATGAGGCCCGTGCAGGTGCGTCTTTCGATTCAAGAGACCTTACTGATATCATATATGAAGGGCGAGTGCTTCTAAATTTCATCGCGACGAGTATTGACATTATGCTGCAGCACAGAAGCGGTTAAGGTTCGGGAAGCCGCTTTTGACCGTATTGAGCAGGTGTTGCAGACCTCTGATTTGGACAAGCTCCCGGACACATACGGAGACGTAGATCGCACCGCGCAATTCCTCGATGGGCTGCGCTTTGGGAAGGTGATAGGAAAGCTGAAGCTTCTCCAACAAGTTTGCAACGGTACACCCATTGACGAACAAACTCCGTGATTGCGTCATTGAAGAGGAGTGCGAAGTGACGCTCGAGACGACCCATCTGTGTAATAGTGAGGAGGAATATGAGGTGGTCGGGTGGCAGACAGACAACAAGGTCGAGGTGAGCTTCGGGGCTGATATCAAAGCTCCCATCCGGATAAGCCAGTGGTGGCCACACAATGTCACGCAGGTCATTAGCAACATCCAAGGCCATGGCGTGCGAAAGTGTGCAGCTGCATGCATGTGCCAACTTGTGAGCTATGGGACCAAACTCCGTATCCACCGGGAATTTTCTTGGTAGATGGTCGTCTGGAAATAGACAAAGGGTCTCTGTAGGTAGACCAAGGGAAGGTACGCCACCGGGTCGATTGGATCGTCAGGGTGTAGCGGCACCAGGGCAAGGAGATCGGCCGAGCGTAGTGATAGACCCTGCAAAGGAGGCTCCAGCGGTGGTGGCGGCAGCGGCGGCACAGCTGGGGGAGCGTAGTAATATGGTTCGGAAGAAAGGGGCTGCTGCCAGGAGCAATCTGCACGGAGGCGGCGCTTGCGTCGATGAATGGCACGCCAGGGGTGTCCACCAAAGCTACAGGAGTGAAGACCAGCGTGGCGGGGGCACGATGGTCATGATCAGTGGAGGCAGTGGGTTCAGGGATGTTATTGGCCCATGACGACGGCTCCAGGGAAGCGGGACCATAGACATACTCCCGAATGTGCTCGGGCCATTGTGATGGGGGAGGCGGGATGTTCTCGTAAAGCCATTCCTCCGGAAACCGAAAAGCAGGCATGTAGTACGACCGCCGAGCGTCAACGGTGGGCTGAAAAGCTGTAGGAACAGTGCGAACGGTGTGCACGGCAGGGGGAATGGTGGATGACGGGATAGGAACGTGATGTACGATCGGGGGATTGGTGGAACAAGCACTAGTGACGGCGGTGCTTACGGGGGTCGTCGTGCCTTCTCTTCTTCTATTATCTCCAGCTCCTCTCTCGCTACTCTCTTCTTCCGTTTTTGGGCCGTCGAGGGTTTCGTCATGACACGTCACGAGGAACGAGGAAAAAATGGCGGTGAGTGCAAATGTGCGTCCGAAAACGCGGTCGATGCGAGATGCCGTGCCGGGATAAGCCAAAGAGTTGACGAATGTAGAGGTGAGTCGGAAAAAAAAAGCCGAGAGATGCGCTCGCAGCCGGTGCGAGAGAAGTTGATGAGTTGTTGCCAAGATGCTGCTTCACAAAGCAGGAAGCCTATCTGGGCCTAACGGCGCGTGGAAAGAACGGATCCGCACTCCAATCACCAGATGGAGAGGTTCCAAGGAGAAGAGCCAGCGGGGCTCGCAGCGGGAGGGTGAAAGCGGAGGAAAAGCCCAATGTGATTGCCAAAGACAGACATCCGAACGGTGAACCTAATATACCTAAACTACGCTAGCCGCTGTCAACCATGCCACACCGTCTCATCGAATGTAAGCAGAACAAGCGCCCCGCCGTCATTGACACGCGGGTTGATGAGGAGAGGGAGCCAGTACTCGAGGAAGGAAGGGGCGAAGTCGATACTGTAGCATTTGATTCAATTCGTACACCCCCTGTGACCTGTGACCGCACCGTACGAAATTCACTTTTCGTATTTGGGTCGGGTCGAGCGTGACGCCTAATTTTTTTTTCGTAAATCGGCCCAAAGTTGGCAGGAGGCCTCAGATATTCATATTTCCCTTCCCAGCAATGACCACGTAGTTGTAGAATGGTTCAAAATAACTAGATTTCACTTGGGATTCCAAAACAGGCACTGGCATCTTTTGCTCACATAATTATTGGAATTTTCTCATCTTTGCTGCAATGGCTGGTCTTCCCGACGTGCTTCTGTCAAAACTGGCACCTCGTGCGAACGCCGCGGCGCCGCTTGACAAGCAGGCGGCCCAGAGGCGAAAATTCAATTTTTTGAGCCATTTTCTGGCGAATTCGTGACCTGTTTGGAGGATTCGTATATGCTCTCGGTGACCTGTGACCAGTACGAAAAAATTCGTAAATTTTTGGGCCTGTGACCCGTGACATACGAATTGAATCAAATGCCACAGTATATTCACTGCTGTACCTTGGGCATTCGGGTCCGCTTTGGCTACCCGCCGGCCTTCCGTTGATTACAGGTACTTGTTCTAGCTGTCCGCAAAGAAAATCCCATCAATCAATGCCGGAAACCGACAATATTGGTTTTGCCTCGCCGCATCAATATATGCAGGCTGTCAAAAGCACCGCCACTCTATTGCTGCCATATCGCTGCCGTCATGCTCCTATCTGGGATCCTTTTGGCAATTGTTTGACGCCCTCAGGGGGCTCGGGAAATTTCCGCGCTTTCGGGAATATTTGCTGCATCCATTTTTTGGTGCCTTCGGGAATATCCGCTGCGTCAAATCCTTTTGGGCGCTCGGGATTGTCGGAATTTCGGCAATATCCACTGCTGCTCCATTGCGTTTTGCATTTGCGTCTGCTTCATTGCTCGAGCAGTCCTCTGTTTAGACTACAACTCAAGAAAGCTTGCTGTTTCTGTGGCTACGAGATCCATCAATTAGTGCTTGCCAAATATGAATACGATACGCCAAATCGTGTATCATACTCACTGGTGAGGGCCCACATCGTATTCTTAGTGTATCATATTCATACTCAGCTGCTTGAATATAATTACAATATTAATGTACTTGAATAAATTTTGGCTCTCAACTTTGGCTAACCAAAGCCCACTAAACTGCGCCAAAATATGGCATTCAAGCTTGAACATGGGTTCTTTCCGGAATTTGATGTTTCGAAACTGCATTCACAGAGTGGACAATTTTGGCAGGGAACAACTTGCGATCTAAACTTTGATAGCCCTGATGGAGGCCGAGATGTCCGGCGCTTACCGGCAGGCTGCAGATTTCATGCCTGGCAGGGTTCCCTAGGGTAAATTCACCAGGTCGGCTTGAGGTCGGCTGATGATATTTGATGCCACAGCCGGTGCCGGATGACAGCCGTCGCAATAAAACTCACTACAATACCTACTTCGATAGTTGAATAAGCTTAATGCCGTATCGCCTTTTATTCATATTGTATTGCATCCGAAAGATAAGAACAAAAAACAAAAATGGGAAGGTTTGTTGGGCATACAGATTTATTTTGGTTTTCAAGTTCTACCATCTCAATGCCTCTGGTGAGTTGAATTGTTAATGTTATTTCTCACAACATCAGAACTTTGGGTTCGCTGCCGTCTTTAAATAGTGACTGAGAGCAAATGCCGATATTGGCTTGTCCTTGTTTGGCTCATCCAGCCACGAGAGATTAACACGTGATAGGAGACTTGGTTCGATTCAATTCCAAATGAAAGACAAGGGGGTGTCAACTTTCAAAAAATGGACATCGGGTTGGTTATAGGGGGCTGGCACTCGATTTTTGATTTTTTCCGATTTTTCCGATTTTTTCTTGAGAAGTTTCCATGATAAAAATGAACCCCGGTAATGGAGGTAATAGGAAATGAGTGCATGAGATTCTCCCATGCCGGGAGAGGACAAAATACGGAGTATTGCTTGGTGAGAAATAACCTGGCGCAGTATCTTATTTGCACGCCTTGATACCGAGGACAGGTCAAAGCTTTGAAGGTCTTAAATTGAAAGCCCATGTGCACCAGCAGAGAGCCAGCCAGAGTTTTCGGGAAATTGGTTGCAAGGAGAAAAGGTATTAACAGTGAATTTCCAACAGTCAAGCAAACCAGAAATTGCGGAGTGAAGCCCAGGACGAAAACATCGACGGAGAAGCAGATAAATGCAGTGATGGAAGCGACGTGGAGAGTGATCTTCTATAAACGCCCGGGTGATACAGCCGCAGTGGGAGAATATGAGCAGCTTTGCGGCGCAGTGAGAATTTGGGGTCAGCTGAGATCACAGCCTAGCGTGAAACATGAGCGAGCGCAGTAGAGTCCAGGAGGGCAGAGTGGG
Source organism: Mycena venus (assembly GCA_014462655.1). NCBI lineage: Eukaryota > Fungi > Basidiomycota > Agaricomycetes > Agaricales > Mycenaceae > Glaucomycena > Glaucomycena venus. The sequence continues at coordinate 991,567 of JACAZI010000028.1, forward strand.
CAGAATCTTGTGGCCAATGGCTTGAGGAAACTTGAGAACTGTTACCCGCGATGAGCTCAATGAAAGACATTGTGTGGAGGGTGGGCCGGAGAAACAAAACAGAGAAGAACCTTGTATTTAGACGATGATTACTTGCCACCCAGCATGGAGACGACCCAGCATTGATGTAACGAGTTGAACCCAAGTAGCAGTGTATTCCTAGCCGCAGCAGTTGAAATGGACAACCGGTCCAGAAAACAGGCCAAAAGTGAATAATCCAAAGATGAGAGAAGTGGGTGGCGCTTGGCCATTACGCCGTTTTATATTGAAGACAATGCCGGGAGGACACGCGGCCTCTTGGCTGAATGATTAGAATCATACTGCGCCATGGGCAGTAGCTACTGCGATCCGCTGCGTCCTGTCAAGAAAAAGCTGCGTACGGGTCTTGCGCAGGTCAGCTGTCTGACGACAAATGAAAAAGCAGTGTTGAAAAGCGGAGAGAGTCATGAACAGAAGGGGTTAATTGAAGAGCAAGAGGAGAAGAAGAACAAAAGGAGAAAGGCTACATGGGGATACGGCACAGCCGAATGAGCAAAATCTTAAAGAATGGTTAATTAATGTCCCGGGCATGGGGCCGGCCGGATGGCTCAATATAGGTATGGTACATACTGTAGCCGATGACCGAGGATTTAGCCTAAACACCATGAACCTAGCCAACCCATGGCTAGAGTCGTAAGTTGAGTTAGTAGGTTTATATGGCTAGATACATACCTGCAGTCTAAAATGTACAGCTACGGGTGGGATAATGGCTGCAATATGATGGCGGTCGGGATGATTGGAAGAAAAGAGAACAGCAGGGAATATGCGTACCTTCCACTGTAAGAACTCTATGCCTGAGCAAGGGATATGATACCTTCGTTGCGCGGAAAACGGAGGCGCAGTCCCGGATCTCTCTCCACGGCTGGTTTTTGAAGAGCCGCGTGGACGACGAGAAACAGGCCGATCGAGACGACCTACGCAGCGTAGTTCCGCAAAGCCATTGTCGCGTGCGAGGGATCCGAGACAGCGTGGTCCAGCAATGATTTGAGAGGGAGTGTAATCCGTGCATGAGGAAACCGAGCGATCAACAGAGTGGAGCAGGGAGGTGAGATTCCGACCGACATCGAAAAAGAGCATTCAGGCGTAGGGTAGGTTTGCGACGAGCTTAGTGGGGTCATAGCGTGGATGCGCCGGTACGATGAGAGACAGTGTCGTCAATTCGTAGTCGGCCACCAAGTGTGCCGTCAAAAGAGCCGCAGTAGCGGGTTATAGTGCGCTGAACAGGTAAGAGAACAGCCGAGGTGCGTGGAAAGCGAGTGTCCTAGCACGTGCCGACGCTCGGCAGCCGCACCAAGCTGGCACCAAGGCGGAGTAAAGAAGCGATCAATCAGTGGCGGTGTTGATCCGTAACTCCTTGCTTCCCAACCACCACGTCGTTTTTCACTGCGTCTGTGGATTCTTGCACCGTAATGCAGCTCATTTTCAGCACACCTGGGACCATGCTGCGGAGGCAACCTCGGATGGCGTATAAGTATCTCTCTCGTCGCCTTCTGGATCTTCGGTGCAGGACTACCACCGGCCTGTTCTGTTCACTCGTTGCTTCTGTATCACTGTCGCCACGCGAATACTTAGTAGACGACTCTGCGCCTTTCATTCACCTCTGAACGGGTCTTTCTGCCTAGTCGCGTCGTCTGCACTCCGGCGCATTGCGCGAGATCTGGGGCTACGCCTGCGGTGGATCCGTACACCAAAATTCAGCTCATTTTCCAGCTGCATGCAATATTCTAGAGCGTTTCGTTTTTCGTCAGTGTGGAGTTGTGGCAGCGTGTGAAAGTTGGTTATTGAGTCGATGCTGCGGACGCAACGTCGGATGGCTTACTGCATATCTCACGATCCGCACACAAAAAGTCCACACGAGACACTACCAACTCTGCGACGAATTCCTGGGACACGGTTTTACCTTTTCTCGACCGCTAGTAACCCTCTGCGAGCTCCTACCATTACCTGTCGCCGTCTTCTCGTCGCCTTCGCGACTCGAGCGCAGTAACCCTCCTTGGTCTAGTGCATCGGTTTATCTATCATCGCTCAGAGAAGAGCCCAGCCACTATTCGGAACTCACGCGCGCGGAAACCAGCGCCACCCTCCTCGGCTGCTCAACACAGGGTAATGAAACTCGGAGCCCGCGATGTAGGTGTGTCTGCATCCTCCCTTCCTGCCTTTCTGCTTCCTGATTCGCCTCACCACAGCCTGCTTCAGCGCGCGTGGCTTCCCGCACTGTCGCGTCGTGTACGGTATCCAGCTGTATTTTTGTACGCGCGTATATCAATTTTAGTCCTGCGCTGCGCTACCTTTGACGCGCACCCGTTCAACAGAGAACGAGCAGCATCGGACACGCCTCTCATTCGGTATGTCCGCCATCCATAGTTCTCTCCCCCTTTCCCGTTCTGATTCGTTCGCTCGGCAGGGTGCAGCAACGTCTTTGGTGCAATCCACTCACATGTTAACGCCGCTGCTCCTCTCGCGTGCGCGACTGGACATGTTCTCCCTACAAGGAGCTATTGTTGGCGGGGCGGGATGTGGCTCATGGCATAGCCACACGTGGGCGCCCCTGACGAATGTACCCACAACGCCACCGCACCAAGTGGTACCATTTTGGAAGAAGGCAGCGGCCACTAAAGTGAAGTACCTATGATCTCTTATGAACCATGCACCTCTAATATGCAGGCCCCTTGACAAAAGGGCTCCGACTCTAACCACCCATTTTTTCCATAAGAGTGTACCTTCATCGCCTGCGCAGAAACAATTGTATATTCTGGTGCTCATCTCCCAGCATCTCTGTCACATCGCTGAGTTTCATGGGTACTGGTCCAATGAAACCCATCAGGAAACAGGAAACACCTTAAGCTGCATTCCTCCTGCTCATCGCCGGGCAGCGCCGTTAAGATATCCGCGTTGGGCATAGTTACGGCTATCATATCAGCCAGTGCTAGTAGGACCATAGTGGGAAAGAGCTGAGAGCTAACCCTAGGACTCAAAATAGTGGAATATGAGTCATTGCTGTGGCGATCCAAACAACTGAACTATTCATTTCTCAGCAATCATGAAAAATTTTTTATACCGGTGAGTAGTAATCCGGTCCGAGAACTTTGCCGAACTAAATGTTTTCGCATTTCTACTATATGGGGGCTGTAAAATCCGAACACTTTTGGTCAAGGCCAACTGATGGCCATCACCCGTGGGCTGTCACCTGAATATGTGGGCAGATTGTTCACACAGCCCACAGTGAGGGCGAGGAAAGCCCTTGTTTGTTCTGGGTACGGCCCGTAAAATTTCAGAATATGTGGCTGCCAGTGTTATGTCTTCCGCTATTTTCTTAAGAAAAGCAACCAAGCGCATTTGGAAGGCCGACGAATTAATTAATGACGAGTGCGAAATTCTATATTTGAAGCGAAAGAGATGAGCGATTAGCATTGTGGCGCGTTGACAGCGACAGAAAAGGGAAATTCTGATTCCTCTATCTTTGTCAGACCCCATGAGATCCACAATACATCTCCGCACTTTCAGCTACTCGGTCGGCATATATAAATTTGTGCTCAGTCGAGGTGGGACAGTTTGAGCTGAGCATATGCGAAAGTTGGACTGTTTCGTGTGGTGACTTTCATGCTCTTCAATTGAGCTAACTCTCCAATGTAGGTCAAATGAACAAATAATTTCGTCATCATCCCTGGGGTACAGGAGACGCCCGGAGAGACCCGCTCCCCACGCCACAGAATTGAACAAGATGCCTCACGTTCGATTGCCATGGCAACGTATGCCGGGACGCGAAGATTTTCTATTACGACTCGCTGCACCAGAGTCTTAGATTGTATGCACTATAAAAACCAAGGAGTACGCTTGTCTTGTGCCGATCAGCCGCCCACGCCATGGTACTCGTCGCCACCGCGCAGGTACTTGGGGACACTCACTGCTTCCGCGGCCCCACGTCCGAGTCTGACCATTCATCAGCTAGCGATGCGTGTCTCGGCTGCGTCCATCTATTTTTTTGACTATCTGATGACGCTCCCCAGGTATCTTGATTTCCTTGAGTGTGTATACACGTCCTACTGATATCGAGTCGAGCGAATATCGCTTATACAAACGTCAAAAAACAATATGGAATCCCTCCGTGGCATGTATCCTGTTCATCCTGAACAGATACGTCACCCTACTCTCCATCATTGTGGCCACTGCTTTTTTCTTTGGCACAAACTGGACCGAAAAGACCTGCGTGCCTGCCGTGTTCGTCTCTCACTCCGTCCCTATATTACCGTTGCACTGACCTGCTTTTGCAGCGCCGGAGCACTTCGGGCACTGAGCGCATCGATCGTATCGGTTATATTCATGTGGCGGACCTGGGTAATTTGGTATAAGCGTCGGGTGCGTGATATGGTTTTCTAGTCCGACTGTGGCTAAACTAAATTCAAGCCAATTCTGTATTTCTTAATGCTGGTCTTTATTCCAACTACGGTGTTCACATGGGCCTTCGTCTTCGGCGAAGCTCCAGAGGTGAACAGCGGGTTTGCTGGGAGCTGTGGAGGTCTTTCTGGGAAAGGCGTGTTCGGGGCGAAGTGGCCTTTTGCATTGGTATGTATCACCACCATGTATCTATGGGTTTGTTTGCCTGTGATCCTGCTTACCTTTCCATTTCTTTCGACAGGCCAACATGGTATGCTGCCTTGTGCTGTGGACCGGAAGGATTCGTTCCAACGATCCGTCAGGTGTTCGATGCGCTATGCGTTGGCTTAAGTACGTATAAACTGGTCCTCAACATCAAGAATGGCTCAAGGTGAGTCACAGCTGCCAGAATTTCACTTACATACTTTCACCCGAGCATTTTTTCCAGCAAAATATCCTCCATTCTTCTCGTAGAGTATGCGACTTCCCCTTCGGTGAATGCAAATTTTGACACTCGTGCAGCGGCCTGGGGTACTTATCCACATCTACTGCGCTTCAATTGTTGAACCTCATGTTCTTGCTGTCAACTGTATGTCTCCGTTCGGCTCATCGGGGTATATTCCCAATTCCCGAATTCTTCCTTTCCGCAGGACCCAGCCAAGCAAAATACCATGATCACATTTACGAATGCTATCACTGGCCTTCTGTCTCAACGCATCAGTAGGTGCTCACCTTCCCTCGATGGAAAGACTTTACAATGTTCTTGTTCCCACTACTTAGTCACCTCCCTTTCTGAACGGATCGTCGATGCCCCCTCGACGAACGACACTTCGCTCTCGCGCTGGATAAGCTTCCGACCGCCTGGCCTCACTGACCAAACCAAGGACGGGATCGAACTCGACCATGTCATGTCGATGTCGGTGGCGCTGGACCAGGTCACGAATCCGGCGTACGGGGAGCATGCGGATGCGGACTCGCACGAGTACGCGCCCAGCATAAATGTGGCGGCAGCGGTTTAGGTGTCCCCCTACGGCCGGGCAGTATAGGACTTTCTTTGCCTGAGTGGCTCACTAGTTCTTGAGGTGGATCGAGTCTTCAGGAGACCTCAGCTCTCCTTGCTCTTCTCGCCCCCCGTCATCGGAATGATTTTCTCAGTTTTACTTCTAAATACGAGTACTTTAGTAATCGTTCTTTAATCTAGCGTTATTCCGCCCATTTTTTGGTTTTACGTTTAATTTCACATAGCTGGGTACTTCAATGGGTAACCTATGTTGTAGTGTACGCATTCTTTTGTCGTTTTCTAATACGAACCCCCTCCAAAAAAATCTAACCTCTACCCCCTCCGTTCCCACGCTCCGGCGCCTTCCAAAATGGGCAGGTTTTGCGTAGGTTTCCTTTCAAAACAAGCGAGAATATCACCCGGAACCCCCGAAACCTAACTAATCAGGTAGTGCGGGGTGGATAGGATCGTTTTTCATACCCATACCTACTTTGCCACTGCCGTCTCCGTCAATCCACGTGGCCTCCTCAAACCAACCTAACTAACCTAAGCACGTGTTTGCCGCCCTACTGTTAGGATTTGTGGGTTACGAGCCCTACGGCTTGTCGGCGTTCTCGGACCGAATTACGTACCGCCCTCTTATTCCATTTGTTTACGTGATGTTTAGCCGACCGTTTGCCCACCAAGGAGTAACTTTAGTAACCATCCGTTCAAGGGCCATCTAGACAGCCCATGTGCTGAGATGCCTCAGCAGGGTGTACCGACAAGCCTGGTGAGCTGTTGCACCAGGGGCAAAGACTGAGGCACCTGAAAATCAAGTGCCTTAAATGCACCTGGCTCGCAGGTGGTAATGTAGCCAACAAAGAACAGACAAAGTCTCTTTGACAGATAAAGCAAAGACAAATGGCAGGCAAAGATCCTTGTGGTGCCAGGAAACTTTACCTGCCCTTTGTGTATCCTTTGTGTACCCTTTGTCATTCAAAGAGACATTGTCTATCGACTTTAAACCTCCTCAACACCTGCAAGCCAAGTGCATTTAAGGCACTTGGCTATCAGATGTAGGTCTTACTGGGAAGGGCGCAATTGGTATTGTTCAGTGCCTGCGGGAAGCATCCACCAACAACAACAAGCTGGTGGGAGCCACTGGCAGACGCTGGCTGATGCAGGCCAGGGCATGGAGAGAGATGGCAAGACCTAGGGATATCATTTACTGCTGTGCCAAGAAGGTCTAGAGCACAAGTCATGAAGATGGTGTAATTTAGTCCAACCAACCCAAGGTGTGTAAGTCAACTTCAGATATTCCAGCAGTGTATCTTCCCAAAATTGCCACTTGTGTAATTTTTGACCAGTTTTCAACCTGCACATATTTTCTGAATTGGAACTTGTGTCATCTTCCTTGTGAAATACAGGTGTTGTAAAAGTTACTTGACCACAAAACCTGTGTGTCTTTAAAAATTGTTGATTGATGGTGTTTTGGTTGAAAATTGGGTGGGTTGTGCATAAATACGAGGAAATTCTGTAAGCTGTGTAATTCCGAGCAAAATCACTGGAGTGGTGTGAAAAATAATAATGTTGCACTACTACAGTTTGGGGGGTAATACTGGGGCATAATTATCTACCGTTTTCTCATAAAAAATGCGCTACCCTCAGAATGAATTCACCACTCACATTGGGTCACCAAAAGAAAAATATACACAGGGGGAAAGTACCATAAAAAACTCACTGCTGCACTCTCAATTTAAATTGTGCACAGGTTCTGCCAAGGTACCAAAAAAAAACCACAGGGCGGATTATACCTTTTTTTCCACACCTTGTTATATGTAACAATAAATCCATAGGTTGTGCAACACAAGATTTACACTTCCGGTTATTCAGTCCACAAGAGATGACCAGTCATTGGCTGGTGCTGTTGCCTGTTTGGCATATGCCGAGCAATCAGCCTCATTGAGCCAGCCAAGGACTTTCACAGTACCCTCGACCATGCCCTTAACCTAGACATTGGTTGAGATGTCTGGGAAAACTATGGTGTCATGCCCCACTTCAATGACTTTGGCCTTGACTGCATCAAGCTAGGCACCTCTGAATTCAAAGAGTTACTCCAATTATGTCTGATGATTCATTGCAACCTGCACCTGTCGTACAGTCACAAGTGAGGGGCACTGTTCAATCTGTATGCAATGTTTGTAGAGCTGAGAGACAAACATCATGATATAAATCAAGATAAAATCAGTATCTGAAGAACCAGGCAGAGGAACATCCCACTTTTTGATGTGTAGTGAAGCGGAATTGAACCAACTCCATGTTCAGCCCATGAACCAAATGCTCAATCCTTGAGTGCTCTGCAGTCTCAAGAATGCTCCAACAATATTTCAATGTCTTACCTGAAGCCCTCAAGTTTGACATGCAGTTGTAAGTTCAACCGCATCTACAGTGGCATATCCTACTTGAAATCCAGATGAACCTGGAAATGGAATAGAGAGAAGGGCATTAGTCTAAATACAGTACATGATGTTCCAATGGGTATAACTCTGCCCACAGCACTGCTTTGGGTTGCCTCTACCAAGAATTGGTAGGTAATGTCTTTTTATCTGCTGCCTTTCAACCAGTTACATATTTGGTACCTGATTTTAGGTTGTGAAAAAGAGAAGCAGAAGCAGCAGTGTATATTTAGTATAATCCAGGGTAGTGTATTTTTTTATTCTACCTGCAAGGTTGTGCATATTTCTTCTGGCAGAGGGACCCTGTGACATTTTTACACAGTGGTGGGTGAGAGCTTTTCAGGCAACTCTGTTAAGGCTGTGCATATTTTTGGAAAATATTGCAGCTGGTGCATAAAAATACAAAGGTGTGCAAAAAATAATTATGCCCCAGTATTACAGCCATACTACAGCCATACCATTGTGCGCACGGGATTCCAAAAATCAGGGCAATCTGAACTTTTGTGAGAGGGTTAATAGGGCAGCAAGGAAAAATGGCAGCTTTTTACAACATCGTGGTTGAGGGGTGATTCTGGGGCAATACTTGGCTGTTTGGGCTGCATTCTTTAGAGGAAGGGTGGTTCAATATGTAGAATCAGGTAGTGTATTCTTGTGGAAGAAAGAATGCTGGGCATGTAGTTTTTAGGGCAGCTCCGGCCACTGTTTGTCCCGGAGCCGCTAAAAAGGGCCCATTTTGTAGGCATTCTTTCAAGAGAACCATTATAGGTATCAACAAGGTTCTGGGACCGGAGGGTGCCCCATAACAGGTAGTATGGTCCTCAAAAACCTCAGAACATTTGAATAACATCTTGATATTCGGAGCCCTTGGGTGCAACGAAAGTAAACTTTTGGGGGAGAATATACTAAAGTACATATGAGACGGTATATTAATGATACAGAAAATAATGCTAATTAACTATCAAGAAGGGTAAGGAGGGTGGGCTAAGAAAGAAACTGGGCAGCCGAAGGTTGAATATCCGAGTGCTCAGTGATTCCGGCAAAGCCAAAGCACTGAAAAAACGCAGGACGAGAGGTAAGGAAGTGCCAGCCTCCAAAAATAAGAGCTGTACAGCGAACGAGACCTTGGTACATAAACAATCACAAAATGCAGGCAAGAGACCAAGGATCTGTACATTTACTGTGAAAGATGGTCAATTAAAGTTGACGAAAGGATCGCGAAGCGATATACCTATGTCACTCGGAAAGAGTGTAGCACAGAAAGATTCGTCGCGTTTGACCCGTATCTGCATCCCGCTTCCGCTCCGTAAAAGAAGCACCGGAGAAATACAACGCGTAAGAGGTGAGGCAGAGGCGGAGCGGTGCTCCGAACGAGGCATGCTTAGGCCATGCATAAATGAGCCGCGCCAATCAGCAAGCTCAATGGGGAACGGGAATTTGGTGTGGGCTCAGAGGCCTAAGAAAAACCTCCTTACCCTCGGAACCCGGCTTTACGACTATCATAGGACTTCTGCGACGGGTAGCCTCCATATTTTCTGCTGGAATGCAGCCCTAAAGTTAATGGTTTACGTCTCATTCTCAAGTCAGAAGCGCCTGTGATTAAAATTGGTGTGCATTTTAGTCTGGACTCAAGGTATGCGAGCCATCTGGAAATTAAATCTTCAGGTTGCGCTATATGCGCTTTATGCGGCGAAGTTATTGCATTCTAGTTCCACGCCGCCCACTTTCAGTTCTTTTCATCTCACGCTTCTTTGTGGCGTATGACATGGAAGTCGACATAAGTACCCAGATACTGCGCTCCTCCCAAACAATCTTTACTCCTCCCTGCCATGTCCGCTGCCCTTTCATTGGGCTCCACCAGGCACCGCAGAACGTCTCAAGGGAAGCTTTCGAGGCCAAGGTCATAGCGCACGTCGACTCCCTGCTCGCCGTGCCTGTCGCCCAATAGAATTACCTCAAATTTGAGACCGTGTATCGTTACCGTGTCTTCATCGTTATCCAGTGTTCACGTTATGACACAGATATATCAGAATGAGCTCATAAGTGAGCATTTGAAGGCCCTCGGACTTCCGGAAGCACCGCCTTGCGTGTGGGCGACGGCCGAGTGCGCAGTAGGTCGCTCATTCGTACAGATTATTTCCGGCTTCATCACCCACCGTAGAGTGAAGCCCATTTGGTCGAAGTTCGCCGTGAATTTGTTGCTGCAGTTGAGTTTTGTGAATCATTTCCAGATTTTCGAGGATGTGACTTTCGCGAAACTGGTCGCAGACGCAGATTTAGAAATCGGATCCCGCTTAACTCTTTCTTTTGTGGATGTGGTGACGAGGCTCGATAAACCCACTCCGACGAATCGCACGCAGATTTTGGTCGCATTCGAGCGTCCGGACTAACTTTCCCCCGACGAATACCACCAGACATCTGAAGCCTTTGTCGATAGATTGCTTGCACTGCCCATCACGCAGAAGAACATCTCAAAATATTCGTTGGTGAGCGGCCATGATGATGGGTAGCACAGAAGCATAACCCTTGCCAACCAATTCCACTCCCGGCCATCATCCGATGCCCTTTGTGTCAACCCAGCCTAGGAGTTTAAATCCGCTGGGAGCGTCCCTCTCTAGGAATCTCTGGAGAATAATGGGATGTTGTCTCATCAAAGTCTCTGGGAGAGGATACGGAGTCCTCGGACATGATCAAGTCCTGTTCTCGCTGCCATGCAGATGTCCTCAGCGACTGTCGAAAGCCCAAGTCAATGCTAAGGATCTGCGGAGTCTGACGGTGTTCCAAGTTTGAACCACCGCACTTTGTTGCCGGAAGATCTTCACTGTCACCTTCTCCCGCTCTCTGATAATCGCCAGACTGCAACAACTGAACAAAGGAATGATCTGATATTTGGCTCGTCGCGCAGTTTCATACTAATATATCAGCGTGGAACCAGATCTTGATGGCCGCAAATATTACCCGCAAAATACTGGTCCATCCGTTTGCCTACTGCTCAACACTCTTGTGCTCAAGTCAAATCCACTGAGAAATGGGGGAAGCAAATTGAGGTTTGGACCCCAAAACCACCACAGTCAGGGGAGAGGGAGCATAAAATTTAAATTTTACTTTTGCAGCGCTAGGGGTTCTTGGTGTATGGCCCGGAGGATAACAGGAAGGATCGACGTGGGGAGTCGCGGCCCGGGCAGAGCTCGAATTGCGGTCACGCGCAATCTAAAATTCAGAGTGCGCTTCAGAGCACAGCGTACGCGTAAGGGGCCTTCCCTCAAACAAATCTCATTTCGGTCTTCGAGTGATGGGTGACGCGGGTTCTTTCCTTTTCCAACTTCGTGCTCTTCCCAAGAATCCAATTCAACCAAAGGTTAAGGCCATATTCTGCGTTCAAGCTGGCATTCGCAATAACCATAATTCACGACTTCACAAGCGTCCCTGGTGGGCCAACCTCCCAAATGAAAAATCAATGGGAACTCGACGACCCGCCGTTGTTCGCAAACTTGCCACAAAAATCATTTGAATTTAACGAAAACACAAATCCTATTAGTGCTCGAATCACAAAACAAAGTCCCTAGGAATTTCTGGGCTACTGGATATAAATAAAATGCCCTGATCCAATAGGGGAATTCACGCTAGGCAATTAATTTCTTTTGGAGACAACAATATATGATTGATGGGATGAATATTTTCTCCAGCAAAGGAAATTCCACTAACAAGATTTAATCTCCCTGGTGGAATAAACACTTTGTTGGAGAAGAAAAATAAATTGTGCTGCTAAGCTGCCTGCTCATCCAAGTGCACATCTGCTCCCATGCCCAATGCAAAACGGTCCCTACCTGTTACCAAGACCATCCAGGAGCTCGAGGCTCGTTTGGCTACTATGAAGGAGGCTGAAGCCGTTCCTTTGCCTGCCAAACGTTCTGTAGGGCGGCCCAAAAGGCCAAAACAAAGGTCAAAAAAAAAAGAAAAGAAAAGCCACTGACGACACACCCGCAACACCCCCGGAGGATGAGAAGCCCATTGTGGAAACAAGGTCGGAGGGATAACACGCGGGCTGGGTCCCATCCAAAACAAAGGTCAAAAAAAAAAGAAAAGAAAAGCCCACTGACGACACACCCGCAACACCCCCGGAGGATGAGAAGCCCATTGTGGAAACAAGGTCGGAGGGATAACACGCGGGCTGGGTCCCATGTTGATTTGGAAAGACGAAAAAAATTCAAGTATTCAGTGGGAAAGAAATGGGGTGATCACGGATATATTCGTCCTACAACAGCTTTATTCTTCCCATCACTCGAATATCTTTGTCTCCAACAAAGAAATTAATCGCCTAGCATGAATTCCCCTAATAACCCACTGATATGAAGCACTTAGAGACGGTTGAGTACCACCGTGCGACGAGGCGCAGCATGTAAAGAGAAAATGAGTTAGACAATCGACACACTACGGGGGATGCTGGTCGTTTTCGTGGCACCCTTCTCTCCCTTGTTACCAGCCGCCGCAGTCGTAGCTTACTCGCCAGTTAGCGCGTGTGCTTCGACGGATAAAGGCTTCTCGCCGGTACGTCAGTTTCGAACTCCGTCAGCGTGCGAACTGTGGTCGCAAGCTGTGTCTCAATCGTGCCCTTACCAGCCACGGTCGTCGTCGCTAACTATTCTTCGGTGAGCGGTGCACCTTGATGAATGAAGAAGGATTCTTCTCACCTGCATTTCTACCTCAGTGGTGACAAAGACAGACTCAACAAGGATATCGGGTGCTGCAGCTGTCGCCGCCGGAGCCTATTCATGAGTGAGCGAGTGTACCTCGATGAAAGAAGGGTTCTTCTCACTGATACGTCAGTTTCGAACTCCGTCAGCGTGCGAACTGTGGTCGCAAGCTGTGTCTCAATTGTACCCTTCCCAGCCACGGTCGTCGTCACCAACTATTCCTCAGTGAGCGGCTGTGCCTCAATGGACGAAGCAGGATTATTCTCACCTGCGCTTCTACCTCAGTGGTGACAAAGACAGACTCAACAAGGATATCGGGCGCCGCAGCAGTCGTCGCCGGAGCCTATTCATGAGTGAACGAGTGTACCTCGATGAAAGAATGGTTCCTCTCACCGGTACGTCATTTTCCAAGTCCGTCAGCGTGCGAACTGTGGTCGCGAGCTGCGTCTCAATCGTACCCTTCCCAGCCACGGTCGTCGTCACCAACTATTCTTCAGTGAGGGGGTGTGCCTCGATGAACGAAGAAGGATTCTTCTCACTTGCGTTTCTACCTCAGTGGTGACAAACACCGATTCAGCGAGGATATCAGGCGTCCCAGCCGTCGCAGTCGCAGCCTACCAAACAGTAAGGTGGTGTACCTGGAGGCATAAATATTTCCCACCGACGCGTCGGCGGTTACAGTCACCGTGAGGAACTTGGTAACAGTGACCGTCTCAACAGAGTTGCTGAGCGTGGAAGTAGCTGTGGAGGTCTTGTCATCGACTTGCGTGCGAGCCTACGAGAAAGGAAGCGGGTGAGCCCAGACTCGAAATGATATCTAACCAAACGAAATGGTATGTGTACCACATTCATGCGGTGAGGCGCGGCGATGGCGGAACCAGCGACGGCGAGCAGGGGAAGAACGGCAACGTTAAACAACATCGTGGTCGAGGTGAGACGGTGGATGTAATCAAGAAAGGTAAAGGATGGAGTGGACTAGCCAACAACAAGCTTTGCTTGGACAGAAGAAAAAACGACCGCGGGTCGCGTTATGTGCAGGAAGAAAAGAGTAGAACAGCACAATGAGATCCCGACCCGCACTCTGGCACCTAAATAGCTGGGATATAATTGTGTCACTGCATCCGGATCAAAGACGGCGTACTCGGCAGTGAAGCCATCTGCCTGCGGCCAAGCCAACCCCGGGCGTTCTCCTAATGATCATGTTTCATAGCGGACACTACCCCCCTTTTTTCGAAATCAGCCCGCCTTGTCCACCATTCCCCGTTATTTTCTTAGGAACGTTCCAATATTCTGTCATCATCAAATTTGCACACGAAGTTCTCAAAACATTTTACGCGGCTTCGGTTGATAGGGTGATACGTCTTTTCTGCACCAATAATTTTGCATCTTCATGTCAACTGCTACAACGTGACGGGAAGCTGGGTGCATGACCTCATCTCGGAAGATGTACGAGGGTCAGCAAACAGTTTGATGCTCATGAATTATTCTATCAAGTCCAAGAAAAAATGGCTATCAGCAATCACCAGTGAATTCGGAGTGGGAGTCATATTTATTCCGGAAGATGGATTCATAAATAGCCTCCTAAGCGGAACTGTGCCGTGGGATGCTAAGTCCTTCCCTACCTATCTCTTCATGGCTCATACATGTCGAGATGTCTCCCGTATTTTCCAGCCACGCCAGTAGGGCTCCTGGCCGTAACTGTACCGACGGTTCTACGGCTTCCGTAAATCAGCACCCGTACCGTCCCGTCGCGCCTCTGGTGCTTCCATTTGACCGGACGGTCTATGCCGTACCGTACCGTACACCGTAATAGCCGTCGGAAATACGGCCGCATACGGTGCCGAAACTGTATATACCGCTGTCCAAAATGTGCAGTAAATGGGGCAGAAATCACCGAGGTGGCGGGAGATTTCACGGAATCTACGACTCACGACTCAAAGACGCCGTCGGGCTAGGTGACAGCGGCTAGTCAGCGGCTACACGCAAAGCCCCGAGCTAGCCGCGGCCTAGCCGAGACATAGCCTCAGCTGCCAGCAGTTAGCCGACGGCTACATCGCGTTTTTGACAGCTCGCTTGCCAGTGCTCGTACGAGCTTGTACAAGGCCCAACAAGGCCTAAACGGGGCACAAGTCCGCAAGGCGACAAGCCATGTCCGAAATTCCATAAAACCCAAAATATTTTTTGGGGGGGACCTGTCCCATTTGCATCTAGACATCATTTCTGCGATTTTATTTTTTTCACGCAAGTCAAATAAGTTGCACAAGCCCACAAGTATTTTGCCACTTTACTGATGTAGCCAGAGCTCTCCAATCCGTCGGCTAGTTTGGTCCTGAATGCAGTGACTTCGAGTTGCAACAACTGTGTGGTGTTCCAAGCCAGGTACTAGTGACCCGCAGCATACCATCTGTGTGCAGATGAACGCGGGGCAGCGCCATTCTGCTGGCCTACCGCCCCTTCTATTTGCTTTTGCAACGAATGAGCCTCCAGAAACTTTGTTCCCGTCGATTTTCGAGGCGATTTTGACTCTGGATTTTACCTCCGCTGGACATCGAGGATCTCCTGATCCTCTGTGCGAGGTGTCCCTTATAGCGATCGCGGATCACGCAGGCGTTGGCTTCATGGCCCTTGGTATTGCCTATTCATCCGACCATTCACTGACGGTTCTTCAAGGATATTCTCCTTCACTTGCATACCAAACTCCCCATACAATGGGTGCCGTGCCTATCGGCCGGCTATGCGCGAGCTAACACCAAAAGTGTCAATGCACAGCAGACAGATAGAAGGTAAAATAAAAGTGAGTGCTTCAATATAAGCCTGGTGCCGTGACTCCACCAAACGGCTAGAAAAGGGCACAGAAAGTCGACAAAGGGGTGTATGAACGAAGTAAAAACAACGTAGGCGATGGCGAAGGCGAGAACGTGGGCGTAGGCGGTGCGAGAGCGAGATTGACTGACTTAGAAGTGCGCAGAAATGGGCAGTAAAAGTAGTGATTTTTATTAGAAGTAAATCTAAAGTATTTATACAAGGAAAAGGCCAGGGTGAGCGGAGTAAAAGAAATAAGAAATAAGAACTTAGAAGGAAAACCTCAGGGTAGGGCGAGACAACGGACAAGAGGAGACAGGACAACAGGAACATTAGATAGACAGGATGTCGCAACAAATTGAACAGTTGCTCTAGGGTAGCGGAAAAAGACACAGAAATGGAAAATATTGAAAGAAACAATGCCGCGGTGTTGCGAGGACGAGGAAATTCGGTAATGCGGCGTTTTGCAGACACAGGGTGGACGGAGACAGCGGAGGACAAAAGAGAACAGTTCCGTGACGTGATCGGAGTTGGATGACAGTTGACATTGGCAGGTGATCGGCGTTTGGCGTGCTTCCGAGCTCAGCGCGGGTGCCTGCGCATCATGGGCTTTATGGAGTCACGGATCCCTCCGACGTTCCACTTCTGCCGTGGATTTCTGGAAATAATCTCGTTGCCAGAAAGCTTCGGGATATTCCTTTTGGATGTACTACGCAACGGGTCTGGGGTTTATTTCAAAAGTACCGAAATTCCTCCAAGGCTTGTAGCCGCCGAGCCCTGGTGTCGCTGAAATCCACTACACTATTGGTTGCATTGAGAATGACCCCTATAGAATTACCCAGTAACCCTCACCATCTTGAACTCACGATTGATGTTCTTCTGTGTGGTCTATGTTGGCCCAACACTTTTGGCACCACGCCTCCATCACTGTGCTGCTGGGAAGCATTCGTCGTGAAGCTCGAGCTTACAAATAGTGAACGTGGAACAAGGCAATCTCCGTTCAGCCCCCTTTATCGGAATATGAACACAAAGGTTCTCAACTCTTGTCCTGCTTTGTCGTGTTCATTGTTGCCGCTTCCAATTGGCCAGATACTTCGAAAAAGTATTCTGTATCACAGAATCTTTGAAGAAAGTCCTGGAGGATGTATGTAATGGTACGCTCTCGCGTCTTTCACTTTCTGAACTACATTGCTTTTATGGACACTCGGTTGTCCGCCCGTTCCTTATCTTCCCTTTATTTCTTTCTGTGCCCCATCTGTTTGGGCGTTATCCCCGAACCGCCCCCACATTATCTCCAATCAGACCTGCTGCACATGGTCTCGATGATCCTTTGAAACCCGATCTGTTTTCCCTTATTTACGTAGTTACTGATCCGTAGTATAAAGACCTGGATGTACGTAGTTATGACTTCGGTCAATCCTATCCTTACGCCAGTCACTCGTTGGTTAGACCACCCGAAAACCTGTGTGCCGGAACTAGCTCTCTGCTCTCTGTCACACGGAACAATCAGCGATTTCCCATCCTCCATGCAATACCCCCTCGACAAGACCTTCCTGGTCGCAGCCTGGCTGGAGGTATGGGCTTGCGTAGTTCAAGCGTGGGCGTTGAGCTGACTCCAACCCACATTCAGGCCTTGTGTTATGGTATGTCGTATATTTGTCTGCCTCTGCAGCGCAGATACCAAGTCAGGCGGTTTCTTCGTGGTATTCTTCATTGGCGTCTACATACATTTTGGCTTTCGCAAGGGTCAGAACATGCACAACAAGGTACAAGCATCGCTCCATGCGTCCTACCCGTGCCTGCGCTAAATTTCCCCCAGATCATGTTCTGCATTTCGGTCCTGATGTTCCTCATTGCGACAATGCATCTCGGTGAGCAGCCCGATTTTCGATGAAACATCTGTTTTTCATTGAAGCTTGGGAAGCACTCGACATATTCCGCCTTATCCGTGGCTTTGTGGACTTTCGAGTTGAATTTTCCGCTCTGATACACCCTGACTCAACCTCGACAGTTGGCGCCTGGCGGACCAGTTGGCTACATAGGAAATATCAGCCGTTGTGAGTAGGCTACGAAATCGGAGACAATTAGCTCAGAAACTAAGCCGCAGGGGATCACATCATGAAAGATACACTGTATATCACACAAAGTATGGTCGGCGACGCCGCGGCGGTGAATCAAGTCGTCATCATGTTCAGGCTCAAGAGTCGCTAATGCCGGATTCAGATATATCGGTGCTGGACTCTCTGGAACAGAGACTATCGGGTAATCGCCCTCCCTGTATCACTGTTGGGGATTACGATCGGTCAGCGGCATTGTTGATTATTTCCTCTGTTTGTCTCAGATTTACTTCCGAAACACAGGATCGGGCTACTACGTTGTCGACGGGCTGTTTCCACGAGAGAGTCCCAATGCCACCATTTTCGACCCCCGGCTTGGCACATTCATCACTCTTTGTCGGTGCCCCTTTTTTTGTCCCCCTGCCGTCCCCAACTAATATTTTTACAGCCTATGCCGTCGCCGTTATCCAAAACATCATTACTACAAGTCTGATGTCATGGCGCCTCTGGCAGGGCGAACGTCGCATTGGGGCCCACCGCTTGGGCGAAAGCACTCTCATTCCCATACTGCGCATCCTCGTGGAAAGCGCAGCACTTTACCTCCTCGTCGAGATTCTCCTTCTTGCCGCGTACGCTGCCAACTACAACGTACAGTACATCATCCTCGAAACCGTTGCACCTATAGCTGTGGGTTCTCTTGCCACACTCAACATCATAATGTTTCTGAATTCTCACTTTTTTTTTTCCAGGGCCTGACCTTCAGCCTGATTACAATCCGCATTAACCTGCGTTCCCAAAGGAAGATCGCCAACACGACGACCGAGATTGGTGGAGGGTCTCATGCCATTCAGACAATTGGCAGCATCCCTATGCGCCCTATCGTTATCCGGCGTCAAGTTGACCAAATCGATGACATTGAAACCAGGTATGGGAAGGAGACGACGCTTGGGGGGCCGGAACCATGAGGCTGGGTGTAGATTTTACTATACCACCGTGTCTTGTACTCGGACTTGAAGTTAAACCAACAAATTCGCCGTTCATTTATGGGGATTCACTTTCTGGAGCAGGATTCTGGTCTGTGCATCCACGACACGCATGCTACTTATTTACCAACAGACTGAGAAATTTCCTGCCAATTAATTGCCAGAGTCAGGACGATATGCACGACTTCGTTGGGGTTTCAGTTGTCAGCACTAGATACGAGATCTGAGATCTGAGACCTTGAGCATGGCACAAGAAAGGATGCGACGGGTATCAAATTATAGCTATACTGTTTCTAAAGCTTCCTTGAGCCTAAAGACTATGCCTAAGGTAGTGGCACGTTTAGGCTGCTGGGGTGGTTATAACCCTAATCTTGAGGTCTAGGAGGGTGTCTGAGGTTGCTAGGCCGTTGCTGAGGGGCCTAACCATAGCAACAAGCTGATCTCTGCTGGAAACCAAGTGACGGGATGGGTCTGAAGGCATTGGAGGTTGCTAGTGAGGCAGGGTAGGGGAGTCTATACCACCCTCGTCACTTCGTCAGTTCAGCTAATTTTGAGCAAGTTCGTCACCTCATATAAACTTAGCAGATTTGCGGATTGTTCGTCACTTGGGACTCCTGGCTGTGAATGTTCGCCAGTTCAGATTGTCCGCTGCGAAAGTTTGTCAGTTCAGCATTTTTGTCACACAAAGCACGTGGCCGTTCCATGCCATTGCCGTCACCCATCTTCTTTGTTCTCCGACCACCGCGTTCCCTCGACTAACCGCTACACCACATCCACGACGTTGATGTACCCGACAATATCTGGGTTGAAAATCAGGCGTTCGATGCGCAGATGTGGATGCAGCAGGGTGCCGATGGCAAGCGAGTGTGCTGTGAAATGCACTGGTGGAGAGGTGTCGTCCTAACAACGCCACCAGTTTTTTGTTCATAACCCCCGTAATGTTGTTGTACACTGGTACGACAGTTGCAATAAGCACGGAGCGCGAGCTGCGGAGAAGATGAGGCGCACGCACGCTGATGACGAAGAAAATCAAGATGCGAAACAAAACCTCGCTGAAGCGCAGGCACGGCTAAAGCTAGCACAGGCTGAACAGAAGGTGTTTTCTTCACCTACGCAAAACTGATAGTGGCTAATAAAACTCAAGTCAAACTCCTCTATGCGCCTGCGCATTTCGCGACCTCGGAAGCGCAGGAGGTCTTTCGACTCGGAACAATCTGAAGGTCGGTTCCCAAAATTATCTACTCAATTGTTGCTAAATATGGGCTATTCTTCAAGCCCACCGACCCATCTGAAACCGCGGCATTTGTCGAGGACGACACCTCAGGTATAAATATTGCTTTCCAGTCTATTTCTGCGCTTACAAGCCCAGAATTCGTCGCTGCCGCCGCCGAGTCCCAGACAGCAACACCAGCTCAGCCACCTCAGAAACAACTCAAGCTTGGCTCGCTCAAAGGCTGAGGTGTCCCACGTGATGGGGTAGCAATGAGCGTTGCCGAATATGCTAAAAACCACTGGGATGATTTCAAAGAAGAGTATCCAGAGTATGCCAAGGCAGTTCTCTCTGCCGACTCAGATGAATAGATTACGTTGATCTTGGATGTTTTTAGACTTATTTACTGCACTCATAGCTACCTTATTCATTCGCATATATTCTTGTAGGTTCCTTGTAACTAGCTTATCACTTACCACCTACCCGCAATGATACCACCTCGACAGATTGCTGCACCAAACTCAATAAAAGTGGCAGTGGAAGCAGCAGATGGTACAACAGTTGAACACAGCGTGATGTGGAGTTCCTGTGCAGCGCTCCAAGGTGCACTACAGCCGTGCTTCATGTTACAATGTCACGGAAATGTTGAACTGACGAACTTTTGCAGCAGAGAATCTGAACTGACGAACATTCACATCCGGAAGTCCCACATCAGGAAAAAATGGAACCACGACATAGAGCAATGTAGACTATGTATCACCTGTAGCCATATTGCTAAGTACCCCTTTATGTAGCGCCTGTAGCCGACCGGGGAAGCTCTGTAGCCTGATGTAGCCGTCTGTCGTCAGGTGCGGTGCGTCTGTCGCATGCTGTAGCTAGTAGGTAAAATATGTATTGCAATATAATGAATGTTTTGTAGACTCTGTTGCACACTATTGTATCATGTATCTCACTGGAATGGAAGAGATAGAAAGAATATATTGCGGCCACTAAATTAATTACTCGTCGTCGGAGTCGTTGTCATCACCACCATCACCATCAATATCCATCGCCTCCAACTCCGCCAGAGCCTTGGCGCGCACAGCATCTGTCATACGGCCAGTGGTCTTGACGAGGGCAGCACCAGTTGAAGCACTGAAAAGCCATGAGCTTATCATACTAAGGCCAGAAGGATGAAGTACATACCGGCAAGTATCGTGCATGCGCTGAAGAAACGCAGTGGTGACGGTCGGCTTGAGAGCTGCCCATTCCGTGAGGTCCTTGAGGTGCGTCTCATAGCGGTCCTTGCTGAGCAGTTCATCGAAGATACCCTGCTGGAAACGGCCAGTAGAATATTCCTCGATGCAAAATTCGATCTGAAGGACTCCATCAGGAATGAACGAGCAGAGTACAGCCATTGATTATGCACCGCAGTGAAGATGAGCGCAAGGGTGACAAGGGAGATTGGGCTGAAGGATTCGAAGTTAAGCACACCACGAGAAGACTTGTTCTTGAACCAGAGGGTACGAATGCTCTCGATTATGATCTTGTTCTTGGCGTAGCCGGTACGCTCCTTTGGATCCTACATAATTAATGTTAAAGCGTACAGAAGGTCACACAGCTATCACGCACCTCGTAATGAAATCCAGATTCGTCGAGCAGCCGCTTGTGGATCTTGAGGCTCTTCTGTATGGTCTTGGGGGAGTCGCCAACCTTGAATCCATACGTCGGACCAACAAGCGGACGGACTCCGTCCTTCAGGCTGCTGCGACCGTGAGGTCCATACTTTCGGATCTGTAAATCGACTAGGAGTCAAAAAAAGGAAATTGCCAAATAAGGAAGGAGAAAGGAGAGGCGTACCATGCTCGACATGCGCTCGGTGAGCTCCATGCGCTCGCCAGCGGCTTCGCACACTTCTACCCATATCTCCTTCACCCACTCCACCTGGACTTCCGCTGGAGGGTAACCGCTGCGCGACCAGACACGGACCTCGAAGGTATGCATCGCACGCTTGAGAAGCTTGCGGGCAGGCTCGGTGTAGTCCTTGAGGTTCGTGCGGGAGCCGCCTGGAGCATGGCCGGCGACGAACTCGGCTTGAGGAAGTGGGTCCTCAACTTTCTTTTTTTTCTTGCTATGCTTCGGATCCGGGGACGAGGAACGAGCGCGTTTTTGCTGCGCGTGGAGTCGGGGATTGCTGGAAGGAGTGTCGCCACCTGCGCCGAGGTCGGGACCTTCAGCGCCGTCACTGGCGGCGCCATCGCTGGGAGCTTGATCTCAAAGTCTCGTTAGCATCGACATGGATGTAGGCGGGGCGCCCTCTCACCATGTACGTCATTCAGGTCGTCTTCAAAACTTGTCAGAGCCACTGGAAAGATGTCAAAGGAGAGCATGAGGAAGTATGTGACGTACCGCGGGGCATGGGAGTAGCAATCGGTGTTTCTCCTGCCTTGCCGCTGCGCAATCTTTTGGGCGCTGCTTTTGGTGGTCTACGGCCGACAACACCCCCTAGACACGAACTGGGATCGGGTCAGATCTATTGAGTCTGGGTATGTGTCACGACGTACCGAGCTAGAAAAGCCAGACATGTCCACGGGCTCGTCATCCTCTTCCTCGCTTTCGGGAGGGGCACGATTGACGTCGCGTTCTCGGAGCTCGGCTGCAGGTCCAAGCGGTCTCAAAAACATGAACTAACAGGCAGACATGTAGGTCGATACGTACACTTGGTCTTCTCGTGCTTCTTCTTCAAGGTTAGCACCTGCTTCTTGAGAGCCTCGATCTCGGCGTCCCTTGCGGCATTGGCACGGTTGTCTGTATAAAAAATCAGTGTACGGGTGTGAAGGCAGAGAAAGGGATTGCCTACCGTTCTCTGTAACGGTGCGCCCCGCGCCTAATTCTTTTTCCCTTGTTCCTCTCGTACTCCTTACTCGACTCTATTATCTATACATTTATCCGACTATCCGTTGTCTTAGTCTCCTTACATTTCTCCTCTCATACTCCATTCCATTACTGTACCTATTACATGACCCCTGACTATTCTACTATAAAAGCCTATACTTGTCGTAGCTAATTCTTTGGTGAATCTTACTGTTACGCCACTTACCTCTGGTCCGAACCGACTTACCGCCTTATTCGAACCGAACCAACCGTGTGCCGGAACTAGCCGACGACTTCTAGCCGCCAGCTCTCCGTCACATTCTCCTTTCGCTTCTGAGTTGACTTGATGACGCGCGTGGCCTTTGGAGTCGACGCTGAAAAGTCGACGGTGAGAGCTGGAGTCTGCCGATTCGCTGCGTTGGACAAACATTTTGGAATGGGAGACTGAGAGGCACTGTCGCTGTCGCTGCCGCTTTCAGACGAATCCAGGACTTGTTTTCCCATGGTGGGGGTATAGGAGAGAAAGAGCGGGGTTTGTTTGCGGCTTCAAACAAACATAAAATCGAAAACGTGACTCCCGCACAGACCTTCCAAATCAGGCGCTGAGTCGACTCTGTATGCGATGGCCGGTCCTAGACTCGTGACCAGTCTGCCTGCGAATGGCAACAAAAGTGGCGAGCACGTTGCCGCAGGCAGACTGGTACTTCTCGCATGCTGTCAAAGGGCTGAGCACGGAGTTTGAATTTTTGGCGGGTGCCGATCGCTGGCATTTGGTGGCTGTGCGATACCATCAATCTTCGCTCAAATTCGACCCTCTAGTATGCCCCCGCGACGCACTTGGTATAGATTCTGAAGAGACAGAATTTGAGAAAAGACAAAATAAATATAATGTTCTCTTTGAAATTTCTAAATTTGACTTGAATTGAGTCCAGAACAAAGGAAAAGAAAAGTTTTCAAACTCCGCGCTCAGACCTTTCGCTTAGCCCGAGAAGTACCAGCCTGCCTGCGGCAACGTTGCTTGCCACATTTGTTGCTGCTCGCAGGCAGGCTGGTTACGAGCCTAGGCCGGTCCCACCAAATTGGAGTGTCGCTTTTGCGGTACTAAGGTCCGCAGCACGAAAGGACTCAATTCTCATATCACCCAGTCTCCCGCCTGCCGTCAG
Organism: Mycena venus; assembly: GCA_014462655.1. NCBI lineage: Eukaryota > Fungi > Basidiomycota > Agaricomycetes > Agaricales > Mycenaceae > Glaucomycena > Glaucomycena venus. Next base: position 1,015,216 of record JACAZI010000028.1, read on the forward strand.
AAGCTCAATGAGACGATGCCCGCGAGCTGGAAAAAAAGGCGCTCTCCTCAGGCAACGCCGTCTCCAGAGCCCGAGGAACCTCGCATCCCCACAGAGCCGCCATTGGAGGATCAGTCCATGGATCTCGACCCACCTGGAGATTATCTTGCGACAAATTCTGCTCCAGCCGATGAGCCCGCAGTACCGACGCCGCCTCGCACTGTCATAATTGAAGTGGAGGATGAAGATGCCCCAGGAGCAAAGAGATGGTTTGAGGACTACCCAAGACCTGCGGGATGTGTGCTCCAGCCCAAGCGCAATGTGATAGAAACGGTGTTTCAGGCCATCCGGAACAAGCAGGCAGCAGTGGGACTGGCGCCGTGGGCGCCATTCGACAGTGAGGACGACTGGGACCTCGCTCGATGGTTGAGCAAGGCAGGGATCAGCGGCGGGAACATAAACGAGTTTCTTAAGTTGAAGAAGGTACGTACTGTCACTTCTTTTTCACACGTCGTACCGATTTACTCATGGTGTCGGCGCTAAGATTAAGGCGGGGGCGAAACCTTCATACCATAATACTCGCGCATTCTTCCAGAAAATCGATGCCCTTCCGCCCGGACCTGAATGGACCTGTGAGATATTTGAGATTATTGGAGACGAGAAAGATGCGCGTGGCAATTTGAAGAAGGAGGAAGTCGAGTTCTGGAAGCGCGATCCCGTCGAGTGCATCAAGGAGCTAATGGGGAACGCCGCATTCCGGGAGAAGATGCGCTACGCACCCCAGAAGGTGTATCGGGACCAAGACGGGAAACAGCGGGAGTTGAATTAAATGTGGACGGGGGACTGGTGGTGGAATCTGCAGGTAGAAAAGGTCCTTCACCATCGTTGACAACACAGTTGACATTCTCCAAAAGGAACTCTTACCCGAGGGCGTCACAATTTGTCCCGTAATCTTGGCATCGGATAAAACGCGGCTGTCGCAATTCAGTGGCGATAAACAAGCCTGGCCTGTGTATCTTTCCGTTGGGAATCTGTCCAAGGCGACCCGAAGCAAGCCCTCAGAACGCGCAACCGTCCTGCTCGGGTACATCCCCGTGTGCAAGCTGAACTGCTTCTCCAAGCAGAACCGATCGGCAGCCGGGTACCAGCTCTTCCATCGCTGCATGCGCATCATGCTGGACTCCCTTGTTAGCGCAGGAAATGACGGCGTTGATATGCTATGTGCAGACGGGCGCATGGGCCGCGTCTATCCGATTCTGGCCGCGTACATTGCGGACTATCCTGAACAGTGTTTGGTGGCGTGTTGCAAAGAGAATCGGTGTCCCAAGTGTCTGGTGGATCCGGAGAGGAGAGGGATGCCAGTGTATTCGGCGCTTCGAGACCCCGAGCAAACCATACGGCTGATGAAGAAGGTGGCAAAGGGTTTGGCGCCGAAAGAATTCGATGTGCAAGGGCTGCGGCCCGCTGATCCGTTCTGGAAGGACCTTCCTCATTGCGACATTTTCCAATGCTTCACCCCCGATATTCTTCACCAACTTCACAAAGGCGTCTTTAAGGAGCACATTGTCAGCTGGGCTACACAATCTTTGGGCGGCTCGGACACCGCCAACGAGGAGGAAATCGACTTTCGCTTTCGTACCATGCCAAGTCATCCCGGCCTCCGACATTTTAAACTGGGGATATCGCTTGTGTCGCAGTGGACCGGGAACGAATTCAAGCAGATGGAAAAGATATTCCTCGGGGTCATAAACGGTGCAGCAGATCCTGCCGTTATCCGTGCTGTGCGCGGAATCCTAGACTTTATTTATTACGCACATTTCGAAACGCACATTTCGAAACGCACACCGACGCTTCGCTAGCCAAGCTCGAGGACGCCTGGCGGCTCTTTCATGCCAACAAGGATGTCTTCCTAACAAACGGCGTCCGCGATCACTTCAATATCCCCAAAATTCACTCCATGCAACACTATGTTGCCATGATTCGCGCTCTGGGGACCGCAGACGGATATAACACGGAACTGTCCGAGCGCTTGCACATCGATTGCGCCAAACTGGGTTACGCTGCGTCAAGCAAGAAGGAGTATATCCGACAAATGTCTACCTGGCTGATGCGCCGCGAGGCGATTGACAAGTTTGCTTCTTACCTGCAATGGGCCATTCCCGGCTATCTTGTGGAACTCAATGATTCTGCGGACGACTCAACGGCTTCTCATGACGATAATGACGATTCAGACGATGAATCCGAATCCGAGGACATCGTTGATTCCTCTTCTGGGCCTGCACCAGCGTACACCATTGCCAAAAAGGCTCCATTTACAGGGGTTTCCGTCGAATCTTTGGAGCGTGATCACGGTGCCAAGGACTTTCTTTGGCATTTGGCAAATTTCTTGCGGGCCGAGACCATCCTTCCACGCGACTTCGACAATATTTCAGCCCCGTTCTCGGTCTACAAATGTGTCGTTATCAAGTTGCAGCCTGTTGTGCAGGTCTCCGACGCTGTCACCAACGACCCGATTCGAGCAGTCTGCGGTACTACCTCAAGTGGTTTGAAACGGGCCAAAGCAGCCCACTTCGATACTGTGCTTGCACGAAAGGAGAAGCCCACTGCACCTGCAAAACGTTTGAGTTTGGATGGCAAGTTTTTTGACATCGCAACAGAATGGATCATTAACTAGATGTCTTTCCCAGGGCTTTTCGCTGGCCGTATTCGTGCCATTTTCGCTCTACCGGTAGAGTATGGCAGGTTTGCGGTCCCTCTTGCGTACATTGAGTGGTATAAACCACTCAATCAGCTTGATGTGGACCTGGGCATGTACAAGATTTCCCCTGCATTTCAACAGCATGTAGGCGTGCCTCAATTATCCCGGTTACTCAAATCGCCCGTAGTTGCCACCTTATTCCCCGTTTTCCCCGCAAAGTTGACCGTACTTTATCTACTGACGACATTTTAGACAGATGTCAATCATTTTACTTAAACTGCTACCTTCGACACATTGATTTCGTATTATTTAGAGGTGTACAGTAGATTTGGATACCGATAGGACCGTAACAATGCAAAGAGATGAACTTTAATTTGTTTATTTTCCAGGGAGCGAAGCGAGTAGGAATATCTTCTGAATTCACGGTAATACATGTGGAATCAACGCAAGCCGATCCGGATTTTTTCATTCAGTAGGAATGACTCAAAGCATCAGGCTTGATAACTTGCAGACGCGATGTTGTTGGATCATGTGATCGTGTTATCAGTGACGATTTCTGAAATGGGCACTTAGAACAATGTTCCGATATATAGCCTATGTGACCCTTGTGGGCAATGTTGTATCCGCACTAGCTATGGATGCCGCATTGACTCTGTGGACTGCCCTATTGACTACAGAGAGCTACATGTGGCTACATGGCCGCTCTCTCCGCAACGGAGGCTACGTACGGCTACGGATTTCCCCACCTGGCTACAGAGGTTTCAGTTTTTCCTGATGCAAGCGACGAACAATCCTCAAATCTGCTAAATTTATGTGAGGTGACGAACTTGCTCACTATTAGCTGAACTGACAAAGTGACAAAGGTGGTGCGGACTCAGTCAGGGTAGGGCAATAGGGTGCTCAGGTGGACTGGCAGGGTTACGGCAGGTGGGGTGTGCTAAAGTAGATTCTCTCAGTTAGGGTACCGGGTTGTAGGCCTCAACGAGCTCTACAACTTTCCTAAAGTGACCTTAGTGATCAACTTGCTGGTTGGCTAGCAAAACACAAAAAACTCGGCAAGAGCAAGCAGTTTTGAGATTTAAAAAATGATAGATCAATTTTTAACTTCAACATTTAACCCTTTGCACACTTGCAAGACCCGCAATCAACCCTCTGTCAACCTTAGATGCCCTCCCTGATCTCGAGATTAGGGTTATAACCACTCCAGCAGCCTAAATAACTCAAAATATGATTTTCTTTTTGGTTGGACATAGCCACCTACAGCCACCCAGCCCACAGCCACCCTGGACACAGCCACCACAACCACCGTTTGTACTACGCAACGGCACGCCACCGCCTTACCAGGGTTGTTCATAGTAGGTCTTTTTGACGCTCTTGCTGTGCCCTTTTTGCTCCCTTTTCATGTTTGGTAAATAGTGAGTTATAAAATCCAGAAAAAATCACTCCAGTCCTTCTTGAACATTTGAGCATTTGCATAATCGCTATACGGGTGGCCCGAAGTTTCTCAAAACCCTGGACAACCCTGTGGGGTGTGAGGCACCCTTGACAAGTAGCGCCTACCCTATCCACGTTACTTTGTGTTTCTCAGCACGCATCATTTCCTTGATGCGGTTTTCCAAGGCGTTTACGACACTGGAGATGGTGAAAAAAAAACCGTGGATGGGGAGATGCTGATAGAGGTGAGGGAGGGCAGGTTCGGAATTGCATCAAGGAGGAGTTCCTATGTTTAGGGTCAATTAATATAGTGTTCGGCGACACTGATCATGAATGAGGCATTGACCTACCACTGTGTCCCCGTTCTCACGCATGTCAGCCATATTTACGCTCGTCGTGAGAGTTTCGAGGCGAGGCATGCGGGAGAGCACGTCTGAGCTCGATGGGGTGAATCCCCATTTCCCCTCTAATGTAGCACTGCAGGAGAGATAAACGAGTGTCTCTGCATGTTTCGAGAGCACGGAGAGGAAAAACGTGTCTGCCAAGGCGAGTTCCTCCGACGGGACCTCGCTCACGGCGCCTTGCACCGTGAGTCGTGTCAATCCCGAGTAGGAAGAGAGGTAGCGCAACATTTCATGAGTCACGGAACCTCCGGTAAAGTCCGTGATGCGTATGTTTTCCGTGCGTAGAAAGTTCCATACCGCGGAGAAATCGGGGTTGGATGCAGAGATGCAATGTGGTGAGTTGCGGGCTCCGAGATATTGCTTTTGCAGATTTTTAGAGAGGTTTTGGCTGACACTTTATTGCGAACATGATCGGTCCCTGACAGCCTGAGTTTGCGGAAGTTGCCCAATTGACCGAATCCCCGAAGACTGGTTCTCGACATGACAGCATGTAAGTCACCGGACAACAAGAGGTCGTTCAAGTTGGAGAAGGAGGGAAGAGCATCAAGGATGATGTTATTGACCCATTCTGGATAATTATGCCTCTCCTGGATAGCCCATCTGCAAGTTGTGTCAGCAATACACATGGATGAGACGATCTTCGACGTACTAAAGACTTCGAATATGTTTCAATGAGGCCAATGCGGGACCAAGGGACCGTTTACTTCGCTGTGAGAAGGCATTTTTATCTTTCTTCTCCAGGTTCTCGTTGCCATAATAATTGGTGGCAGATATGCTGAGAGTCCGGGCGTAGGTTGACCAACTTGTTTCTCCGGATGCAATGGCTTCAAGCCGACGCAGCCCTTCATCCGGCCGCTGTCCGGAGAGCAGAATCGTGACAGTTGAGAAATATAGAGGGTTAATGGCATGTCTGAGGGATTTGCACGCTATGCGAAGATTCTTTTGGTCACATTCCCACTGCAAACCGCTATGAGGAAATAAAACTCAAAGATAGACGACTCAACTCACATGGCTGCCAATCTCCTGCAACAGCTCGGTCGGAAGAGATACGAGTGAAGCTATGGGCATATTTGCGGTTTGTGGGGAAGAAGCTGTTGACGAGCGCGACTGAAACCGCCGAGTTCGTTGCCGTAGCAGCGCTTCCCCGGCGATTAGCCCGTCGGCAAGGACACGCCGCGGCGACTGCGCACTTTAGCGCCGGCACAGCATTCGTCATACGTGTGGCGTCTGTACTTGTCAATGTTGTCATCCTCCGTTTTCCTCCTTTTCCCGGGCGTTTATCTCTCATCGACCTTCATCCAAAAACGCCGCAGAGCATGCGGTTAACACTCTCGCGCTGGCGAACCGTATTGTCAATCCCGACCGCGGTTTTCTTAGCCCTAGCGCGACTTGCTGCACGCAACTCGCACCTCAGCGCGTCTTTCCTGTGCTTTGCAATACTGTTCGGACTATGGCGCCTAGCAGTTTTGATAATGCTGGGACATGCATGGACGCCTGTGTTCCCTGAGGCCCGCGCGCTATTCATCACAGTGCTGGCCACGGTGCCGAGCTGGGGGGTTCTGTATGTGCACAGGCTATTTCGTCCGCTCTTTCGGTGAGCCCATATGGGAGTACTTTCGAGGCAGGCGGTACCACCGCTCGAAGTACACCGCACTGGAGTTGGACGACCGGGCCGAGGGTGTGGATAACGCCCCTCGACGCACTGTCCATCGGAGCCCCAAATCGTGGAAAGAGTTGAATTTCGCGCTGTTCCCGCTGTGGCTGGGATATTTCTCCCCTGTAATATTCGGATTATATCTCCTTGCGACGTACGAGCTCCCAACGGACCACAGTTCCAAAACGGATATGGAACTCGCGAACACGTTCAGAAGAGAGGTGGATATGGGAAAGGAGGTGAGTTTGACTTTGAGCCCGGGTCGAGCGGTTTATCGTACTGATTCGAGGCCAGAGAAATTTTTCATTGCGGCAATGTTTTACAACAACGAGGCTGTTCTCCCGTACTGGACGAGGGAGATCACGAAACCTCGGACCTGTGAGTATCCAATACCCTTCTGGCTGCTGAAGGCATTATTGGCCCTTTTGAAGCCTTTTGTAACATACACTACAAGATTTTTTCAGCCAACCCTGGACCCCCCCCCCTCCCGATGTACAAAATTTTATTCTTGGCACCCCCTTGGTTGCGGCATGCTGATCATGCCATACCGTGCAGTGCCACGAAATGAGCGTCTCTGTAGATTTTGTGACGTTGTTGAGAGTCCAGAGCAGGCACTGTTGGAATGTATTGCCTCGCCTGAGGTAGTTGCGTTATGCATTGGATTCCTCCCAAAAGTTCTCTCTAATGTTCTAAAGCTGCAGACTAAGATGGTCCAGCTCTCAAGTGTAGACTTCTTGAAGGCCATTATATTCGAGCGCTCTACAATTCTCTTGGTTGGAAATTTTGTGCACAAAGTCCTTGAAGTGTTCTATGCAGTGCCGTTGCGACGCCAGGCTGTCTGATAGTTTTCAGAGTGCTGATTCTTAGGTTTCATTTCTCGCCTTTTTTTGTCAAGTGGATACTACCGTGGGGCATGGGGAAGGGCCCGAGGGCGAAGGTGTAATTTTAGTACCTGCTTTGTAAACCGGGACAACTCTCGGAAACCGGCGTTCGTTATCCGGACCGTGCCGCGTAATCCTACGTACCTACGTACCAGCTCAAAACCACAAAAAAAAAAAAAATTAGCCGAAAGCTTTCTGGCTAAAAGACTCGTTCACACGATGAAGATTTCGTTCTAAACTCTTAACATGACGACATTCTGAGAACAATAGATCCCCCAACAATTCACCTCCTTCCTCAACAAAATCTAGCTTCAGAATTGACCTTCAGGCGAAGGTCCACTAAAAATAAAAAATTAGCTCGATGCCCTTTGGATTAATTGAATATATGCTCACAGGCTGGCAAACGCCGTCGTTATCGATCTGGCAGTTTGGGGTGCCTGGACAGGCATTTGGGCAAGGAACGTTGACAATGGAACCCGATACACAGACCCCGTGGCACAGGCCGTCGTCGGCGCACGAACCGGGGCATCCGGTAGGGGAGGTGCAGATGCCGCACTGTTCCCTTGGGGCGACGAGGGGGTTGGCCGCCGCGAGAGTGACCGCGGTGGCAAAAACGAGCGCAAAGAGGCGGGTGGCGTACATCGTGAAGGTTTTAGTTCGGTCGGAAACTGTCTGAAAACAAACTTAACAGCTCATTATATACCGTTCCTACTTCCCGTTTCATAAAGTTGAACAGACGGGCTTCAAGGCCGTCGCGGGAATTTTGATCCGAATCAATTGAATGGGATGGCCCCTCGTTGTCAGCGACTGGTCTCGGCTATCGGACGCATCTGCGGGGCAATGGACATCGCTAATGAGAAACAGGCTGCAGCGAGGGGGTGGCGGAGTGAGAATACGCATCGGATATCCTCTCGTCTAGGCGCTCCTGAAGATCCAAAGATTGCCGCGAAATGCAGGCCCAGCCGTAATGCAGTTGGCAGAAGCCGACACTCGGGCGAATAATTTTACTTACTTGGCGTCAGCAATGTGATTTCTCATGTGAGCGTGATCCGGAATCAATGCAAGCCCCTATAGTGGTGGCGCGCCGTTCCGTACTATAGATTTGTCCGGCTGTCCTGGCCCCCGAAACGGTGGCTATGGTACAGCTACCGGTGGCTGAGCGGATGACAAAGCCATCGTTTTGAGGGTCAGAACAGGTGTTCATTGCGGTAGGAAAAAAAGAGATGAAGAGTGGGATAAGGATTCAGGATCAGAGACTCACTTGTCTAGGTATCCCGGAGAAAAGTCAGTTCCTCAACCGGGGTTGCGCAATATAATTCTGGCCCACCAGCAACAAGTCTGACGGCCGCACCTCAACGTATCCAGGGTAAGGTATCGCTGGATCCAGAAACGGCCCTGCATGGCCTGTGGGTACAAGAGTAGACCAGAGTCAATCAGCTGTTGCTCCATCTGGGTCATCCGTCATCAACGGTGGTGAAAATCTCTAATTTACAAGAATGGAACGGGCAGAGCAGGGGCAACGCCTGCTCTCATATAGAGACTTTTCGTGGCCTGTGGGACAAGAGTGGACCCGAACCAATGGCCGTAGTAGTTCTGGGCTCTCCGAGTCTGTCATCACGTTGAACAGCACGCAAGCCATATGTTCAAGACGCTCTGCCCAACAGAAGCAAACCAATTATTCATTCGTCTCCAATCCACTATGTATCGCATACTTTTTTTTTTTCTAATCACTCTGGACCCCTCAAAAATCCTCCCGTAGATCTTGCAAAGAAATGCCACTGATAAAAATCTCAACGCCGTCCGAGTGACACGGCTTAGAGGTATAGAGTTCGTTTAAACCTGTTATAGATATCGAAAGCATAGCTGGCGCGAGTTTCGGGCAATGATTGAACCACAGTGCTGGAGCAACCAAATTTCATCCGCATCACTGTCACATCATCAGGGAGTCTCTTGCCTTTTACTTCCATCGACATTGACACAGGCTATCCATCCTGGCTTTATTCAACCTGCTTACTTCAATAAATCCACGACGGCTATGAACATCCTCAGGTCGGACTTGAAAAGTCTGTCTAAACGGTGACTCCTGACTCTGGATGTGGGAGCGACCGTACTACGGCCTTGAATTCTGGGCAAAAGTACGGCGTGGTCAAGGCGTGGTTGTGCCCAAATGTTACTACTATGATAGGGAACAACTACAGGTTTGAACAAGTTTAACGAAGGTCAACAATGCTTCAACCCGCGACTGACGATGCGGTCTGGTTTCTCTGCGGCCGTTGAACCCGAGTTTCGGAGTGAATTTTGAGTCATATTCATTTACTGTTGCAAACCCGACATCAGCGGGTTCACGGATTCGACGACCACACGGTCATGTCAGACGCTTAGCCGGCAAGCGACATCACGGAGAATCCTCTCAGCATGTGATACAACTCCAAGCCCAAGACCATTCCCTGGATTTCACAAACATAGGGAAGCCAAACCAGCGTATAGCTGTTTGAGGCCAACCAGGAAGTTTGCTCGTATAGGTATCTCAGACATTTTAGCACTTCGCCCACTTTTAACTCATGCCAGCACCGGGTAAATGACCAGGTACGGACATGCTAGTAGAAGGTACGCTCCAAATGCGGCACACACGGGAAGATACATATCGTGGCGACCTCGCCACTACAATCGTAGCCAAATTGGATCGATATTACCGTGCGTCTTTCGAGTTCGAGCCTACCGGTACGGTAACTCACAGTGTTTAGAATGGTCCCGTTGCAGATGACATAGAGATACGTGCCGCATATCCCATGCATGAACTGACTCCGGGTCAACGCAGTTTCACCTCACGTAGCCCGACACCGGCGGGATTGACACCTGACATTCTGCATGTCCGTTCATTTACCGGGGGTCTGCGTCCGCAAGATCAACGCTACCAGTGCCGTACTGGTCCATAATTGCTTTAGATCCAGTGGGTGAAAATTTCCGAGACAACATAGTATACAACTGACCAATGCAGAAAACAGGTAAGATATTTATCTCGAGCTCAGTTCTGTGGGCAGACTCATGGCTGTACACTTTTGCGTGTAGAAAAAAAAACTAAGAAAAATTCCGAGAGGTAGGTAGAACATTGTAGATACTTCTGATTGGTGACTGACAAAGGAAGCCATCTTGTCCATTTTCCTCAAAAGCGATGGCCCCCCTGCTTAGTCACATACCGCAACCGACGGCCCCTGAAAGCGTTAAATAGAGTCACCATGCTGGGTTAGAATGGTGACAACAAATCATGGCCAAGTTCTTTGGGTCTCTACTCGCTTCTCTTGCTACAGCTGCAGTTGTCAGCGCCGCTTTGACCACAGGGAACTACCAAATCCAAGATTTCCAAGGCAGATGCGTTGATTACGTCGCCACCTCGACCAACAACGATGTTCCTGTTATCACTACTCCTTGCGTTAACGGCACCCAGACCCAAGTCGTAAGCACAGCACCCCTCTGTTATTATTGATTTGCCCTAACGATTTGAAGTGGTTTGTCTTCTCGGATGTTCCATTCGTCCCTACATATGTCATTTCCACTACTTCCGGTGCATTCTCGACGATCAGCTACCCAACTGCAAACGGAGCAGACTTTAATGCCCAACATCAGCAATTGCAGCTGAATAACGCCCCTCCAGTTCAAGAAGATCTCCTCATTAGTCAAGTTGACGCTACGCATTGGACGTAAGTGTGCAGGATGCGTTTTACCTCTTCCGATTTATTGTTTGCAGTCTTGATGATACCAGGGGCGGAGCACGTTGGACGTCATGGACAGCTAGGCCGAACGCTCAGCTTGCTGTTCCGGTACCTTTTACCACAGGGGAGGTGCTGCATCTGACTGACGTGTATATTATTTAGATAACGTTGGAGGCTGTAGGAAGCTCCAGTGAACCAGATGCACAACAACTATTTACATTTGTTGGACCCTTGTGATGATCAAACATAGATCTATCGATGATTTCCTTTTGTAGTGTGCAGTACCCTTATGGCATTACGGATGTTGCATAAATCATTTCCAAAAAAAAACTTCTGCTTTCCAAAACTTTTTCTACTCAAATCTTAAAATCCTCCTATATTGCATACCCACATACTAGGTAGGTGTACTATACCCATCATTGAAGGAATTGGGCCATATCCAAGAGGATCAAGCTCAGGATGTGCTTTCGGACCTCGGCATCAATGTTGCACAGGTGCCACATCAATTACCCGATTGAGCATGCTCATCTGCTTGCCGACAGCTTGGATCCCCTGGGTTCTGGCATGTCCTCCAAGATCTTTTCATATCATTTTTTGTCCCTGCAGCCACTAGTTTTTTTTTATGCCTTGTGGTCTCTCAAGGTGACATCAAGTCGCGTTATCACTTGTGACAGACCTGTGACATAAGTGATGGGATGTGGCTGAAAATGGGCCAAGTTGACCCATTTTTGACATGCTCCTAGTTGCCTACTGAAGTTGCCGTTGACCTTCAAGTTGGAGATCCTGGAGCTCTTGTTGCCAGTGGAGTTGCAGTGGACACAGAAGACAAAGATATGGATATTGACAGCTCAGACTGCCCCCAGGCTGTGGCTGCACATGCAGCGACTGGTTTGTACTGGGTTCCCACTGGACACCAGGATAGATAAGGAGGATTGAATTGCCAAAACTTGACATGGCAGCTGTGCAATGTCAGTTCCAAGGTCCAAAAGTGTGTCTTGAGCTCAATCCTCTTGGATATGGCCCAATTCCTTCTGGGATGGGCATAGTAGACCTACCTAATATGTAGGTATGCAATATAGAGGGATTCTAAGATTTGAGGAGAAAAAGTTTTGGAAAGGCAAAGTTTTTTTTTCGGAAATGATTTATGCAACATCCGTAACACCATAGTACCATAGCAATATTGATGAAAGTAGGGTGCTCCAGCTAAGAATGGTCTTATTAGGTGATATCATCACCTGAAATGAGAGGATATCTAGACATTGTTCCTACTATTGCGTTCAGTGTTTTCATTATCCCGGCTCACTCTGAGATAACATGCATTTTCCAGTGTCCTCCCCACTCATCAACACGATCTTAACGTTGACTTCTGCAGAGTATAAGCAGTTAGGGGTGGGATTAGGCAGAAGCTGATTTCAACAACTTTCTGCTGTCCAGTTCTATGCCCCATACTGTTATATCTGTGTCGGACCAGAGGGACAGAAGGCCAGAGTCCAGAGGATCGGAGAATTATAGCTGGAGGTAAAACGGAGCTAATGCAGATCACCACAGGGGGTTAAGGGTGAGCGCCCTCTACTTGGCTGCCAAACAGAGTAGGAACAGAGGTCAGACCAGAGCTATGCAGAGGCAAAGCAGGTTAATTAACAAACTGAAGTACATCCATGAACAACTACGTATTTATATGAAATCCAGAGGTTTCTGGATGTCGACGGAGAAGTAGGTGAAAGACAATAAAGTTGTCAAACAACAATAAGAACAATAAGAAGTAGCATGTGGTGCATGGGGCATATGATCATAAGTAATTCTGGGGAAACACTCAGAAGACTTCACTGCGTAAAAAACCCCAGAGGATTGTGCATCAAACTGTAGCATAATGCACAGAGGGTAATCAGATGCGGGCCATAGGTCAGGATGTATGCATCTGGAGGACGGAAGTATTGGAGATCTGGAGATTCTGGACAGAGGTTTTTGGACAGAGATGTGCACGGACATAACAGTATCCCCCTCTTAAGGTTCCTCACCCACGAGGAACTGAAGAGGTACTGAACGGAGACGGAGATGACGGAGACGGAGAGGGAGACAGAGATGATGGAGACAGGAACGAAATGCTGGGAAAGTTGTGTAGTTGGTTATGGGTCGTTGACATGTTGAATCAAGGAATGAGTGGCATGAGAATAAAATTTTCTTCCTTTCAACCACCACCATCCCCAATTACCCCCATGTCCGACAGATCAAACGCCACCCCTCCTCTGCACGAGGACAAAGGCAAAGGGAGAGAGGGTCCGAGGGAAGAGCAGGAGAGGGAGGATGAGGGAATTGCATTGAATATCGCACAGGGAGAGCAGGAGAAGAAGGAGGCTGAGGAGGCGAAACAGGATGAGGCGCGGCTCTCCCAGCTTCTCTTTGAAACGGAGGACAAAGCTCGGGGGGGTCGAGAAACGCTGCTGCAAAATCGTGGAGCTCCTGGCGTGGGCGCAGTGTTGGGAGCTGACAGTGAACAACCGTGTCGCCATCGCGGACCTTGATTGCAGGGACTCGCCAGACCGGAACAACGTGCCCGACGAGCCGGTGTCAGAGGATACGAGCGAAGACAGAGAGACGAAGCCGGTGATTGACCAACTGGGGCCTAGTCACTTCAAACACAAACGCAAGGCGACGACGGAGGATGGCGCAGAGGTTCTGCGCTGTCTCATCACCACGCAGATGGGACGGAAGAGAGTTGTACAAGTGGAGTGGTTGGCGTGGAGGGAGGAAGACGGTGAGTTCTGCCCAATGTCCGGAGGAATTCAAATTGACGATTTTCAGCTTGTGGTAGTTGCCGGAAAGACGGCAAGACCTGCTACATGCAGAAAAAATTCCGGAGCCAGAACCTCGCTTGCCAACAATGCAAGCTCAAGCACTGGAAATGCCAGCTCCTGCCGGAGAATGAGGCTCGCCCAGCCATCATGAAGCCTAGGGCGCCAGTGACTATGGAGGCCAAAGGGGCGAGGAAGAAACAGAGGACAGAGAGGAAGGAAAAGACAGAGGGAAGGACAGAGAGCAAGGGAAAGGCCCGGGGCGCACGTGAGGTTCCGCTGTGGGTTAGCCCACAGGAACCAATACGGACCCGTATGGGGAACTTGCAGGCAGAGCTGTCGGAGATGCGGGAATATCTCCATGTCATCTGCTGTTGCCAGGCGCTGGACCGGATCTTCCCTCTCGGCACTAGCGACAGAGCTGGATGATGAGGGAGCCAACAAAGCCGGAGCCGCCCACTACCTCGAAGCCCACGGTGCATGAACCCATCTCTGATGCGATGATCAGCACAGAGACTGAGGGTGCCCAAGAGGTGGAGGATGATGAGGATGGGCAGGCAGAGGAGGACGGAGCGCCGGAGGATACTTGCATTGACGAATGGCATCGTGGGGTATCCGACAATGAGCTGGACGTAGGGATTGCACTCCAGCAGATTGAGGATGCGGAAGGAACTGGAGGGAGAGCAGCTGGAGGGAGAGGGAGGTACGGGTGGAAAGCCTGCTATGGGTTGTGGAGAGTGAGCTTGCCGCACCACAGGTACAGCTGGAGGTTCAGACGGAGCCTCCGGTCAAGGTTGAGAACAACAGTGCCAATCAATTGGCACTAATCCAGGCCAACGTCGTGAAACGGTGGGAGTTGAAGGCGGCGGAGGCAAAGAGGGTTAGGGAGCCTGCAGAAGTGGAAAAGGCGAAGGCAGAAAGGGCGGCTAAGATAGCTGAGTTGTTGGAGGAAGGTAGGAAGGCGGAAGAGGATGAGAAGAAGAGGAAAGCAGAGGAAGAGGCAGAAGCAGAAGGCCTCCAGGTGAAGATGGAGGAAACAGAGATTGTGATCCGGCCTCCAACTCCACCAGCCCTCTGTCGCATCGTCGACATCGATGAACAAGTTGTTTACGAGTTGGTGGACAGCAATGAGGAGATGCCGGAGGCCCCGGAGGAAAACCCGGAGCCAGAGAATTGAATGAGAGTGTTAGTTTATTTTGTATATATCAACCGAAAAAATTGTATATTTGGTTTTCTTGTCGGAATTAGTCGGAAATTTGAAGAAGAGAAGGCGGAGGTTAATCCGTAAGCTCCGGCCCCGGTTTCTCCGGATAGCGCTCATGGAACACAGCGATAAGTTCTGGAGCATCCAGGTCTGTTGCAGAGACCCATTCAGAACAGGTGTCAGTGTCCTCGTAGCCCAACCATTCAACGTAGTAGCGGAGTTTTACACAGTACCTCCGGTCGATCTTGGAATCGACAATGGAGCTGAGTTTGTAATACTCCTCACCGTCAAGTGTATGAATGGCACCCAGAGGTTCCGCTTCATGTCTGGGGAATGGATTCAGAAAGTGAGGCCCAAGCTGAGAGACATGGAATATGGGATGAATGCAGGAAGGAGCTTTGGGAAGGCGGATGGTGTAGGAAGCAGCGGATGGTTTCTCGATAACTTCGTATTGTCCAAAATGAGTCTCTGAAAACTTTTCAGTTGGATGTGTCGTTGCAATGAACTCGCAGTAATGAATACTTCATCTCTGATTTCGAAGATGGGTTCCGGTTCACGTTTTTTGTCCACAATCTCCTTGTAACGCTCCGTAGCAAAGGTGAGTTGCTGCCAGAGGTATTCGTGAACTGAACAAATGTCGTACACATATTCACAAGCAGAGGGATCGGAGATTTCGACGTCAGAGAAAGTAATCAAGGGATGATAACCCTTGTTGGCGAAGAATGGAGTAACTCCGGTAGAGGCGTTCAGAGCATTATTGAGTGCGAACTCTGCAAGCAGAAGAAGCTCATGCCAGTCGTCCTGCTGATAAGCACAGTACATCTGGATGTATTGTTCGAGGGTTTGGTTCATCCATTCCATCTGTCCATCCACCGACGGATGGTAACCAGAGGTAAAGTGGATTTTCATGCTGAGTAGTTCTCCTAAAGAACGGAAAAATGCAGAGACAAATTCCATGCCACGATCGGAGGTGACATGGGATGGAACTCCGTGTTTGGCGAAGACATGTGTAAGGAATGCCTTAGCTAGAAGGGCAGAGGTTATTTATTGATCACAGGCAAAAAGAATCACTTGTTTTGAGACCCTGTCGACAATAATGCAGATTGCATCATATCCGCCAGATAAAGGAAGGAATTCGATGAAGTTGATAGAAATGGAATGCCAAGGATGGAGGGGAACCGGAAGTGGACGGAGGAGTCCGTAAGGTTTATGCCGTGAGGCCTTGTTGCGTTTGCAGATCATGCAAGACCTGACATAGTCGCGTACAAAGGTCCGCATCTCTGGCCAAGAGTATTCCCTGTGTACAAGGGCAAGTGTGCAATTCTGCCCAAAATGACTGGAGAGTATATGATCATGTTTATGTTGTAAAACACGTACATGGAGGATATCCGGAGTATTGCCAGAGGTTTGGGGTACATAGATCCAGTTGTATAGGCGAAGTAAACCAGAAGAATCTATAGACCAACACGATGAATTGCCGGAGGTTGCGGAGGTAAGTCTGTCAACAGTGGCAGGATCGTCTGTATACAGGATGAAGGAGCTCATCATCCCCTATAATGGAGAGAATGGCAGCGATGGCATAGTCAGAGGCGTCCGTCTTGACGGTAATTTGTCAGCCGGGGATCCAGTGGTGAAGTACTGGAGCCTCTGTAAATGCTTGCTTGAGAGTCACAAAAGCATTTTGGCAAGCAGGAGACCAATCCCATGCAATGTTCGAATGAGTGAGTCAAGTGAGTGGAATGGTAATTTGGGAATACCCATATATGAAACATCGGTAGAAGTTACAAAAACCAAGGAAAGACTGGATGTCTTTGATTTTTCGGGGAACGGGCCACTCTGTGATAGAGGAGATTTTGACCGGAGACATGCGGAAACCTTCCGGCGAAAGGATGTAGCTGAGATATTCGCAAGTGGTGACGCTGAACTCACATTTCAGTAGTTTGCAGTATAGTCCCGCTTCACAGAGGCGACGGAGCACGTCGCGAACATGAGCCATATGTGCGGACGGATCGTCAGAGTAGATCAGAATATCATTGAGATATACGACGACATAGATGTCCAGCAAATCGGAGAATAGCATGTTTAGGAAGCGTTGGAAGGCAGCTGGAGCATTGGTGAGGCCTTCCGGAACAACGCGGAACTGATAAGAGCCATAGCGGGAGCGGAATGCGGTCTTGTACTCATCACCCAGAGCAATCTGGAGCAAATGATAAGCATGCCAGAGGTCGAGTTTAGTATAAATACGTGCCTTTCCCGGAGCATTGAGGAGGTCCGCAATCAGAGGAAGTGGATAGCGATCTTTTTTCGTGATGCGGTTAAGCCCCCGATAATTGACACAAGGATGGAGGCTCCCATCTTTCTTAGCAAAGAGAATCAGAGCTCTGTGAGTAGAACTAGACGGATAGATGAATCCCGCCTTCAAGTTCTTGTCGATGAACTCCTGGAGAGCGGTACGTTCAGCCGGAGAAATGAAGTATACGTGGCCGATCGGAGGTTCCTTGCCATCGATAGTCTCGATTTTGAGGTCGAACTTGCGATGCGGGAGGAAGGTTGTATGCCTTCTCCTCGGAGAAGACGTCTGCAAAGTTGTGATATTCTGGAGGTAAACTGGAGAGATCCGGTTCCTCAGCCGAGGCTCAACGAGCCTGGGCTTCATCGGTCAGGGTTGCATGCAAAGTATACTGGGTTGTGCTCTTGTCTCGTATGATAATGCTGTATGCTACTGCGGAAACTAGTGAAACAAGCGGAGCAGAGGTGAACGGATGAGGCATGGGAACCTCAGGGATATCATCCATTAAAGGATCGGAGGAGGTGTCCATTGAAGGACCAAACTCTGGCGAAGATGTCAACAGCGTAGACGGAGGGTCCGACAGGGATGCCAGAGGTTCCATCTCGTCCATAGTAGGAGCAGCCACAACAGGGATCGGAATAATTCCCGGAGGTGTCAACACCAGAGACTTGGAGGGAACTGAGGGAAAAGTGATGGTGGCACTCCGCCAGTCAATCAACAGATTGAAGCGGGCAAGCCAATCATATCCCAACACCAGATCACAGGGAGAATCGAGACGGGTGACGTAGAATTCCATTAATTGGACATCGCCGGAGGGAAACTGAGGGAGCAATGGTAGCTGTTGGTTTATGATGGATGAAGAGCTGTCGAGATACTGGAGCTTAACCGGAGACACCACATATGGGATAAAAACATTGGATTCGCAGACATTTCTGGACACAAAACAGTGGGAAGATCCGGAGTCAATGAGTGCTCGTAAACGGAAGTTGAATCCCGCGATAATTCGTTTTACAAGAGACAAAGACAGGGTTAGGCCTGCCTCCGTAAGGAGTCCGGAGAGAGAACTGGAGGGTGAGATATAGTCCGTGGAGAGTAAAGATATATCAAGATCAACATATAAAGCGTTTGGAGAAAGAGCAGAAGCGTTGAGACAAACCTCTGGAAGCACCTTGGAGTCAACGCAACTCGGGCTCGGTGCTGAGGTATCTGAGCTGCTAACTATTTTTTTGACTCAGACAACAAGGTTGCATCAGCAGAGGGAACAGGCGGAGTGGAGATGGAGCCTGCCTTGCCCTGGGCCTGATTGCCCAGACGCTTCTTGCACTTGTTAGTCTTGTGGCCGGAACCTCCGCAGAAAAGGCAGAGGTTGTTCTTGATACACTGCTCGTGTTCCTCCAGTTTTAGTTTACCGGACTTGTTGAGTTTGTTGGCATACGGTTTGGGCTTGGTCAGCGTTGTAGAAGACGCCTGGCCTGCGTTACCGGAAGCGGCCAGGGAGGATGATCCAGAGGATTGTCCAGAGGGCCTAGGCTTCTGGGGTTTGCTGCCTTTGCCCTTCCCCTTACCTCCGCTAGTGTTACTGGAGGTGGTCGGAGAGGAACTGGAGTCGCCGGAGGTCTTGCCGGAGGATCCACTGGAGGTAGCTTTCTGTTGAACACGTTCATGCTCTAGCTCCCCTTGACACTGCCAATAGCAGGCGTCGATCCGGCGTGCAGCAAGTTTGAGACCATTAAGAGTGTTTTCATAGTCGGTGTGTGCAAGTAGGTCCTTGATCTGGCACGGAAGTCCATCATAAAAGAAACAATGGAGCGCCATGTCATTGTACCCAATTATTCCCGCATAATTGTCGAAATCGACCTGATAAGTGGCGATCCAATCCGACGATTTCATCACCAATGCCTTAAGTGCCTGTTCTGCATCCCCAATTAGATCATGGGGACCGAAATTGGCCTGCAACTCCTTGATGAATAGACGGAAGTTTCGGTCCCAGAGCGGAATGGGAGCTCTGACATACATGCCGGGCTCAAACCATCGCTGTGCAGTACCCTGGAGATAGGACTGGACATAGAGAATTTTCTCGTCATTGCCGGTGAAATCCTGGGGGTGTTCCGCAATGTGAAGATAGATCTGGGATAGGAAGGAGTGAAATTTCGATGGATCAGATCCATCGAAGGTATCCAGAGCTTTGAGAGTGCTCTGGGTGGATCGAGGAGGAGCATTAGCATTCTGAGCGAAGGCAGTCATGGCGGTTGCAAAAGTTTGCATCATGGCGTTGAGCTGGGGATTATGAATGTAAACCGGAAGTCCCAGAGGGCCAGGAGGGCCTTGGGGACCAGGAGGACCTTGAAGATTGACTGGTGGCGGAGGTCCGCCACCACCACCACCACCTCCTCCACCGCCAGGTCCGCCGCCTCCTCCACCTCCAGGTGCAGGAGGTACAGGTGGTCCAGTGGGAGGAATTGGAGGGTTAACCGGAGGTTGATTTGGGTCCAGAGGATTATCAGGACCTCCGCTACCACCACCTCCACCACCTCCTCCTCCTCCTCCTCTGCCATCTCCACCACCCCCAGGAGCCGGAGGTCCTGTCGGACCAGTTCCAGTTGGAGTAGGAGGTCTAGCCAGCAGAATAGGAGGGTTGTTAGGATCCACACCTTGGGTAGCAGCCATGGGTTGAGGGGCCGCTGGGACTGCGGGAGCAACCAGAGCAACCAGAACTATTGGAACAACCGGAACTCCAGCCAACAGAGGTGCGATGGGTGTTCCGGATGGGATGTGTTGTGATGGATGTGGTGAGCCAGGTTGATGAGGAGAACCATGACAACTACCTGATGCCGAATGATGTTCCATACCGGAGGGAAGGTTTTCAAACCGCTCCTCCAAAATGCTTTCCATTCCAGCGTGACCCTGGAACTCAGAAAGAGTTGGTGAAAAGCTGAGATGTGGGGCCCACCTGGAGGGACCAGCCAAGTCCTCCATGACAGGACGGGACCACAAAACCGGAGCATTAGGCCAGGGAACCCGGCCCTCCTCAAAATGAGGGTGGTGTGAAGGAACAGGTGTCGAGAGTGTCGCAGTAGCATAGGTGGGGGTAAAATTACTGGTAGCAAGAGCCAGTGGGTGTAAAGGAACCATCGCCCAGATGATGGACGATTCGCGCCGCTGTCTGCCTTGAGCATCTGGCGTAGACGGTAGGTGAGAAAAAGCCATGTAGAACAGCCAAGAAAGGTGAGTTTGTTAATACTGTTGTATCCATGTCGGACCGGAGGGACAGAAGGCTGGAGTCCAGAGGATTGGAGAATTATAGCTGGAGGTAAGATGGAGCTAACGCATATCACCACAGGGGGTTAAGGGTGAGCGCCCTCTACTTGGCTGCCAGACAGAGTAGGAACAGAGGTCAGACTGGAGCTATGCAGAGGCAAAGCACATTAATTAACAAACTGAAGTACATCCATGAACAACTACGTATTTATACGAAATCTGGAGGTTTCTGGATGTGGACGGAGAAGTAGGTGAAGGACAATAAAGTTGTCAAACAACAATAAGAACAATAAGAAGTAGCATGTGGTGCATAGGGCATATGATCATAAGTAATTCTGGGGAAACGCTCAGAAGACTTCACTGCATAAAAACCCCAGAGGATTGTGCATCAAACCGTAGCATAATGCACAGAGGGTAATCAGACGTGGGCCCATAGGTTAGGGACATACGCATCCAGAGGATGGAAGTATCGGAGATCTGGAGATTCCAGACAGAGGTTTTCGGATGGAGATGTGCACAGACGTAACACATACACGCATTGGCGATGTCGGAAACATTCCCATCATCCCACTCTGGGCCGCGTGCCCACCCTTCAACTTAAACTTTGGGTCTCTTTTCTCCAGGTATCATGCCTAGGTCTTTTCACTGCATGTACCATATGCCTGTTAATACGGGTACGATGCGGCTACGATATGGTAAGGGAAGATGATCTGAACAAGGAATGCAAAGTGGTATGTTACGGACTAATTATGGCTGTAATACAGTATGGCATGGCACCAAAGGATCCAAGTCAAGAAAATGTAGGGGATTGCCTATTTTAAGGACATAAACCCATATATGTACAGTCAAAGCTGTCTTAACCCATAGGGGTTGGTGGACGTCCCAAGCGATGGGTTACTGCAGATTTATGGGTTATCCGTGCCAAAAATGAGTCAAAAACCAGCCAAAAAGTACGGGGTATTACAGATTATGGGTTAGGACAGCTATGGGTTAAGACAGCTTTGACTGTATGCAGATGTATTGTGGGATAGAAAATGCAAGTGAAAACTCGATCCATATGAATTTCCGACAGGGTAAGAGATGTAAAGCAGGCATGCCTAAGCGAAGTGACTGGCAAGATGGGCTCGGCAACTCAAAACCAGGCACTTTGACGCGACCACAGCGTGAAAATATGGATGGTGTTGGACAGAATATAACGCTATAGCGGCTGCCGGCAATCTGTCATCAGCCCAGGCCAGCCCAGGAGGCGACATATATGCCATTTTGATCTCCCGTGATACAGCCACGAACGGCCTAACGGCACGGGCAAGTGCGGAGCCCGCTGGTCAATGTACGGTTACAGCAACTGCAGCCCAAGCAGTGTACGGTGAGAGCAAATAAACTTGTGAACTTAAGTTTAACTTTGATTGCCCCTTTGACTTGGTGGGGCTAATGTTACTGTACTTTACGGTGCTTTACAGGCGATCAGCCAAAGTAACTTGTCATCAGATGGCATCATTTACCGCCAAGTTCACCCGTTCGAGAGCAGGATAGATAGAGCACGGCCTTTGTGAATGTTCAGAGCTAGCACATTCTGCAACATGCACGGCATATGTCGTTAAGGGCAGCACATTCTGTGGGCGTAGTTTGCCAACCCCAAGTTCAACCAAGGCACATTCCGCCTCGCCTTTTCGCAGCGTAACACAGCCACATTTAGTGGCTTGGATGGCGCATGGTCCTGCCAATGGTTGTGGAAGCTAAATGGTAACAACTCAGAATGTGTGCTTAGACCTAGCAGTTCATGTACAATTGACTTGCAATATCCTACAAATTTTCATCACAAGTTTGCAGAGGCCACAGTCAGATATTATTCTCAATATTCACACTCATTAACAGCAAGAGAAACAGGCCCTCGATCTAGAGACTGGCTCTTCCCCAGCGTGACTTCGCGATGAGGGAGCCCTGGGACGCGGCGATGTCTCGGGAAACATCAGATTTACATCAAATTCCGGTGCATGTTTGGCACGTGCCAGACAGCAACACTACGGTCATCAAATGAATTGTCCATGCTCGAGGATGCGACCAAGGATTCGGGCTGAGAATATTGAATTTGTACCTCTAAGTCGAAAATAACAGCCGATATTGATGATTACCAGAAGATTCTGTTCAAGGCAGATTGGCCTTCACCTGTGAGTGGTATGCACTGGAGTCCATCAATACACTTCAGTCATTGAGAAAACAACAAGACCCCACCAGGAAATCGTCATTCTACAACAATGAAAGAAGAGAGCTCATTTGACGGCCCGAATGATGTTCTAAAGAAACCTATAAAGTTTTGAAGCAGGTCAGGGGCAGGGTGACCTACAGAACAAGTTTATTGAAGTCGGGCCTGCGATCAAACAAAAACAAAGAATGCATCCCAGTTAAATTGGTCACTAGCCTCAAACATATTGAAAAAGTTGATCACCTACTGAAAATGACTTCAAATACTTTCAAGTAACCTCAAGTTACTTTAAGTTACTTGCAAGTAACTTGCCCCACCAAGTTAGATCAATGCAATCAGACAAAGTAACTTGTGTCATCAGATGGCATCAAATCCTGCCAGGTTCGTCAAGTTATAGTTACAAGAGCATGAATTGACACTTATTATGACCCCTAGAGTTGTTAAATTACTCTAGTATGCTGGTACTTTTTCTAACTTGAAGTTACTTGAAGTTACTTACAAGTTACTTTTGCTTACTTTACTTTACTTGTCTGCCACAAGTAAAGTAAAGTCAGTTTTGTAAGGCCAAGTTAGTTTGTCCAAGTAACTTTGCTAACCATCAACTCGCGGCACTTCCGGACAGTGTAGTATGCTCAAGAGTAAGGCCACAGCATCGATATCGCAAGCCAGTGTGCCAGTGGAATGGCAAAGGAAGTTGCTTTGGCGGAGAGAAATGACAGATTGACATGGCAGCGGTGCAATGTCGGCCCGCTGTTCCACAATTGCACTTGGCGCATGTTAGACTCAAACACAGCCCTATTCCTTCGAGGATGGTCATCTTACACTCACATAGGATGTAGTGATGTAATATGGAGGTAATCTGAGCTTTGAGGAAAAAAAGTTTTTTTTCTGGAAATGATTTATGCAACATCCATAACACCATAGTTTTTCACTGAAAAATCGCTGTAAAATTCAAAATTCAAAACATTTTTCACTCGAATTTTCACTGAAAAACTTGAAATGTTCAACCAGTGGTTGACTTCCTGTAAGGATAGATATTAACCAGTGAATATTGAAGGGGTGCCAGTGATGCCGGCATGTGTCTTAAAATCTAGTCGATGTGGTTCCCGTAAGACTACACCAGAGTAAAGCTGAAATATTCTGTTGCACGCCACGTCAATGCATAGCAACGTGTTGTGTCATGATCCAAGAGCAACCAACAACGCGTCCCTCACTTTCGACCACATCCCCACCCTCCGCATCATGGACGTTGACACGTGGGTCAACATGCCTGTTGGGTTCTGCTTTCCGCTTCCTCAATCCGGGGTTTCTCAACTTCAAGCGTCTTTAGAACATTCATCGTCAACACCGCACTCCCCATTGCAAAGGTTTGGCAGTATTATTTCCTCAAGATTCAAATTTCGAATAACTTCAATGTGACGGTCTCCATGTGTACTCGTCAATTACTTTTGACCCGAATGTGCAAACATTCTGCCACAGGATTTGTGTCGTGTTTCCGTCTGCGTGGATATCCATATCGTCTCATCCTCTCGATCTGTCCGAATTGATTGCAATCCTCGGGGAGTGGTGTGGTGTAATGTGCCAAGGTATGTTCTTCGCGTGCATCATTTTGACATGCACGAGTTCCCCGACTGTATTCATCTCTGCCGGCTCCAGATTGACATTCGCGCCCTTTTCGAGCTATTCGGTGGGCCGCCTTCTGATTTACTCGGCTTCTCGGCGGCCCAAAAGAATGAGGTGTCTGCGATGGTCTGTTGTGAATGTTCCATATATTTTGATTATGATTATTAACTGCGCATTTCCCGCCAGTAATCGGTTCCGACTTTCCACGAATACTCTGTTCAGGGTACATCGTGCCGTGGTCCATCTGGATAAATACCTCTTAGCTAACGTTGTCGTTATTGTGCAGCGTGAGCAGTACCTTCGCCGGTAGTTCTCTCCGTTCTGAGTTGCGGGGTAACGTTTACTTTGTGGGCGGATTGCGACATGTATGGCGGTCAAAGTGCACATTTAATCGGCCGCAAGATAAAGTGGTGATTTCGGACTTACCGCAACAAAGATAAGTGATTTGATGTCTTCTCTGCAAGAAAGATAAGGATTATCATGTCGCTTAACTTGCGGGGAAATCGTGGCATCCCGCAAGATATATATAGATGCCGCCCGCAAGATACAAACGCGTCGCCCGCAAGATAAAGAGTCGCCCGCAACTTTTTTAATCTTCCGCAAAACCTTTCTTCAAAACTTCGCACAATAAATACAGGCAAGTTCACTGGAGTGAACCAAAGATTAATTCGCTGTATGTAGGGCACAAAATAAGCGAGAGAGTGCGTGCGAGGGTATAATTGAAGTACGGAGGAACGAGTGTTTGAGGAGGTACATGAGGTCGGTAAGTCGAGGAGTGATTATTTAGTGGAGAGTAAAATGGAATGGAGGAGCAACTATGCTCGAGATTATCGGCGACTTTGGACTGTGTCCACCGTCAAGTTGGAGATCTCAACAGTAATAAATTGGTGCTTCTCCCCACCACTAGTCACTTTTTTGTTTCCATCTTCGTCGTATTCTCGCCCATCTGGCCGCTGCATTGCCGCACTTGAAAATTGGCCAATATTCATGGTGTGAAGTCGAACCTTCCCCGAGATTCCCGGATCGGTTCGTTGTTCCACGGCCGGCCAGAAGACAGGTTTTTAATGCAAATTTTCATAGGCACTGCTTGCCTGTTGTTCAGAGGAAGTCCCAAAACCAATAGTATCCAATATGGTGAGTGACTCGTACCTCTCCTTCTTTGGAACTATGCAGCAGCCATACAGCAACTGGGTGCCTGCTGGGTGTGACAATGAAGGTGCGCTCCATTCTCAATGAACAGTGGCCATGAATGACACCCACGACGGGAAATACGCGATAGAGGAGATTTTGTGGAAACGTGATTGCTGAAAATGCCGGTTAGCATCGCATCTATTCCACGTCGCAAGTCTCGGTGCTTACGGAGGTGAGCCAACTGAATATACTTAGCATATCATTCTAAGCACAATTGGATAAGTTACATTCCGCCAATTATGAGGTACATTCAATTCAACAGAAAAAAGAAGATTCAGCTGGAAGCGTTTTAGGAC
Source organism: Mycena venus (assembly GCA_014462655.1). Taxonomy (NCBI): domain Eukaryota; kingdom Fungi; phylum Basidiomycota; class Agaricomycetes; order Agaricales; family Mycenaceae; genus Glaucomycena; species Glaucomycena venus. The sequence goes on from JACAZI010000028.1 coordinate 1,040,833, forward strand.
CCGAAACTGGTGCTTTTTGAACAATCTGAACATTCTATCGTTCAAACCTACCATTTCAATCAGTTAAACTATGTCCAACTCTGCAACATGCCGGTTCACTTTGGCGATGTCTCAGGGCATAAGACGCCGAGTAGGCCTCTGAAAGCCAGACTATTGTTGCCCTTGTTAGCGACCAAGGTGAATGCGGTGTTTTTGGGTGGCCAGGCAGTGGGGAGAACATGCCTGCTCTTGGACTGCCTTTCAATCGTGCCAGTCATTTGGAAGCGAGTCAAGTGAGTTAACCATTCACGAGATCCCCGGTCTGTGTGCTACATCTTCAGTTGGTGCAGTGCAGGACAGCTCAGGTACTCTGTAAGTGCAAAAGATCAGTGTAGTCTCCTTACCTGCATGCCTACACTATTTAATTACCTTCACTGACTCGCATATTCTGCATTATAAGGATTCAATCGAGTTCGGGTGGGGGTATGTAATAGAAGTACCCAGTGTTGGGAAGCAATTTGGAGGGGGCTGTCCGCTACTGCACCAATTGAAGATATAACACACAGACCGGCAATCTGGGGGATATTCGAGTCACTTCCACAGACCAGAACTATCGTATTCCAAAACTCTTAGTCCAGGAGCAAAACAACCATTTCTACAAGTGCCTGATCGGGATTTTACCCTCACAAAGTCAAAAGCTATGGAACACTATGCAAGTGTATTGATGAAAATACCAGAATGACCTAGCATACTATGGACCTTGGCTCTATTATACCCTCAGTGCACGCACTCTCTCGCTTATTTTGTGCCCTACATACAGCGAATTAATCTTTGGTTCACTCCAGTGAACTTGCCTGTATTTATTGTGCGAAGTTTTGAAGAAAGGTTTTGCGGAAGATTAAAAAAGTTGCGGGCGACTCTTTATCTTGCGGGCGACGCGTTTGTATCTTGCGGGCGGCATCTATATATATCTTGCGGGATGCCACGATTTCCCCGCAAGTTAAGCGACGTGATAATCCTTATCTTTCTTGCGGAGAAGGCATCAAATCACTTATCTTTGTTGCGGTAAGTCCGAAATCACCACTTTATCTTGCGGCCGATTAAATGTGCACTTTGACCGCCATAGACATGTATTATTATTATAGTTCTAAAGATAACGATGTGTATTCCTTCAGGCCATTCCTACATTTTGCAAAACCAATCACATATGCCAGAGCGAAGCGAAGGCACATCTTGTTCATGTGAAGAGGGTTATCAGTGTTATGAATTGGATAGAATATGAGCTCGTTTACCTTGAGATATCGGAGATGAGGGACTCTGGTGTCTGCCGTGCACGTCCTGGATGGATTATCGATGTAGGTCGAATGTCCGCCGGGAACAGAGTACGAGATTGCGCCTCCGGAACGCGGGACCCCGCAGTGCGACCGCTCGTGTGTTCTCGGTCGTGAGAGAACGGTGTAGTGCTGCACGGTCCAGACACACGCCAACGCAGTTCCCCGCGCCGTGCACCAGGATGGTGGGCATTGTTGGGACCGGAACAGCAGCAGCAAATGTCATCATGCTCAAGGCTGGGATACATCGGCGGTGCATGACGGAGCGGTGGGACGACAGAGGCATCTTGCAACAGCGAACGGACGTGGTGGCGGCGACAGTAGAAGCTGCCATCCCGTCCACATCGCATTCGACGCAGATATATTGGCTGAGGACCTGCCGTGAGGCATGGGGCGGCAGAAGGCGTGACAAGGATGGTGGTGCTGCGTCGTCAGTGTCTCACAATCGAAATAGGGAGATCGCCAGCGATGGGAACAAGCCGGATGAAGAATGCATTGGGAGAGCATGCCTCGACACCATAAATGCGTAGTTTTCGGCCCTCCAAGCTCAAGACCAGTGCGATACGGGGAGCTGGGTAGCAGCGGAACGTTATTGATGAGTGGGACACTTGGAGAATGATCTCAGCATGGCATCGACATAAGAGAGGCATATCTGAGGTGAAAAATCGGTGTTTCCAGTCAAGCGGCGCGGGCAACGAGGCCTAATACACGCACTACAGTTTTTGGGATTTCCGCCACTAAAAGCACCTAATGTCCGCAAATTGCGCCAAATTCCATGCCTGAACAGCGTTTATAGAGCACAGAGTCCGTTGAGAGCAGTTTTGAGCACAAAGATCCCGGTGAAGAGGCCAGGTAAAATGTAGACCAGAGACCGATTTGTCACACTTCCAGAGCACGTAATGAAAAAAGAAACATCATCCCGGTGTTAGGTTCGAGGTTACCTCCAAAGCAGTCTCCGACTGGCAGGCTGCAAATCGGCCGGAGTCAGAAGGAAAAAAACGCCGCAAGCGAATGTCAACGCACCGTACAGCAGAAAAGATTCGGCTTGAACCGGTCGGGAATCTCGGTCGTATTTCAGTCGCATTCGAGAGAAATAATTCGGGAATTGGTCTTGCCTGAGCCAAGCCTGAGCATTCTTCGGATCCAGGAACCAGTCTCCGAATACTTAGCAAACCCGTTCCGTGACATGCCCCATGCCCCAGAGATAATGATGAGACAAAGGAAACCACAAAAAGTATTCCTATTGATTTTGAGCTCAGTTCTATAGGCAGACTGGTGGCTGTACACTTTTTGAGTGTAGAAAAAGAAGAATCCAACAGGAGATAAATAGGTGGTAGCCTCCTACCCATGCAACATGAAGGTGTTCTAGTATTTGAAGAAATCTAAGTTTTGAAGACCTGGAGTTTGTTTCCTAAAAGCAATATTGTTACATTGGGAACGTCATAGACATAAGCCAAGAGCCGTGAATGAGCATGTAGATATCATAGATAGTCTCCCTCCTTTTCTCTTTTTTCTTATTTTCTCAACTTGAAAAAGTTGAAAAACATGCCGTCTGTTCAGACATATTTGGACGAAGAGCCGTAAAACCGAGTGCTGCGTCAAGATAGGAGCTATTCATACGAGGGCTCAGACAAGACGTGAGATCCGTCATGTTCGGCACAGGGGTCCTGTCTGCAATGGCAGCCCGTCCGCCACAACCACCTCCCACGCCTCACTCCCTGGTGTTGTCGGCGCCCAAAACACGCCCCACGGATCTCTATGCCTCTTGATGTGCAGCAGCCGTGGATAGTGGTCTCCAAAGAAGCTCTGCTGCCACTCCGGCTCCTGCACGTCCGCCTCGTTCATGTATGCTCCACTCCCCGGTGTCAGCTTCCTCCATGCGTCAATGAACGAGTCCAGCCGCGCATGTGCCGCGTTTACCACCTTTGCCGGTAACACTCGGCCGTCTTTCACTGGGGACGCCGAGTCGAACGCGATAGCATGCATGAGCGTCTCTCGAAACGCGGGGTTGACTGCGTCGTTAGGGAAACCCTGCCACTTCTTCGGTTGGCGCATATAAATCTGCAAGCAAACTGTAGCCACCGTCCTCAACGGCCGCGCGGATGGACTGCACGGTGGCGTTGAACAGCGCGGGGTCTGCCCAGTTGGTGCGTGGGAACAGGCGTGACGAGAAGCGGTTCTGACTGACAGGGTCTCCCTGGCCGGTCCGTCGAGTGTTGTAGGCCTGGCCTGTAATGGTGGTGGTGTTGGACTGTGTGAGGGGGATACCGAGCTGTATCATGGTGCTGAAGAACGGTTCCAAAAAGGCAGTGGCATCATTGAGTGTCTGTCCAGGAAGGATGAATTGCCCTGTCATCTGGAAGAGGCCGGAAAGAGGATCCGTTGGTGGGTCAATGTTACATATACCGATACCCCTGGCACTGGAGACAGAGCGGCTAAACTGAATATACTCGCGCACCCCAGACCAGAAGGCTTCCTTGTCAACTGTGATGGCACCCGTGAATGGATCGATGTTTGGCGAGGAGAAGTTGGCATCGAGGCTGCCAGACCACACAAACTGGGCGGTCTGTAGAGTCAGGGGTGGGAATGCTTTGACAACAGCCGAGGTAACAATGCCGTATGTGCTGCCACCGCCCCCACGCATTGCGAAGAAGAGATCAGCGTTGTTGTCTGTGTCGACTTGGAGGAATCTCCCATCTGCAGTGACAACTTGAAGTTGTATTGCTTGATCGGAGCCCATGCCGTAGTATGAAGTGAGGGCAGAGTGTCCGCCAACAGCCGTGAAGCCACCTAGAATAGCCACAGTGCTCTCACTGCAAACCCCTGTTAGCTGCCAATCATCATGTAGATGAAGAAACTGACCCTGGGGCAACAATACTGATATTGTTGTCTGCCATGAAGTTGTACACCTGCCACCCCTGTATGCCTCCAGCAATCCGTGCCGCTGGACCACAATAGTTGCTGCCACTAAAGTCTGGCACGAACTTCTGGCCCTGCAGATTATGCAACCAGATGCTCAAGGCTCCTGCACCAACTGACCGCCCGACGAAGTCATGGCCGGTATTCTTCACAACAAGCCGAATTCCCTTGTTCCTTGCAAAGTTCACGCCCAACTGCACATGCTTGACCGTAGTCGCGTTCACGATGTAGACGGGGAATCCGCCCAGCGAGCAGTTACCAATGGGCGTCTCTGTGATGTTGCACGGCTCACCCGCCGACCACGGCTGCACGATGTTAGATGGGTCGACCACAATACCGCCCGAGTGCGCTGTGGCTTCCACTACTGCTGCACAGGCCGCCTTGTCATAGTGTGGGTCGTTGGGATAGCAGACGGCTCCTTGTGGAACTGTCATGATGAGGGCGCCGTCCAGTGAGGTATTGAAAGCGGCCCATTCGGCTTCTGTGGGCCAGGCAGTATCCCAGGGGCCGACTTTGCATTCTCTGCCGCTGGAAGTGGCTATGTTGATGTTGCTGTCAACCGGGACGGACAGAGCAGTGTCTGCGAAGGCGATGGAATCGAATGTGGCAATGTCGTCTTTTGTCAGTTGCGTTTCTTCCCAGGCAAAGTTGACTGCGCCGACGAGATGCTGGACAGCTAGCAGTGACAGTAGGAATTTGGTGAGCATTTTAAACCTAAAGGTTCGAGAGACAACTTTGTAGAGGTCCGAGATCCGAGGTCACTTTTGACACTTGTTTTCTTCACTTTCGATGTTTTCCGGGCCACAAAATGTCGATGTCGGCCTCACGCCTTTTATACGCCAAAGGCGTGGCCTGGAAATAGGTTCCATACCAGCCGTGGTTGGTCAGACACTGATCACAAGCAAGGGGCACCGGCATTTAAACCAGTGACCAAGGGCTGTAATAGTGCACTTTTTTTGGATGTCGGTTCCCCCCAGGTCACGAGTGTAGCTTTGCTGCGCGCGGACCGGGTGATCCGTGATTGACAAGCGAGTTTGAAAAGCCGAGTGCAGAATTGCCTAGTTGAACATCTGGGGCATTTGGTATGGCAACACCTCCATCTGGTCGCATTTCTCAACTTGCTGCAGGTGTAGATCTACTTCAAGTTCTCCGCGCAATTGCTATACTTTACTATTTCGACAAAATGTTCAGGTGACGGGTGACAGGGGGTCGTGAACTGAATATTTTTGGCCGATGTGACGGTGACTTATCAATTTTGTGGCCCAAAAGGCGAAAAAATGTCAATTTTGGTTCCGGCATTCGCCGGACTGCCATATATGGTAAATTTCCCATGATTGCCGAGGAATGAACACCGTTTCCAGTGAAGATTGGGTATACTACAGTAGGTCAGGGTCAGACCCGGTCAAATTAAGTTGACTGTGACCGTGCCGTTAAGCGGTCTGACCTTATTTGATCGGAGTTTGAGTTATATGCCCGCATGGCTCACGGTCATTGGCGGACGCCGGCAATCTTTGCTGACCGGCGGTGGTTAGAGGTGATACCTCGTATATTAAGCAGATGTCTTGAATCACATTGTTCATGTTTGTCGTAATTTCACCCTTTCAAGATTCACCCACGGTCTGCTGAAATTGGTGCTTGTTCCCCCATATTTATTTTCAGATGGTCGTCGAGTCATACAGCGCCTTTCACTTTTCCGTGGGAACGGTATCGCCGACCGCCCTTGCTTTCCCGACCAACGCCGTGTAGTGAGGGCCATTAGGCTGCTGCAATCCCTCGTGCACTGCTGTGGAGACTGGGCTTCAGCATCCGCCAACTTGGGCAACCCGCTTTCCATTTATTTTTATAGTTTCGTCAGCTGATCGCTCCCATCATACATTAGCTTTGAGAGCCGGTGGTGTGGTTGATTTTTAACCTCGCCGATCAGCCGCTCGAGGCCGAGGGCTTCAGCACTGTCACCGGCCGGTAACCCAATTCCGTTGCTTCGGTTGCCTCGTGTGTTTTCTTCTCACATCTATTTTTTTACTTCCCTTTCTAACTTGCACGTTGCTCCCGGCAGCTCACATGCCCACGTTTTTGACCGCTCAATCACCACACAAGAGCCCTTTCAAGACCTCCGCTTCCTTCCACCCACCCTCCCTTCGCATTCCTGGATCCCCGTCCACTGTGAATGAATCAGGCCCTGCTTGACGCTGCGAAGACTCTAAGTCACCGTGGCTCCTGTCAACACTCGAGTGTTCTCTCAAATTCACTTCCGGATGGTCTCAATCCTCTAATTTGCATCACCCGCATCGTCTATGCCGCAATACTCTCCACTCTTTCGTGAGGCTTTCTATATGGGAAGTTCTTTCTGAACAGTCAACCAGTGTTTTAGATCAGGCGAGTTGATTTCAGACACTTGCACATTCACAGTACTCCCAGTGTCGTGGGACAGGCGGTGTGTAACTGGCGGCTCATGATCAGTCGCAGTCCAAAGAGAAAAAGTTGCGGAAAATCATAAGTCACATAAAATATTGCATTTCGTTTATTGACGCACGAGAAATATAAATACGGCGGGCCAGCGACGAGTTGGCATAAAATGAATCGAGTTAACCAAGGCAACTATTCAGCATTCCACGAACATCCCAGCACTCAAGCAACCCCAACATCCCTCTCCGTTTGCGTCACCGTAGTTTAAGGCTCTGCACCATCGCCTTAGAGTCATATTACCTGATGAGACCATGCAAAAGATGCCTTAATCTCACAGGAATGCCCATATAAAAATTCAGAGGTATAGCTACCTTGTAGCTTTCAGAACTGATCGAAAGATCACCCCATGCCTGCCAAATTGATCTCCCAACTATGAAAATGATGGCTACAAATTTCCTGCTGCCTGTCGACCACTGTGTGGGTGCTTTGGCCTGCACTTCATCCATACCATAGTACCTATTAAGGTACTCCCCCTATAAAGTTTGGAGGCACCACAACCACAGGGCGGTCATGTAGGGGGGCCGGGAATCAGAATTTGACGTGTTACCTAGAACTCGGACACCTGACTTCCTATATATTTTCCCAGCTGTTCTGACCCTCAAAACGGTCGTCAGTGGCTGTGTCATGTGCACGGCCACCGGTAACCGTGTTCATGCCATAGCCACTGTTTTGAGGTAGAATGGCTGGGCAAATATATACTGTTTGACCTCGCTGGCATATAAATGGAAACGAAAATGGTTAAAACCGTGTATAAACGTTTGTACACGGAAACGGTTGGAGCCTCCGAGTCAGTCAGTCATATGGCGTTTGTGTGAGGTTTAGAGACCAAACTGACGGCATGATAAGGCGAATGATATCTACGAACAACACGACCTGAACACGTGCAACGACCTTCTTTCCGCACCACCATGGCGAGTCCCAACTGCACGAACACCGACATCTCTGGTATCGGCGTCCACTCCGCGACTTACGCCCAAAACCTCCTCAGCTTCGTCCCCGCCGTCGTCGCTCTCTTTAATGACGGAAAAACCAGCAACAACGAGTGCGAATCCATCAAGGATCAGTCGACCAACATTCTTCTCAAAGCATTTGGCGTCCTGCTATCTGCCATCATACATGCAAAAAATAATCAGGGTTCGGACAACTACCACCTTACGCTCATGCTCAATCTGAGCTGGATGAACAACACAAATACGTTCAGCTACCTGGTTCTCTTCCTCCATAGCAAAATCTGGAGCTTACCAACCGGCGAGTGAAGCTTGGGGGCAGTCGTTCGTTATCTATTTCCCCAGTCCTCGAAGGGCAACCCAGAAATCGAATCCACACGCGGGGTAGTGTTGCCGGTGTCGGGTTCAGAACCGATTCCGAGTCTGAACCGAACCCGAACCGGACCTGAATTGAGGTTCGAAAATTTTGGGAGGATCGGACCGAACCGCGGGTCAGATTTGAGGTTCTAAATTTTTTGAATTTACTGAACCTGTGCAGATCTGTCCGGACATGTTCGAACCTAGGATGATTCCTGTAAAGATATTAGAGAAAAATGGTAACCCGAAGTACATTTGTAAAGTCTATAGCTGATGATATATTTCTGCAGTGTACCCTTTGGCCGGGCCTTCCACTTCTCGAGGCTCGTCGAGCATCAACTGACCATGGTGACGACAAAAGATATTTCCAAGATCTGCAAGGTGCATTTAATACTGACCGGGATTAATGATGTTTGAAGCCAAATAATACTTATGACTTATGATGGCTGGAAAACTTTTAAACCCAGGATTGGGCTGCAATGGGGTATTTTAGGGGAGGTTCAGGTTAGTGATTTCTCAGCCGCTGGCTCACGCCATGAGCTCACTGAGTACATAAAATCTGGTTCACAGTGGTGTGGTATGCTGTGGAGCGCAAAAATCTAGCAGAAAATGAGTTCCATGCCTTGCTCGTTGGTGAGGAGAAGGGAGAGAGGTGTTTGTGGATAAAAATGAATTTGGTCACCAAAGATCTCCCACGCGGACTCCCCGGAACAGGGAGGCCGACCTCAAGCCGGCACAGGCGAATGTAGGTAGTAAATGAGACGAGGAAACTAGGAAGAGAAAAAAAGAAAAACAAAACAAAAAAAAGAAGGGCAAGTCATAAGGGTGGGAGAGAAAAATATAGCAACGATGTATGTGGACTATTGAGCTGTATGTGAGATATGAGAAAATATACCCATCGAGCTATATGTGAGATATGAGAGAGTGAGAGCACGAAGAAAAGAGATGGCAAGAGATGTGTGATATATACACTGCAGAGCACAAAGAAACAAAGGATGCGACACATCCAAGCGAGTCACGTCCTCGCGTGCATAGTCCGCGGCTAAATGGGCATTTAACCGGTGCATTAAAAAAATTTACGGTCCATTCAGGTTCGAACTTGTTCAGAACCCGAACCGAGTCCTTTCTGAACTGGACCGATGTTCGGTTCGGGGTTCGCAAGATTTGATCGAACCGGACCCCAGGTCAGGTTCGAGGTTCGAATTTTTTGGCAGAAAACCGAAGCTAACCGGACCTCGGCAACACTAACGCGGGAACATAGAGATGGCGGGCGAATCTGGACGAGAAAAAGCGGAGACGGAGGACGAATATGCACAGGGGGAACCGGAGTCCTTGCTGGATTTCGCTGTTGGGATTGGCAGTCTTCACTTCTCGCTCACGGGTGCGGTGGGCGTCTGGCTCTTGGCCAATCCCCTGGGCTTCGGCAGCTCACCCTCGTGTCCGCCTAACGCCACCATCTCCGTGTTCGGCCGCACTTTCCCCATGGCGTCTCCGGGGCTGCGGGTTATCTCCCTCATATTCTACGCTGCGGTTCTCATTCCCATCGTCAACCTCATCCTACCCACGGCCTTGGTCCTCATGCCTTATCTCCTCTGTCCTCTCGGACAGTGGAGTGATCCAAAAGACCGAGAGTCTGTAGCCGTGCGGTGCGTGGCGTTCGACCTCTTTCTGTTCTTCGCCATCAATGTCATCTTCATCGTTGACACGGAGTTGGCCATGTTCCGAAACGAATCACGCCAAGCAGGCCAGGATGAACTTTGGACACTGGGGCAGACACTTGCGCTACTGCTTCTTGTGCTCCCGATCAGGGGACTGATTCAACATCTCTGGTGTTACCATTTATGGGGGAGACGACTCGGGGACGCGCGGTGAGGGGCTTTCGCAATGTGACAAAGACATAGTGTCCTGGAGCGAGGTTTACCATCGGAGGTGGCTTCTTGGAGACACACCAGGTATTTATACATACCGCAGCTTGCAACAATTTACTCATTCACGCATCCAGTCAAAGTGGACAGTGATTAGCTACATCAGGTGTTAATCGAGGGCCAATTGGACATTGAGCATTTTCTGTGCGAGAACGGTGCGGACTGGGCCACTGTTCTGGTGCGTGCAGCAGAACAGGACCGTGTGTAAATTGTTCGCTCAGTCATCAAGCGTGGCGTCGAGGTTAAGAGTGCATGTACGTCCTTCGTTCGCATGAGTACGACAGTCCGCTGACCGGAATTGAGATGGCAAAACTCTATGGTGGGCCGCAGAGAATAGCCATTTGGAGATTGTGCGCTTACTGGTGGAAAACGGTGCGGACGTCAACAGCCGATGTACGCCCTTCATTCGAATGAGTACGACAGCTCACTGACCGGAATTGAGATGGTGTGTCTCTGCCTGCGGCCGCAGAGAACGGCCATTTAGAAATCCTGCATTTCCTGGTGGAGAACGGCGCGTACGTCAACAGCGGAGGTACATCCTACGTTATTCCGAGCAAACATCGGGGCTTCGTTGCAAACCTCCCTAAGTTGCTGTTTTTACCGACAACCCCTCATGAAATTAAATATTCCTTACCCGTTTTTGAATCTCTATCACCTCACCAAATTTCTTCACCCCTATCCCCCCCCCTCACCCTGCTGAGGTACCCTCCAAAATGGCTACTTTTTATTACCCAAGTGAAAATCACACTGGGATGCCCCGGCCTTCCGGCCAAAAAACAATGTTCTGCCCATCCACTGGCACTGCTGCAGACCTTCTAGATCAATTTCCCATACAGAAATACCCCCCCTCCCCGAGCTCTAGCTCAAGTGCTCGATCATTGACCAGGAAATAAATTTCCAACCACTCTGAAAAAACCTTAAATTCTGCATTCCTGAGTGTCTAGTGTCACGAAAAAAAAATGGATCAACCTGGGCTCTTCTATGAAAGGAAAGTATGCTAGATACTCTCAATTTGAAGTCCCCCCAGGCAAGTATTTGACTGGGGGGATGGCAACTTAGGGAGGTTTGCAACGAAGCCCCAATGTTTGCTCGGAATAACCTAGGATGTACCTCCGCTGTTGACGTACGCGCCGTTCTCCACCAGGAAACGCAGAATCTCTAAATGGCCGTTCTCTGCGGCCACAGGCAGAGACACGCCATCTCAATTCCGGTCAGTGAACTGTCGTACTCATTCAAATGCCCATGTCCGCATCTGCCTTCCCTTCGCGTCGTTTGGCGCCCCCATATCGCTGTCGTCATCTTGGGTGTCGAATTATACAGAGGGAAAGATACACGGCCGGGGTGCTGGTACGTACTAGGGCTTGAGTTCGGGCCGGCGCAGGCGGTTATTGTAAGGTCTTTTGTCGGGTCGCGTTGATCGCCTCTCGTGTACATTCGCCACTCTCCCTGGCAAAATTTGCTGCTTGCTAACCCTCCCTTCCGCATCTTAGATCTCTATGCCAGAGACCATATCCTTCAAGCAAAGATCATGTGGATTTTAATGTCAGTTGCACTCGCATTGATCGTCAGGTTGTCGACTCCGGCCGTCTGATAGGCTTCGTGCGCGAGAAGAGGACGGACTGGAAGGAGACGTGTCCTGCTGGCCGCTGCCGAGGCCCAACAAAAGAATGGGCACACTCATGAGTGGTGGAGCGGGGACCTGATTGATCTCTGGAGAGTTTGGAAACGTGCACGGACAAGCACATTGAACAATATAGAAGATCGCGCGGGGTGACAAGGGTGAATCCACATCTACTGTACTATTTCGATCAAATCGACAGTAACGCGTCACGCCCCCCTGTTGATCACGAACTTTGGTCAAGGTCACGTGTCACTTGGGCCTCTGTCGAATCTCCCAACTGTCACGCAGGCCCCAAAATTGCTCAAAAAGCGCCAAAAAGAAGAAATTTCGCAGGAAAATGTCGAAATTTTGGAGGTGTCACGCGAAAATTCGGCCACTGCCAAAATGTCGAATAGGTAAAAGCTGTCACGCGTCACCCACCCTGTCAATTTGATCGAAATAGTACAGTACCCATATGAGTCACGAGGGCGGAGTATGACGGACAAGACAGTGAAACGCTCCGGACAAGCGCCGCCATCTGGAACCTCGTCTACGCCGCCGACACCCACGTAAGGCTCCAACCGTTTCCGTTTGTAAACGTTTATACACGGTTTTTAAACGTTTATTTCCGTTTTCATGTACGGCCGGACTGAAACAGTTTACAAACTGTTTATACACAGTTAAACGGTTTTGTAGATTTAGTCCACTGAAAGTGGAGTTATAGGCAATGATCTGACGACTTGTAAAAATCAGAAGGGTTCTGTTAAACCTTGCTGGTTACTACTAACTGACCCATGATGAGTTCCAGGCTATGGAGTGCTGGAATGGCGGGTTCTACCCCAAATATGGCAATTGTTGATGTGATCAAAGCTCGGGATTGATGTGCCATGCCGCTTGTTGACCTCAAATGTGGTACCTTTGTCTTTGACTCATATCAATAACATTGTCAATGCCTGACGCTTGGAAAGTATCTGAATTTTGATCTAAGGCTGTGCCTCAGGCGTTGGAGTTAGGCTGGTTTGTCTCCTCTTTTAAATGCCCGGTGTAATAATTTCAGACAAGGTTGGAACAAACACTGAATGAGATGATGGGGAGTCCTGTGATGTCCTACCTCTGGATTACAATTCGCTGTACTATCACTATTTTGCACGCCCCTAAAAAAAAACCTTGTATAAACAGTTTTAAACATTTTTAAGTGGTTTTATAACCGTTTCCGTTTATCGTACGGTGTCGCCGTACACAAAAACTAAAAGGTTGGAGCCTTACGGTGACCCACACTTCTCCTATGGCTGTCTGTTTTCTTCTGCGTCATCTTTACTCCAGCCATGGTGTATGCATTGCATGCCCTGCGGTCCTCAATCATAATCACATTAACTTCGTTCTACTGCTACATACCCTCGCTGCACTAGACGTTTTCCCTCGTGTCTTGTTGGCTGCTGTGCTTGTATCTAGCGATGGACTCCGAGTCGGAGAGCAGGAGAGGCCATATCGGCAGCCTTGTTACGGCACATCGTACGTGGCTCGTTATGCGCGAATCGGCGCTATTCATGAACAATAGTACCCTTGCCTCTTCAAGTTTCGTTCGGGGCTGGAGTGAGGAACTCGAAGACCTAGAAGCATGATCGATTGGCGGTTTGCTAAGCGGCCTCGACATACATCAAAGCTTGAAACGGCGGTGAAATTCTCACTCTAGGAGTCAGTAAATTGCTGACTGCCGAGCCGAGTCGGCTGGCATGTCTGTGCAACTTGGTTGGCTTTTTTTGAATACCGCGGCACAGTACTGCTCCTGTGACCTCTGAGAACTACGAGGAGATAAATACCCAACAGCCCCAGAAGTCATCATTCAGAAGTTGTATCCTACAATAGAGGACCAACGACTACACAGAGGAAGTCTTTGGAGACTTATAGAGTACTAGCGAGTGGGTTGAAGGCTGGGGGAGTCAGCCGCAGGTGGTTTACATAGGCTGCAGGCTGTCCTTCCAGATGGGCATCAGGTTGCCAGGTCAATGCAAGGCCTGCAGGCCATGCTGAAGCAAGCAGAAAGCAGTTACAGAGAACTACGTAGAGAAAGTACATGTGGGGAGATGCATGGTGTCCCTAGTGACAAACAGAGGCACATAGAGTGGTACAAGGGGATTTATTCCATTGGACCAGAGTTCAGAGTGGGATCGTGGGTACAAGCTGACAAGGAACGGACCCACGGGCTCCCTTTGACAAGAGCAGTATTATCCTAGAGGGCGAATTGAACTTTGCACTCAGAGGTTCTAGGCCCACAGTTGCAGATGGCAGCCCGCAGCACCTACCATATACCCAAATCAGGATGTGAGAACCATGTGAAGGGTTTCTCTTGGCCTGTGATGAAGCATTGGATACGCATGGTCATCTTTGTTTTCACTCTCTGTTTTTCACATGTAAATCTATATTCTAGTAGTATAAATAGGGCTCAAGGACCCTGCAGAAGGCCAGTACACCACAGTGGACATTGTTGCAGTTGTTCTCAGGCCAATTCATGGAGAGTAGTATCTACCTCTGTTTGTAGTGTGTCTATAAATCAAAGTTTGGTTGTTGACTCTAGTTCAGTTCCAGTTAAGAAGTTAAGTTTCACATTGTCAGCCCTGCAGGTGGCCATCACATATAAAAGAGAGGTTTACCTACCTGAGTGGGCTTGTTGCTTCACATCTGCTTTGCTAGTTGCATCTGTGTTTGATATTGCCCTTGGTAACCAACAGGAAGAACAGTTTGGTCACCAGCAAGGTGCTTAAGCCTTGAAGTAGAGCAAAAGGTACCTGTGGCAGGTTAAGCCAAGGTCTACAATGAGGATTGCTTGTTGTGAGAGTGATTCAAAACCGGATCTGTTATGGTCATGCATACAACAACCCCTATACACTCCCTAAAGCCCTGGCAGGAATTCCTTTCTTTCCATTTTCAACCTCAGCCCTTCACCCCTCATTCAACTTCCTTGTGATCTTGGGGCTTCAGGGGTTTTTACGCAATGAAGGTTTACTGAGCATTTCCCCTTTATATTTTATCTTCCTCCAATCTCCCTCCGACCATCCTCCATTTGATCCTCTGGGTTTGCTTCCCTTCTGGTCACTCCCCTCCAGGTTGGGTTCCCATCATTCCTATGTTCCAGTACTCTCCGGTCCCCCCTTCCTAATATGAGCCTATGGTCGCATATCTTTCCATCGTGCCTCTGTCTCTCATTGCATCTCGTTCCAGATGCTATTTGTCCGGATCTCTGACCTCTGGACCTCCGACTTCTGGACCTCTGGACCTCCAGATTCCCACAGTCTGATCACTGGTCACTTATCCTTTTCCCTCCGGTGCTTTCTGCCTTCACATTCCTTGACCCATACCCTGCATTCCACAGTTCCTCCGCATTGAGTTCCTCATTCCTCTGTAACTCTCCGCTCCACTCCTCCGGAGATTTTACCTCTGATCCTCTGTTTCTCCCATGCTACCTCCGGATTCCCACGCCCTGTGCCTCCGGTGCCAGCGTGACTTATACCTTGTTGAAAGGTATTACTTATCATTCCTATGTCTCCGTTCTTCTTTGATATCATATCACTTACATGCTCACATGCCATATGCTCCTCCTTATTGTTTTATTGTTTTTCCAATACCTTAGCTAGGACTACTTATTGTCCTTATTGTCTTTCCTTTACTTCTCCATCCATATTCGGACTTCTTCAATTAGTATAAAAGCTAGTGTACATTATCCTTTTCACTAGCTTCAAAATAAAATGTTATGTGGCAAACATGATGTGCTCCATCATTATACCTTCTTTACCTCTTTCCTCGCACTCTTGATTTTGCCTCCGGGCCTCTGGCCCTCTGGTAAATCATTCATTCGATCATTGTCGACTTCCGCCTCTTCATTATATGATGTTTCCGTGTGTTCGCCCTCCCGATTCCTTCCAGCCTCACTTCTGGCCTCACCTCCAGCTCCGGCTCCGGTTCTGGCTCTGGCCTTCTGGAGCTACCTCTGGGACCCTCCGGCAGATTATCGTCTGTAATTGATTATCAGTTATTTATTCATTTCACCTCCACAACATCTCCTGACATTTCCCTCTGGCCATTGTGTCACCTCCGTGTTTTCTCCGGCTCCGGCATCATCCCAAGGGCCCTGCTTATGTCAGCACCTCCGCACTAGCTCCGGCTCCCCGCAGCTCTGGATCCTCCGCATTTCCCACACATCCGTGCTCTGTGTCACTGCGTGTTTCCGGTCTCTGCCTTTGGTCATCAGGCATAACCTCACCATGCTCATTTTGTCCTGCTTATTCTTCTCCCTCCCATATGGTCACGCTTGCCCAGATAGTTGTGTCACTCACCCACCCGTCATCTTTGTCTCTGTGTAGTGATCGCGAGAATGACCATATCTCCGCCACTTAGACTCCTCTGTCCTAATCCATGTCAGACTAGTCCTTTCATTCCCAGGCTACTCCTTGTCCTCCGGCACTGGATATAACAGGATCTGTGACCTCGATTAGAGGATTTACTGTTGAAACCTTTACAAACTCTGCCCTAATGTGGACAAAACTATTCATTAGTCTTCCTCTCGTCTTGTATCCAACCAAAACCACATATATTGCTTGTTCATTGAGGCCACAGGGCATTGTTCCATACAAATCCTGCATAGTTGAGGTGCCACATGCATTGTTGTCAGTCAGATTAGTGAAGCTTTGTTATTACATTGGGTTTCAAAACCAGTAGTCACATACTACAACTCAGACCCGAACTCACCAAGGGAGCGCGCTTGTTCTTTGGGAGTGATAGTAGTTGGTTGTGTGGTTGTTAGTTGTGGTGTTTGTTAGCATCTAACAATAGTCGCATTTCTAGCTTATAGTTAAGCACACCGTTTCACTGCCATTCTATTACTCTAGTCCTCAGCGGATTTACCAGATTTCCTTCCCCATTCCTGAACCGTATTCCAGGAACTTGACCCTACTTCACCATATCACCAACAACCAGCTTGCTTTCTTGGTGGTGTACCAACCGCACAAAAGGACGCTTCCAGAGGGGTGGAACTTTGAGCTTTGGCATGGCAATGTTGCAAATGTTTTTTCTCTGTATTCCCTTCATCTTGAGGAGTCGGAATGAATTGGGATTCTCGTCCCTCTGTACGAGAAGGCTAATCAGAAATACCGGCTTCAACCTGCACTTGCAGAGCACAACAAGGCTATGGAAGGGATCGGACAAGAATGTCATGCTCATGCCTGCAATATTTGCTTTGTGGTCTTTGAAGGTGCAAACAGCAACCCCAGTATGTTTTCTTGAAATATATCTCAGTTGAAATCACACCCCATGACACATATAAGTGAAAATTCAAACAGCACACTGCACCAGGGATACAATCGGTCATCGTTGCTGCAAGGCGCATGACTGAAAAACCCCATTAGCATCGAACCACCGACACTTCTGTCCCAATCATCAACACCTAGGTATCTAATCCTGGAATGTGGCACCACATTCTCTGATTAGACAGCTAGGTATCTATTGTCTTCTGGGCGAATTTGATGACTGACTTGACGGCGGAAAAGGTCATCGAAGTCTTCTACAGCAAGTTAAACAGTCCGCCAGATTTTGTGGTCAAAAGCAAAACCTCCGCAATAAGAATGCTATTGACATGCAATGCCCAGCACACGGGTGCTTGCGAGCGACTGATAGAGGAACAGTTGAACTATGGTGTGGGAGTTAACTATGACGCAGTTGAGGGCCATCCTACTCTTCAGTGCTCTGCGAGCGCTGGTGGTCATGATGCCAAGGGGAAGAGGCAAAAAAGAGGCAAAAAAATGGCCGAAGATCCTAAACCCACAGTGATCAATCAGAATCTGAAGGATCGGCGCTTCTGGCTGTTTTTGTGTCTTGAATACAAATGAGTGGCCGCATACTCAGATGAGAATGGCAAGGAAGGAGTGAGACAGCGAAGAAGCAGTGACAGAGAGGAGATGATTGAAATGAGGGCTGTGAACATTTGGCCTGCAAGTCCGCGGATGCTTAGGACACCGATTCTTGTCAAATATGGCCCAAATCCTTTGAGGATGGGTATATTAGACCTACCTAGTATGGAGGGATGAAGTATGGAGGGGCTCTAAATTTTGAGAAATGAAAGTTTTGGAAAGTCACTTGCAAAAAAGGTTTTTTTTTTTTTTGGAAATGAATTTTGCAACATCCGGAACGCCATACACGAGTGTAAAAGAACCGGAAAAAATGTACTGTGTTACAGTGTAACACAACTAGGATGAAGTAACTCAGATCATCCCCATTGCCAGACTCTGCTAAACATCTGTTTGTTTATCAGCGATGCTTTGACGAAGAAGGGTGCCACAGTCTGTGCTGGCTGTTTGGATCGTCTCGACTGCAATGTGCAAAGCCGCAGAAGGGCTACCACAACTCTTAAAAACCATTTCCGTCGGCTGACTGGCGCCGGATGGCGGAACATGGCCGATGTACGTGCGGGAGTTCATTATCTTAGAGGTGAGATGGATAATGTTTAATAAATTTCTGCCAAGGATAGTTTGCACGTACCACCATGATACTATTGGAATAGACTTTCGATAACCAGATGCATATTCCCAGGTGGTAGTTGTTTCCGTCGTATGTCATGAACAAACACAAGTTTACGATGGCAAAGATGGCGCAGAGAACACCGGTCTCCACAGTGACCTGTAGCAGAAGGGGTCGTTCATAGTTTTGTGGGTCCCTTGACACCACTGACTTTGAGTATCCCTGAGAGCAGTGCGTGTGTTGTACGACTGACGTCTGGCGTCCTCTTTTTGATCACGTAGAAGGTGGTGGCCGCCACGATCATTAAGTCCGACAACGCTGTTGCTGCGAGCCATGCCTAGGAATAATGAACGTCAGTATGGATTATCCTTCTACGTTAAAATAACAAACCGCAGGGGGGTTTAAGCGTACGAAACTGCAGCTGTATGAATGTCTCGGCTTGGCATATTAACACGCCCGTCCATATTCCGGCTGCAAATTGGAAGAGGGTGACCTGTCAAAATGTGAGTATACCGAATTAACGTTCAACTAAAGATTGAAGTACAGATACGATAACGCCAGGGATGTACCAATTATTTCCGAGGGTGAGGGCGAAAATGCGCCACGCGTAAAATAGCTGACCTACGCACGCAACTACAAATCTTGAATCCAAGTCTCAGTCTCAAGGGATCAACTAAACACTTAACTTGTCGAGCCGATGACAGGAACGCTAAACCACGCCCAGCCGACAAGTTCAAGGGCTCGTACGTCACCGCACCCGTCACCGAAAACACGGACGGCATCTCGACTGTCTCCGAGGGTCTGCAGGATTTCGGCAATGACGATGAACCCGACCAAGAATTTATGCCATAATTTATCTTTGGAAAATGCGAGAATGTAAATATCTAAGAGAAACATTATTTTTTTCGCACTATAGTGTATGACGAGTGTTGGACGACTTACAGACTTGAACAAACAACGCCCAAGGAGCGCCCAGTTCACAAGAGTGCCGACCAGCTAAATGTAAAGATTAGCGGGCTCCGTTCAAGAGTGGAGGAAGTGCCAGACCACAAGAATCGTGCTAGGAATTTTGATGAACGGAGAATCAGTGACTTGAAGGGAAAAGTACTCACAATGACCCCATCTGAGGCATCTGAGGCATTGGGAAAGAGGGAGAATCCATGTTGTGCATGAACCTTTTCATGAAGGTCCTCTTATATCTGCGATCTGACATATTTCGCAAGTGAGAAGCGATTCAGAACCTTGTCCGATCACCTCCGAGTCCTGGATTACTCGTCACTCTCCTCGCAAAGTGCCCTAGCACTTCGGTTGAGGCGCCCATTTTTGAGCACATGGCCTGCTAATTCAGCGCTCGTCCGAAAGCCTGGGCTGATTTGACCTAGAGCTGCGTTTAAAAAAGGCTTCAGATGGAAGCAGTTGCCGGCGCTCCGAGGGATAATTTTAAAATGAGAGTGATGTCTGTCCATCTGAAGCCCTTTTAAATGCAGCTCTTGGTCAAATCAGCCCAGGCTTTCAGATGAGCGCTAAATGAGCAGGCCATGTGCTCAAAAATGGACGCCTCAACCGAAGTGCTGGGGCGCGAAGCGCCTTGTTCTATTAAGATAAGTGCCCAATCCGTTGGAGACTGTTTGGTTATATCTCCTTCGCTCACCTCATTTTGCTTTCTCCGCTCTTCACGTGGAACGTCCACAGCTTTTCCATCAAATACACTGCATTCAGCGCCTAGTTAGCCGATGGGTTTTGGAGCTGTTGCGAGGCGTCGGTTAGCTGCACCTAAGGCTATGTCTCGGCGAGCTCACAGCTAGCCTACGGGTTGACACATAGACGCCCGTGATGTAGCCCCGCAGCCTTGGAGCTCTTGCGATGGTTAAAAAAGTTACTTGGACAAACTAACTTGGCCTTACAAAACTAACTTTACTTTACTTGTGGCAGACAAGTAAAGTAAAGTAAGCAAAAGTAACTTGTAAGTAACTTCAAGTAACTTCAAGTTAGAAAAAGTACCAGCATGCTAGAGTAATTTAACAACTCTAGGGGTCATAACAAGTGTCAATTCATGCTCTTGTGACTATAACTTGACGAACTTGGCGGGATTTACGGCCATCTGATGGCACAAGTTCCTTTGTCTGATCGCATTGATCTAACTTGGCGGGGCAAGTTACTTGCAAGTAACTTGAAGTAACTTGAGGTTACTTGAAGGTATTTGAAGTTATTTTCAGTAGGTGATCGACTTTTTCACTATGTTTGAGGCTAATGACCAATTTAACTGGGATGCATTCTTTGGCAGTGGTGTGGCATTGATGAACATACCCTAAGCCACTGCTGACAAGTTTCAGTGCAAGTTTCCACAGTTTGAACCTTTGTTTGGTTGTAGGCCTGATTTCAATAAACTTGTTCCATAGGTCACCCCGCCCCTGACCCGCTTCAAGACTTTATAGGTTTATTTAGAACATCGTTCAGGCCGTCAAATGACCTCTCTTCTTTCATTGTTGTCGAATGACAATTTCCTGGTGGGGTCTTGTTGTTTTCCCAATGACTGAAGTGTATTGATGGACTCCAGTGCCTACCACTCACAGGTGAAGGCCAATCTGCCTTGAACGGAATCTTTTGGTAATCATCAACATCAGCTGTTATTTTCGACTTAGAGGTAGGAAATTCAATATTCTCAGCCCGAATCCTCGGTCGCATCCTCGGGTGTGGACAATTCATTTGACGACTGTAGTGTTGCTGTCCGGCACGCGCTAAACATGCACCGGAATTTGACGTGAATCTGATGCTTCCCGAGACATCGTTGCGTCCCAGGGCTCCCTTGTCGCGAAGGCGTGCTGGGGAGGAGCCGGTCTCTAGATTGAGAACCAAACAACAGCATAAGGTAATTTATTTATTTATTTTAAATATCTTTTAAGCTTTATGCTAATTATATGTTCTCTACCCTCTTCAGCTTTTGCCTCAATCCATTTTTTGCAATGTTCTTCTTGCTGTTAATGAGTGTGAATACTGAGAATAATATCTGATTGTGGCCTCTTCAAACTTGCGATGAAATTTTGTAGGATATTGCAAGTCAATTGTACATGAACTGCTAGGTCTAAGCACACATTCTGAGTCGTTACCATTTGGCTTCCACAACCGTTGGTAAGACCGCGTGCCATTCAAGCCACTGAATGTGACTGTGTTACGCTGCGAAAAGGCGAGGCGGAATGTGCCTTGGTTGAACTTTGGGGTCGGCAAATTACACCCACAGAATGTGCTGCCCTTAACAACATATGCCGTGCATGTTGCAGAATGTGCTACCTCTGAATATTCACAAAGGCCGTGCTCTATCTATCCCGCTCTCGAATGGGTGAACTTGGTGGTAAATGATGCCATCTGATGGCAAGTTACTTTGGCTGATCGCCCGTAAAGCACCGTAAAGTACAGTAAAGTTAGCCCCACCAAGTCAAAGGGGCGATCAAAGTTAAAGTTAGGTCTCCCAAGTTACTTTATTCACTCTCAGCTCTTGCGAGGCCTTGGCTACATTCGGCTAGTGGACGTCGGCTAGCGTCGGCTAGGCTGCGGTTAGGTGTTGGTACATAGGTGCCAATTTTCCGTGGCAAGCTCTGACGGCACCCCGGCTCGCCAAACCGGACGGCCACCTGCGGCTATGCGGTCCGTCGGCTAGTTTGGCATTGAATGCATGATAAATTCCCATCACCTATCACCGTCTCACCAACGACAACTCTCGCGCACTCGAGAAAGACATGATGCTGGGCTCTACTAGTATATGTATGCTGTGATTGCAGTTCGTGGTAACCTCGAAGTTTTACCACGTCTGCCGGGAGGTTCTTCTCGAATACAAGATGGGAACTGTTCAATATCAAGGTGGTAGGCTGTTTCCACAATCGGGCGCCGGTTCTTGACCAGGTCTAGACTCAAAACAGTCTACGGCGTCAATTCTCATAGACAGTCATTTAATTGACATCACCTATTTTTCAATAACATTTGTTTCGAGTCTGGACCGGGTCAATATCGTCGCCTTTTATATCAAGTGTCAACCTTAAATCTTACCGGCACTGCGAGGATATCTTAGATACTAACGACCTAGGGCTAGGGTTAACCCTACAGAAAATATCTCCATCTTTGCAACCTCGGCGCTGATCGAGGCGATGCACCCATATAACTCTACCAAACCGTGTTTTAGCCTCGGCTTTGCCCTCCGTCCTCTTTCTCCAGTTTCCGTCCCCCGAATAAGCGTCAAGAGAGATTCACCTCGACCCAACATGGCGACGGATCCAGTAACGATTATAATTGACGATACATTCTTCACCTGCACGCAGTTACGCAGGGAACCGTCCGCGTACCCAGTTATTGGCGCATCGCTGAGTGGGATGGGCTGCATAGTTGGTTTCCCAGCGGGTACAACGAGACACTGGTTGTATATTCCGCGCCGCCGCTCGGGGAGGGCGCCTGGGCGCTTCAGCTTGAGAGTGCGTTGAGAAACTCATAATAACTTTTTATTTTCTGAATGAGCCAACGCTGCTGGTGTTAGGAACTTCGGCATCTTACTATGGGGTGACACCCCCGTCGCTTTTCAACCAAACTATCGGCATCAGCAGCCGCATTTGACGGCGGAAAAACAAAATCACGCAAATCTCGAGCTACACACCCTATACGTACCCCGCCCCCGCACGCGGAGGGCTAATCTACAGCACCGACGTTCTGCTCAATTCCACGCAATTTCAATTTGGGTGGACCGGCTTCCGCGGCCTCGCATTCGACTACGTAGTTGTCGCTGTCGGCGAATTGACCAGCCTGCAGGGCCAGAGAATTCTCGTGGACGACAGCAGCACGGAGATCGCCTGGGCGGGCACGGGGTGGACGGAGAAGAACAATTTTACATTGCCGATTCCCTGTTCGCTGCCCTCGGGCCAGGTTGTCAGTGCGAACAACACGACAATGTCAGATTTCACCGCGGAGGTTGCGCCGCAAAAGAATACGACGCATGCGACAAGTACGCCGGGGGGACTCGTTTACGTTTCGGTTTGCTGGTGCGTGCGAATGGGCTTCCATTTTTTTTATATCTCGCGTGAGGACTCAAGTGTTACGCACAAGAACTTCGATTTTAGTCTCTGGAATCACCCCCGGCAACCCTAGCACCGACAACTGGATTTTCCGCGTGGACTTCACGCTTGACGGCAACACCAACTCCACCACCTTCACCAGCGGCCCCTCCAGCGATCCCGTAAAACCGCACTTCACGTATTTTTCCCCGACAAACCTTACCATACCCTCGTGGCAAACGTCACGGAGCTCTCAGGGACGCCGCTGCCTACAGTAGCGATTGATTATCTGACGTACCAGCCATCGTTTGTGATTGCGAGGGATAAACCGGATTTTAATGTCTCCTCTGACACTACTAAAACCGTCGCTGGCGGGAATCCAAGTTCTCTGGCGTCGGGGATGCCGGTTCCCAAGCACAAAATAGATGTTGGTCCCATCGTTGGCGGTGTTGTTGGCGGGGTTATATTCTTGGTGGTGTGTAGTTTGTTGGGAGTGTAGCTCCTTAGGAAGAAGCGGCGAAAAGACCAAGCTGCTAGGAAGGAACTTAGTGCGTGCCCTTTCTTTCGTGCTATGGCTGTTCGTGATGGACTAACACCAGAAGCAGACAGAACCTTTCCTCTCTCAGTCCTCCCAGCCGTCGACGCCATGTAAGATAGATCCAGACCTTGCTCGTGGACAGCAATTTCCTCGAAATTTGCATGAAAGGATGCAGGTGCGCAGTGAAGGTGGTGGTAGCGATAGCTCGCAGCTAGAGAAC
Source organism: Mycena venus (assembly GCA_014462655.1). Classification (NCBI taxonomy): domain Eukaryota; kingdom Fungi; phylum Basidiomycota; class Agaricomycetes; order Agaricales; family Mycenaceae; genus Glaucomycena; species Glaucomycena venus. The sequence goes on from JACAZI010000028.1 coordinate 1,064,655, forward strand.
CACATCTTGCGCCTGCAGTCGCAGGTGGACGTGCTAGGGCGGGAGGTTCGCGCTGGCCAGGTTCCACCCATGTACGAAGAGGTGCCATGAAATTAAGTCGCTACTTAGGTTTGTTTTGACCTGTAGCGCGTTCCCTTGATATACAACAGGCTCGCTGACATGCAGCAGATTCCTATATACACAACAGGTCTGACCAATTTCAGACAAATGCAGGAATGGCTAGTTCAGCAATTTGTGTTTTCTATTGCCCGTACTACTAGCTACGTAATTTGTGACTCCACGTTTATACCTAGATCGACAGTGTAAGAGGAAGTAGAACAAGTTATCGGAGTTGTATATGTCAAAATCTTATGATCCGCGCTTGATCTGCGCTCAGCCCAATTGACAGTCCCGAGTCGTACCGGCCGGTCTACGACAACGTGCCTGGCTACATTGTTGCTCTTCGTAGGCAGGCTGGTAACGAGCCTACGGCTCAACGTGACCTGTGCTCAGTGCCCAACGAAGGGGCAGGACTGCTCAATTTTCATGATTTTCGTCTCTGCGTTAGATGTTGTTTCGTCAAGCGAGACTAGTCTGCCGACAGATGTCCGTAGCTTATCCCGCAGGTCGGCCATTTCACAATTCGCGGCCTACTTTTTGACTTTCCCCTGCAGCGAAGACTTCATTACCCGTAAAGCTTTACTGTTATCCCGTGTTCAACCCAGGGCCTCGCATTCCGCGCACTTACGGAATTGAATAATGCATGTTCGATTCATCATCACTACACAAGAATCCCAAATATGCATCCCAATGTCTCGAGTCTCTGGCCTTCACTGAACGGCATGTCTGCCATTTGGTGACCTTTTTCGCTTAAAGTCGTTGCTCTCCCTCGGCCGCTCCTTGAATAAGCGCAATTGTCTTTTGCGATCGTGGCGTGATGGAGCATTTGAAAGGAACTGGTGCACTGGAGGAATAATTAGAACGATTCATGAGGGGTGTGAAATGAAGATAGGCCTCCGACCTTACGAGACCCGAAAGATATTCATAGGATGGCTCGATAACGTTTCCCCGCTCATCCACGGCCTTGTTTATATCGAAAGTCGCGAAAATTGACACAACTGTGATCCTGATCGACGAGAGCGCCATGTGTCTTCCGGGACAGAGTCTACAGAACCGATGTTTGTCTCAATATGGAACGGAAAATAAAGAGACGGACCGCCTTCCGAACCCAAAAGCAGGCTCGGTGTTCCTCACCGCTGGATTAAGTTTACCATCAAGGAGGAACCGCTCCGGTTTAAACGTATGTGGATCTGGATACACCCGCTGGGGTGAGGTCAGAGAAACATGGGCCATGCAGAAAATCAGGGTGTAAACCTCATCATGGAGAATGGCCCTAGTGAACAGGTACATAAACAAGAGTGAAAGCGCATAATCTACCAACTCACCATGCATTTCCGACAACAACGGAGCCTGCAGGAAGCCTGTAGCCACGATACTCGTCGTCGTTTGCGAGGAGCCGAGGTATCTCTGAAAGGGAAGCATCATAATTGACTACCTAGGCACAACGATCAACTCACCGAATGGAGTGACATTCTCCCATCGCATGACTTCTTTAACAATTGCAAGGCTCTGACTGTGCGCTGGCGAAGTAAGCAGGTCGCCGTGGACACCTGAGTGAAAATTTGAGGCGGAAGGCACTAGACAACGACCACAACACACGTCATATGGCTGGGGAGAGCGAGCACGCAGTGAATTCTGGGGCTACTGTGGGCACACAAAGGAGAAAGTGGGAGCAAATTGGATGAGCGGACACGGGAGGAAAGGAAGAAAGTCGTTTGTTGCTGTTTGCAAAAAAGATGGTCGGTTTTGATGTGTCAGCGACAGCTGTCTCGGTTGTGTGGAGACCGAAATCCGCCGGTTGTCGCGAACATCAGGGCAGGCCTCGGCAGGCCTGAAGCTATTCCACTCAGCCTTGACACTTCTTCAGACTTTAGGGGATGACAATTCTCATGTTCGGCGATGCAAAATGGCCACAAAATTGTCAGTCCCTGGTCCGATATGCATATATCACGGTAAAATATGTAGTCAATATATATATTCCGGCTTGGATATGGAGAATGGGAAAGGTTTTGTGCTGGCTACATAAAATGTATGTGCTACTAGTATTTATAATTTGACTGTGGCGGCTCGAGCCATCATCTAGCTTATACAGTAGACGGTGTTTTGGTTCAGGTGCATAGCCAATGACTCTAATCAGAGGTCATTAAATGTCAACTCATGCCGGCAATAGCCAGCAATAGTCGCAAAAGTTAACTAATTGCTCAAAATTCCCGACAATTTACGGAATGTCAAAATTGTGAACAAATGTCAACAAAATGTGAACAATTTGCAAATGGGGTTTTTCCTGATGATTCGCCAGGCGCTATCGGCGGTCGATTGTCTATTCTTGCTCACGTTTCCAATGCGCCGCCTGCCGTTCCTACCCCGTCGCGTGCGCCTGCCCGCGCTTTCACTGTCATCCGACCGCATTTCTTTCTCGGGTGCGTGTGTTCCGTCACATCCATACGCGATTATCAACTCCTTTGGCTTAGCTATCTATTCAGCCGTACTCACCTCGTCACTAAAGGTTCTGTAAATTTGTTCTTTGAACGCCTCTCGTCGTCTACATTCACCCGTTTTTTGCGCTCGCCTCCCAGAATCATCCCACGACGCTGTTAATCACGGTGACTCATCTCTTTTCTCCATGTACATCTTAAGTTGTGTTCCTGTGCCAATCTCTGCTGCTCCACGTTACATTCATCGGTTACCGTGCCGTACCCATTCCCGCAACACCCCGAACCATCTTGAAGCAAGATTTCCCGATAAGATTTGATCTAGGTTTTTTTTTATTTCCAACGGGTACACAAGCGTTTTGCACACACTTTACTTGCCACCATCGGCCTCTGTGTTGCCCGTGTTTCGCCTCTTTAACTCCCTTCAATCTGGCTGGACGTCGTAATTTACCGACATTCGAAAATGTGCCCGCGCAGCTGTGGACAACCCGGAGGTTAGCTGCTTGTGCTCACATTCCAGACGGAAGTTAAATCCTACCTATTGTATCACAATGTTCTTCCAAATTCATTTCCGTCCGCAATATCCATTCAATAACTTCATTGTTTCAAATACACTGCATTCAAGGCCCTCCTAGACTCAGTCTGTCAAGGTGTGTGTAGGTCTGCATAGCTATGTGTAGGAGGCTAGACAGGCCCTGTCCAGGGAGACTACACAGACCTAGCCATAACTCTGGCAAGGTGTGTAGTCCCCAGCTAGGTATGTATAGGTACCTAGGCCTATAGGCAGACTCTGTGTAGATGAGTTTAGGTACCTATACTCAGCTCAAACTCAGCTCTACTCAGCTCTGCTAGCATTCCTGTGGTGAATTTCAACCTTGACATGGACAACTAGAATTATGTCTGCCTAGGAGGCTAATCAGACCTAGAGCCACCTACACACACCTTGACTGATCTATGCACACATACACAGACCTACACAGAGATTGTGTAGGCCCCTACACAGAGGTGGTCTGCATAGCTGTGGCTAGGGACCTTGACTGAGGGTCAGTCTAGGAGGGCCTTGAATGCAGTGATACCCTCATGCTGATGCCAACTTTCTGAATTGCGGCGCAACGATTGGGATGTCGCAGCAGACCTCCGCTGGAACCCCACAGGACCTCATTCGCTCGAAATCGATCTCCGGTCCTCATGACTGTTGGATTCTACCCGCTGCACCACTTGGGTGTTCCCTTTTACATTTGCGCCTTGTCCAAGATTAAATGTGCATTTTCCATTCAACATGGGTGCAATCTACAACAGAACTCTGGTCTTGGGTGTTTAGACCTCCTCGGTGCACCTCTTCTGGATAATTTATTCTGCAGTTGACTGATTCTTGCACCGAACCCATCAAATGGCGCAGGCCGACTAGCTGAGTATATTGATCACCTAAAACTATAGCTTACTGTCACTACGGCCAACCTCGAGTTAACTCGCATCGCACGATGTGTGGAGAGTTAAACGCACAATAAATGGGGTATTTTGTCAAGAATGTCTGCAGTTGCTACGTAGTTAGGCGTCAGGTTAGAATGTGGTGTTCAAGAAATGGTACGAATCTGCCAGTCCCCAATTGCCAGTCTTCACAGTTATTTCACCAGTCCTAATGGAAAACTGCGGGCCCGACGAAATCTGCAGTCGTCGCACGCCGCATGAGCTACCGCACACTGCTGTCTACAATACCTCGTATCATGCCCCACTCCTGACCTTCCCCGCCTACCGACCCGAGGACCTGCGCTCCCTCCATATCCGCATTCATTACAAGTAAATTACCGCCCTTCACAAAGTGCCTCAACCCGAGAACTTTCACGATGATGAACATCTTGTTCTTCTGCAGCTGATCGAAAAGGATCTCGAAAACTTGGCGCTGCCTGTCGATGATAACTTGGCTCATATCGCAGCTGAGAGCCGGCTTCTCAGACTCCCCACTCGATGCCTATCGCCACAAGGCTGGATTCGTCAACTCTCGGGCCTGCGCTGCTGCGCATGAAACTCGCGCGCATTATATGCTGAAATGCCCAATCTGGGAACCTCTGAGCCAACCTCTTCATATTGCATGCAGAGCTGTAGGCCCTTTTGACCCCCTTCACCTCCCCCCGCTGCTCTCCCACTCGAAACTACTCAAAGCATTTGCATCTGTCATAGAGACGACAGACCGCTTCGCCTAAGGGCCGATGTGTACGCATTTCCACATTTCCTCTGTCTCCCCTCTCTTCCGTTTTTCTCTTCTTTGTCCCTCCTTCTCATGGACTCCATCACAACCCAACGTCTCATACCGAATACAGAGTCCGCATACGGATATCCCACCACTTCGATACCCCGTAGAATATAGTTTACCACCCACGATTACTCTTTACTTACAAAAAGGACAGCTCACATACATAATTAGATGCATACACCCTCGTTCTTGGAACAACAGGCGTGAATCCTCTTATGAAATTTGCAGATTCATTTTTTGGAGTGAGAGAAATACAGGGGCGATCGATCAATTGAATTTTCGAACCTCCAGTTTACATCGGCACATGTACCTGCTGAGGGAAATGCATCCGGGTTCTGGGACAGGCAAAATCCAACAAGGTTAGGCAGGCAAAACAATCAAGGAAGAATAAAGAGCTCATACAAGGAATTTAAAGGAATTGGTGCAGGCGAAAGGACATAGCCGTGGTCTAAGGTATGCATCCAAAGATGTGGTGAGGATGTCGCGTCTCAGGGGAATATGTGATGAATTGGAGAAATAACACACGCAATGATTACAGTAGATCGATTGAAATACAAGGTGAGATCTGCACACACCCAAATCTACTTGGCGAGCGCTAAAAATGCGGAAATATAGCGCTGAATGCTCAGTATCGCATGAGAAACGAGTGAACGTAAGGGGCACGGACTTCGAAGCGAGGTTTGGACAATGTTTCCTACGGACTGAATCGCACTTGGAGTCAGCAAAGCGGTGACATTCAACTAGATTGTTTATTTACAGGTGCAACTGACGAAACAAACATGAACCAACGACAAGCGGAGTGCGGGGGAAATGAATGTTGAGGAGACTTGTGCAATGTGTCAACGTACCTGAGGAGACTTGATGCAAGTCACGGACGTCGGTTGGAATGAAAAGGTCGGAGGAATAATACCTTATTTGTATTCTGGAAGCTGGAGCCCCTCTCTGCAGATAGGGATATCGAAACTGGAACTATTTAGTCACGAAGGGAAGGAATCAAGAGATCAAGGCTGAAATTATTACCGAGGGTCCCGAATGTGTAGGCAGGGTGTGGATGGAGAGCATTGGTAGTTAGCAAGCTGTTGAGCCTTCAATTTTCAAATGAAGGGCCAAACGGCGTGGCTGACTACAGCGGCATCCGGTGAGGTATCAAGAGTACACGACTTGCTGAGACAAAAAATCGGTGGGCCAGGAGAAAATGCTGTGACTGCCACGCCAATCCCAAGAAATGACTCAATGTTGTATTTGTTATTCTGGTGCATTGAATCGCACTACTACAGTGTGAAAATGCTCACCCGGGACTGCACCAAAAGAGGATTGACATCACATTCTCGAACTAGGCGCTTTTAGATGATAAATGAGAAAGTTGCCATGACGCACCAGAGTATCTCCGCCAAGTGGGAGCTGAGAGACTAGTGCCAGGAATGGCAAAAGCCATGTGCTGTGAGATTGAGTGTCCACTACAAATGACGATGTTAGATCGTCGCACCTGGATTTCGTACAAAGATCTAGCCATCTCCCGGATTCTCCATCGACTGTGTCCCAAATCCCATCCACACATATTTGCAAACACAGATCGAAAGTCATGGCAGTAGCAGTGGCGATGTGACTGGGTTTCCTTTCTTATCAGCCCATCCTGTTAGGAACTTAGACGTGTTTCCCGTGTTTCGAAGTTCGGAGAATTTTGAGGGACAGTCTGGCAGAGACGCCACGCCACGTACGAGGAATGCCGACCAAAGTAAGTGCATGCCTTGTCCTGATTATTCGGTTGTCACAATGCGATCACAGGTGTAGGGAAATACACACACCCATAAGCGTTCAGTTGGGCGGAAAGGAGACGGCTATCTTACGAGGCCTCAGCTTTTTATTATGGCGGTCCGAATGCACGCTGAAGCTGTACTTTGTAATCTATCAAGCTCCGATTGATGTTTCATCAATTCTGGTTGGAAACCAGATGACCCGTACACAGATCATTCCGTGCCAATATTCTCACTGTTGGAGCAATTCGCAGGACCCCTGACATTCCCTTGAGGGCTAAGTCTCCGACTGACCCAAATTACCCAGTTTTTGTCCAGACAGTTTGTTGGAATTCCGAGCTCATCGCTCGCTATCTCCAATGCCGGTGTTACGCCGTTGACCGGCGTATTGAGGCAACAGGTACTATACCTTGCCCTACTCCCCTCATTTGCCTTGTTCTGCGTTGTTCTCTCCGTTTGGTAGAATACTTTCAACACAGTTTCTCCGCAGGGCACTCAGCTATGGAAAGCCAGAGCACCTCGCTTTTAAGCGAATGCTCCCATCATTTTTGCCGTTATGGCCGCGCGTGGACCCTGAAACCCGAGGGAATGACAAGACAGATCGTCGCTTCGCTCCGGTATCGCGGAGTGCAAGATAGATTGAGGAATTTTTTCAGCTCGCACGGCCGTTCAAGCGAGGAAAGCGTCCGTGACAGGATAATTTTGCCATGAAGACGGAATTTTATTTATTCAACATGAGAAATCTACATCAGGGATGTGCAAATGGTAAAAGGTTCCGCACTATACCTACTGGCAACTACTGACAAATTTTTCATCCAGAAACTTGAAAGGGAGATTGAATGCCAAATAGAATCATAGGTGAGTGAAGAGAGCGAAGCTATCCTGGCTGCAGGAGCCAGCGGTTCGATAAAATTGATCCCGTTCCCGCAACCATCCCCGACCGTAGAACCGGAAAATTTGAGAAAAGCAAGGGCATTAGGGAAAAAAAAATCATTGGATTGTTTAAAAAATCATTGATTCGAGGGGACAGAAAACCCAGAAAAGTGTGGCAGAGTTCAGTTGAAGCCAAGTGCGCAACAGCAGACAGAGAATCGGCAGCCTGATGATTAAAGATTTGAAGATGGGCAAGTGGCAAAAAATTAATTAGCATTTCGCACGACAGTAGAGCCGCTGTTATATGTCGAGGATCTGCCGGGAGGACTACGTGGCCTAACGGCTGGAATAATAGAATCAAACTGCGCCAGAGGCATCAGAACTGCGATCCGCTGCGTCCCATCACAAAAGAACTGTGCGGAAGTCAACTTTCACGAATTTACACAATGATTTGAGTGCACAGTGCATTTTCTTTCCCCATCATGCCAAAAATGGCAGTTGATGGCTTAGTCGGCCACCTCCCCAAATGCACGATTACCGCCCAGTATTGAATCTCCAGCGCATCCAAAATTCGAGAGAGGTTATACAAGAAGGATTTGACATACCCTTGCGGTATTTGAGACGTACACTGGGGGCATAAAACCTTGCTTCTGGCAGACAGTCCCATGCCGAAAACCAGTGCTCTTAACTAACCGGGTGTTGCACGACGGAAAAAGCCCAAGCTGGTTCTAAATTTAGTGGTAATGCTTTTATAGCAGGGAAAAAAATATAAATGGAGTGCCATATCAATCCCTAGTCCCACTATTACCACAAAAACAAATCTGGAACTCCTAGACATCAAATTTGGCCGATTTCCTCTCGTGTGCAGCAATACGAGAGAACTCCAGCAGCGAAAATTCCAATATACTATGCCAAGATCCAGACCTGTGCTGCTAAAGGGTCTGATGATATGAGGGTGGCCAAACCTCAGCCCTCAGAGTCAGAGTCCATTCTTCTTGGCCCCCTAATGTAGATAGATTTTGCCTAATCTTGCCCAACTACTGAGGCATTTCATTCAAATCAACAGGGGGGGTGACGCGTGACACGATTTACCTATTCGACATTTCGACAGCGGCCGGATTTTTGCGTGACACTCCTAAAAATTTCGACAGTTTCATGGAAAATCTGCCTTTTTCTGGTCACTGGGGGGGATGACACGCCTTGGAGCGTTCGACAAACCCCTTTGTGATGCGTGACTGCGACCAAAATTCGTGATCGACAGAGGGGTCCGTGACCCGTGACTGTCGATTTGAATGAAATACCTCAGTATGTGCAGACATCATGTCCCGATGGATAGCTGCAGAATGGGTGCAGAAAGTCCCAAATTGACGAAGATTTCGTGAAGAACGGGCGGGGCGAAGTCGTGGCGGCGAAATCATGTCAAGGAAATGGGTGATCAAAACGCCGTATCTTTTGATCGACACATCAGATTCTCTTAAAATTTGATCTGAACCAGTCTTATAAGTTGTACTCTATCCCCCAAGACCAAACTCATAGTTATTGGAGTCCCTCGGCTTGTATCCTTCAAGTGGCCGACTAAGCAGTTGACGATAGTAATGGCATTTCCTCCTGGACAAACTCCACTGGTAATGACTGGCTACACAAGTGGATGAGCTGGGAATGCTTCTGCAGACTGAGTTTTATTATCCCAAATGCTCCAAAAAAAAAAAAAAGAGATTTGTCCCTTTTGGGTTGATTTGATGGCATATTGGACACTCTGGACACCCCAAGGGAGACCAATAGTAGGTACATGAAAGAATAGAAAGTCTTAAAACCACAGGAGCTTTACAAAAACTGTGTCCGGCTGGCCTTATTAACCTGAAAAAATTCCTGGCTCATTATGATGGGGGCGTCGCTGGCGGTGGCGAACGTCCCGGAAGCGGCTTTGGTTATTTCGTTTAGTCTCTGCCAGTGTATCGATGGAAATTCTGTCTGACGGATTTTCAGCGTATGAGCCGACGCCGAGACATACTCGACGAATTTGTTTCCGCCGCCCGAGAATTTTACGTCAATTCATCCGCACTGCCTCTCAAACAGTTCGACGCGCAGAGGGAGCCCGTGTGTCTGCAACTGGTTAATGTCCTGTCTAGTCTGGCTCGCTTTTTACGGCGCGCAGGAATGGATTGTGGCGCAGCAGATGGAACGGCGGGCGCCGTTTGAGGCGAAACAGCGGTAGAGAGCGGAGATGGCACGGTGGCGGAGAGGTTTGCGGCTGGGGATGGCTGGGACAGGGTAATAGGTGATGCTGAAGAGCAAGGGGCTCCCCCTATGCCTATCGAAGTTGAGAGATCGTTTGTCGGAGCAGGTCATCCAGCAGATATTCTGGGGATGGTCGTAGGGCAGCCGGGGAATGCAAGCTCTGAATAGTCGGGAAATGCGCACCGGGAAGAAACCGAAACTGATGTACCGCCGATGTGTAAATGTATCCTCTGATTCCTCTCCCATTGACTTACCTGGAGTAGCCGACGTTCATCGACCTTTTGCGGCCTCTGCCAGATTTTTGAATTTTCGTTCCGTTGAAAAAAGATTGCAGTTGTGGGTACAACTCGTATAGGGATGAATCAAACCATCGTTTGTTCCTTTCGGCATATCATATTTCTCTGCGGTAAACTCTGGGTTCACTGCCTAGTTTGCATTCATGGATTCAAGGATGACCGCCTGTGGTCTGGCCAGTATACTGGAAGGTACAAAGCAAATCTTTCAGTCTCCATGTAGCTTATTCTGCATGGCATCGAAACTCGCGTCGGGTAGACAAGTTATACGTAGAAAGCCTTGATGCTTAATCCGTCGATTCGCTGGCAATTTTGTGGTCTGGATCCGAAAGGCTGTGAATCCCATCCTCGTTTGTGTTTGTATGGCGGAACATGTCAGTGACCTGAGATGCCAACGGCCAAATTCAGCAAGGGCAAGAATTGATTCAGCACCGGCCCTACAAACACTTACATTGACATGCTGCGTAGTCTGCGTCTTGGTGAGCACCTCGACCCGGCCGAGTTCCACGTCCTCCTATAATGTAGCACACCATCAACTAATAGGTTCAGCAATGGTGTGCGTAGAAAGCAGCCTACATTGGTGCGACGCGGTGAGCGTACAGGTTCGCCCGATGGCTCGTAACTGTTATTGCCTGACAGTCCGTTGCGGCTGCGTATCGCGCGACGTGCGTTGAGCGTCCACATCATCGAGATGGCGTACAGCTTCGGTAGTGGTTGGTTGAATGCTATCTCGATGTATCCGTACAACGGGTCACGGTGGTGCAGTTGGGAGGAGATGAGGGTGAGCATCGCACTGGCGTGAAATATAATTTCATCAGGGTCAGTCTGTCGGGCACAGGCGACTTCAAGTACTCACAAGAGGGCGGCTGGGGCGGCAGTTTGAAAGGCGAGACGTATCAGAGCATTAATCAGACCCACAGTTCGTGGGTTGATGAGGTTCTTCTTGGTTTTGACTAGAAAGTACGCCGTTGTAACAGTTAGGATGACGTCTCCAGCTGAAGGTTGGGGATAATTATGAACCAACAGGAACTCAACCCTCGGCGAAATTCCAATCACCGAATACAGAACCAGTATGTGCAGCAACTGCAGGACCAGTCAGTCCAACATCTACTTGATCCGACGTCGATAAATGCTTACACCAATTTGCGACCTGATCGAAGTCGAATGTGGCAATGTAGTATGTCTATGAGGGTTATCAGAAAACATTCAATTCGACGATGTAATCAACGTATGGCGTACCCCAATTACCATGGATAGCAGAGCAAAGATGAACAGGATTAATATGGGGGCCACCACCCACCATTTCTTGGAGACACTCCAGAGACGATAGCAGAAATAGCATTGGACGTAGAATGAAAGAATTGCGACCTATATAGCAAGCCGAGTGCGAGTAAGTACATTGTTGAGAAAGACAGTCAACAGCAATCTGATACCAGTAGTGGATTTGAGGTATCCCACCATCCTGTGACGCTGAGCTGCATGTCGTACTGTAGATCTCCGAAATGGTTGATTAAAAAAATCCATAAAGCGGCGCTGAAGTATATCAGAAGAGCCTGAAGGACAGAGAAAGAAAAGCACACAAGGATTCGGCCGACTTGAGCACGTTCAGAAGGCAGAGAATCGCCACGGCAATTCGAATGCCTCGGCTGTCATCAGGGTACCAGTTGTAGTAGTTGACAAACTGTTTATTTTCAAGAGTCTAACGAAGCAATATGGAGAAAAGACCAACCTGGCAGGACAGAATACCCATCAAGAGAAGCTCGAGGCTTGAACCGATGAGCTGCACATTGTGCGTCAGTTTCAAAGCCAGGACTTCGAAAATGAAAGCCTACCCACGGACCCAGAACGAACTTGACCTGGAATTCTTCCTCGACGCTAATCGGAGGCATGACGATCAAAAAGAGTGGGGAGGAGAGCGCAGATTAGTTGCCACCTTTATACCTTGATCAGTTGTACGTATGGTAATAAATCGCCCCCGTGAAATTACGAGGCGACGTGCCGTAAAACCACGACGCCCCTGTCCCGTTTGGAGGATTTCTACCTAAAAATATGGTCTTTCTGAGTCAGGCTTTTACAGGGTCAGGCCTGAAATGGTCAAACCGCACAGCCTACAGGTACAAAATCAATTTAACCTCAAACAAGAATGCTAAGAGTCAACAAGCACCTCAGGGACATTCACTTGCAGCCGTAACCAGTAGCGTAACTTGTCAGTGCTGCAATGCTTAGGGGCTATATATATATCTTATGCGCCGTAAGCGTATTACGGACGCCTTGATGCCCAGGCGATGATGCTGAAGGGGCCGTTGTATGCCCCGCACAGGGTCGAAAAAGACATGTGTAGGCATGTAGGTAGGTCACACTTTATGTAGATACGGCATGGTCCCGCTCAGGAACGCTGGGCCCAGGAAGTAACTGATAACACAGCACATGAACGAGGTTGGTGGTGGTCTTCACTTAAGGCATGTACTATAGGAATTCAACCAAATGTTTCAGCGAGTGTCCCCCGTCACCGCAAGTGTTCATTTTCCCTAGATGTTCAGTTGCCCACCTGGTGCTTCACCTCGTGCCCAAGTGTTCATTTTGTACTGCGGCCCGGGCGAGGAATCAGCATGTTGTCTAATTTTTCTGCAATTTTACCGTCTTGAGCATGTTCGTCAACGGATCTTTTACATCACAGGCCACTTCTCGAGGACGGCCTACCAATATACGAACGGATTGGAGAAAATAGGACCATTGTGAGCAGTAAACTTACTTCTACTTTTCTGTTCTAGATCGCCGGCCACAGGATGATGCGCGGGGAGCTGAACCGGATCCTTGAAACCAGTCATGCATTGCGCGCTCGCCTACGTACATACACACCCCCGCCATACAGGGTTTCCGGACCTTCTGGAAAGATCTCGTCGCACGTGGTAGAGACCACGGCTATTTCGAATTCGCGGCCGAACAAACTGTGGAGCTTGTACGCGAATTCGGGCTTTATTTCATCGATGAGCTGCCGGTTGACGTTTGACGTCTGGCGCGTCTCAAGCGGGGTCCAGGCGCATATACAACATCAATATAGTGTCCCAAATCCGGAATACGGAAAAGGCACAGTTCACGGCGCAAGATAATAATATCTGATGGATTTCATGAAATGCGGCTGTGGCGTAGCACGGGATAGAGGAAGTCACACCGGAACTTCATGACATTCGGTTGAACCAAATCTTAAACTGAGGGCTGAATTGTCGTGAAAGAATGGGATATGGGAAGTCCGGGGATCAGTACGGCGGATGGTACGGCGGCAAGTACGGCGGCAGATCAGCATTTGATCTCGGCCAAGCACGTTATTAGGGGTCACATCACTGTATTTGAATATTCACCTGGTGCCTTCTGCAACTTAACTTACCACAAAAACAGATACCTGTGCGATGCCAACACAAGCAGCCAAGCCTAGGGATGCATCATTGTCATTGGAAGAAAAAACATGCATAATTAACTTATAACATGTCACCGGCGGCCCCCTCATGCTGCAATGTTACCCGGCACCCATCGATCATTGTAACGTGGGTGTATATTCTCGTGTATTCCAGCTTGTTTCCTCGTCACGCCGCCCGTTCAGCTGGTGGCCGTCATTGATGCTGATTTACAGTAAGAAATTCAAAAGAATAAAATAAAATAAAAAATAAAGTTGAATAAGGGCAATGTGTTGCAGAGTTGGGAGCTGGAATCACCAGGTAAAGCGCGGCCACCGGCAAGTAACACCACGGCGGGAGAGGACAAGAGCGGTGTCTGATGGAAATTTGCCGACATGCCGGATTGGATTACAAAATCTCATGGCGATCGCCGTACCAATCGCCGTACCGATCCCCGTACTGATCCCCGTAGTTTCAAAAAAAAAAAAAAAACTCATTTCCCGTTTGTTCTCGAATTGTCAGTTCAAAATTCAGTTGAACCAAAATTCAAACCAGACTAAGTACTATTAATTGAAATTTCAACTTTACAAAAAGTCAATGTATTGGCTGGGCTTTCGGTCAAGCCAACCGCGAGCCAAAATACAATCCATTGGTTTAAGGATTGGTTTGACAGAAATCCAAACCAATGTAAGAATGTAGGATCCAAACAAGTGGGGGAGCAAGAAAGTGTCATTTATTCATGCTCTCTTGAGCCTTTATATGCCCTGGAGGACAATGTACCTAAATAAATACAAATACATGATGAAGAATAATGGTATCCAAGAAGTAGAGTTTCAGGCCAGCTGAAACTACTCAACAGGCTGTGCATCACTATGCACAGCGTGTCCATGTACATGGACATACGTGTCGGCTTGTTTCTCCAACAACCAATACCACTTATTTTGGTATGACAAAAGGTTGAGCTGATATCATAGCCAAAACAAAACATTCTGGTTGGGTATCAGTCGTGCCAAAATGTAACCCGAAAAGGAGGTATCAGTTGTCGTATCGGTCCGACCAAAATAAATGCCTTCATTTTTATTTTCAGCACCAGCCAAAACTTGAACTGAAACCACAGGGTTTGGTCACATTGAGATTTGGTCAGATGAGTTTCAGTACAACTGAAACCTGTAGTTTCGGTGGCTTATGCTGAAATTCAAACATAAATCAGATGGTTTGATTGGACCAATACAGAACTCGACATCTTATTTTTATGTTTTTGTATTAGCACGACTGATACCCAACCAATATGTTATGTTTTGCTGGGGATATCAGTGGAACTATTTTATATACCGAAATATGTAGTTTGGGGTTGGATTCCAGTTCAATTAATTCTTAAACCAATAGAATGTTTTTTGGTTTACTGTTGGCTGGGCCAAAACCTCAGCCAATGCATTGATTTTTGGTGCAGCTGAAATTTAAACCAATAGTACTTGGTTTGGTTTGAATTTTGGTTCAGCTGAATTTGAAACTGAGACCTAGCCTTCAGTTTAAGATTCTGTTTGGCCAAATGTTGGTAATGTCCGGTGTGAGTGCGACGGACCGCATCCTTCTGCTAGCGTTTTTATTGTTGTAATTATTAGCATTCAACATGTCATCGGATATCAGTCGGCACCGAGGCCGAACCCCCGGCACTGCCCTCCGGATGGCCGAGCTCCGAACTGTTCATTACCGGCTGTTTAATTAATCCCTTACTCATCTACTTACACACGTACTCCGTAGAATGTTTTAATAATTTTTCTTCTGCAGTATTTAAGCTAGTTGAACTCACTGCAATATCATTCACTTCTCTACCCAGTTTGCATTCTTTTCACAATAGGTTATGGGCCCCGGCCCTAACTGATCTTCTCCTGTAACCTACCCACCACATCACTTGGCATTGCTGCATCATTGCAGATTGGCCCAACCAGCCCAAAAGGTTCTATCCGGCACACATCCCGGATCTCATCACATCACTTGCATTAGTGCCTCATCGCACTCGGCCCCACCAGCCCAAAAAGGTCTTCATCCGGCACCAGTCTCCGGATCCCAGTTTTTGCGACGCACCGAACACGTCTTGCATCAGCCCTACCAGCTCACAAAGGTTTTATCTGCGACGCACACTCCACGCCTCTCGCATCACATCACATAGCCGGATCGCAACACATTGCATCCCACGTACCCCCAACACGTGACGCCCACCTCGCCTCTCGCGTACCCACATCAAGCACACCCTCTGCGACACTCTCTTCACATAATCTCGCACCCATTCATCATCATTCATAGCATCCCGCCAACATCATGGACTCCGCATTCTCTGCTGTCCGAATTCAGCATCTCCTTGGCGAGGAGAATTACGCCACCTGGGCTGTCAAAATCTCTGACATCTTGACAAGCCTGGAACTCATCGGCTATGTCGACCGCTCGATCCCGAAGCCTGTCCATACACTCAATTCGGCAGGTGCCATTGTTGATCCCAACGGCACTACCGCCGCTGCCATCTCTGCTTGGGAGCGAAAAGACCGCTTTTGCCCTTTCTCAAATTCGACTCCGTGTTTCCGATGATCCGTTGGTTTATATCACCGACGCGACCTCGTCCAAGGCAGCGTGGGATACCCTGGCCAACACATACCAGCCCAAAGGAGTTATCGCAATTGTTCTGCTCCGCCGTCAACTCTCCCGTCTTCAGTGTGAAGAGGGAGGTATCATTGAGGAGCACATCCGAACTCTCACAAACCTGCGCTCCCGACTCGCAGCGCAGGGGGCCAAACTTTCAGAGGAGGAATTTTGCATCACCCTTCTCACGTCACTGCCGGACTCCTGGGACACATTCATCTCGGGCGTTGACACGGCATCATTGACAGAATCCACCAAACTTGTTGCTCGTATTCTCGAGCAGGATCACCGTCGCAAAGCCAAACCTTCCTCTGACGAAGTCGCACTTCCGGCCCATCATCATTGCACCAACATCCACTCAAAATTTAATTCTGATCTTACTTGCTACGGCTGCGGCCGGATCGGACACATGATCAAAGATTGCCGCGACACAAAAGCTGGCAAGACTTTCTCTGCCGCAGAAAAAGAGCGCAACACTAGCACTTCCCAGCATCGTCATGCCGAGACTCATCAGGCAAACATTGCCGAGTCTATCACATCCATTCCTGTCACCGATTATGCCTTCATTGCCAAGGCCAGCCCGTTGTCCATCCATCTGTCTCTGCCCCAGCTCAAGGGGGAGAGAAACTGTTCTGTTGAGCTTGAGGCTATGCCACCAGATATACTAGCACCTGCACACGTCACGTCGCGCAGCCATCAAGCGCACACACCAATCACCTCTGATCCACTCACTGTCACCGAGGCAAAATTGCGCCCCGACTGGTTCGAGTGGAAAGCGGCCATAGATCTCGCCGTTTCTAAGGCCAAATCATCTGGTCTTCTTGCCCCTTCTTCCAAACAACTCCCACCATCTTATCACTGGATTTTTCGCACCAAACGCAATCATCACGGCATTATCACTCGGCATACCCGCATTGTTCGACAGGGATTTTCACAGCATCCCAAAATCGACGCCACCAGATCTGACACACCTTCATCTCTTTCCCAACCCCACATTCCATTCAACAACCATGTTGTTCCAGCAGATCACTTCACACACCGTCCCTGCGTTAATCATATCACCATTTGATCTTCATCCCACCTTAAAAATTTCATGCTCCTCACAGAGCATCAGTTTCCATCTGCCATGCTTTATTTCTCCACCTCTGTCAACATAACCCAATCCAATCGCGAGTATCTCAACCTCTGCCTAGATACGACTCGCGCTTGAGGGGGAGTGTTGTAATTATTAGCATTCAACATGTCATCGGATATCAGTCGGCACCGAGGCCGAACCCCCGGCACTGCCCTCCGGATGGCCGAGCTCCGAACTGTTCATTACCAGCTGTTTAATTAATCCCTTACTCATCTACTTACACACGTACTCCGTAGAATGTTTTAATAATTTTTCTTCTGCAGTATTTAAGCTAGTTGAACTCACTGCAATATCATTCACTTCTCTACCCAGTTTGCATTCTTTTCACAATATTTATTATCCTTCTTGGCATTCGAGTCTGACAGGTTCGCAGCATAAGACAGCGGGGTGGCAGTGGCAAGAGTCAGGCTCACACCGGGGGCAAGATGCGAGGGACACACCGCCCACACACGGACCTGCCTAATTGAGACATTACAGCCATCACGGCAAACATTTCCAGACTTGAGGAAGAAACCCCAAGACACAGCAGGGGCCGATGGATTTTTGTGCCAAAACATCGGCTGCAAACACGTCTTACTTTTTGACCATATTTTTGTGGTCTTTCGGAACATGGAATAAACACAATAGCTTTTCCAGTCAGTTTTAGCGACAAAACGTTTTAGAAAAATATCACCTCTGGGCCTCCAAAACACCACCAATTTTTCATGGTCTTTTCATTGGGGGAAAATACTTCAATTTAGGATCCAAAAATGAGCAGTTGCTTTGTTCTTTCACTGTTTCGGCCTCAAAATGAAGTATGTTTTCTTTCCTGAAATAGGCCATTTTTGGATGGATGTTTGGCACCCAAAAATTTGGAATGTTTTGCGTGGGTTTAAAGACAAAAAATTGCTCCAAGTGGGAAGGTTTCTGGGTCAGTGTTTCTTCTGGCAAGAAAAATATTCTTTAAAAGGAAGACATGTTTGGACGTCTTATTTTGCTTCCAAAAATCTATTGGCCACAGCTGTGAGACAAGTGCATTGAGTTAAGTCTTATTTATAAATATGAGTGACAAATGCTCAGATATGCACACCGGAAGTTACACACATTTGGTCAAACTGAATCTTAAACCGAAGGCTAAATTTTCAGGTTAAGATTCGGTCAAACCAAAATTCAAACCAAAATAAGTATTATCGGTTTAAATTTCGGCCTCACCAAAAGTCAATGTATTGGTTGATGTTTTGGTTGAGCCGACAGCGAACCAAAACAGAATTTATTGGTTTAAGGATTTGTTGTACTGAAACCTAAACTAAAACTACATATTTCAGTATGCAAAATGGTTCAACTGATACCCCCACTGAAACATAACATATCAGTTGGGTATCAGTTGTGCCAATATGAAAACCAAAATATAAGATGTCGGTTTTTGTTCCGGTCTAACTGAAACATCTGATCTTGGTTCGAATTTCAGCACTAGCCGAAACTTGAACCGAAACCACAGGTTTTGGTTGTGCTGAAATTTGGTCCACAGATCATCTGCAGATCATCCGCTGCTCGTCTGCAGACCATCTGCTGCTCGTCCACGGCACATCCGCTGCTCATCCGCAGGGGGTCCGCAGACAATCTGCGGTATATCTGGAAAGGGTCGGGGCTTGAGTATTTTGCATACATTAATGATGAGAAGTTCTTTGTGGTTGGTTTGAACTCAATAAACTCAATAAATCTGCTTTCTCCACTATTGCGTGGTCAGAAATATCCACGGAGAACTTGTCCTCCTTGATGTATGCAATAATATTTAAGCCATGACTCTTTACAGATAAACCACAGATTGTCTGCGGACCCCCTGCGGATGAGCAGCGGATGTGCCGCAGACGAGCAGCGGATGGTCTGCGGATCATCCGCGGACCAAATTTCAGCACAACCGAAACCTGTGGTTTCAGTTCAAGATTTGGCCTGTGCTGAAATTTAAACTGAAATTAGATGTTTCAGCTGGACCAATTCGAAAACCGATATCTTATGTTTTGGTTTTGGTGTTGGTGCAACTGATACCCAACCGATATGTTATCTTTCGGTGGGGGTATCAGTTGAACCATTTTACATACTGAAATATGTAGTTTTAATTTGGGTTTCGGTACAACAAGTTCTTAAACCAATAAGTTCTGTTTTGGTTCGCTGTCGGCTTGACCAGAACCTCAACCAGTACATTGATTTTTAGTGAGGCCAAAATTTGAACCAATAATACTTACTTTGGTTTGAATTTCGGTTTGACCGAATCTTAAACTAACACTTTAGCCTTCGGTTTAAGATTCGGTTCAACCGAATGTGTGTAATCTTCGGTGTGATGTGGAAAACACATTTTATCTCAAATTACAAATAGTTAGTTACATGAAGAGCATACAACATCTAGTGAAAGGATACACTGTAATAGTATCCAACACTGGTTGAACATTTCAAGTTTTTCAGTGAAAATTCTAGTGAAAAATGTTTTGGATTTTACAGCAATTTTTCAGTGAAAAACCAGGTGAAAAACTTGAAACTTTTTAATGACATTTTTGAACTTCAAAACATTTTCACCACTTTTTCAGAAATTTTTCATAAGGTTCAAAAAATTCACAAAAGTGTTTCAAGTTTTTCACCTGGTTTTTCACTGAAAAATTGCTGTAAAGTTCAAAACATTTTTCACCAAAATTTTCAGTGAAAAACTTGAAATGTTCAACCAGTGCAAAGGCAATTGAATGGCGTGGAAAACATATAGTGCGAGCCAGAGGGATCCAATGGATACCATGGTACCATAGTGGCGGGAATGAAATGGGGTGGATGATCGGGTGGCATGCAATGCGGGAGCACATATATTCGTCTCCCGGAACACGGAAAGGAGCACAGACTCTTTCACACATCGCCGCTGAGGGTGTATCGCGCTCAAGTTGTGCGTGCTGCCTGTGCAACGTCTGAGATTCAGGCCGAACATTCTTGGAGTTCAACGCTTCCGCAATCAGTGCGTTGTCTGAATGACCCTCGCCCTCCATGTCAAGCTTACTCTGCATTCGCATCGCAAGCTGAGCGTCGGCAGCAATTTGGGTATGGCGCAGTTTGTCGTTCGCAATTTCTTCATCAGACGCGTATAGTCAGTAACATGGGCCCTGCGCGATTTAGGTCCGGTCTCCCGTACTTTACCTTTCAGATCCGCTGGAATGTGCGGGAGGCTGTGGGCTGAAAGAATGGTGGCGGCGGGCACTTGCGCTGCATTGTCCTGCATGTCCGATTTCGTCGTGGAAGTATTGCGAGCGTCAGACTTGATGCCAGCAGTAATTTCGCTGACCTCAGATCTGAAAGAACCAAAGGAATGAACAAGATTCACAAATGGGATGATCAAACCGACATTGGAAACGAGAAGTTCGGCGCGATTGGAGGTGAAGCCAGTGTGACGGAATGAGATAAATGAGATTGCGTTCTGTACGAGTAGCAGCGTAAGACAGAGAGGACCTCCTCGCTACGAGAAAAAATGAAAAGAAAAATAATATGGAGGAAGGGGGCTGAATGATTCGAAGCGGAGTATCTCGCTTACATCAAGGAATGCGAGAAGCGCACACACTTGGGGCGCATGCATTACCTCTCTCCACTGGGTCTTTCCAATACTTTGTGGAACCCAGTAGTGACCGACAGAGAGAAATTCGGTCAGGAGGAATTTTTTTAGCAAGCTGAAGAGAAGAGACCAAAGGCACATAGACCCGCTAACTTACCAGTCACACTGGAAAGAGCAAAGAATCAATAAGGAACAGATCAATTCCAGACCAACGACCCGGTCTGGATTTGAACCAGGATGGCTTGCTTGTACATTTTTATCCTCCGCTGGGGGCGATACCACTTACTACTGGGTGGTCTTTGGGATGGGTCATGAAATTACAACATACATTAGCCTACCTGCGGATCAGAAGAGAGAAAATATGTTGATAGCAACAACGAACAACCCGGCCAGGACTCGAACCTGGGTTTCCCGCTTGAGTATTCACTACCAGTTATGTGAAGCAGACGCGAGCCACTCGCTATAGGAACTTTTTGCTTCAAGTTACGCGGATGACCTTTACCTCCAATACAGAATTGTGGAAAGAGGATTCTTTTCAACGCATGTCGGGTGGTATGGACCATCAGAATCGCCGTAATCCACTGCAAAGATCGGAAGATGTAAAAAATTGCTGGTCCAAGATATTAGCACGACCCAGTCTGGATTCGAACCAGAGTGTTCCCGCTTGCACTATTGTCACACACGGAACGGGGGCAATGCCTCTTGATACTGGGTCTTTTTGGCTGGTTGTGTGAGCGGATGCAATTGATATCCTTGTGAAAAATGCAGCAGGGATCGAGACTTGAACATCCTGCGTGGAGGGAGCTTGGAGGGTCGCAGGATCTGCCAAGTTAATGTCGGAATGAAGGCCCTTCCCATGCGAAACGGAGCAAGGCGGGATTATGGACTTACGCAACGAAGCCAAAGCTACAGGAAATGAGATAGATAGTTGGAGTGCTTGAATCGAGACTGTTAACCATCGTGGTAAAAGGAAAGATAAAATATACTGCGCCGATCGAAGTTCAGACATGGATTTAGGATCGCCCAATGTACCGCGGGCCATCGGTGGCAGTAACCAAAGTCCTTTCCATTCAATTGCCCCATCCGCGAACACCGTTCCTAAGCTGCGCAGAACCCATTGGACCAGGTAAGACGGAGGAAGAGAAACATCAGCAGCGACGATTCGTGATAGCACCTAACTAGCGGGCAGGATCGAGCATACTATGTGTCGACGTCGTTGCCATGTAATCGCATACGCAGTTTCTCGTCGTTGAGCGGGACGATTCAAATCTGAATAAAGGGGCGAGAGAGCGCAGAGATAGCAGAAAGATTTGGAAGAGAGAACATTTCGAGACCGACGGTTTGCTCGCCCGATGCGATGCATAGAAGACTGGAGGTCCATGAATGAAACATTCCCGGACACCAATCGTGCAGCATACCCTCCGTCGCCGTCCTTTCTCGACAGTGCGCATGGCCGTCTTTGTTAAAAGGGGCGATCAGATTGATGTGATTGCGTAAACCTTGTCGATTGCTTCCCATGCCATCGCTCAGTCCCTCGGCGCACTCGCCAAAACACTCACACCGGATGGCGGCGCACGCACGCCCATAGGCAAGTTCCATGACTTGGAAATGGGACGGGCAGATTCTGGCGCCGGCGGGCCCAAGCGAGGCGGGCTATAGCGCCGTCGAGTTCTTGTTGCCGGTGGACTCTGCATTCGTAATCCTTCTCGCCCGGGTCGCCCCCAAGCCAAAGTCCGCTCCTCCAGACCGCGAATTATGCCAGCTTCATGCTCAAGGATAAGGTGACGTGCAAAGGGAAGGCGTTCAGTAGGATCATCGAGGTGTGGCTGGAGAATACCGACTTTGCTGTGCGTGGCCCGATCTTTCTTATCTGTTCATTCTTTTGATGCTGAGGAAGAGTGTAGACTACCACGTCCACGGCAATATTCGAGTCCCTCACGGAATAGGGCATCCTCCTCACCAACTACAACGCCGTCACCCACCCGTCTGAGCAACTATTAGACTCTCTCATGTCGTCCTATATTTATCAGGACAGCGCTGACTTGGCGTGGGCAGACGTCGCTGCAATCGGGGTGACTCTTTCGGCATGCACGACGACAATATGTACCACATTCCCTCGAACATCTCCACCGTCGTCGATCTCCTCGAGGACAAGGGTTTCAGCTGGACGACGTACCAGGAGAATATGCTCGCGGATGAGTTTTGTGGATTCAAGTGCGTATCCAATCTTTCGCTTCTTATTAACTAGTTAATGTAAATCCGCTGTAGCTACAACGCGAAGAACTACATCTCCTTGGGCTCGGCCGACTACCCGTACTATGTCCGCAAGCACAACCCGCTCATGATCTACGACGCCGTCTCCCAGGACGCCACGCGCGTCAAGCGCATACGCACGTTCAACGACTTCGCAAACGATGGGGTGAATGGGACGCTGCCGCAGTGGGTGTTTGTGACGCCGAATATGGTGAGTGCGCACGTTCCTACCCTGATCCTCGCTCGGATCGTCCACCCGGATGACCTTCCCTTCCTCGTTTCATATCACGGGTATGGACATGCCATGCTGACGCGTCGCCCTTCATCTACAGGTCAACGACGCACACGACACCGTCATCGACTTCGCCGCGTCCTTCCTCGAGTACTGGCTCCTCCCTCTCCTCACCGACCCCCGCGTCAGCGACGGCGAGACGCTTATCCTCCTCACCTTCGATGAGACGGAGACGTATACGATCCAGAATAATGTGTTTGCGGTCTTGCTCGGTACGTTTCTCTCTTCTTTTCTTCACCCGATGCTGCCCATCATCCTCTTTGAGGTGTATCCTCGTTGAGTTGGTGCTAATGTAATAATTGCGACACAGGCGGCGCCGTCCCCGTCAACCTCCGCGGCACGACAGACGACACGCTATACACGCACTACTCCTCGTTGAGCACCGTCCAGGCGAATTGGGGGCTTAAGAGTCTAGGGAGGCATGATACCGTTGCGTGAGTGCACTTTCTTCTTTGTTTCCCCTTCCCCATCCTTCCCTTCTTCCTGTACTTCCCACTCCGTCTTCCCTCCCGCTTCTTTCTTTGTCTTTCATATCCTTTCCGGCCCTTCCTCGGCGATTCGCTTTAGGAAGAGAATACAGATATATGCTGACGGTGCATTTTATAGCGCTGTCTCAAACGTCTTCTCCTTCGTCGCCGCCAAGACCGGCTACAAGAACGTCAAGGTCCCCGCCAACCAAGTCGCGCAATTCAATCTGACCAGCGTCACGCCTGGTGCTCTCAGTGCGTCTTACTTTCCTTCATTCCCCGCCTCCTCCTAACCTCAACCCCCAGCCTCCGCCAGCTTCGCCCCCTTCGCCACGCCGAACCTCAAAGCCCGTGGCGCAGGCGGCGGCGCCGTCCTCACGCGCCCGGGCCTCAACACCAAGCTGACCGCGGCGTCGCTGCTGCCGCCGGTGGACATGCTGGCGCTGAACAAGACGACGCCGTGGCAGATGAGCCCGCGGACGACGAGCGGGACAAGTATCATTCCGTGTGCGGATGCGGATTGTGCGTAGAGTGGGGTGTGTGGGGAGGTGCGGATGGCCGCTAGGAGAGTCTTTCGGGGACTAGGTGTGAGGCTGCTTAACTTAAGAACACTTATTGGGTCAACCCGAATTTCGCTCGCTTTTTGTACTCACCGTTAATTATATGCGTTGACTGTTGCATTCGGAGGTCTTCGACCCTTTATGTGTTATAAGACTGCTGAGGAGCGTAAGGAAATGGAAATGTGATCTGACCCGCCAGCAGCCGGGTCGACGTGGAGATGCTCGAACGCTCGTTCTCATTGGCGGCGTTACTTGTCTTGGAATAAAATCCGCACCGATGGCGCAGTACAGGCGAGTTCCCGATTCCATATCCCACGAAGCAGAATTTAGTGACAAAGTGTTCGTCCGTGGTTTGTATCCAACACCTTGCAGTGCACCATTCTGAGACCCTCGGATCCTAACTCCCCCTCGTAGCTCAGCGGCAGATCATCCGTCCGCCTGGCGGCACTATCCGTATGGACCAACGTATCAGTTTGAACACTGGAGAATTGCGTAGGCTGCGCACTTTGCATAGCCCTCACCAGAACGCACTCTTTGGATCCATTCCTGTACCCTTGATTGTGGATCCCCGCCAAATTCCACTTGATTTCACAGCCCCCGTGGTCTCAGCTGAAAATCAATTTCCACATTGCTTGATCAGGTTGCAAGGTTGAGCTTACTTTCACCGTTTCTTATTTACGTAGCGCCGACATTAGTTTTGTGCACTTCTGGTGTTTTCACTAGGTCATCAAAGTCTGTAGTACGTTTGGTCAGAGGATGTGAAGGGAATAAGATTTCGACCAAAGGCCTCCTTGATCCGATACCACCATCTCCCGCTTTCCCACGCCGATTCCTTGGTCGGCAGCGGATAACGCAAGACAGGCGATGGTAAGGGGGCCAGGGAATGGGTTTGAAGCCAGGGTTGACAGCCCAAGGGAGACCCTCACACCCGTGAATTTCTTGCGCTCTGAATGGAGGAGATATTTGGTACCATTGTACAGTTTGGAGGTGGAAGGATATTTCTCACTTTGTTGGTGGTAAAGTTGGCCTTGTCGATTCAACATCGTTCTAATTCAATCTTGGATGTACTCAACAGAGAACATGCCTCGATGAAGATCGATAATTTGGCAAGGAGGCATAAAACAAAACTCCTTATACTAGTCCGACTAAGAGAATAACTAGAAATCACAACTTGCCTCTCAAAATTGGCCGGATATAGCGACGCCGCAGAACGAGGTTTGTGGGACCGACATCAACAAGGCGGAGGGCGGTCCAAAAGGAACGGAGAACTATGTACTCGGTATGCGCATGCGCTGCACTGATAAGCCGCATCATGTGAGTGTTCCACGCCTGTGAAGCGTCAAGGCTGTCGCGCGCTTGCGACACCCGCAGCGATTGAGCGCACTCTCGTACCAGCTGCCGAGCTCGATGGCGAAAAATTCTCAACTGCACCTCTGGATCAAGCATGTCCACATCTGGTGCAAGTGCCTCTCCTTCGACACCGTCCTGCAGATGTGCGACAGTTGCATCAAGATTCTTGCTGCCGTCCATACACTTCACCAGAAAGCGCGCTACCTGCTGGTACATCACATAGTTTTCTCCCTCTAACGTCGCCATGACTGTCGCTGTCGCCACCAAATGCACGAACCCCCCCATTGCGAGGTATCCGTGCCCACTGCAACACTTTCGCGCATCCTCCACTCCGTCTGCGACTGTCTGGGTCGCGTACGCCTTCAGCCCCGCAAGCGCAGCGTGCACGCTTGCTAGTGCATTGTCTGCGGGGCGGTCCTGGTCCATCATAGCATCGTACGCCGAGCCCGCATCGCGTGCGACAAACATCAGAGCAAAGGCTCACGCCATGAGCGTCAACAGGTGCTGATGTTGCGCGTGGAACGCTATCAGTAGAACCTCTACCGCTCTGGAGGCAAAGGGTAAAATTCCTTGCTCGCGCACGACAGAGTAGTGCAATGCAATAGTCGCAGCCTGCGCGAGCTGGAGGTACCCGTTTGCAACGATTACGCACCGTGCGAAGAGCATCGTACCGTACGCGAGCTTCGCGCGAGAACGATAAGCCTTGTAAGTTCCATCGCGAGCAACATTCACATGGTGTGCGAGGAGATGTGCGCGCGGAATGCGGACCCGTGTAAAGACCGCATAGCCGTTGTCAGCGCTGTTGTGGCCCATCTTGAGCCCAATGTCACCAAGCTCGATGCCTGGGAGAGGCATATAGTCTTCTAAGGACCGCAGCTGTACGATGAAAGGATGGACACCATAGTCACTTCTGGGGATGATGAGGCGGGCCATTACGATCGCGTGCGAAGCTGAGTAGCCCACCGGGCCAGTATTTCGTGGAGGATGTGGTCGGTGAGTGGAGGATACACTCGTCCGCCTGAACATCAAAGGTCGCCGTTGTCTCCAGGCCACGTACGAATGATCCGTGTCCCAGCTCGGTTTGGCAGTACGCCCCAATTATCTTGCATGATTCCGCCAACGGGAGCCAGAACGCCAGCTGCTCAGGGGATGCAAGAAGCTTTAGTGCAGGGATGAACATCACGACGTGCAAGCCAAACGGCGATGCGTTAAGCATCCAGTAGTGCGGTGTAATTGTGTTGAAGGTAGAATGGCCGTGCTTCAGCTTTTCTGCCAGCATCGCCTTCCCAAAGCGCAGCCCATCGAGGAATTGCGCGGTGCGATATACATCTCCGTATGTGTCCGGGAGCTTGCCCAAATCAGAGGTCTGCAGCACCTGCTCGATGCGTTCAAATGCGGCTTCCCGAACCTTAACCGCTTCTGCGCTGCAGCATAATGTCAATACTCGTCGCAATGAAATTTAGAAGCACTCGCCCTTCATATCACCCTCTTTATAAAATTACAAGCGCTCGCCGGCGCTCCGTGCCGGCTCCCACTTGCTGATGTTAGTTTTTAGAGCAGAGAAAGAAGCAGCCTTTAAAACTGAAGAAAAAGGAGTATGGAGATATGGCTTCAGAGAGGCTTAATCTCATAAAGAGAGGCAAGTGAAGTGATGCAAAGCGAAGAAGAGGTCGATCATGAGCGGAGCTAAATATAATTGACGTTCCACATGCCGATTGGATGCCGCTAATAGCTGTCGTGCCGAGCGGCCCGTGCTTTGAGTGGGCAGCGCAATATAACCATATGGAGATACGGCTTCGGACAGACAGAGAGGCTTAATTTTATAAAGAGGGTGAAGTCTCTCTGTCTGTCTGAAGCCGTATCTCCATATGGTTATATTACGCTGCCCAATCAAAGCACGGGCCGCTCGGCATGATAGCTATTAGCGGCATCCAATCGGCATGTGGAACTTCAATTATATTTAGCTCCGCTCATGATCGGCATTTTTTGCTCCTCACACCGGAGATTGCCAGATTTCAGGCCCTTTGATGCATAAATTGAAATGCTAAGTTTTGAATTACACTTCAACTGAGCTTAAACTCGAACTGATTCTGATAGTTTCAGTGTGGCTGATGATGAAACTGAAGTTAGCTGAAAACAGTTCTATATTCAGCTGCACTGAAACTAAACTGAAATGCTAAATATCAGTTTATAAATCAGCCTACCTGAAACCACAATTGAAACTTTGTTGTTTCATTATTAGAAAAGGCTCAGCTGATACTCAGAATGTCAAGATAACTGAAATCAGAACTGGAACTTTGAGTATCCATTCTCATTTCAGTCCATCTGAAATACTTAGTTTTGGCTCTAATTTCAGCTTGACTGATATTTAAACTGAAACTTCTATTTTCAGGTGCACTGAAATTTGGTCATCCGCTGTGCTGACTGAATTTCAGTGTGCCTGAAAGGAAAAATTTGAGTTCAAATTACAGCTAAGCTGAAATTAAAGCAGAAACTAAGTATTTTGGATGGACTGAAATGAGAATGGATACTTAAAATTCTAGTTCTGATTTCAGTGCACCTGATATGTTGAGTATCAACTGAGCCTTTTCTAGTAATGAAACCAAATAGTTTCAGTTCTGGTTTCAGCTGGGCCGATTTGTAACCTGATATTTAGCATTTCAGATTAGTTTTGGTGCAGCTGAATGTAGAACTGTTTTCAACTAATTTCAGTTTCAACATCAGCCGCACTGAAACTATCAGAATCAATTTGAGTTCAGGCACAGTTGAAGTGCAATTCGAAACTTAGCATTTCGATTTATGCATCATGGGGCTTGAAATCTGGCAATCTCCAGTGTGCTTCTCAGCTTTGCATCACTTCACTTCACTGTCTTTATGAGATTAAGCCTATCTGAAGCCATATCCCCATACTCCTTTTTCTTCAGCTTTAAAGGCCGCTTCTTTCTCTGCTCTAAAAACTAACATCAGCAAGTGGGAGCCGGCACGGAGCGCCGGCAAGCGCTTGTATGATATCAGTAAGGTCTCTTGAATTGAAAGACGCGCCTGCACGGGCCTCATTCATAAAGCGCATTTGATGATTAGCCATCGCATTGTGGAGCCGTATGACCCACCTTCTGACTTTATACATATCGCCTCCATTCCGCCAGAGTTCCGACTTATCGGCCATTCTGACTTTCCGGTGCGTTTCTAACTCACCGATGGGGTAGCCATACTCGGGAACGTAAAGGCCGCGGGCTTAGCAATTAGTTAGTAGGACAGATCCAACATGTGGTTCAGTGCTCATTTTGGAGTAGGTTTTCGATTGAATCAGGTTGGGCAGTCGCTGCAAATGTGGAAATGGGAGTATAGACAAGCTTGCCGTGTCGATACGATGTCTTGTGAAAGGAGTGACAGGTGGCGGTGCGCCTTCTTCTTCTTTCGATCCACCACCACCTGCACTCCGACCATCCTCTAAGACCAGCTGATACCTCGCCAGAAACTCACGGATTTCTCACATCCATCACATCCCACTATGGCACAGTTTACAAAGACAGTCCCTCAGCTGTCCCGTGCAGAACTCCTTTCAGCGGCGGATAACTTTGACCTTGCTAACACTGGCAACGTAGCTACCCTCCGCAAACGCGTCAAGAACCACATCGACGCTAACGAGCACTACATGGACAATCCCCGCTATGTTCGTCTTTTTTCACCACAGCAACAGGCGCGCTACGCAGCTCGTTCTGTATCGCCCTCCCCCCCTCCCTGGGGTGGAATATGGGCTGAAACCCCTGATTCAAACGACGACCCCAATAACTCCAGTGAGTCAGGCGACGAGAACGACAACCAGGACCACACCTCGACAGAGCTAAATACCGAGCGAGAAACTCAGATTGAACTGCTCAAACATCTCCCTCCTGCTGCCCTTACCAAGGCTATTGGCTTACTCTTCAGCAACGGTGAGTAATTCATCTTCCCGCCTCCCTTGTTACCCGTCACCTTTTCCTGGGTCGTTGGTCTATATTTCGGCCACCCTGGCGGCATTTCCTTCCTACACTCGACGATTCTATAAGTGTCCTGCTCTAAAGAATCTTGACTGTTCACGAGATTCCATTACTCTATCTATCACATTCACGACCCACGTTTCACACGAGCTTATCTTCTGCCCCCGCGTTCTTCACGATTTACGAGAGCCTTGCTCTGTTCAAAATTCGCGAGCTTCTGCTCTGTGTACTTCACAATTCACGATTCGCGCGAGCTTCTGCTCTGTGCCCTTCACAATTCACGAGAGCCCCGCTCTATTCACGATTTGCGAGCTTCCGCTCTGCATACTTCACGATTCACGAGAGCCTTGCTCTATCCATGATTCGCAACCTTTTTCTCTGCGCTTCTGGATTCACTAGACCTCTGCTCGATTATTTTCAATTTCTCGATTCACTTTCTATCGTTTTCACGCTCTCACAGACAATTTCACGATCAGTTTATTAATTTATTCATAATTCCAGGCTCTAACTCCACTGGGAATTCACCGTCCCTGGATAGCAGTCATCCTTCCGCATTGAACCAGGGTCGCAGACGCCCCAAACGCACCCCAGGTCTTACGGCCGCAAGTGCAGGCTACCTCATTCCTGACGCCATTCGTAAAAAATTCATCGGCCCCCGCGGCTGGGAATCCCACGTTCCCCTCCATTTCCTCACAGACAAATTCTGTGCATTCGCCAACTCAGCAGCCGCCAAAGAACTCAACGACATTTTCCTTGTCAACAGTTCATCTGGAGCCATGGTCACTATGGCGAGAGAATTATCCGTTGATCCTGAACTTGCTCTGTCATTCGACGAGTGGTTCCAGGCATGGGGACGTCTTCTCAAGTTAATCCAGACCCATGTTCCTGAGGAGCACGAGATGTGGATTGCGCATTTCAACAGCATCCTCCACCGCCCAAATCGAGCCCAGAACTGGGCGCTCTGTCTCGAATACGACTCCCAAATCCGCCGCCGCGCCTGATGCTTCGTTTGCGCCTCAGAAGACGACTTCCATAAATCGCGCTCCTGCACGGCGGACCGTCTCGTCAACGGGAAGCCATCCATCCTCTCCGGAAAGGGTCGCCGGGACCGAAATGGGATTGCGTACTGCTTCGCGTTCAACGGGTACTTTGGTTGCGCCGGGGGTGCCGACTGCGAGAAAGGACATCATTGGTGCTCCATTTGTGGCAACAAGAGCAGCCGTCACTGCGCGCAGGACTGCACCGCCATCTGATTTCCTTCCTATCGTTACCCCGCTCTTGCCGGACAAGTGGGAGTCCGCCCTTAAAGCTGCGAATCTTTATCAATTATTTTCTGATATACCCATTGGCCTTCGAGAAGGGTTTCATATGGGCATTATTGCTATTTTCAAATATAATGGCACACCGTGAAAAAAAAAAAAAAAAAACATTGAGAGGTCGGGAGGACAAGCGTTCGACTCCCGGTTGGAGCGGCCTTTTTTGAGAAGCATGACCAAACAACGCGTCTCTCTTGCTCTTCCTCTTCGTCCGCATTGCCCTACTATGGCTACAAATGCACACGACGACAACGATGGTACCACTCATGCAATGAACCATCCTGCAGCCACCTAATTTACCACAGCGTCTCAGTATAACAACAGCCGCGGTCTTCATTTCAATGTCGAATTCACTGGACTTATTCCACCGCCTGCACCTGGCAAGAAGATCCGTAAGAATGCGAGAAAACCCGTCATAAAGAAGACTATCTATGTCCACAAGGACTCCGAATTGAACAACCTTCTCAACACACTATTCCGTGCTCTCGATCATCATGAGAGTGACAACACATTGACCTTCTCCTGGCTCCCATGCACCGGCGCATACTCGAGCCGTTCAATCGATATCCCAAACATGACCTACACGATTCCCAAAGGCCAGTTCAAGGACATGTCCTTGACATGCGAGGGTGACTACGAGACTCTTTTGAGAGAAGTGAGAAAGGAAGTCGAACCCGAGACTGTGAAGATATGCTTATCGGAGCTGAAGGTACATCTCTTCCTGTCATTGCAAGAACACCTGCTGATCATTTAGGCCATCGAAGGTGATGATGAGGATGATTCCACGAGTGAAGAGGAGCAGCCACGGCCGAAGAAGAAGGGAAAGGTACGTCTACACATTTATGTCAGATATTTTGGTGCGAAAGTCACAACCATAGACCTATGAACCTTCTCCCGAAGAGCTGGAACAACTTGGGAGTTTATCAAGAACCTCCAAGCGAAGGATAAGTGCAATGACCGTGGATGCAAACAATTTTTGTGTTTCCCAGACAAGACAACTGCGAAACATGTCCATTTGACTCATTTCCACTTACAAACTTGGGCCGCCGCCACGGTGCGTTCATTACACTCTTCCACCATCCATAGCTGATGTCTTTGCAGCAAGCCAAGATCATCAATGAGGTAGTCTCTCGTAGACAGACGCTCTATACGAACGCTCGTACCTCGCTGTATTGAGTCTGTTAGTTACCGCGGGGTCATGTATGAAGTGCTCCCTTATTACGTGATCTTACATAAGTTTTGGTAGGCCGTGGTTCGAACCCGGCCCAAATACTCATTTGTTTTTTTCTTCCACAACCCTCTCTTGCCTCAAATTTACCCTAATTAACGAAAGCCATGTTCACTTGAGCCCCTGGAAATTTTGGAAGTACTTGAAGGTACCCTAGTGTCCCATTTAACTGATTGAGGTTCTGGGTACTGTCAAAGTGCCGCAATTCTACATTAGATGTTCCCGGGCTTCTCTGGCAATTCTGAAGAGCCAGGATGCTAAGAGTAGATGTTAGCGGATGTGGATGATTGGCGCTGAGGAAGTGAAGGGAGCAGGGAGGGCTTTGGTGAGGCAGTAGAATTGGAGGAGGGAAAGTACCCAACCCTGAGCCTAATTTACATGCTGTATTCTACTTCTCTTTTATACTATTTTAGTGAGGCTGTACACTCCTGGTTTCATGTATGTTTCAAGGAGTGAGTCCACATGGTCCTTCACAAAACGGGATGGCGAGGATTATACTCGCCAACTATAATTTCCTTTTTGGGTGAGCGAAGATGTTCACCGTTCGGATAGATTTCCTTTTCCGGATCGAGTTTGCTTTGACTCGAGGGCAAGGATAATCTTCGGCGGCGATTCGCTTCGCTTGCCATATTCCAACAGTAGACTGCAAGGCCTTATAGCTACTCAAATTCAACGAAATTTCTCGTTTCTGGTGCCAAGGGACGCGACTCGGAAAATACTTACATAAGATTATGTAATAACGGCGCTCTACATACTCGGACCTTCGGTAAACACCAGACTATCAACGAGGTCGGAACAGCTGTCGACTTGGACAACCCTCCTGACGACAAACTGTTCGAGTTCCAAGAAACTGAGAACAAGGAGGACCAACAGCTACTTCGCACCCACGCTACGCAGAAGACTACCACGAAGGACTCGAATATCACCGTCAATCTCACTCTCCCTGAAGCCGCCGCCCCGCTCCAACCGCATCGTCAGCAGCCAAATCCCTCAGCTCCTGTCCGTCCGAGAATCATCCCTCCTCAGCTTTCCTTGGAAGTATTTCGTGACCATTTCAATCAATCTTGCACATTCAATTTATCTGAAATTGGCTGGTTACTCTATTTATCTCAGGCTCAGTTTTGTGGGCAGACTGGTGAAGCAGTGTCAGCCTCAGGTGGAACAAGAACAACATTGCGAGTTCTAGTGCGCATCTGAAGATCCAGTCTGACTGTTGGTTAGCTGAGGACGAAGACGAAGTAGTGCCTCCCAAGACCAAGAAGAAGTCTCGTCGTGAGTACTTCACGAACAGCAGATTCCGTCATCTGACTATTCAATGCTTCACTTCCAGCACCACCAGCAGCTGCCATCGACGAGTCCTATATATTAAGACACAGTGAGCACAGCCTTTTTGATAAGTCACGGGAATTTGACACAAAGTCACGAGGCGTTTCTCACGGCACCGGATGGCTCAGAATCTGCTGTGTCTGCACGGAAGCTCGGAATCCACCGTGTCTGACCGCCCGTGGCGAAGACACGGGGTGCCTTACATCTTGTCTGACGATGAAGGCACAGCTCAGGAGGCGAAACCTGGTATGTTTGATTAGCATGTCCTTGCACATTGACATTGTCTCCAACCTTGAACTAGCAGCCAAGGCCCCGAAGGCCCCTTCCGCAGCCACGGCCTCAAATTCCAAGAAGTCGAAAACCGTAGCCACAAAGCCGAAGCCCAACATCATCGCGGAAGCCGTGTCCGACGAGTCCGCTGCAGACCAGGAGTCAGATGGAAGTGATGAAGACTCCGAGGGGGATGAAGAGAGCGATGACAAAGAGGGTGGGTCTGTTGCACCTGCGGAGCTGAATAGAGAAGTGCGGCATGTCCATCTAAGTCTATTCTATTTTCACTCATCAAATTTGTAGCGCCCGCAGATCCTTAGTAATCGTCGTCCCATCTCGGCGTCCATGTCGGTGAGCTTCTGCACCACACGTATAGAATTCCTGTCATCATTGACCCGCCGACCTACCCACGCAAGAAGCGCACTGAGTCGGACCACGAGGTGCGGCTGTTCATGTGTGCGCTTCGACTCTCGGATCTGATTTGTCATAGATGCACTCGTCTAATCCTGACAGCCTTTTCGATGACAATGTAATTGTGTGTTCATTGTTTCCTTCATCATTCTAAGTACCATTACTTACATGGTCAGGTCCATCGCAGTGACAATGCATCTAACTATAGCGATGAAGACGTACTGCAGTATTACGACCAAAGGTTCAGGTGACGGGTGACAGGCGGTCGTGAACTGAACAATTTTAACCCAGGTGACGGTGACTTTGCAATTTTTGGGCCAAAATAAGTAAGAAAATGGCAAAATTTTCGATCCGGCATGCGCCGGCCTACCATATATGGCAATTTTCTCGTGATTGCCGAGGAATGAACACCATGTTCAGTGAACATTTGAGGTGACGGGTGACACCCCGTGAACCTTTGGTCGTAATACTACAGTACTCATACCCAGCGTTCCACGGCGATCAGCTTCCCGAGCTTCAAGCATCCGGTCGTTTTCCTCCGGCGCTGGTAACGTCCCTGACACCGACTATGATGAGCACCCCGACGGCTCGGAGATGTACGATGACAATGTTGACATGAAGGTGGTGAGCCAGATATTCCTTCAATCTCCTAAACTCATCGGTTCATTATTGTATAGGATCATGACGAAAAAGAGAGCGTCACACCGCCGCCACCACCAGCGAAAAAACACAAGGTATATCAGGAAAAATTGGCTCGGGAGCGAAAGGCTGATAAAGAAGTACGTTATATTCTCAGCCACGATACGGCACTAACCTTCCCTTCCCAGAAACCGCATGTCCAGCCCACAGTAAAGCCCGAGGACTCCCGACGCCTGCTTCAGGGGACATCGAAGCCACCGCCATCCACTCAAGACCGTCCCGAGCACACATTCCATCATTCCGCTCGTGTCGGATTCCCCCCCACTCTGACCAGACACCGGTAATGCATGCCGTGCTTATCAACTCCATCGAGCTTGTCAGAAAGCATGGATTACTTGATGATGCGTATCCGCCTGCAATGAAGTCCCGTGCAGGCTATGCCAAGCAGGTCATGCTTCGGGCCGCACAGGGACACTCGACCTCTGAGCACATTGTCGCACGCCTTAAGGAGGATCCCCGCCTTTCTCGCTGGCTTGGAAACCTTGTGAGTTCTGATATTTGTTTCAATCACTGCTGATGTCTTTTAGGTCACCGATCGTCTCAGCACTTTGCGGTCTGGAGCGAAAACCCGCGCTGACAATATTGTTGCTGGCTCGTATGTTTCAGACATTTATTCCACGAGGGCGACATCAAGAACCTTGTCAATGAAAAGATCAAGGAGGATAAGTTCATATTCCCGTACGACGAGACAAAGGTAAGTTATTCTTCTCCGCTCTATATTTGTTAATGCTCAAGCTTTCAGAAAACATACGATTTTACGCAACCTTACCGCGGCCTCGGGATTATCAAATTGATCAAGGAGGAATGGTTCACCAACGGCGAACTCGCTGTTCGCTACCGCTCGTACTTCAAGGGCCGGCGCGCTAAGCACGAAGATGATCTTGAGATGCCCCACACCATCATTGCCTTGGCGGCAACTGCGGTATATTTTCGTCCTTGATATACGGCACTCCTCTGATATGCGTGCCATAGATTTTTTGCTCGCTGTCACAGTATCAGCTCACAGGAAAAAAATAGACCATCAAGTTCACCGAGAGTGTGTATCAGACCACGTATCGCAATCACTAATCAACGATTGCCAAGACGCGCGCAGGGGCGAAGAACGCGACCTCCATATTGATGCATGATATCTTCAAAGATGTGATGTGAGTAACTTGTTTTTTGTGCGAACTCCGCTCAATGGGCATCCTGTGTAAGCAATTACGACCCGGTGCGGCAGCTCCTTCCACGGGCGGCACTCTCATCAACATCGTCGAAGTTCCAGACTCTGACTAGTTTAGACATTCGTACTTCCATCTTAGATAGTGAACACAATATAATGACGTGTTTAATGAGCTCTTTCTGCTGTTTCTGAGAGACCTAAGCCCGAGTACTGTTGATATTTTGATGGTAATGGCCAGAAACCACTGTTAACTCGCTGGTAACTCACTGTAATTCAGTGGTAATCTGGGTAATTGACCGGTAATTTGATGGTGAGAAAATCGGACCTTGTGTAAAATGGGTAATGAGTAAAGACGGTATCCGCTAAATTGCCGGTATTTGCCGGTATTTATGGAAAATTATCGAGGGGGGGTTTTCCTGATGAACCGTGTCAACTGATGTGGAGCATTCTCAACCGCAGTGCGACCTTGTTCAGAAAACTCAACAATGCACTTCGGGTGCATTGCGGATGAAAGCGGTCCGCATATCCGTTACAGTCGGCTCGGGTGTGGTGAGGATCTCTATTTAAAATTAAAGCGAACAAGAAGGAGATTTGGTAACAGGGGACTTCCCTAGACAAGCGCTAGTGGCCCCGTGTTCTGACACAAAGTCAGAGGAAGATGAATAAATTTAGACCGGTGAATACAAACCCAAAAATCGTTTCGACTATCTGCTTGACTAGTCCTTCTTCCATTGCTTTGCAAGAAGGACTGACAGAGAGCAGCTCGCTTAAAGACCGACACCAGAATTTTACCAGCTTCCGGCGCTTTCACTGTGCCAACCTACTAGCCCTATTTGCTTCGGACGAGCGAGCGCCTTTCTCCAACACGCCTTTGATAGATTAGTTCCACTTCGGAAGATCCGAGTCGCCAGTACGATGATAACTAATTCTTCTCTGGCGTCTACGTGAAAAGATATATAATCCGCTCTAAGAGGGAAGGAGGGATTCATTCCTTCAGCGGTTGTGAACACGGTTTCCGTCCGCCTTATTCCCCTGTTCTTTCCTTCCCTCCAGCCATTGCCTATTTGGTTCATTCCATACCGGCCTATTCCCGACCGTCATCCGCCTTACCCCATCCCCCCCTTTTAAATCCCACCCCAATACATTCATTGGCTCGCATCCTTAACGACATTCCGACATGGTGGCCTGTCTCAAAACACTTGGTCTCGTCTCCGTCGGCGCCGGCACCGCCCTCCTAGGCATGGTCGCATTCGCTGTGCCGTACTTCAAGTCGGTGTATTTCCTGCGCATCGACCTTGGGTCTGGTGCGGGAAACGGCACCTCCGTGTCGGTATCAAAAAACTCCAGCACCACGCCTGCAAATGCGAGCTCCGCTCTTAACCTGGCTGGGAGCCCGGATGCGGATCAGAGCTGGAGCGGACACGCATTTGTCGATCTCGGCCCGCTCGGATTTTGCACCAATTTGGACGACGGGCAGGGACTGCACTGCTCAAACGCGACAATTGGGTATTCGCTTCATGGTAAGTAATTTGATTCGAACATCTTGCCCTTACCATCTGCGACGAACTCACGGTGTCCTCCCTTACAGATGCCGCGAACTTCATCGACTTCAACGGCACCCTCCCTGCACCCCTCGCCGGCGCGGCGAATACCGTCGCCACCACTCTCACAAAGGTTCTCGTCGTGCACCTCATCGCCTTTGCCATCGCCGTTGTCTCCTTTGCCTTTGCCCTCCTTTCCTTTATCGGGGTACCCATCGCTGCATGCTGCTCCTCTTGTTTTTGCGGGTTCGCAGCCGCCACGGCGTTCGCTGTCCTTATTTTCGACGTTGTCTTTTTCGAGGTGATCAAGAAGCGTGTTGAGGTGCAGGAAGTCGGCGGCGCAAAGGTGGGGAACGCGATGTACTTGACGATGTTGGCATGTCTCCTGCTGTTTGTTGCGCCGGCGATTTTCTTGATTGAAAGGCTCTGTGTGTGTTGCAGGCCTTTCAAGAAATCCCGGTGATAAGCACGGAATGTGCGGACTTGTGCATTGTCATGGTGTTGCCAATATTTTGAACACGTAGTATTATTTGCCACTGTATTCTCTATTGTTCTCTAGGTATAAAAGGCTGGCCCTGTAGTAGCTAGAAGAGAATTAATCTCCACACTACACCACTTATATTTCTTTTGGGCTCAAGGCCGCAAGTTGATTGGTTTTGTTTTGGCCCCAAGGTCGCACGGTTTAGATCGGAACGGAACGGATTGGGCCTGAGATCGCACGATTGTTTCTTTAGGTTTTGGTTTTGGAAAGGAGAGTTGAGAAAGAGGTGGTAGAGGAGAGTTGCGGTTTTTGTTTATTTTGCTTTGGCGCACCAGAGGAGAGGTTTTGAAGAATGGAGTGCTGGATTGCACAAGACTACATACAGTATTCCGAGCCCCGAACACATACAAAGCGACGGAGTCTTGTGGTTATTTGGGTAATTTTATTCATTCACTTGCCTGCACATTTCCAGCTTTTCACCGGCCCTTTATGTAGCCTTGTGATAATTTTGATAACCTCACTCGTATGCTATTTGTGTCACGCTACTTACAGTCACGGCCAAAATAAAGTTCCCAACCCAAAAAGCAAATTCTCATGAAATTTTGAGAAATCCACATTTTAAGGTCAAGAAATGGTATATTTACATGATTCAACCAGAGAATACATCTGTAGTAGCTAGTAGTCAATCTACATGAACTTGTTTTCTTTCAATAGCTGCAAATGATGAGGGAATGAACGATAAACAACTTTTGCATACTCCCCGAGTGAATCACTGTGTTGAGGCCCCCCGTAGTCAGAGGTGTGACTACGGGGCGTAGTCGCAGGGACATTAGACTACATCTGACTACGCCGTGCCGCCTTTTCCTACCTGTGACTACCTGTGACTACAGACGTAGGCACAGGTTTGCTTTGGCTACCTTGTGCTGTTGAGCTCCAATTTGCATAAATAACTCGTGTTCGAGTCACGGCAGGGACCGATTCTACAGCGAAATCTGGGTTTTGTAACCACCTGCAAATTCATTATTAGTGATTGTTAATGTTTTCAGTTGCAACGGATGTACCGAGGCCGAACAAGTGAGATATGAAATGGAAGATTCTGAACATCAATCCAAATATGAAAGAAATGGCGGCAGGGAATGCCCAGGTTAGCTGGCATGCACCAATCACAAACGTAACGTCCATCTGACAAAACGGCAACATAGTGCACGGCACCCGTGGATTCATGTTTTATAAGGAGATGACGAACTGCCAGTCCCTGTTTTGTCACTAACTAGCAGTTAGCCCGTGCTACGCTACGGCTGTGATAAAATATCCCACAATGATTGCTTTTTGTACCAATTCACTAAACATGCTGTTCGTCGTGAACCTTTGGTTCACTCCTCACAGCCTCATGGTCAACAACAGCTCCCTTCTTCCTGGTTTTCCCGTGCCGAATTTTCTAATAATTTCTTCTCTGCCATTCCCATTGGGCATCTCAGTGTGTTAGACTCATTCATGATATAGCACCTAAGCCGCAGTTCCCCGAGTTCAAATTCACTTACTTGCCTTTATCTCACTCATGTGATGATTGCCTTACACCAGAGTACTTAACTCCACCCTGAGAAGTGAAGTGTTTGACATCTCAACACTAAAAAATCAGCAATTCAACGGTTGGGTGGAGAAATTTGACATTCTCGATAGTGTTCCGTTGCCTGTGGACCACTTAACGGCAGTGTGGAGCTTGGATGGCTGGTCCGATTTGTCTGTCGAGACAAACCTCGTTGGATTCTTATATAGATGCAATTAACCATTGCACAGACACATGGGCCTATGTATTTTCCC
Source organism: Mycena venus (assembly GCA_014462655.1). NCBI lineage: Eukaryota > Fungi > Basidiomycota > Agaricomycetes > Agaricales > Mycenaceae > Glaucomycena > Glaucomycena venus. The sequence goes on from JACAZI010000028.1 coordinate 1,104,472, forward strand.
ACCAGACTGGGGGGGGGGCACCCCTGAAAAGAATTTTTGAAAATGGGCGCACATATAGATCTTGGTGAGTAAGTGGTATTCCATCCATAAACTTTGGGTGTGCTCCCAACTGTTGACTTGCTATGGGTGTTTTGATGACAACTGGGGCCACAACCAGGGCTACAAGCTGTGGCAGGCCCTCCCTAAACAAAAAATCAAAAATGGGTGTACAGATGCAGATAGCTCAGAGAACCATATTCCCTTATTGAAGTATGTTGGTGACAGTCACCATTGACTTGCTAGGAATATTTTCAAAATATCAATATCTATGAAAATAACAATTTCCAAGTCAATCAAATGGTTTTTTTCAACAAGAGCAAATAGATGATTAAGGTTAGGTCTAGGTATGCCATTCAACCTGACATCTTGAATTAGGGTTTGGATTATGGAGCTAGCATGCTACTGCAGCTGCAGATCTGTGATTTTGAGCCAATTTTGGTGTTTTTTATTTTATTTTATTGCATTGTGTTTGGATGATGTTCCCGATGTCACTTCAATCAAAAACAATTTCTTTTTAGGTTTTCCCTTTTTTTTATCTTTCTCAAAACCTCAGAATACCTCACTACTGCATCCATCCATACTAGGTAGGTGTAGTAAACATATCCTGGAAGGAATACCGTATCATTACATTCAATTCGGAAGTCACGCGTCACACACCCCTCTATCGGTATCAAATTGTGGTCGATGTCACGCGTCACGGGCGACTTTATTGAACATCTCAACCGTGACAAGCCTCCCCCCCCTAGTGCTGAAAAAGTTAAAATTTCAATGAAATTGTCGAAATTTTTTGGGGGTGTCACGCGGAAATCTGACCGCTATTGAAACATCGAATTACTCGGGACATGTCACGCATTACACCCTGTATTGAATTGAATGTAATGATACAGTAGGGCTGTAATAGGCTGCTTGGCAGCAGTGTTGTTGTTGTTGTTGTTGTTGTTGTCTGAACACAGGCTCGAACCATTCGCTACTGGGCCTTTTTCCTATTCGTAGAATTGCATCTCGAGTCGGAGTTTTCTTGAGTTTGTTTGACTTGTATGATGGCAGAGATCGTGAAATTCTTTGAATAGCTAGGTTGGATAGGGAAGGTTGGGTATATGAAAACAGCAAGATCAACTCGAAAGTGAAAAAAAAGGGTCAAGTTGATGGGAGTGACCCAGCCTGGATTCATACCAGGGTAAATCCCGTTCACACGTAGGCAATGCCTCAAAGAATGCAAGCATTGGGAACGGGCGCAATACCATTCACTACTGGGTCTCTCCTCAGTTGGAAGGGTTGCAACGTTGAATATTAAGTAATCCACGCTAAACGGATCTGCAGACCAGAGCTGACTGTTTTTTTGCCTCGCACACAAGGACACCTATCAAAACCAAGAGAGTTAATACGCATCTACTGTTTACAAAAAGCTAGCCGACTGGATATGACCCAGCCTGGATTCAAACTAGACGCACCCGCAGCATTGGGAGGCGGGGCGAGCCATTTGTTACTAGGCCTTTTGGATGGGCTGTATAGCTAGAGTTTAGGCGTAGAGCACACGCTTGGGAAAAAAAAAAGAGAAGAAACCAAAACGAAACGGTCTGGAGTCGAACCAGGACTCTTCCCACCTGCATCATGAGGTTACTTCAAAATAAAATAATCCCCAGCATGTTGGAGTGGCCGCGATACTCTCGCCACTGGGTTTGCAGAACCTAATATTGGCTGAGAGAGATAGAGTAGATCCTGTAATGAAAATATTCTTATGCAAGCTGAAAAGAACAGACCAAAGGCAACTGTCAGGTCAGATAAACCGGCCGGCGTGTGACAGCACGCCACTGGAATGGGCAGTACATGGACCTACTAACCTAATTTACCAGTCTCAGGAAAGAATGAAGAATGAATAATAACAAATCAATGGCCCCACCTGGATTCTAACCAGGGCGTCCCGCTTGTACATTATTAGCCTTCCCCAAATTACGTGCGGTGGGGGCGATACCACTCACCACTGGGGCTTTTGGATGGCTGTGGAGCTATATATTAGCCTAGTTGCCCATCCTGAGAGAAAAAATATTTTGACAGCAAAACAAACGAACGACCCGGCGAGGACTCGAACCTGGGTTTCCCGCTTGAGTATTCGCTACCTGTTATGTGAAGCGGACGAGAGCCACTCCCCACAGGGGCCTTTTGCTTCAAGTTGTGCGGACGTCCTTTACCTCCAATGCAGAATTATGGAAAGAGAATTCTTTTCAGCGCAAGCCGGGTGTTATAGAACATCAGAATCACGCTAATCTGTTGCAAAGATTGGAAGTGCAAAAAAAAATGCTGGTCCGAGATATTAGCACGACCTAGCCTGGATTCGAACCAGGGTGCTCCCGCTTGTACTGTTGTCACACGCGGAAAGGGGGCATTACCTTTTGCTACTGGGTCTTTTTGGCTGGTTGTGGGAGCGGATGCGAATAGTATCCTTGTGAAAAACGCAGAAGAGATCGAGACTTGAACATCATGCGTGGAGGGAGCTTGGAGGGTCGCAGGGTCTGCCAAGTTGATGTCGGAGTGAAGGCCCTTCCCATGCAAATCGGAGCGAGGCGGGGTTGTGGACTACGCGCGAAGCTACAGGAAATGGAATAGATAGCCAGATCATGACGCCGGCTCGAGTTGATGCCTAGACATCTTGGACTAACAATTGCAGTACTTGAATCGAGACTGTTACGCATGGTGGCAAAAGGAAAGGTAACATACTGCGCCGATCGAAGCTCAGACATGGATTTAGGATCGCCCAAGGAATCACTGGCCATCAGTTCCATTCAAGTGCCCTATGCGCGAATGCTGTTCCTGAGCTGCGCAAAAACCATTGGACCAGGTGAGATCGAGGAAGAGAACCATCCGCAGCGACGATTCGTGACAGCACTTAACTAGCGTGCAGGACTGGGCATATTATGTGTCGATGCCGCGCATCATTGCTATCTAATCGCATATGCATTTTAAAGTACCGGAATCCAAATTGAAAACCGCGTCAACGTGCTCATCGTTGGGCGGGATGTTTCAAAGAGGTTTTGCCTCTGAATAAAGGAGCGATAGCAGAAAGATCTGGAAGAGAGAACATTTCGAGACCGACGGCTTCACACACAGCCGATGCGATGCACAAAAGACTGGAGCTCCATGAATGAAGCATTCCAGCACTGGTGAGACACCAATCGTACAGCATACGCGCCATTCCCGTCCTCGCTCGACAGGGTGCTACAGCGGACGTGGCCGTGGTTGTGAAAAAGGGCGATCAGACTGATGTGATTGCGTAAACGCTGTCTGCGCCGATTGCTTCCCATTGCCATCTCTCAGCCAGGCAGCCCCTCAGCGCATTCGCCAAAACACCGAGTTCCTTGACTTTCTGCCGCCCGCAACCCAAGCGAGGCGGGCTACAGCGCCGTCGAGTTCTTGCTGCCGGTGGAACCTGCCGTGACAGAGCCTCATTTGTAATCCTTCTCGCCTCCAAGCAAGGGTCCGCTCGTGCGGACCGCGAATTATGCCGAATAGCACACTCAAGGACAAGGTGACGTGCAAAGGGAAGGCGTTCAATAGGATCATCGAGGTGTGGCTGAAGAATACCGAGACTGACTTTACCGTGCGTGGCCCGATTTCTCTCATTTTTTTTATTCTTTTGATGCTGAGGAAGACGGTTGACTGCCGCGTCGAGGCCCATCTTCGAGTCCCTCGCAGAGCAGGGCATCCGCCTCACCAACTACAACTCCGGTAACCACCCCCTCTGAGCCCAACTGTGAGACTCTCACGTCGTCCTATAGTCATCGGGACATCCCTGATTTCGGCGTGGGCAGACGTCGCCGCAAGCGGTGGTGACCTTTTCGGCATGCACGATGATAACACGTACCACATCCCCCCGAACATCTCCACCGTCGTTGATCTCGTGAAGGATAAGGGCTTCAGCTGGGCAACGTACCAGGAGAATATGCCTGCGGATGAGTTTCATGGCTTCAAGTGTGTGTCCAATTTTTCGCCTCTTATTCACTCATTCATGTAAATCCGTTGTAGCTACAACGCGAAGAACTACATCTCACCGAGCTCCGCAGACAACCCGTACTACGTCTGCAATCTCCCAGAAGGCTAAGCACGTCAAGCGCATCCGCACGTTCAACGTCTTCGCGAGCGATGCGGTGAATGGGACGCTCCGCAGTGGGTGTTTGTGACGCCGAATATGGTGAGTGCGCACGTTACTGTTCTGACCCTCCCTCGGATCGCCCCCTTCCCTTCCTCGTTTCACATGCGGGTATGGACTAACGCACGGCCCTCCGTCCGCAGGTCAACGACGCGCGTGACACCACTATCGACTTCGCCGCTTCCTTCCTCGAGTACTGGCTCCCTCTCCTCAGCAACCCGCGTGTCAATGACGGCGGGGCGCTTGTTCTGCTTATATTCGACGAGACGGAGACGTATATCATCCAGAATAATATGTTTGCAATCTTGCTTGGTGCGTTTCCCTCTTTTTTTTTTTCTACACCCGATCCCAACCCCGCTGCCCATCACCCTACTTTGAGGTATATCCTCGTTGAGTCGGCGCTAATGTGTTAATTGCGACACAGGCGGCGCTGTCCCTGTCAACCTCCGCGGCACGACGGACGACAAGCTATCCACACACTACTCCTCGTTGAGCCCCGTCCAGGCGGATTGGGAGCTTGAGAGTCTAGGGAGGCAGGCGTTGCGTGAGTGCACTTTTTCCTGTTTCCTCCTCCACAGCATTCTTCCTGTACTTCCCATTTCGTCTTCCTTCCCGCTTCGTTCTTTGTCTTTCGCCTTCCTTTCGGGCCCTTCCTCGTCCATTCGCTTTGGGATGAGAATACGGATATATGCTGACGATGCATATCACAGCGCCGTCTCCAACGTCTTCTACTTCATCGCCGCCAAGACCGGCTACAAAAACGTCAAGGTCCCCGCCGACCAGGTCCCGCAATTCAATCTGACCGGCGTCACGTCCGGTGCTCTCAGTGCATTTTGCTTTCCTTCATCCCCCGCCTCCTCCTAACCTTAATTTCCACAGCCTCCGCCAGCTTCGTCCCCTTCGCCGCGCCGAACCTCAAAGCCCGCGGCGCAGGTGGCGGCACCGTCCTCACGCGCCCGGGCCTCAACACCAAGCTCACCGCGGTGTCACTGCCGTCGCCGGTGAATATGCTGGCACTGAATAAGACGACGCCGTGGATGAGCCCGCGGACGACGAGCGGGACGAGTATTATTCCGTGTGCGGATGCGGATTGTGCATAGGGTGGGGTGTGTGTGGAGGTGCGGATGGCCGCTGGGAGAGTCTTTCGGGGACTAGGTGTGAGGCTGCTTAATTTAAGGACACTTATTCCACTCGCTTTATATACTCACTGTTAATTATCTGCGTTCACTCACGTGCTTTTGGTGATGTACCGCTGAACTCGAACACCTCTGTACTTGTTGCAAGAGCCTTGATCTGATAGACTGTCACACATATATCAAGGCCTCCGGTCGAAACCACTTCAAATTGTGCAGAAATACATGGACGTGCGAATCAAGATAAGAAGACAGTGTGAATGAAGAGAAAACAAACCCTACCCTCTTTTGCACCGTCTCGTTGGGATCAGTTGGGCACCAGATCCTGGGCCAACGATGGATCGCCCCTTCTCATCAGAGAGTTACGGCGATCCATCGTTGGCTCTCGTTAGAAAGAGGGTGATCCATCGCGTTAGAACACTGACCTTTTGTAGTCAGACAGCGGGCAGCCCTATTACACACGATGAGCTCGCTCACGTCGTCGCTGTGATGCCAATATCCGCATTTGGCACACAGCCATCAATTACTCTGGACGTCGTCCTCGACGATGGGCTCAAAGACCTCGAATAAAATCATGAAAAAAAATCTCAATTGTGAGGACAATAACTACGATACATGTTGTAAAGTAGCTAACCAAAATGAGTCAATGACACATCATAAAATCGAATTTCTGTCCCACTTTACCAAAACAACAAAACTCGCGGACGATGCTCGTCAGCAGTCATGCACTGCCGCCGCCGCTGGGAATGACGGAACCCGCAACGGGCTTCCTCGGCGCTCCCCTCTCCATCGCTTCCGTCCCACGCTCGTCGCAGCCAAACCCAAACAATGGTTCCATAGCCGGCGAAGCGGGCTTAATCGATACTGGGCCGTCAGCGCACTATTGCTGCTTCCACACCAGCATCACTAGCCGTGGATTTGGCAGCGTCGGTGCGGATGAAGGCTTCTGCGGGTCAAACGCAGTGCATGCGCGTGCGGGCGCAACACGGGCAGCGTGTCACCGGGCAGGAACGCGCAGGTGTGTAGTTGCGCGGGTCCACCACCTGCAGCCTGGCTCGGGGGCAGCCTAGCCCACCATGCACGGCCAAAGCGGCTCTGCGGGTGAGGAGACATGCTCATGGTGAGGTGGTGAGTCATCTCCAGCGGCGCATCCCCTCGGATACGAGAATCGAAAATTGACCCATTTCAGCAATATACCACCAAATAATCGAGAGAAACGAGAAGATTGCGCACGAGAGATACCCAAGACCCGATCCACCATTTCCATTTCCTTTTCTCTGCTCTACGGTTCCCCACGGACGTGATTATTCGCCTACTCGGGGCGCGTTTGGATATGCGTGCGTTGGGTGGGATTGGCCAGTGAGAAACGTAGCAAAGCATGAGAATAGTAATGCGAATGAAGGTAATACACGTCCACAAAGTTTCAGAGCCTTCAGAGGCCGAGAGAGTAGATTGCGCATGCAATACGGACTTGGGAAGACATCTAAGATAAAACCACGTATGGACCGCCCGAGGAGATATTTCCGGGGCCAGGCAGATGATAAGATGTGCTAGTTTGTTACTGAGGAAAGAGAAACCAGTAGGGGCAAGTGTTGCAGCTCTTTTGAAGTCGAGTCGTCTGACGTGGTGGAGCGAAAGCAGAAAAGTCACAGCTGTGACACAATGACGCGCAGTGACCAACGTCGAAAGTTCGACCTCGTGTGGCGAGCAGGGACACTCTAAATAAAATTTAACATTGCAGGAGGTCTAAGGAGTTCTCAAAGAGTCTGATGACATCAAAAAAGACCCCAAATAACCGGTGCAGAAAATCAGCCTACAACAAAATGGTGCCGATCGAGTGCAAGAAATTGTTTCGGGTGCCGTGGTCCTTTGTAGGGGAACGGCAGGAGGCCGAACCGTTTCCAAAAATATATAGGTTGAGGTACCGATGTTTTGTGGTAAACGGGATTTCAACCCGATATCCATTTTGGTGATGAAAGTCAAAAGTTCAAGGTCATAAGGCGCTTGAAATGACATCTAACACTGCATCAGGTCCCAGAATTACTCCGAGAGTCCACTGACAGCCAAAAGGACTCAAAATGACATATGCAAAAAATCAGCCTACGGCAAAAATGACGCCGATCGATCCCAAGGAATTGTGCTACGGTTCATTTCCCATTGCTGGGGAGGTTAGGGAATCGAACCGGTTCCGAGAATATATAGGTCGAGTTTCCGACGTCTTATGATAGACGGGTTTTCAAATCAATGTCCATTTCGGTAATAAACATCGAAAATTCAATGTCGTGGGGCGTTTGAAATGACATCTAACACGGCAACAGGTCATAGAATTACTCCAAGAGTCCACTGACAGCAAAAAGGACCTAAATTGACATATGCAAAAAATCAGCCTGCAGCCAAATGTCGCCTCTCGAGCCCATAAAATTGTGTTATAGTGCATTTCCCATTGCTGGAGAGGTTAGGGAATTGAACCGTTTCCGAAAATATATAGGTTGAGGTTTCCAAATGCTGTGATAAAAAAAGTTTGCAAAACGACATCCATTTTGAAGCTGAAACTGTACTGAATTTCATACTGGGGTTCATAGAGATTCCAGCTCATCCAATGTTCAAACTCACAAACTTCCTTCCGCCAAAGAATTTTGATTAAACCTGATATACAACATCCCATGGAGTGTATTGAGGTAGTTCCTCGGTCTTTATCTCACTCCTAGAATATTAAAACGGTGGTATAAAGTGAGATCACTGCACAAATGATCAAAGTGCAAGTTCGACACGTTTTCAGTTTGCAACCTCTCGGATTACTTCGATGTTGGAATATAGCAAATAACATTTCTTCTAGTTTTTTACAGATAGGAAATATATTGACCAGGTGTCTGTTTCGCATGGGGGACATCCATGATTCATTGATGAGTAAATTCCGCATTTTGCTCCATTACGATGCATATCCATAAGTTGATCCTCTAGACCTATATACTTTCGGAACTGGTTCGCACGGCTGTTCTTCACTGTCCCTACAAACCAAAGATATAAATATTTCTTGGGTTCAATCGGTGCTCTTTTACCATAGGCTGATATTTGAGGTATCCTAATTTCGCAGTTTCTTCACTGGGGCACATTTGTTTAGCCTTTCTTACGGCTTTTGCAGTCTCAGATCAAATTAAAAACGGTCCAGAGCGTTAAACGAGTGAAACTCTGATCGGTCAAATTTCTCGGATCTTTGAATTAGGCGAGTTCCCTGCTTCGAGACAGCAAAAAAAATAGGACCAAGAGTGATATTAAAGTCACCCAAGCCAGAGAATATATCCCAGGATTCTGCAGAATGCGTGCTGGTACATTTTACAGCCTGCGCCCGGGGGATCTTTTTTTGAATGTTCCGTGACCATTGTACCATAGACGGTCACTGCACAGCTTTCATAGAAGATTCGTGAAGATTATTATGCTTCAACAAGGCTTCTGGAGACCGCTAGGAGCAGCAAAGGGCACGATACAGGATCCGGAAACAGCCGAACCATGCTAAAGCCGAGGAAATAGATGGTCAGATCGTAGGATAAATGCATTAGAGACACGGCAGAAAGGTAGATTTCACTCTGAGGCTCGATTCTGAGGCCGGTTGAAGTGGGGGAACGGGAAAGCGAGCAGCGAAATACGCTGATAGGGGCTCATCAATGTGATGTAAACATGCACACACAAATCAGCCTGCCAAATCCAAGCCAAATTTGAGCACCTTCGAACGTTTGTTTTGGCATCGGGGCGGCCCTAGCGCGTCTGTTGAAGTGTACACGGCCAAATCTTCATCTGTTTTGCATGTATGGACCTCAACTGCCTCGCCGAAGCCGCGAGCAGCAAATACCTAAAAAGGCAGGGGCACCGCCACCCGATGGCGCCCCGCCAGCGCCCGCCCACGAAACGACGGGGCAACGCCGCCGCCTGATCGCATGCGCCCGCATGACACGCCCAACCGAAAGGGGAAGGCTTCTAGGTGATGCATCGCAAATCCCTCCGATTAGAACTCACGATGGATCGCCGTTCTTCTCTGCTTAGAGCCTTGCGATGGATCGTTGCCCCAGATAGCCCTGAGTTGGGGGCCTTTTAGCACCCCGGGCGTTAACATTCGCACAATTCTGTGTACAATCCCATAAACCTTTAGGTCCCCTGACCTACATTAAAAATGTCGGAGATGCGGCTATGTCGCAGCACAGCGGGGCATTCTGAACCTCAGAACAGGAGAAAATGAATAGTGTATTTTTAAGGTCGAACCTCGCATGTTCAGGCATAGGGAAAATCTAGATGTTGCCCTGAACAACTAACTATTAATAAAAGTCCCTTCTGTCACTTTCATTGCAACTCAAACAGGATTTTTGCCCAATTCATAAAATTGCCAAATAAGGAAGTATCCCACCGTTTCTATTGTATGTGGGCGATCAAGACATATCAAGGACCCCACATCCAAAATTTCAAGTGATACCGAGCAATATCAGACCAATTGAAGACCTGTCCCTCCAGTTTTATTCACGATGCCATATAGGCGGGAACGAATCAAGGAGAAAATGCTTCGCAACACAGGCAGATCGCAGCGTCGGGTCGCAGCAGAACCCCGTTGCGGGAGAAGCAGCACCAGATGACAGTCAAGATCAAGGCGGTTTGTTGACCTCCTAAACACAGCGGAAGATGTTTTTAGAGACCTTTGAAATTACGGGATCGCTCGTCACCTGAAAATTTGAGCAGAAGGGCAAAGTGCTGCATGAACGAATGTCTATTTGGAAGAAAAGACTAAACAAGGCATTGCCCCATTGCTTCCGAAGCCGACTTCGGCCGAGCAACCGCACCTCCGAGTCTGCCTCATTCTGTCGAGTTAATGTTGCCGCAACTTGAAAAGTCGAGTTGCGACTTGGAAAGTCACATGAAGTCGCAACTCGACTCGACTTCGACTCGACTTTTGTGGTTCAAGTCGGGTCGAGTTGCTTCAAGTCGACTTAAGTCGACTTTTACTACTCAGTTAAAGCTCTATAGCATGAGTGTGATGTACCCCTTGTTACATCAGCAAAACCTGGGCCTGCTACATAGTTCTACGTAGCGCTACGTAGCGCTACGTAGCCCTGTAGCAGCTGTAGTTGCCGTAGCAAGGGTACCCCCTTTGTAGAACTACGTAATCCGGCCCGGTCTACGTAGTTCTACGTAGCGCTACGTAGTTGGCCGTATTTCCCTGTATTTCACCGTAGTTCGCTTGTATATCTATATATATTCCTCTCAGTGCAATGGAGCACACAAATGGAAAATAGGAAAAATGTGCTATTAAATTGAAGAAATACATGTGCTACAACCATATGACCCTCCCAGATGTAACCGTGTTGTTTTTTGAAGATTTCTTGCTTTGCATTCCATCTCGAATTCTTGAAGAGTGTGGAATCTTGAAGCTTGAGGTTTTTTGAAGTTGAATGGCAGCACTCTTCAAATATGGGACTGAGCTTTTGAAGGTATAAGACTTGAAGCTCGAAGACCTGAGGATTTGCAGGTGGTGTCTGGTCTTGAATGTTGAGGTTGGGGACAGGTTTCATGTTGAGGCCTTGAAGAATGTTCCTTGAGGTGTTGAATTCCATATTATAAAGCCATCTTGACGTTGAAAGCTGGCCTCTTGAAGAGTTAGGCACCCAGAGTCTTGAGAATGAGCTCGGGGGCGGCCGAAGTCTTGAACGAGTTTGAACGGTTATGGTCTTGAGGATGAGAGACGAGACGGAGGTCGTGACGAGGTATAGTAATGTAATTCGAGCAGGGTGGCGTCGCCTCGTGGTTGTTGCCGTCCAGCCCCTCATATGCGACAGCGAGCGCAGGAAGACCGCGGGTAGCATATCTGGGCGACGTATCAGCGTGTCTACTGGTAGGATGGCGTAAAGAGGCAAACTCAAGCTTGGCCTCGAGCTCCTCGGTGCGGTTGCGCGAGCAGAGCTCGATGACGGCACCGGTCATGCCCTTGGTGATGCGCTTGAGTTTGCCTAGATGCGAGCGTTAGTGAGCATGAAGGAAGAACGAGCAAGCATGCGAAGGAAAATAAAATGAAGATAAGATTGCAAAAAGGGGAGAGAAGGCGGGAAAGGGAGCGGCGGGTGCGGGGAGAGGGTCGACGAAGGATACGAGTGTGAACGGATGGGCGAGCAAGTCCAAAGGACGAGCAACAGAAGATCGTCATAGGTGGCGGTGGCGACAACAGAGGGAGGAAAGGACAAGGAAGGGACAATGACGGTGGGAGGGGAGTGTAGCGAGTATGACGCAGGGACAGGGGACAGTATTGTATAGTGAAAGGTATTGAAAAAAAAATACAAGTCCCAAGAAAAAAAATCGAAAACAATTGCGTCTCCTCTGCGACATCCAATAGCCCAAAAAGACACACTCATCCTCTTCTCCATCAGGTTGAAGGGCTTGAAGTCGAGGAACTTGATGCCCGCGTGCACCCCAGCCGGGTCCCCGCACGCCTGCACGACCGAAGAGTCAATGGCGTCCTGGTTGTCTGTGCGTGAGGCGTAGGCGGCGAGGAGGATGACGTCGTCTGCGGAGAAGGAGCTGTGGGGGCGACGTCAGCATCTCATCCAAAATGAGGAGGGACAGCGCATACCTTAAGTCAAGATCGTTTCGTGATCAATCATCGACCCGTTCGTCGTGAGCATGCCAGTCTTGTCCGAGCACAGAATCGTGACACCCGCGAGCTCTTCGATGGCGGTGATACGCGTGACGATGGCCTTCTGCTTCGTGAGCTGCTGTGTGCCGACGGCAAGCGTGACAGACAGCATGGTGTGCATGGTGATGGGGATACCGCTGATAAGGAGGTCGAGGACATGAGAAAGAATATCTTTACACAAAAGGGGAGAAGGACGTACCGCGGCAGTAGGAGTACCTGAGCCCAGCATAGAGCACGACGAAGATACCGATGGCGACGAGGCAGAAGAAGCCGATCTGCGCGAGAATCATTTGCAAGTGGCCAGTAGTGTCGTCATCCTGAGAATGGCCAGCGTGAGCGCAAGGAAGACAAGGGACAGAAGGAGAACACACCTGTCCGACAAGCGACACCGCGCGTCTGAAGAACGTATTGGCACCAGTGGAGATGCCCCTGTTGTGCGTGTTAGTACGAAGTCGATAAGAAAGGGAGAAAGGGACGGGGAGAAGGGGAGAGAGCGCTCCTTCGAGCACTCCCTTCACCCACAAGAGAACGACAAGGACACTCACAAGAAACATTGGTCGTCCAATTTCTTGCTCTGCGGGAGGGACTCGCCGGTCAGGGCGGCCTGGTCAATGGAGACGTTGATAGCTTTGGTCAGACGGCAGTCCACGGGAACAATGTCACCGATTTTGAAGGAGACCTAGACGCAGGTGAGTTATGCGAATGAGCTCAAGCAAAGAGCTACAGGAGAGACGCACCATATCACCCAGTATCAAATCTGTGCTCTCAATCTCGGACCAGGAGCCAGAACACTTGACTTTTGCTTTGGGAGCGAGCAAGTCCACGAGCACCTTGACGGCGTTACCGGCGCCGCGTTCCTAGCGAAGCGAGCATGAGCATGCTACAAGAAATATTAGACTCAGTGGGAGAGAACGCACCTCATAAAAGTCGATAGCCGAGTTGATGAAGAGGAGCAGGATGGTACCGACAAAATTCTTGGCAAAGACTTAGTACACGGCGAGGCAGAGATAGAGAAGAGACAACGCACCTGCCAATTGGGCGCACGACCCTCACCGTTGGAGAGCGCAATGGCGAAGAGTGCGGTGGCCTCCATGACCCACAAGAGCGGGTTCCACATGAACGACAGGAACTGCGTGCCTTGTCAGTAAAAAAAAATCGTCAGGGCAAGAAAAGGGAACAGACCTGCCTCTGCACTGCGTCGAGACTCAGGCCATTCTCATCGCACTGCAGCAGCTTGAAGACATCGTCGATGACTATCATCTGGGTCGACTTTCTCCTTGTTGTACGGTAGGTGGTGGTAACAGTGAAAGGAAGAACGAACCATGATCACGTTTGTGATCTAGCACGTGTGGTGAAACCATGACAACGCACTGGGCCTTGCTGAGGCACACAAAGTGGACTTGAAATTTTTGAGCTCGCTGCCGCTTACATAACGCCCACTCCTCTCCTTCTACCGTCACTATCCGACAACGTGAAGGTTCTGTCGGCCGTACCTCTTCCTAAAATCCCTCCAAACTTCACCTGCATATTTTGCCCACCTGTCGCCTCTCGTTCTCCAAACTCTAGCCAAAAATCTTTGGTACAGCACCTTCCACAAGCAATTCCAATCTCGACCCGACTTCCTGCACTCCATAACTCAAGCACGCCTTCTGCGGCCTCTGATGTGTGTCTGTCTCTTCCATACACCCTGTCTTCGCGTTGATTGGGATTTTAAGGTGTTCCCAAGTCTATGGCGCGTATGCTAATGGGCATTAAATATGTTCTTGTCCGCTTCTTCTGCTCAAAGCTGGATTTGACACTTTCCCATCGCCTAGGCATCTGCATACACCTAGCGCCACCACCAAGCAGACTGAAGGCTTGGGGATATGCGAGTACCTGGCTATGTATGGTACGAAGCCGCAACTGGTGGGCTCCCATTCTCCCTCATAACTGAATTGAACGTCTGCCACAGGAAATGGACTACTTCCAAGGGATGTGTTTGATTGTTGCAGGCGCGGCCGCTGGGCTGGAGCATATGGGAACGCCAGAACGAGTCTGGGGGTGTTGCACGGAGTCAGTCACAGCTCGGCAGGCATGTCATCGATCCCAGGCGCATGTAGGAGGACGAGCCACACGAGCATGAGGTGACCATGATCTCGCTTCCGACCTGTCGGTAGTCCATCTGTACCATTCGGTTGTAGGATAACTTGAATGAATCTCACTTTGCGGGCGAACTGTGTGTGTACAAGGGTAGGAAATAAGAATTTTTAAAAAACAGCTGGGCCAATATTTGGCCAATATGTGTGCCAATATTCGGCTAATGTTCGGCCAATACAGCCCATTTTGGCTGAATATTGGTCGGCACCAAGTCGGCACTTTTTTGGCCAACATTCGGCCAATATCCGGCCAATACACCTCGTATTCGTCAGATATTGGCCGGCGAGAATTCGCCTCAAGGTCCAGTGTCAGCAGTTTATCCAGGAGCTGCACTAGTACAATCGGGATCAGAATGCTGTCGCAATGCGTCAGTTTTTGGCGCGTCAGGTCACACGACACGTGCTCGTTACGGGTACGTACAATTTGAGGTTAAGACAGTTCGGCCTTGAGCTTATTGGTCTTGAAATCCACCTGAGCCAGAATCTAAATATACAGTCCAACTACAGAGAACTACGTAGAACTACATAGACGGCCCAAAACTACAGGTAACTACAGGCAACTACGCGTAACTACACGTAACTACATGTAACTACGGCAACTACGGCAAAAATCAGGTTTTGCTGATGTATACATTGTAATAAATATCATTTCCGTTGCTACAAGACATTCAAAAGTTAATAGCAAAATAAGTTTGTTACTCCAATTTAACCTCTGGCATCTCTAGATATCGCTGGATACTCGGCTTCCACATCTTCACAGGTCAGTTTCGACTCACCACTGCCCTACTAGTGACAGCAAGTCCACGTGTGGGAACCGAGACACAGCCCCGACCGCCAATCTGTGCTAGAAATGCACCCCAAAGCTGTTAACATCGCATGATGTACAGTGTCGAAAAATGTGCACCGCAAATCTTAAGTCCGCCTCGGTTGGATAATGATATGAACAAGCCTAATTCAATTATCTCTGAAGACAAAGTTTTTACTTTTGATAATGATCTATCGAGATCTACGGCTTGACAATCTATTATCACGAGCCGTTCTCTGGTGCGAAATACCGACCAATATTGTAGGAATTAAATCCATGGCAAATGGGTCGGGGGCTTGGCAAAGTTGACATTTTGATTCAGGTTCTGTCACCCCCTTATGCGTCTCAATCCAGCGCAAGATCTCGGTGCGCAGTGATATCTCTGTCTTGGAGACTTGCAGGAATATGCAGAGGAACCTTCATAACTTCAGGTCCAGTAAGCAAGTAAGCAGAACCGCAACGTGGATGATTCACCCCGTGGGTCCTCATATCCGACAGAGAAAGGCAAGCAACGGTTCAACTTGTCCAAATGAGTGGGTAGTTTAATTAGCCTGAACTGAACCAGACAATTTCCCCATGGGTGCGTTGATCCGTTGCGTGGCTTGCGGTTTTGAACATTGATATCCACGGAAGGTCGGCACCCTGTATGCTGAGAGCAGCATTGACTAGCACAAACAGCTCATCGTTAGTTAGATGTGGATCCATAAGAGGCTTCCCAGGGAACAGAATCGACGGCTCCAAGAGGTAGAAGTGTGCGGGGATAGCAAGGTTCCTACATAGGAAGAGCCAGTATACAAGTTCAGTTGTGTGGAATGTCACTGAGCCACCCCATAGTCATGCCAATGTCAGTAAAGAGACCCAAAATGGCTCTGGACAACGTTCACAAATATTCTCACGAAATCACTACGAGCGGATACAAGCTCAGTCGCTCTGTGTTTTTGTCTGAATGTTCTCAATATAAGATGAATGTCGCTTACTTTATGACTACAGCAATGCAAGTGAATCAAGGAAGCTCTGCTCTGCAGTTTGAGTCCTCATAATATCGGAAAACAGCCAGAGAAAATGTTGTCGATGTATGTAAAGAATCCTGTGATAGCATGTGCGCATGAAACGAGGCAGACTTTTGGTTGACAGGATGCTTCTTCATCGGCCAATGCATAGGTACCTACATTCCAAATCACAAGTGGGTGAGCCTTGAGCTTGGGAAATATCAGGGAAGAGAAGAACGTGAAGATTTGGCCGCCTTGCATCTAGTGGTTTGGGTCAAGTTTGTGGCGCTGCAACGAATGCATTACGGAAAGCAGACAGCATCCGAGCAAGAGAACAAGGCTGCCCTAATTATCATAATCTGTGTTTTGCACTGTGCACACCGCAGTTGTTCGGCATGGAAAATGGTATCCAGGACATGTAATGCTAAATGTTTACTGACCGCCTTCACGTACCGCATATATATTCACACGGAGTGAAAACATCTTACTCAGATTCAAGGGCTCAGATTCAGGCCCCTGTTCTCCTGAGGCGAGCTTCTATAAATTTTACAGCACTTGAAAATAGCTGATGTGCTAGGCAGGTCTTTATTCATACCATAATATATGGCTTGACTAGAAAAGCTTTCGAATAAACAGCAATGTATGCAAAACTTAAATGATTCTCACAGTGGCCAACGTGGACACATTACTTTCACTTGTGACTGGCGGTACAGGTACATGGGTAAGGAGCAGGACTACAGCTCAGATGAACTACCAGACCTTATCTAGTTATTGGAAACTTGATATCTATACTAGTCTGAACACATTCAGGTAGTTCGAAGAATTTTGAAAAATCTTCAACATTGAACCGAACCCGGGGTTCGGTCCTGTGAACCTCACATCTGATGCTATATTTATTGGTTAAGAAAGATCAGCATGTTGTAGATGATGCTCCAGCTTCAATTTTCGGACATCAGTTGCTTTGATGTGCTATCAATACAACCGGCGAAAAAGCACATTACCATCTACCCTCATTAGGCACCCAGCGCGCCCAGAAATCATTTCCATTATGATTTTACACCTATTCTAAAATTTGAGGTTCAATACCCGACTTGGAGTCACTTGAAGTCGGTTGAAGTCGACTTGGAAGCGACTTCGAAGTCGAGCCGAGTCACATGAGCGACTCGACTCGACTCGACTCAAGTCGGCTTAGAAAAGTCGACTTCGCGACTTCAAGCAGCAAGTCGCGGCAACATTATGTCGAGTAATCGTTTTTCTTCCCGTGATATCCCGCATCGCCCGCAGATCTGCGGCGCGTTCGATAGCCTACAAGGAAGAACCTCAAATCCTTCCCGCGACAGAATGGCCGCACTTCAATGTATCTTCCCTTCAACTACGGGACCTATTGGGAAACAGGGGTTGAATGGGTTCTTCAACCTTCATTCGTTTACCTCTCTCCCGACTATGCATGTACCACTGTTGGGCACGACAAACAAGATATTCAGAGCTCCTGGATATCTAACGAGTGGAACAATCTTTTGTCCTTAGGCGTGCCTTGTCAGGAAGCGCTCAAAACTGTTCAGGACCTCGGACAAAGCAGAGCGGAGCTCAGAGAGCTCCAGTCAGGGCTTGATGAGTCTGAACTCGATTACAAGCTAGATTCGTTGCAAGACGGGGCTGGACTGTTTCTGGATTCGGAGCTGCGATGTCGCATCTTCCTTTAATTTCTGGAATTATTTTGCCTAGGTTACGAGAGTTCTTCAAATCTGGAGGTAAGCCATTGTTCGTTGACTTTGTAGACAGTTGCATTCAAGGGGTTAATATAGTCTATTCCTATTAGTTTATTTCTAACCTATCTACTCCCACCGATGTCGGGCATTTTCCTTGTCTCTCCCATGCTTGCTCAAAATATTGCATAGGCTCACGTTTTTTGGAATACGGGCGACAAAATGGGAATTGTGGGTCCTGAGATACGTACCACTGCTTCGGGGAGTCATTACAGCGAGCTATAAACATATCTGGATTTTCCAAGGATTCCTCACACCCGGCAGATGACTAGCTGCAAAGAGCCGGGAGTGACAAGATTTGTGCTACACTCAAGAAATATCAAATGAAAATGCAACCACATTCCCGAAAAGGAACTGGCTGAGATTGTCATATGCGCTTGTTCAAATTTGAGTTGATTGTGAACGGACTTGCGCAGAATAAGCTGGGGGTTAGCCAAATAAATAACGCCCAGAAGAATATATACAGCACGTGCTGAAGGTAGCTGCTGGATACCCCCACCGACATTTCTGACATGTATCTGGGGTCCTCCATTCCTAATGGTTCATTTCGCACCGCCAATCACGCTTGCCGAAGTTCCGGCGCGGAATTACGAAGCTGTCCAGTCCGTGTTGCCATAAGAATAGGCTACCGGCGCCGAGGCTGCGTAGCGCTTTGTAATTCCAACAGTGTCTTGATGGATTGAAGTACGAATAGTTTGGTGCGCTGGACATCGAACGTGGCTCGTGGAAGAGCATTGACGACTGCAGGACGGCGGCCGGGGAAGGAGATGGTCTGCTGGGGGAACCGTATGCTTTCCTCATTTACAGCCCAGCCGCATGACGCGGCCGCCGCTTCTCGGCAAATTTCAATCCAGAGGGGAAAGCTGCAGAGGAAAATATTCGTGGAGTCTGCCAGAATACGAAAGCTGTCAATATGAACAACGCGCAGCCCATAAAAAATTGAGCCCCAGCCAATACCGGTCATCTGTAGAGTACCAAAGAAGTTCAAAGGACAAATGGGGCAAAATTCGCCATAATATACCTCATGTATTAAGCAGATGCCACGAATCAGTTTTCAATCACCCCAATTTGTTGGTTTTTTCTCAACTGCCATCCCTCTTTCACCTTCTACTCCGAGCCCGTGGCCACCTGATTTGGCGAGCTTTTCTCCCATGGTCATTTTTAGATGGCAGCCACAGTCACGGTTTGGCTCTGCAGGGACTGCTTCTTATGTGCCGCTCAACTACTTTCCTGTGCTCAAGGGCCACTCAAAATGAAGTCGATGTCCGATCTTCTTTCGCTTCTTCCCCCCACCATCGCCCAACTATCTTTCACACCTCTGTGCTCTTAATTCCGTACTCGCTTGACCTCAAGGTCTTACTCAACCCCTCGACACAGGCGCTGAGCAGTTTTTCATGAAGTAAAGCCAGTCGCAATCGTCGAGACATACCTGGGGCTGTAACGTCTGTGGTCAAGGCTCAAGCCTCTTTCCTTAGGCTCTTTCCCTCCAACTTAAGCCTCAGGATGCAATGTTTCTCGGGGCTAATCCGGTCACTGGGCCTACTGTTTTGCGTTCAGGATCTATTGAACAGAGCACCCAGGGCGCTGTGGAATCTTTCCGGAATTCCATCTCCATCATAACCCCGCTATCCACCACTGGGGCCCCTCCTTCTTTATCTCGGCTTCAAGGAGTGTCCTTCTGACCTATCTGCAGAACTCGGTTGGTGAATTTGAGTAGTATTTAAAGTGTTGTACTTGTATTCAAGCTCATCTTCAGCTAAGAAAAAGACTTAGCACAGAGTAGTCCAGGGCCGCACACGAAACATTTCTACGGAAAATGTTTGTGAGGAGCCCTTGTTCGATCAAAAAGTATATGCGCCATCAAATAGTACAGTATTTCATATTGTCGCAATTGCCCTCGGTCTCGTGAACAGAACCAGGTCTTCTCAGGGGCAACACGGAGGTCAGGGTCAGTATGCCACACTCGGACTGGGTGTCGTCGCTGCGGCAACATTGCGTGCATCAGGTTTGAATTCACCGAACCAGACACGGGCGACGAAAAATGCAAGAAGTGACTCAATCTGAAAGTGGTGGTCCTGAACACTGCACATTATCCGTCGTGGTACTAGCATTCTTCTGCGCCTCCGTAGGGCCTGTCGTAAGCCCTAGTAACAGTGAATTTTGTGCATCGCAATTCAATTTGGTGCGTATTCCCTTGAGTTTCATCCACCCCAGATTGACTTGACCAGTAGGGCAGGACCCTGGCATCAAGACAAATGAGTGAAATGGTAACGGCATACATATGCACGGATTTCCCCGACGGCAGTACGCACGTACGAGTAGGTGTACTCCCGCCGGAGAAAGCAGATACATATCTGTCAAACTTCGCCCATGGATCACGGCCGTCTGAGGTCAGAGAAAAGCAGGGGCAAGCAGGGTATTGAGCCTTCTACATGAAATAATAAACTCTGGCCTCAACCAGAAGCCGGTTCGGATGTGCAAAACATAAAAGCGCGCGGAGCTCCCTCGAATGTCTCCGATGAAGAGTAGCAGGTAGCGCAAAGTGTTTCAGCACGGTCAAAGAGTGCGAACAATCTAGCAGCAATTGGGACCGCATGCTCTTGGGGACCTCGAATAGAACATGTGCTAGATCAGGTGTAATTTCGGTGCGATTTTGACGGAACGCTTGGTTGCCCCGAATGAGTCGAAATTGAACACTGAGACTTTAAGCGGACAGGCCAGATGTATAAAGGTGGAGGCTTACTGTGCTTGCTCTCCAGGGCATTCACGGATTCCCCCTTCTCACTCCATCCTAGTCGTTTTACTCGCCATTCTCACCACAAACATGTATTTCGTCATTTTGGCTCTGACCTTCTTGGCTTCGTCCACCGCATCTCCCTTGACCGGTAGGGGCCTGCCCAACGGCAGCAATGCGTCTGATGCCGACGTAATCTCGTACCTGACGGCCCACAACGACGTCCGTGCCCTCCACGGCGCGAGCCCTCTCACCTGGAAAAACGAGCCAGCCAAAAAAGCGCAGGAGTGGGCTGACGCGTGCGTGTTCGAGCACTCTCACGGCGCCCTCGGCCCCTACGGCGGTATGTACACATATATTTGTTCTTGTCACCCGGTGTTATCTCATCCGACTGTCTATAGAGAACCTTGCGGCAGGCACTAGCGATTTCGGAATCTACGACGCTGTCGGATCCTGGGCGGCTGAAGCCTGTACGTCTGCACTCCTTTGGATATTCTGGGAGGCTGACCTGAGCCGCGGCGCAGCTGAATATAACCCCGCGGACCCGAAAGCTTCTCACTTCACCCAGGTTGTTTGGAAGGCAACGAAGGAGGTCGGCTGCGCTGGTCCGTATTGAGATTCTTGGCTGTGTTTTATCTCATTCACTCTGCCCAAAGTTGCCACATGTGACGGTATCTTCCCTCCCGAGTACGGTGTACGTTGAATCATATCTCTTTCTAAATTCTGGGTGCGCAAAATTAATGATGCTCTCGGCAGCCGGCCCAATTTTACGTTTGCGAGTATGATCCTGCGGGAAATGTCGCTGGAGAATTCCCGTGCGTTCGGTGTCCTATGTTTCCTTGTGCAGGCGAAAAATTGACTGGGTGGAATATAGGGAGAATGTGCAAGTCTGATTGCGCACAGATCATGGCGCTGTTGTTGTCGACTACGTCATTCCGTCGCCACACCGGCCAGGCCCAGCCTCAGAATTGTATTCTCTCTTCGTTTTACGACCATAGTTAGGAATAGTCTCCTGTTGCTCGCGTATATGTACATTAGTGTCCGTAGGAAAGTCAATGTCCGTTCTTGTGTCAAACCAAAACCGCTCGAGCTTTCTGGTTTTGTCGATCCAAATGGAGCCGAATGCTTGCCTCCTTTGGTGTATCCTGATTTCCCTGCTTAAGAGTCAATGCCCACAAATTCACCACAGGGAGGAGGGGTTTCCTGGCGCGGCGGCGGCGTCGAAGGACGGGGAGAAGGGGTTTCCTGATGCAGCAGTGGCGGCATCGAAGGACAGGGAGGAAGGGTTTCCTGAC
The DNA here is from genome assembly GCA_014462655.1 of Mycena venus. Lineage (NCBI taxonomy): Eukaryota > Fungi > Basidiomycota > Agaricomycetes > Agaricales > Mycenaceae > Glaucomycena > Glaucomycena venus. Next base: position 1,126,179 of record JACAZI010000028.1, read on the forward strand.
GTGGTGGCGGCGGTGTCGAAGGACGGGGAGAAGGGGTTTCCTGGCGCAGCAGCGGCGGTGTCGAAGGACGGGAGGAGGGGCTTTCTGGCGTAGCGGCAGCGGTATCGAAAGACGGGGAGGAGGGGCTTCCTGACGCGGTGGCGGCGGTGCTGAAGGACGTGCAGGTGCCTTATGAAAGAAGCCTTCCGTGTCAGCACCCGCCACGACTGCTAGGGTGTTAGCCATATCATACCACTTGGCGCGCGTCAAGGCATCGAGCCCGGTTGAGACAAACCCACGTTGGAGCTGCACGGCATCGTAATGCTTGTCGGCCTCGCTGGCAATCGCCGCCCAAGGTATGTCTTGAGTCCCAAAAGCAGCGTCTGTTGTGTATTACTCGTATATTAACCAGATGCGAGGATCTGGTTTATGTATGTTTACGATCTCTCTGCTTCTGGCCATATTTTCCCAAGGGTGTCTCTATTTCAAGTTAAAGAAATGTCCTCATTGATGCTTCTCACCTCTGTATCCAACATCTGTGTGTGATATCTGTTGGAAAATGGTGGCACTGAGGAAGTGAAGGAAGCAGGGAGGACTTTTGGTGAGGCAGTAGAATTGGAGGGAAAGTTCCTGAGCCTATTTTACATCATAATTCTACTTCTCTTTACAGACCTTTTCATTATAAATATCAGATGACTAAAGGCTGTACACAACCCTGTTCCATGTATGTTTCAGGGTGTGTTCAATGTGGGAGACCCGAAATCTCTTCCTAAAATAGAGGGAGAACGATCGTCTCAAATGACTCGTTTCCTTTTTTGGGTTACTGGGACAATCAAGCTCCGTGCCGTAACCGGCCGGCTCTTTTTGCTCGAGACAGAACGTCTCGAGACAGATTGTCTCATCAAGAGAGGCTTTGCTCCACTTGATATTTCAACACTCCCCCCCTCAAGCATAGCAAAGCCTGAGCTTGCCAACAAAGTATTGGAGCTTGGGTCGCGGTAATTCCTTGGTGAATATGTCCGCGGTTATTTTGTCTGTCAGACAATAGGGTACCGTGATGTGTTGGATTTCAATTGTCTCCTGAATAAAGTGGTATTGGAGATTGATGTGTTTGGTGCACTGGCGGAATTGTCCTTTGAGAGTGCAATTGCTGACTGGTTGTCACAATACACTGGAGTAGGGGTCATGAGTGGTTTGTATAATTCCCCAATGAGTGCACATAGCCAGATAGCTACTTTTGCAGCATGTGTCATTGCGATATATTCAGCCTTGGTGCTGGACAGTGCAATTATTCGAGCTGGCGGATACACAACCTCCAATCATGAAGTTGTACCCAGAAATAGAATGCCGATCCATCTGTAAAGCATGGTCTGCGTCGGATCAACCGTAGAGGGATAGTTTCTTGCTGCCTAGAGTGAGGCGCAAATTCTGCGTGCCTTTGAGGTACCGGAAAATCCTCTTCACGGCCTCCCAATGCACATGTCCTGGGTTGTGCATGAACCCGGAGGTAATTGAGACTCCATGAGATATATTGAATTGCATCCCTTGGCAAACATACATGACGGAACCCATGCCTTCGCAATAAGGTTCTCCTGCCATGTCAGCTATTTCCTCCGGTGTGGATGGACATTGTTCTGGAACGAGAATGGCTCCTGGTTCCATTGGTGTGGAGACTGGTTTTGCGTTGGCGAGGTTGAATCTGGTGAGTATAGTGTCGATGAATGCAGCCTGCCCAATTGAGATGGTGCGAGACTGCCTGTCTCATTGGATATCCTATAGTGATGCCCAGTAGCTCCATACTACAGGGCCAGTGGTTGTGGTGGTTGTGGTGGCTGTGTCCAGGTGGCTGTGGGAGATTATGTCAAGCTGAAAAAATATCCAGGGTGAAAGCAGAGGGTTGAAACATCGTTATAAAAGGTTCCCATACACAGTACAAGGAGCCTGAACAAGTATTCTTTCATTCTTTATAGTCTTTTGACAGCAGACCTCCACACACACAAACCACCAAACCACCAAGGAGACAATCTGTCTCTCGATCCATCCTTCATCCTTTCCCCACCTACTCCAAAGCAGATCCAAGCACCGAACTTCCTCTCTATCATTTGACTCTATTTCCCCATAGAGGACAAACACAGTTGCCTTTGAAACACATTACCTTTCAATAGTGACACCTTGGTCCTTATCACACGCTGTGCTGACATGTGGTATGGGAAAGATGACCCTGTCCTTTGGCCCCAGCAATGGACTATGTGCTATTGCCATTTACCTGTCATCTCAAAAGGGACAGGCCCTGAGCTGCAAATGATGTGGTGGGAGCCTTCATGGGAGGGTTTTGTTGTCAAAAGTTCAGTGATGTGAGGCTTGGACAGGCTCCACTGGAAGGCTGGAAGGCTGCATCCAGATTCGTGCTGCCCATTAATGATCTTGTTGCACAATGCAAGGAACTTCAACACTGCTCTCCCATACCCCTAACCCCCCATTTTCGACAAACTCATTCTAACTGTTCTTATGTGGAGTGAGCAACTGCAGACGCTGCCAATGACATACCTGTAGAGGGTTTTGCTGTTACCTTGTTGCAATGCACATTTCTGGAAATCAACATGCTTTATAACTACACAACCAATTTCACCTCATTACTCACCGATAGTAAGGCTTTAAATCTCAGGTTATAATTCCTGGCTGCCATGACCATTCTCTTTATCTCCTCCAGAAAGGTGTTTTCTGGGAGATAGGGATGTGTATGTTCTGCATGAATGCATTGAAGAATTGCCTCAGACAGAGATTGAAATACCTTTTTTTCAGGAATTTCTCCCTTATTTCTGGCTGGTAATTCAAGTATTTGTTTCCCACCTGCATCAATATCAATTCAATTCAATTCAATTCAATTCAATTTCCATTATAGTGCTGTAGGCCCCTTGGGCCCATGTTGCACTTTGACTGAGTACAGGAATGTATCTAGCTGGCATGAAGGAAGTCATAGGTAGGTGGCATACTTGGAGGGAGAGGGCAGAGGTATGCGCAGAGGGAGGTATGATAAATTTATGTATGGTTGTGGTCGTGGCGTTGATAAAAAGGAACTCGGTATGCTAATAATTAAGTAAAGTAGGGGAAAGGAGGTCTAGAGGGCGTAACGGGGGAATCGACCTGTGTCACGTACAAAGGCGAGGACGGGGGGCGGCGTCGTGCTTGGTGGAGATGAGATGATGGAGGGAGAGGCGGGCGGTGTCGAAGCGCATGATGAGGGCGAGGCGTTGAGTGTGGTACTCAGGCAGGTGAGGAGGAGGAAATGGGGTACAGACTCGGGGACGGCACAACAGGGGCATGGGGGGGATGGTGCGAGTTTGAGTCGATGGAGGAAAGCGTTCAACCCGATGTGGCCTACGCGCAGCTGGGTGAGCATGCTGCACTGCGGTCGGCTCAGTTCCTTTTACAGCCTCGAGATGGTTTTGGCCAGGAGCGCGGAGTCGAATGCCGCGATGCGGTGCTACTGCGGGGAGGTGGCCCATTCGTCATGCCAGCGCGCCGCGAACGCCTTGGTGCCGGATGCAATGGTCGCCGCTCTGCTAATCGGGAGTGGGGACTCGAAGACCTTGATCCACGAGGAGAGGGGGGATGAGCTTTCTTGCGCGGCGTTCTTTGCAATCAACATCAAGTGTCATACTTTCATGTGCAACTCGAGCTTTTTCCCGTTCCAAAGGAAGGTGTGTTCGGCTCGTATCAGTGCCTCTTCGATATCTTTTTCTCGATTTTTCTTTTGGCCCATTTTGCGTCTCTCCGACTCCGAACCACTTGTCCGGACTTGGCTCCTCTCAACGCTCCGGTTTTTCGCTTTTGATTCCGTTCTTTACTTGTCTTTCATGCCGGACGCTATTCAGGCATGCATTTGGCTGGGTCACAGAACCAACTATCACGGTTTATTATCTCTGCGCCTCCAATGAGCTTCTTCTCTACGATCTGTGGCCTTCTGTTCCCTCTGTCTCGGGGCTTGTCTTACTCCTTGTTTTCCTGGGTGCTTTTCCCTCGGTCTCTCATGTTCTACTTTTTCGTCTTCCAAGAGTTTTAATGCTATGACTTTTCAGTGTCGCGCACGCTTGCGCGCCAAGCCCGAATCACCGCATATCGGATCAACGGGCGGCTGTCAATGAATACGCTGTCAAACTCGGCGTCTCCCGTCACATTTAACGCCGGCTCTCACCCCCCCGTACCCACCGAAGCATGGTCCGTCCGGACATCTAGCCCTCATATATTATTGTGACACCCATTCCCCTCAATATACACTTCATTTGTACCTTCATTTCATGCATGGTATTAGATTTTATCATTGTTTTCATAGGTTTCTTCTGGCAGGTAAACCCGACGGGTTGGACAACCCGCGGGTGGTTGAGGAACCGCGGGTTTTATACCCAACCCGTACCGGGTACGGTTTCGGCAGGTATGGGTGCAGGTTGGCCTTGCGGTACCCGCCTCATATAACATTCCTCTTTATATTGCCGCCTCATATAACGCTCCATTTATATTGCCAACCCCATATAACATCTAAATCTGTAAGGAACTCGACGGCGCTGACACCAAAACTGACGCCACCATGCCGCCAGCCAATAAGTTCCATCAAAATTCGACGCCGCTGGGACCAAAACCAACACCGCCACTGAATTTCCCTCCCTTTCGCTTTTCTTACCCATGAGCGTGATACCCAGACTCATCTCCTGTCCAAATTATTTAGTATCCTCCTTCCGCAACTTTGCAAAAATCACCAAGTTTTTTACAACATCCAGGGCGTACACAACAGCAGTTGAGTACCAAGTCTGCAGTGGCATTGCGGGACCCTTGAAAATTCTTCCATATTTTTGCGACAACTTTCATCCATCGCTCGCAACGATTTTTTCGTTGCGACTTGCCTTTTTGGTCGACAGGCGTTGATTAGTCCCTGACGTGAGACCTCGGCTCCGAGATTGATAGGAAATCAATCCCGCGGGCCGCTGTCAATTTTTTCTCCTTCGACGTGCTCTTCGTTCCCACCGCCGCCTGCGCTGCCGCCCTCGGAGCGCCTCCCTCACACCTCCCTTCAAATTCCTCTCTGCATTTCCAATCCCATTCCATTGTATCTCCGTCGCTGCCCTTGCCCTTACCCGCCCTGCATTCACCTTAACCCCCGCTGCCCTTTGCTCTTCCCACCCCTCGCACCTGCGCCTACGCACTGCCAACTGACCGCTGCGCTGTCTCCTCGGCGCGCCGCCGCGTTTTACATCCTCTCTCGCCTCCCTAATTCACTCCGACCGCCCAGCGCTGCCCTATCCGCCAGCCTAGCACATCCATTTGTGCCCACGTGCCACCACCCGCCGCCTACGCTACCTCGTTTGGCCGCCGCTCGCTGCCATTCTCTGGTACGCTCTACCCCACCGGCCCTCTGCGCACTGTCCCAACACAGACCCCGAGCGAGCTCCGGCTGCTCCCTTCCTTTCCGCAAGACCCGTCTCCGCCAACGCGTGTCGTACCCACTCCGCCCATCCACCTTCTCCCCAGCCGCCACCAGCACAACTATGCGCTTCGTCAACGTTCTATCCACGCCCTCCTCGACGCCCGTGAATCCTCCACGACCATCTCTGCTTCCCCATTTCGACGCCGCGCGCTGTCTATACGCGCCCGCAGCTGACGGAGCGCCTCTCGGTCTTTTCCTAGTAGGTGAAGCTTGTTTTCTTTCCACCATTTTATCTTTTCTAATTTGTATTCACAGGTGTGACTACGATCTTAAAACACTCCTTGCGTCGCGTGGCCCTCGCCGCTTTCTCCAGGTCGCATCGGAATCGTCACCGGCCGACGATACCCTCCGAGTCAAAGAAGCGCACACAAAAAATGACTTGTCTTCCGCTCTCACTGACACGACGCCCCCGCGCTTCCGAGCCCGACGAAATGTATTCACCCTCTCTAAGCCTCTCGAACGGATGCGTCGGAAGCGTCCATACTCCCCTTTTCGCCGCGGGGAGAATGGAAATGGCATGTCTTGCTGACTTCCAGTTTTTTCTCCTTGTTTTTCCTGATTTCCTGTTTTCTCTTCCTTAGCTTCTACCGTCTTTGCCACCGGCCTTTATCATCCTCTCGCGAACTCGTCAACCGTAAATTCCAGACTTCGATGAACGCACGATCGCTGTTGTAGGCATCGGTTTGTGGAGATTTGCGAGGATTCCTGAGACTCAAGTTCCTGCATTTGTCTTTCTTTAAATTTTCGCATCTTCTTTTATCTGTGTCGCTCACGTTGGCGCTGACGCTAGCGTCAGCTTCGTTGGCTACAGATCTTGCTAGACACGATCACCGCTCCGCCGCCCGTTCCAGGCGCGGTGGATCGTGCCCAGGAGTGCCCCGGGTCGCCCTACGTTGCGTAGTGCGCTCGAGGCCTCGTTTTTCTTTTTTCCCCGGGGGGCAGCCTTGCACCGTCACTTTATCTTCCGCTTTTATTCCTTTCTTTTATCTTTTGGCTTTCGCCTTCGACCTCTCGGATGTGCCGAGCGTCATCGCTCTGCACGATGACGTTCCTGGGACCTGTATGCCGCGCCCTCGCGCTCATCGTCGAGTCCGACGTCGAGCCCGAGGTCGCGGCTGCGTTCCTTTTTCGGATACGATCCACTTGCCGCGCACTCTCGTATTTTTGTTCTTTTTTTTCTATTATCTCTCACCTCTCCTTCCCGCGTCGCTACCCTCATCGTCCGCATCGACGTCAACGACCTCAGCTGTCAATCGTCTTATATGACTTTTTGTCCCTTCAAAGTTCTATGCTCGGCGTACTGACGTCTCCTGCCGGGTTCCAATTTGAATCCAATTCCAACTAGGGTTTGAAGTCAAAAACTTGGTTTAGGTATCCCCGCTGCACACACTTTTCACATTGGTACTTGAAACTATTTCTCCAGATTTCAGACAGTCAGGAAATGATATGGCCATGTTGGTTGTATTTTATTCTTTCCTGACGCCAATGTTCTCTTAACTAGATTAACGAGAGCCGTCTAGTCCCCGGAATCTGCGTTACACGCAGTATGTATCCGCGCCAGTTCGTCTCCGCCGTATAGGGTTCCACTCTGGATTCAATGCTCGTCCGCAGATTGCCCGGCACAGCTAGTCTGCTGTGTTGTTCGTTCACCGCTGAAGTAGGTTTTTACTACAAGATCCTCCTGTCCTCTCGTTCAGCCTCAACAATCGCGATATTCCTAGACTATTGTTCAACCACCGTTAAGACGTCCGTCAACTTCAAAGTCCAAAGCACATGACACTACAGGATGGGGTTTGGGAATTTTACATTTCGCTTTTCAGACCTGGAACCTGACGGTACCAGGAATTCCGCTACATACGTGAGACCCGAGATCGACGAAATGCTGCAGTCTCAGGCAGGGTTCAAATGATACCACCCTCTAATTCTTCACGATAGAAGTTGAGATGTACGGCATGCAGAAACGATGCATGCTAAGACAAGCACTGTCACTGAAAGCCCAACGACATTCGATGGTTGAGGTAGAAAGAGTTTAACATTCGACTATATACGAGCGTGAAGATGCTCCAATACAGACAGCTATATCCCCAACGAGCTTGTACAGCTCTCCCTTCTCCAAACGCCCCAGAAGTAGTCGACTCGTAGCTTAAGAGTCACGGACGGTGACGGTCGTGCCCGAGAGCGTGGCCGAGCAGAGCTCAGAGTTCTGCACGAGGTCGATGAGGGTGGCGCCCGAGGGGCTGACGGAGGTGCCGGAGCGGGTGGCAGAGCCGGTGAAAGTGGAGGTGGGGAAGGCGGCGAAGGAGACCAAGCTGGAGCCTGACTCGAAGTCCTCCAGAATCCACTCGGCCGAGGTGGCGGACAGGCGGGTGCCACCGCTGACGGTGCCGACGATAGAGGTACCACGGCTGTTGTTCGTGATGGTGACAGAGCCCGAGGTGGCCGAGGTCATGGTGACGGTGGTGGTGATGCTGTCGCCGGTGTCGACTGTGCGGGTGAAGTGTTAGTAGCCAGCCATATTATATCGTCCACCACGAGTGGGAGGAGAGGCTTACCGGTGAGGGAAACGTCGCGGCTCGCAGCGGGCAGCATCTCAGTCCAGGCAACGTTCTCCTGGCGGCCGCCGACGAGCTGGGAGAGAGTACCACCCTGGATAAGGGCGGAGTCGCTGAAGCCATCGATACCGACCCACTGGGAGATGGCGGGGTCCGAGGAGGAGGACTGGCCGGAGCGGAGGCTGATGGTAGGGATGGTCCAGGTGCCGGTGACCGATGTGAAGCCCGGAGCCGGTGAGGGCGGCACCGCACCAGTTGGACGATGTGACCGTGGCGGAAGACGCGCGCCCGTTGAGGCGGTTGCGCTTCCGGGCCTCGCCGATCTTAATCATGGCCTGCGACTGGAACCTGGTCAGGGGGCCGGCGGTAAAGGGGACCTCGGTGCCGTTCTCGAACTTCTGGAAGGTCCAGGTGACCTCGGCGGTGGCCAGGGAGGCTGCGAGGATGGCGATGAGGGCGGCAGCCTTCATGTTGGATAGATAGTTGGAGTTATAGTTCAAGAGGCGAGCGAGGCTAGGGGCTCGGAGGCAGGCGATGAAACCTGGGGATGAGGACGACGGGAGGTCAGAACTCTTATATACTTTTTCTACATTCTTGATCCCGTAACCAGAGAGCCATCGTGCCCAGTACCGTCCGTTTTGGCTGTGGAGCCATGTACAGCCGACCACTCGGGGCTTGCAGATAGCAGGGCCGTAGCACGCGACTGGGCGAAGGGCCAATACACTTTTCTCACACGCGCTCGTGAAAGAGAAGATAATGGAGGCTTCGATCGGACGCTCTGGAGAGATCGTGCCCGCGTGTGCAAGAAAAGATAAAGGATAAATGTAAGAGGAATGTGGAGTATAATAAACGTGATCGTTCGGCGGCTTTGGCCGCCTCGGGAAGAAGCTCACGACTGAGAAAAAAGGATGTTAAATTTGGAGGATGCAAGGCGGATAGAGAGAGCGTGGTGTTATCGAAATCACGCGCGATCTTTCGGTCGCGTGGAGCTCGCAACGGGATCCTTTTCTCCCTATTATGTGCCTTTCTGGTAGACAAGTATAAGTTCATTTATACCCAGGAATACTTCAAAGTGCTTTAGAATGACTCCCAGCAGACTTGGCTGGGTCAATCGGTCGTGAGGGACATAATTGCATAACAAAAAAAGGAAATTTTGACAGTTCGCGATTTTCAGACATGGCTCGTGATCGTGCATGCGCGCGATCTTTGATGTCTTGTCTTGTCGTGCACGCGCTCGTGCGAGCGCGCGCGAGAAAAGTGTATAAACCCCGGTGAAAAGTCGCCCACTCTTTTCGTTCATAGCGCGTGTGTCAAAAAGAAGCATTCCAAAGGCAGCTGCCATGCCGAAACATAGCAATCAAGCCCCATTATTATTAACCGTTCTTTAAGATTGCAAAAATAGGCAATGTCATCTGACATTCTTATTATGTCCAGGACATTGCGGCTTTGTCACCGACATGGCGGCTTTGTCTATTCTTTATCGGGACCGCCCCCCCCTCACCCAGGAAGCTCTGATGGCATAATCTGCACAGAAATTAACCCAGGATAGCAGAGTTTAGCGCGAGGAAGTGGAGCCAAATCTCTCTCCAGCGTCGGCTACGACGTCATTCTCAAAGGCACGCTCGAATGTTGTTGTCACCGCTGCCATTAATCGACCCAATTCTATCGACCCCGCTCTTCGACAATTCGGTCAGTTCGATCGTGAGTAGACTCGAACCAGTCCGCAATGTAAGTCTCAAAGACAGTCGTTTGATCAATCACCGCAGGGACTGGTGCGGAATCACCGTCGCTAAGGGAGACGGAGATTGCCGAACTCGAATTTCTTGACTTCGCCAAAATTTCCAAAGCCTTTTTGCAAAAGTATTTTCCATTGAAATTCTGAAGAGACAGTTTTGTAGCCACTGAAATTACAAGACTTCCTATGTTCTTGGATTTTTTTCTTTATGGACGCTGACCTCACAATGAGTGAATTTTGTGAACGCCAAGCCGAGCGCGCAAAATCATGTGCCCGCACAGTTTTGATGCGGCCCAAAAAGGTGAACAGAAACTTTGCTATAGCTAGATGATTTTGCCATGTATTAAAATTCTGAGAATATACAGAGTCCTAGAATTTCAATGGCTAAAAAACTCTCTCTTCAGAATTTCAATAGAAAATACTTTTGCAAGCAGGCTTTCGAAATCACTGCGGAGATGCGTTTGTTTTACCGTGGGTAAAACGAGCTAGTAAAAAGTATTTGATGTTCAAGCTGTTTGATAAGGTGTTTTATCTACAAGTAAAAATAGAGTATAAAGAATCATTTTTCATGCCGTTTTTCATTGAGACAAAGGAAAGCTTTTACCAGGGAAAAATTATGCTGTTTTTCACGCACCTTTCATCCCACTAAAATGAATTGTTTTTCCGTGGGAGAAACCACTAGAAAAATATTCCCACTGCTCCACTGCTCTTCTGACGTCGCCTCCCTGTGTTCTGAGCTGCCATGCAGCAGATCCGTGAGAAGATGGACCTCAACACTATCAACGCGGAGGTCCTCGACTCACTGGCATTCGGTATTTCCAGTTCGTGTTCTGGGTGTCCGATCCCTCTGCCTTCACTCCTTGCGTGTGGACAACATCAAAAAGAAGCACCCCAAAGGCAGCTGATATGCCGAAACATGTGTCGCAAATTTCTTTTTTTCTGTTATCGGGCCTGACAGCATTATCATGGCTCGGTCCGGCGCCGTCAGGTGGGTCAGGTAAGATCAGGTACTTTCGGGCCGCCATCAGGCAGCGACAACAGACGGTCACCCAGGCAACCATCTGACGTTGTGAAGGTGTGATATGTTAATATCGGGCCGGTCAAGTTATCAAGAGGAGAATATTTATATTCAGCAGCACACGTGGTTTGTAGCATTAAGGCATCGCAAGACACGGTCGCTTCCTGCGACTTTTCACGGCTTTCATCTTTTTTGCCGTCTTTTCGTCACTTTTCTGGGCACTTTTAATCAACTTACGGTTTTCGGCGGCTTTTCTTCAGAACTCCCCAGTACTGACCCAAGCGCCGAAGTCATAATCATGCCAAACCACTGCGCCTATAAGTTTGTTGAGTAAAAGAAGCACCCGGTGTGGTAGGGTCAGAGGGCCGCCATATGGAAATCTCTCTTTACTGTGTTTTCATCCATACTCTACATTTGCCCCTACCGTAATTTTTCGTTCAATTCCGAAGTCATGTGTCACACACCCCTCTATCGGTATCGAAAAATGGTCAGGGTCATGCATCACGGCGACTGGTGTCAAGTGCTCAAACTGTCACGCAGGCCATGAAACTGCCCGAAACATGCAAAAAAGGCGAAAAATAAGTTGAAACCCAACTGAATCCGTTTATCAACCTCTGACGCCCACGGCGTTTCCTGCGAATGGGGCCGCTACACCAAAATTTTGTCTGCACGGTCATCGCCGCACTCGTGGCCCCGACCGACCGCCCCTCGTATTTGAGACCACCGCATACCGGAGGAATATTGGAGTGAAGGTTATCACTAAAGGTGCGCCCTGCTACGTGAATTTCAGGGTGCCGTGCGTCTCGGCATGTACGACGACGCTGCCCTGTCCTCGGCCGCGACCGCTTAATTTAAGTTCTGGCGCGCTCCATAGCTCTCGCCGTAGCTCTCGCCGATCATACCTACCCCACGCTGCCTCGCATCCGCACTTCCGCACATATCCGCTGTAGTCCGCTGTTCGCGTCATATCTTGCTTGTGCTCGTGCACGTCATTAGGACAAGGGCCTGTACCTTCGACGCGCCGGTGGAGTGGACGTCACGCGTTAGCGCACTCGATGCAGGTGTTTCGTGCCACAGCAGCCGCGGAACGTGCCGTCCGAGGGTGTAAGATACAGATGCGCCTGTTCATCTTTCGAGTCGTGTGTCGTACTCAGCGTTCGTTCGTTTTCTTGCAAGTCACTCCTTACGCCGCACGGCCCCATTCAATTTCGATTGCCTCGACATTCGGTCTACGCAAATTCGCTTTCGGAAGTTTCTTGTTCAAGTTTCACCATCCTTTACAGCGGTACGCTACACTCCTTCCTTCTCTCTCACCCAGTACTAACGCAGTTGAAGGGATTATCTATCTATCCCATTTGTATTTACCGGAATGAATATGAACTCCGCTTTCTTCTTCGCGTATACACCGGAGCTGTTTCTTCCCTAGATTCTTCCACTCCCGAACGGCTCTGAGGCGTGGTTTCCTCCCTTTGTGAGGCGCTCCGCTCTATCTCTATCTATGTCTGCCTTGAAAACAATCTGTACATTAGCACACTTGCATTTCTGTGTTCTGGTTGTTGTGGCAGATGTATGTGCGCCCATCTATACCTGTTGCTCATATTTACCTTAAGATCTCTAGGAGAGGACTGTTTGACGATCAATATACATGTCTGTCTGTGTTCCTAGTCTTGACACATTTCTCCCTCCTTTAAAGCGCCGCTGGTATTTGCAATGCGTCCGCCCAATTGCGACAGGCTGGGTCAGATCGCTACTCTCCTCCCTCGCTTTCTCGGTCTAATTATTCAAACTTTCTTCACACAACAGATAGTTAATCGCGCATCACGTCCCGTTCTGGCTGGAGGAGACTCTCCGTGGGCAAAACCTCTGGCAAAATCATCGTTGATTCGTCACAACACCTCACTTTGCTCGCCACGATGGTGTCAAAAATTCCCACCGCAGCAGCAATGCCAGGTTCGGTCTTGCTTTTGACCACCTCCACCGACGTTCGAGCTAGTCGTCTGTAGGGATTCCCTCTCGTAGTCTGGTGCGCTCGCTCATCTACTATTGATTCAAGTCGCTCCTCAATCACGTTGACAGGACCGCCTCTCCGCGCTGATGAAGGAATTTGGTTTTGGCCTGATTTCGCTACTAGTACGCGGCACTGAAGTCTTCCATTGGCGTCCAGGTGCCCAATTCCTTTCCATCCCCCTTTCAATCTCGTCTCAATGGATTCTTCTGCCGATGATTTCTCCACCCTCCGCGTCGGTCTACGTCTAAGTTGCCGTGCGTACATAGTGGATATCTTGGAGAGTGGCGCCACTTTCCAGGATCAGATGGATACGGGAAGGCTATCCCCCATCGTCGTATGCGGGGTCCGAAGGCGACGAGCACGATGCGGCGCCACATTCTTGTGACAGCTTGCAGCATATATTTGTGCTTGGAAAGTGCGGGCTTTCCATAGATTTGTTTTGTATTATCCACATATGAATAAATCCGTATCATTCGCCATTGCGTTGACGAGAAGTCCCGAAAGAAGCTCACCAGCGATGCATAATGCCAACTGTGCTGGCATAGTGGTTCATAGTGCTCCATAGTACTCAGTGTCCAACTTCATAGCACCATCCCAGTGCTATCAGAGGCTATGAACCACTATGAGTGCTACGGACACTATGACCAAACTGGCTTGGCTACGGTTTGCTTGTGTCCCCGCACGCAAAAATGTGTCAATTTCGAGAACGGTGCTCTACTTGTGTGTTGCTCATTCCTGTACCTCATCTGCAACAAGCGCGATCTAAATTTCTGCGTCATTCCATTATCCTACGGTTTAGTGCTGGCAAAAAATACAATATGAAAAAATATATTTTGAATATATTCACATACAAAACGGCCCTGGACCTTCCGAGTGAATATGAATATACCAAAATATGAATACGATATGACATGAATGGGTGACTTCCCGTAAAATTTAAATAATCCCCCGGAATATTTGCGACCCTAGCCGTTGTCAATCACTGGAACCTCATCAACTGTAACACCCCAAAATGGTCAACAAATGGTTCTCCCATCAACACAATAATTCTGGATCTATTCGGGGGGTAGAGACCCCCAAATAGACTTTCATATCCTGGAATATCCACCCTCCGCCCTCTCTTGCACTCCAACAACTTGCTGTACCCCATATCTTTCGAGGCTGTAGCCTTTCCCCAGGTACCATGAGCAAGACCTATCCAAAATTAGCTGTTTTCAGGAGCTTTTCAGCCAAATTTGAAGTCTCGACACATCCTTTCATGACTAAACCTAACGAAAACATCTCACGGAATCACTACATTCCGTCCCAATTCCGTCCTAGTCAGATATACTGCACAAATTGCTGACAGCATCCAGAGCCAAGTTGGTGTACATATGGCTGGATTTTTTCCTACATCAATGCATAAATATATTATTTTGCTTGCGGGAAACACAGATGGCGCGAATATCTTTCAGACTGATCGCATCACTGGCACCCTCAGAAATTGTGCTGGAATACTTTAATCTTATGGGAAGTCACCCAATATAATACAATACGGGTCGAACCATATTTAAATATATTGGAATGCAACTGAGGTAGGGTTTTTACCGCTCGCGGACCTGAACCGGCAAACATCGGAGTGTTAAATTCATCACCGGGTTGTTCCTCGGTTTCTGATTTTTCTCCGAGCCGTCACTTCGGTACGGAATATGGAGCCTGTCGGCCATCTGACAAGTTGGTGCCATCAGGTTGCCGTGATCCCGATGTTGAACTTGCCGACCACCAAATTTCCCGTTCTCCTGGCTCGTTTGGCTCCTGAAAATTGAAATAAAGAGAGTAACATCTCTATTTGAACATCCAATGCATGTTTTGGTACAGTTTGGGGACTCTTTTCCCCACCAAGTTAAGCCACAGAATATATCCAAATACATTCGAAATATATTTATATTCAATTTCGGAATATGAATACGATATGCTACAAATATGATGCGACCCAAAGAAGGTAAATACGATATGGATATGAATACGACACGGGTTTTGCCGTATCGTATACGTACATATTTATTTGGCCAGCACTACTACTATGTTTATCCTTCTCCTCCAATTGTAAGCTGTTCCGCTCGTCTCCCTCTCACCTCTACTCCCGTAAGCTGACAATCATTTTAGGGTATTCAAACGGTGTGCGCGGTGACTCGGATTGGTCGAAGACGAGACAGTGTTTGACCGAGATTCGGTTTTCTGTACCACTAACGAACAATCTTCATGGCCAAGGTCTTGGCTCGCGAACCGCGACCCCAAACGTGACAAAAATGTGTGTTCTGGGTCACCGCTCATCAGGACCTGAAATGGCGATGCTGTTCACGATGATAAGTAATCGTAGTCCTCAAAGGATTCTACCCCTTTCTGCGCAGATCACTGGTTATCACGACTCGGTAGAGAAAAAGAGATTCTGGAACTCCAGCATTGAATGAATACTAGTATAGGTAGTGACACACGACAGGAATGGTGGAAATTTGTAAGGTCCGCGTCTATTGAAGTCGAGCTGACCCCGCAAGAACCTTCAAAAATTGATAATGTTCAGTCCGAGAGGAGTGGATGAAGTATATGATTCAAGAAAGCTAAAGAAACTTGTTACTACCGCCTGTCTAAAAACTAAAGTAAGTCAGATGGTAATCAAATGTCCTTGTACCTAAAAAGTGAAATCGTTTGTAAACTAAGAATAGAACTCAAAGAAATGAACCAGAACAGCACAACGTCCGCAGTGTCCGCAGTGTGGGCGTTGAGTGTTTGATGCGCCGCAGTTCAGGTGCAGGTTACAGAATTCATGCGAACGCTATCCAAAGATCTGGCGCCAAACCAGCTTGAGGAACCCAGTTGTGGAATATGTATTGTGGACCTTGGACTTGCCATGGAGCTGTGCCTTCACGTTCTCCCACACCTCGTCGAGGACTGGCCTGTCTTTGGCACCACCAAGGTTCATCTACACAGAGTTCAGCGAGAGTGCTGGGAGGGGACGTAGGCGAAGGTCAGTCCTACCGTGCTCGGGATAATCGCCCAACTCTCAAGGACCGTGCCATCCTCCTTCAACACCAATAGTGCCGGCTGTGCCATGCCGTGATCGTAGCCGCTCCTCTCGCTGATGGCGACGTGGACGAGGCCCCGCGCATCGAGCTCTTTGGCCAGCCGGTTCTCCGGGTCGACGATCGCCGTGCCGTCGTACTTGGTCGCCGCGCGCGTGTCGTCGAGGTATTTCTCAGCCTCGGCCGTGATGATCACTGGCGTGCCTCCAGCGGCGATGATGGCGGGTGAAAGGGTTGCTAGCTTGCTGAGCTAGCCTCTGCAGAAGGGACACCAGTGGCCGCGGTAGACTGGTGTCAAGATTATCTTTGGTGGACTTGTTTTTCCCGGAAACGCGAGGGGACTTACAGACTGCAAAGACGAATTTGGATTGGGCCCGCAGGCTGTCGAATTCATGGACGGGGTCGGAAGATGCCATGGCTTGGTAGAGATTCTGCAGTCAGATGGAACAAGACCGAGTATGACTGAATATGACAACTCTGCCGAGCCGATTTGGATTACCTCCACGGCTCGTGAGCAGCTATTTATAGTCAAGCCTCAGCCCGCAGAAGCCCGTGTGCACTTATGCAAGCCCGTGGCAGCCGAAAGAGTTCCACGAATAAAAATAGTTTTGTGATTGAATCACTAAACGGACTCTACCCATAAATATATTGAGAGTTTATAAAATTTGTTTTTAATTTAAGTGAATTTAAATTTTGTTCCCGTTGGTCAGATGACCACTTGGAAGTCAGAGTCAACGATTCTGCGTCAATTCTGCCTTTGATTCTGATTCGATTCTGATATGATTTTCGGTCGAGAATCTTTCAAGAATCGACAGTCAACTCTGACCGCCCCGATTCCTGATCGTTCCTCGTCGATTCTGTCGCTTACAATCTTGGCAGTGAAAGGGACTGCGAAATATCCCAGCTCGGAAGCGGGGTATATTGAACTCGGTCTCGTAGAAATTGATTTCCGCCCTATGAGAAATTCAAAGAAAAGCCCCCCATCCATATGACCCCAAGCCTTCCTCGTGCCTTCCTCCGGTTCTGACATTGACATGGATTCAGTAATGGTTGCTCATGGATGTAGTGATCTTAAGGCGGACTTCGTTAATATTCCACTAGTATTCCGTTCCTAAAGCGGATGCTTTACGAGACGAACCCTCACTTGGGTTAAGAGCGGGCGGGAGAGAGTAAAGTAAGGCTCCAAAATGACCACGAGTTGAAGTTATCCCGGCCCCCCCATCAGGGTTTTGACATTTTGATTGCGTCTTGTTCCGGCTTGTAGGCTTGGCAACGCTAAGCGACAAGTTGAAAAGCCCAGACAAGGTCACAAGTGAGGAATATAACCCCCCCCTTCGAATGGGAGGATCACTAGGTATTAATGGATCTCTTTTCGACTACCCTTAGCAGTGTTGGACTTAAGCCTTAGCCCTTAAGTTAAGTTAAGGGTTAAGATGCCCTTAATATTAACCCTTCACATCGATCCTCGTCGGTCTTAAGTCTTAATTAGGGGTTAATGATGGCAATTATGTAACGTTTACGGAATATTTTCTTCTGCTCTCGCTCTCTGTCCATACGCTGCCTCCTCATGCCTGCTAAAAAAAGGTGGCCTCTGGCGCTATTACCACCAGGGAGGGAAACAAAACAGCTCTCACTACAAGGCCTACTGTCTGGGGTGTCTCAATGTCCACCGCCCCGCTTCTGCCGGTACCGCTGCCGAGCCAATGGACATCGATTCAGACAGCGGGGATCAAAATATAGGACTGGGCAGCGAATGGTTTACAGCCGGTAAGTACATCTGTCCATCTAATTTAAAGTCTCACTAACATTACTAACATTACGGTAGCGTTGGATGTCGTGAAGCCTGTCCTCGGTGTGAAGGAAGCCATGATCGCACATCTAATTGGGGCAGGTCGCTGCCCTAACGCATCGAAAGAAGCCCGAGCGGAAGCCCGGAAAGTTGCGGGGAAGGCCGCCGCTGCCGAGGAAGAGGCGACTGACGGAGGGGATGAGTCGGATGCTGGGGCTCCGGCGAAGAAGAGGAAGCGCATCCAGGCTGTCGAAAAAAGTTTCAAGCAGTCTCAGTTAAAGGTCTTCAAGGGAATTGACATTCCCTTCACTGACGCGCAGTCAAAAATCATTAAAACCCAATTTCTGCGGGCCACTATCTCTGCCAACCTTCCGTTCCGCTGGGTTGTAAACCCCGAAGTCATCAAGCTTTTCTTGATGTTCCGTTCTGCTGCCACCGCCGTCATTCCCGATAGCAAAGTGCTGGCTGGGCGTCTTCTTAACGAAGAGAGTAAACGGGTCGGGGACAACATTGACAATGCGCTAAAGGGACGCTATGTAATGATATCGTGAGTAAAGTGTCTCAATTCATCGACTTATTCTGATTTATGTGCAACAGGACGGACGGCTGGAAGCCCAATGACAAGAAATCTCTCACCGGCGTTGACGCGTGCGTTGATGGAAAGGTAAGAAATTGATCTTTGGGGATCCTTTTCACGACATGTGCCTAATCTGCAATAATAGTCGCACTTGATTGATGTTATCCAGTCCAGCGGGAAGCCGAAGGATGGCGAATCTATGTGTAACGCATTCTTTGCCATGATCGACAAGGCGGAGGCGGAACATGGCTGTATTGTAGCTGGCCTTTGCTGTGATAACGATGGCGGGAGTCACAAGGGCCGTGATCTAATGGTCGAGCGCCGCCCTTGGCTGTTTGGCCCGCCGTGTTGCGGTCACCGGGTTGGATTCTTTCCGCCCGTTATTTATAACTTACTGAACCGAATATAAATTCAGGGACAACTCATGCTTGTTGACTACTTTAAAGTCAATGAATCCGGCGCCCAAACTGCGGAAGATACTACCGATGTTCTTGGCTGGATTGTCGGCCACGAGCGTGTCCGTGATATTTTTGACCAAGCACAGGTCAAGAAGAACGGCGGTACGGCACGCTCGTACCTCATTGCTAATATTACTCGATGGACCACCCATTCCATCGCCTTCCATCGCCTCATTCGTTTGAAGGCCCCTATACGCGAAGCCGCAATTACAAAGCGGGCTGAGATCATTGCAGCTCAAGTAGGTGCCGAAAAGAACAAGACCATTAAAAAAATGACAGAGACGGCCTCGCGGTATTGTTCCCCTCGCCTACCTGTCGTCATTCATCTGACAGATTTTAAAACAGGTTTTGTGATCTCCTCGACGATCCTCTCTTCTGGAAGGATTTGGTAACGGTTGCAGAGGACATTGAACCGATCTGCTACATCACCAATATCAACCAGAGCGACAGCACTCGTGCTGACCAAGTCTTGTTGGGTTTTGCTGGTGTTTACCTTCATTTTAAATGCCACAGCAATCCAGTCATATCGGCGGGAATGATGACCCGCATTGAAAAGCGGTGGGCAGCATTGGACCAACCTATGTTTGTCTTCTGCCTTATTCTAAACCCTTACGAGCGTGTGGAGCGGTTCGGACCGCGCGCCGGTACGGATGCTTTCACTTTGAGCATGGCTCTCGTGGAGGTAAGTCGTTTTTTTCCAACGGGAAAGACCATGGACTCAGATATATTGATGCAGCTGTATCGTCGCGTTAAATCACGCCCTCCTTCGGGTGTTTTGTCCGAGGAAGAGAAAATTCGACTGCAGAGCGACAAAAAGCACCATGAAGGCCAGGTCTCAAAGGCGTTCCTGCAATACCTATCTTCGACCGGACCGTTTGCGCCCTGGGAGAAGGCTCGTAACCATTTCGAAACTGTTAATGTAAGTGCCGTGAACGTTGACAACACTTCCCCGTGCAATATGTAACGCCACTGCAGGGAAATGATCCGATACTTGTCTGGCAGCAATACCTTCCCAATCCCGACCTTCACGAGCTGGCTGACTTCGCCATTCTCTTACTGGGCCTGGCAATCAACCAGGGGAGGGAATGAACGCGACTTTTCGGACTTCAAAATCAAGAAAACTCGCCTCCGCAATCGTTTAGGAACCAAGAAAGTCGGCGAGATGTCAAAAGGCAAGTTCTGCCGCACAGTCATCACGATACCTGTCAACTAACTGTCTTCAGATTGGCGCCGATATTCGTGCATCCCACAAAGCGGAGGGACTTTTCGAGCAGCGTGAGAAGCGTAAGAACCACACTGAAGAACGTGTCAGGGATCTTTTAGCTGTCCCGCGGTACGCTGATGCCCTCGAGAGTGGTGATGAGGACATGGGGGGGCGGTTCGGATGGAGGGAAACCGAAACAAGTCCTCGTAAAATCAAAGGCAGGTTGGCAGAAGGTGTTTTTGAAGTGGGTTCTGGATGCTCGGGAGGCCGATGGGAAAAGTGACTGCGAGGAGGAGGACGCGGCAGAGCCGACCCGAGTGAGCGAAAATTGGCTTCCTCTTCCCTTGTCGAAGCTCTTTTGCGAGGATGCGCCACGACCCGTTGATCATCGGACTCGTCGCCGTGGAACTTTCGACCGCGAGACACTATTGATGGAGCTCCTGGCGGCCGAACACTCTAGTGAGGAACCAGATGATGGAGAACTGTCGGGATCAGGGGACAACTATGGGGAGTAGTAGGCAATCTTGGCTGTGCTTTGTGCAGGACAGAAAAAAAAAATTGCGCCCTTAACTTCAGCCTTAAAATAGCCTTAATATTAAGCCTTAATTAAGCTTAAGGCCTTAGCTTCAAAATTTGCCCTTATTAACCCCTTAAGTTCCAACACTGACCCTTAGTACATGCCCCTTAGTACATGCCCCTGCAACAACAACTGACTGTACTTGCAAGTTCGAAAAACGCATCATTTTTAGCCGAAATTCCGAGCTTGTGAAATCCGGACATAGATTTGCGACTTTGTGATCTTGCTGACTTTTCGGCCCTTTTTGGGGCTTGTTGGACCTTGTTCAAGCTCACAAATCAAATGTCAAAAGTCTGATGCCCAGAAGGAGTAAAACAGGCGAAAGCCCATCGTACTTGGGAGGGCTAATTCGGCAACCGTAGGAATACTCTGCCTGTGGGGGACAGACTGATTCAAGGGCTGAGTAAGGATGTGGCTATTAATAAGACCGGTGGTTCGTTTCCTACAGCTTTTCAGAAGATCATCACACATATAAAACATCAAATTAAAAACCAAGTGGACTCCATATCAATCCCTCCAACTTAAAGTTCAATCCACTCAAACAGATAGCCACCAAATTTAGACTTGCTGCACTACCCGGAATGCAGCTCATCCGCATGTTCTCTGCCTTGCTCCTGGCCGCTGGCGGGTTGGCCTCTGGTCACCCACATGCGCATGATGAGCACGAAGTGGTCGCGCGAGACTCGATCAAGATTGCACCCGGCCCCAGTGATACACAGATCCAATTTGCGCCTCTTCCCAGCACCGTCGACTCGGTCCCGATTAATGCCACGCTCGGCTACTTTGTTGGAGACCTCGGCGGTGGCGTGTATTGGGTGACGGATGGAACGTACTCAAACATGTTCCTGGTGAGCACACATGGGGTCATCGTGGTTGAGTGAGTCCTGCCACGCCAGTTTGACAGCTGCCCAACGTCTAACGTCGAATCCCATTTGCAGCGCGCCGCCGACAATTGGGCACAAGCTGCTATATGCGATTGGCAACACGACGCGCCTCCCAGTCACCCACCTCGTGTACTCGCACCTGCATGCAGACCACATCGGCGGCGCGTCGCTCTTCAACGCCACGCACCCGACCATCATTGCGCACGCGGAGACGCTCAGCTTGCTCGCGTCGCTGTCCCCGCGCGACCCGCTGCGCCCGCTGCCGCACGTCACGTTCGAGAATAACTACACCGTCCGCGTGGGCAACCAGACGCTCGAGTTATCGTACCATGGCCCCAACCACACGCCGGGCAACCTCTTCATGTACGCGCCGGCACAGCGCGTCGCGCTGCTCATCGACGTCGTCTTCCCCGGCTGGGCGCCCTTCTCAGAGCTCGCGATATCTTGCTTTATCCCTGGGTGGACTGCCGCGCATGACGTGCTGCTCACGTTCGACTTTGATGTGCTCGTGGCTGGCCACGTTGGCCGACTTGGTACCAAGCATGATGTCTTGCTGCAGAAGAAATGTGAGTCCCCGATCCCCGTCGATGATCGACACATTTATGTTCACTGCCTATAGACATCGAGGACCTGCACGACTCGTGCGTGTCCGCGATCAACGGCGGGTTCGATGTGACGGCCGCAATTGGGCCAACCGTCGCAGCGAACCCAGGGAACCCCTGGGCCGAGTTCAAGGCGTACTTCCGTGGCGCCGTACAGACGTGTGCGGACAACACCACCTCACGCTGGCTCGGTGTACTCGGCGCCGCGGATGTGTTTGCGTTCGAGAATGCGTACCGCATGGTCATCTCGCTGATGGAAGATGTGTAATGTGGGTGAGTTCGCGTCCGTCCGGGCAGCCATTTTGAAAATCGCTCATATTGACCGAGAAGTCTAGAAACCACCCGGATTAACGACAAAGTAGATATTGCGATACTGCGCCAGCAATATCTAAATGTACAAGTCCGCTTGGTTACACTACGTTCAAGGAGGTCCTAAACAGAGACCTACACAGACCTACACTCAGTTTGCAAAGGTGTGTGCAGGTCTGCCAAGGTGAGTTTAGGCGGCTACACAGGGACCTGGACACACCTGGACAGACCTAGACTCAGCTACACAGAGTCTGCGCAGCCACCTACACTTACCTTGCCAGACCTACACACACCTTCATAAACTGAGTTTAGGAGCTCCTTGAACGCAGTGTTAGCTTCCACTTGTAGTTCGCATATATTTCATCGTCCAGAGTGCCCCAACTTTCGCGCAGGAGCCTATTCTCACCCATCTTCCGGAGGCTTTTTCAGTATCTTCCTCCCCCCTTCCCGCCAGATGAGGACTAGCGATTTATTTTGACTTGCGTTTCATTTCTCATTACATGCATCGTGAGTCATCAGTCGTGAACTCTGAGGACGACTATGAACAGACGGCGTAGCGAGTCAAGCACGGGACGGACGGCTATTTTTCCGTCCCGTTCCCGTCCCCCAAATCTTGCTGGCCCAAGGCTCCACGGGACAGCCAGCCGTTAACGGTACCCGTCACACTCGTAAATGCGGGGACGGTGGCCAGCCCTAGATTTAACTGAGTTGTTGCTGCAAGACAGACTGAAGGTCCAAAAGCTCATGATGGATGGCCTTAGAATTTAAAACCGCGCTTGATTAATGTTCGTGGTCGGATATAGGGAGGAATATCACGCTGGCCAACGAAACAAAGAAGGTTGCGGATTATTTTACGATACAGCTAGAAATATCATTCAGATATTCAAGCGGTATAACTCACAAGTTCTTTCCCGTCATAATTAACTGGTAGTTACTATACTAACGACATAAAAGCAACAAAGAGCAAGGGGTTCCAAGGATAAGAGAAAAAGATATCACCTACAAAAGTTTTTTTTCGAGGGTCGGCCGACCCCTCCCACCCTCCCCCCGTGGGAAATTGCCTTATTTCGGCCCCAAATTAGCCGATTTACGCGATTTTTTGACGCAGGCGCTGTTAAGGCATCTGCTGGTATGTATTCCGTGGGTCAGACATGGGCAAAGTGCGATGTGGAAGAAGAAAAAATTTGCCCAAGTCACGCCACTGAACAGCACACGTGCCAAATTGCTTGATTCGGAATGGCTGTCCATGTCATAATGGCTGTTACCAGGCCTGATATAGGAATAATCCATTGCTCTCGGGTTTAACTTACAGTTCATGTGACGCTTTGGGACCATGATATTCGTGTTCAGCAGGTAAAAATGCACCAAATGCAACGTGGTGTCAAAATACCGGAGAATTGGACCCCCTTGACAAAGTTCTTTGTCACCTGTCACACAAACATGCGAGTTTGGGGGTAATACTGGGGCATAATTATCTACCAATTTCTCATAAAAAATGCGCTACCCTCAGAATAAATTCACCACTCACATTGGGTCACCAAAAGAAAAATATACACAGGGTGAAAGTACCATAAAAAACTCACTGCTGCACTCTCAATTTAATTTGTGCACAGGTTCTGCCAAGGTACCAAAAAAAAACCACAGGGTGGGTTATACCTTTTTTTCCACACCTTGTTATATTTAACAATAAATCCATAGGTTGTGCAACACAAGATTTACACTTCCAGTTATTCAGTCCACAAGAGATGACCAGTCATTGGCTGGTGCTGTTGCCTGGTTGGCATATGCCGAGCAATCAGCCTCATTGAGCCAGCCAAGGACTTTCACAGTACCCTCGACCATGCCCTTAACGTAGACATTGGTTGAGATGTCTGGGAAAACTATGGTGTCATGCCCCCTTTTTGGTGTGTAGTAAAGCAGAATTGAACCAACTCCATGTTCAGCCCATGAACCAAATGCTCAAGCCTTGAGTGCTCTGCAGTCTCAAGAATGCTCCAATGATATTTAAATGTCTTACCTGAAGCCCTCAGGTTTGACATGCAGTTGTAAGTTTGACCGCATCTACAGTGGCATATCCTACTTGAAATCTAGATGAACCTGGAAATGGAATAGAGACAAGGGCATGAGTCTAAATACAGTACATGATGTTCCAATGGGTATAGCTCTGCCCACAGCACTGCTTTGGGTTGCCTCTACCAAGGATTGGTAGGTAATGTCTTTTTATCTGCTGCCTTTCAACCAGTTACATATTTGGTACCTGATTTTAGGTTGTGAAAAAGAGAAGCAGAAGCAGCAGTGTATATTTATTATAATCCAGGGTAGTGTATTTTTTATTCTACCTGCAAGGTTGTGCATATTTTTTTTTGGTAGAGGGACCCTGTGACATTTTCACACAGTGGTGGGCAAGAGCTTTTCAGGCAACTTTGTTAAGGCTGTGCATATTTTTTGGAAAATATTGCAGCTGGTGCATAAAAATGCAAAGGTGTGCAAAAAATAATTATGCCCCAGTATTACAGCCATATGCGAGCCACATGAGTTTAACGCACTCGTGGTTCACATGCGTCGCACTTTGCCCCTGGTGTCATGGACGATGTTTGACGTTTTGGACCATTAATTCAATCTTCCACTGAGATCTACAAGGCATTTAACAGAGTGTTTTGGCTATGCTCTGTATACAGCAATCACCTTGCCCCTAGTCGTGATATCTCTTGGAATTCGCATCAATGGATCGCATCAAGCACCTCTTGTCTGGCGGATACTGGTGGGACTTACGTTTGCAGCAGTGGGTGCAAGCAGGAGAGGCTGTTCTGGCCATTTTTCAGTCAGGTCGTGTGGTTCAGTGTCATCTTGGCTGGGTTTCGCCAACAGTCGTTCCTCCAGGGACAGTGGAGCCAAAACCACTGAGAAAAAATCCCGCTGTGCAATGGCAGGAGTCAGCAGCATCAAACCACTGGAACATAGTGAATGGCACCCCACTGCAACCACAGAGCTTTTTGGCGATCTGGTTGTACTCTGTTTGCACAGAGTGGAGATAAGATTGTGATTAAAAATTGGGTCGCTGCAAAAGATCTCCAAGGACGCACTGTTTTTGGGCGAATATACGAGCTGCTGACCACTGAGAAGGCAGCATTTGTGACACTCGAGCAGTTTATGTGCAGCCAGCAAGCACATCGGGACTTCTCTTGGCCAGTCTTGCGTCGTCCGAATGGACAGGAGATTGTTGAAGGTGTTCAATCCTTCCTTGTTCTCCCATCCACATGTGTTCAGTTCATCATGTCGGTTCAGCATGACTGTCGGATGGGACACTGTCAACCTGCGGTAGTCAGCAAAGAACGACAGGAGTGCGAAGAGACAAACCGGGACAAGAGCTTGATCAAGCACACTGACGATGATCATTTCATCATTAACATGAGTGCCCTTCACAATTTCACCAAAGTCTGTTGCGTGTTGTCACGTGCATTAACCCAGCTCAAACTACTGTTCCCTGAATGCAATAAATTTCACAAGACGGTCGCACAGCAGGCAAGGGTGGGAAGAGATGCACGTCGCAAGAAGACAGCGGCCAAGCGTCACCAAAACGCAGAGGCCAAAAGCGGGAGGCAGAGGAAGCGGATCGAATTGCTCGAGAAGTGAAGGAGGCAGTGGCCGAGGGGAGAGACCTTGAGGATAAAGAGAATGGAAGTGTTGCCAGCAACGATGAAGAGGAGGATATTACAGGAACTGAATTAGAGGATGGGCCTGAGGAAGGTATTGCAATGGATGTTGAAGAGCTCCAGCAGGTGCGAGTGCCGAGGGGAAGGAAACGGAAACGAAGACGAACTGGTCTGTGATGTATGTACTACATATTAATATTTATAGTAATAATACTAGTATCCAGCGGGAGTGTGTTAAATGGACATACCATTATCGAGGAGGCAGAGCCTTTTCTTGGGCGGAATACACTCGAGAGGCGGCGCATCAACACAAAGTTGAACGCGATGGCGCGTTGAGGCGAAGTCAAACGCGATGGCGTGTCGACGTGAAGTCAAACGCAATGGTGCGTCAACACAAAGTTAAATGCGTCCTGGATCTCAACTTGTCCTCTCCGGTGCGAACGAGATATCTCCCATCTCGTCGTGGAAGTCAGAAGCAAGACGTGGGACCAGCACGACAATCAACAGTTGCCGGTTACGACAGGGTGAGATGCGGAGAAATGTTTGTCTTATCTTATCTGTTTTTGCCGATACAAATTGAATATAAAAAAATATTATATTACACGACATTCCTGTATGAACTCATGTGAAAGACTCAGGCTGAGAACTGTGTAGCTCTCAATATGGTCTGAATCTGAGGGCACAATGAGGTCTGACACCGATATCATTGAGCTGTCGAAATGAGACCAGATTGATCTCAGCCAGTGAGATCACTTTAACATAATGCGCCGGGTTCGCACTGAAGTCAAGACAGGTTGGTGGTGTAGCCAGTTACATGAGTTCCTTAATTTTTTTTCCCCTTTGTTATGCACCTCTCGCAAATAAATAAAATTTAAGTCTGTAACCTGTTGAAACTTGCTTGTTTTCTGGCCAGGAGCACATACATAGATGGCTGCATGAGGAGATTCAGCCTTCAGTCCAAAGCTTCCTATAGCGGCCTCGAGGCTGCCCAGGCTGACTGGTTTGCAGGTGTGTTTTTGCTGATTCAACACAAATATACCCCTACTATTCTACTGACACACATACAACACCCTCAGAGTAGGTAGGGATTTAGTACAGAGGTAATCTGAGGTATCAAGAAAAAAAAAAGTTTGCCAACTGAAAAAAAAAAACTGCTTTTGATTAAAGTGACATCGGGAACATCATAGGAATATCTTTTTGGGGTGAGTTTTTTTGAAGATCGATTCCAATCCCGCATTTTTGCGGGAACGGTTTTTGAGGTGATTTTTTTTGGGGGATCGATTCCGTTCCCGCATTTTTGCGGGAACGGAAAATTTTTTGAGGGTGATTTTTTTTGAAGTTCAATACCGTTCCCGCATTTTTGCGGGAACGACTGTGTTGCAGAACAGGAATTTCTGATAATGAGTATCGAGCTGGCGCACGGAATAGTCTTAGATCTCTATTCCATTGGCTGTGGTCCAGAATCGTGCAAAATGCCGTCAACCAATTTGTGCGATACTGAAACACTCACAAAACTCGAAAGCAGAGCAACAAGTATTTGCCCTCGGGTGTTGCACCTGAGGAGGTCTTTCAGCATCCCGAGAACTTTGGGCTTCGCCACGCAGGCATTCCGGTGGATCTCAATGTGGTCCGCGAACTTCAAAATACGCTTCCAAAGTCCAGGGAGGACTGTTTGCGTTGGGTTCCGCTTGACTTTGATTTACGTGCGGTTGCGGCTTGCGAATCTCTGGGAAGCCCGGAATTGACAATTTCGGCGGAGCGGATCATTTACCACATAATTCTGGCCATATTCTAGAGAATAGATAGTATGTACTTCCATACATTGCCGTCAGTACTGCTAAATCAATATAAGGGACATGTTGATGCCTGATGTCAAAAGTCAAATTCAACCTCGGCCTTTAGGCTTATCCTAACCTTTTGGCTTTGGGTTCGGCTGTGAGTCTTGTCAGGTCGAATGTCTGACGGAATTATTACATTGATTCAATGCCTTCTCACCCTCGGCCTCCATCTCCGCATACCAACCACGCGCTGTACGTATAAAGCACCTCGCTGAATCCTGGTGATAGTTGAATGATACCTCGCTGGTTCGGCAACAGCAGTATAAATCTGAGGGACCTACGCTAGCTTTCGTTACTGCTATGCGATTATTTCCCCTCTTTTTCTTACTCGCTCATCATGACGGCGATTTCGTCGCGGGCTACGACTCGCTACATCCCCGTTCCCTGAATTACACCGGGCCATATGCCGATGGTGGCTCGTGGACTTCTGGCTTCGCCCAGGCAAAAGCTCTTGTCGATCAAATGGTACGCAGAGAGCCGTTATTCTTGTTCTCTGAGGCCTATGATCTATTACAGACAATTGAAGAAAAGGTGATTCCCGCCTGTAAGTCTTAAGTGCACCAATCTCCAACTGCATCTCTAGGTCAACATTACGACCGGACAAACAGGAAAATGTGTCGGGGTCACCGGTGAAGTGCCGCGGCTGAACTTGACGGCGTTCTGCTATGAAGACGGGCCCGTTGGGGTACGACCCGCCCGACGCGTCTCTCAGTTCCCTGCTGGTATTACAACAGCCGCGACGTGGAACCGAAAGCTTATGGCTGCGCGAGCGACCGCCCTCGGCCAGGAATTCCACGACAAAGGAGTAAGTCAGAGACGATTACGCATTCCGTCCCCAATTAGTAATGACTTATTTGTCCTGCAGGTTAACATCTGGCAAGTTTTCCGCGGTGCAATTATTTAAATCAGCATTCCGATTCATAGTGTATACGCAGGCTTGGTCCCGTAACTGGTGGCCCTCTTGGCCGCACTCCTTATGGAGGTCGCAATTGGGAAGGCGCGTTTTCGTTTCAGGATGGGATCTGTCCCAGCTTACGCCATGAGCCAGGTTTCAGCCCAGACTCGTGCGTATTCCTTCTGCGGGAAACTACATAATTAAACATTTGAGAGATATCTGAACGGGGTGGCCTCGTACCTGTCCGTGAAGTACGCTCAGGAACAAGGTGTTCTGGCTTGCGTAAAGCACTACATTGGATACGAGCAAGTAGGTATCTCGACCATTCATTGTTGCTTGTCCGACCATGATCCTCACAGGAAACATTCCGAAATGTCTATAATATCACAGAGGAATACTCCGTTTTCCCTGCCCTGCAACAATTACCGATCTCATCTAATATCGACGACAAAACGGTGCATGAAGTTTACTTGGGGAGTACACATCTTTCCCCTCTTCATTGTTTTCGGCTGAGTCGGATCGCAGTGGCCGTTCGCGGAAGCAGTGAGAGCAGGCGCAGGCGCTGCGATGTGCAGTTATAATGAAGTAAATCAGACACACAGTTGTGCCAACGACCACACGCTCAACCAACTACTCAAGACGGAACTCCGATTTCAGGGTGCAGTCGTCTCTGATTGGGGAGGCACCTGGGATACTGCAGCTTCTGCTGTGGGTGGGCTCGACGTATCCATGCCTGGTTCTGGGACAGCGTATGGCGGTCTGTTCGGACATTTCTATGGGGATGAATTAACCGCTCTCATCAAGAACGGAACTATTCCAGAGGTGCGACTTGACGATATGGTGCGCATCCACGCTTCCAGACTACTGCCTTTCAAGGACCAATAATCTAGGCTCTGCGCACGTTGGCGCCAATCTTCCAATACCAAGATCTCAACACATATCCTCAGCCAAGCTTCGACGTGAGCGACCTTACCATCTCGACCAACAACGTCCGCCGAGACCATCACATTATAATCCGTGAAATCGGTGAAGAATCCCTCACTCTCGTCAAAAATAACCGCACATCCGGGGGCGGCCTCCCTCTTCCAGTACCCTCCTCCATGAGCACGCTTGCTGTAATCGGCGAGGACGCATCTGCTTCCCCATACGGCGCCACATCCTGCGGCGCGCATGGCGACGGTGGCACCGGTTGTTTGATCGAAAACAACGGAACGATGACTGTGGGCGGCGGCAGTGGATGGGCTTACCCGCCCTACACGATCGACCCGCTCGCGGCGATCAACGCGTACGTGCGCCAAGATGGGCCCGATATAAATCAGCACCTGGAAAACTGGGACCTCGATGCCGCGGCACTGCAGGCAAGCCGTTCCGAGACCGCTCTCGTGTTTATCAATGCATACGCTAAGGAAGGAGGCGACCGCCACAACCTCACGGCGTATTCGAACGGCGATGCCCTAGTCCAGGCGGTGGCGGCGGTGAATAAGAACGTTATCGTCGTAATGCACATCCCCGGGCCTGTGCTCGTGGAGAACTGGATCGACCACGAGAATGTGAGTTGCAACTTTATGGTATGTCAGACCCTAATGGACGGTGTAAGTAGGTCACAGCAGTTGTCATTGCACATTTGCCTGGCCAAGAAAGCGGGAACTCGCTGGTTCCGGTGCTTTGGGGAGAGAGGTCGCCCTCAGGAAAACTTCCTTACACTATAGCGAGGAACGAATCAGGCGAGTCCTCTGCACTGGAGAGAAGGTGCCCTAACCACAGCCCTCCCAGACTGGCCCCCGAACGGTATCGTATTCGATCCAGTGTTCGCGCCGCAATCAAACTTCTCTGAGAAGATACTCGTGGATTACAAGGTATACTCTGCAGTTTCCCAAAAATAACTCTATTCTGATAGGATTTCTCATTTCAGTGGTTCGATGCGAACAACATCACCCCGCGGTGGGAGTTCGGGTTTGGAATGAGCTACACAACGTTCAGTTTCGGTGACCTGAGTATCGCGAAGACTTTCAGAGCCGACAATACCTCCATCCAGCCAACTGCTGAGCCGTTTGTTCGGTTGCCATCCGATGTGGGAAGCAGCATGTACGACGTCTTGTATACTGTACGTCGTGCATACACCATATTGTGTTGACACTGACCTAGTAACTCAATAGGCCACCGTCGAGGTGATGAATACCGGGCGGGTAAATGGTGCTGAAGTGGCTCAGTTGTATATTTCAGTGCGTCGAATACTGCACTTCTATCCAGTATGCACGCTGACTGCTCCTTTTACCACAGTTCCCCGAGACGGAAGAGCAGCCACCGTCCCTCTTGCGCGGATTCGACAAGCTATACCTGGCGCCGGGCGAAAAAAAAACGGCGACCTTCGAGCTCACCCGGAAGGATTTGTCCGTGTGGGACGTTTATATCCAGCGCTGGAAAAGTGAGTCTCCTTGGTGCAAATACTTAACGGCAACCTGAGTTGAATGTATCATCATCTCCTGTTTAGTTCCCACAGGGAAATTCACGCTGTCCGCGAGGGCGTCCAGCCGCGACCTGCGGTCTGTTGTGACATGCATGTTCGCAGACTGAGCTTCTGATCGAGGGTAAAATTCGACAAAAAGTCAAGCCAGTATCTCAGAATCATTCCAGTACTGCAATTTCTCCTTCTTTCACAATCAAATATTGCAATTACATTTAATCCGCGTGGGTTTTGTCAATGTTCCATGAGATAAGCACATTGGACGTCTAAAAAAAAACTGCGAAAACTCCGTCGTGTCGAAGTTGAACATCCGTTCAATTTATGGTTCAACTTTTATGCCTTGGTTATGTATGGACACTTTTCCACTCAAAAACTGCAGAGTGCCAGGTTCCAACGGGAACAATGCCTTTACATATTTGGCTCACCGTTTTTTGACCCCCCACTAACGGGTTTCAGCGCATTTTGATGCTGGGCCACTTTGAGCCACTTTGAACTGTCATTCGCCATCGATACCATGGCTCCACGGATCTTGTGGGAAGGCTTCCTCAAAAACAGTGTGGCCCAGGCTCCTTTGAGGCTAGCCACCTTGAACCACTTTGAGGAATCGCTAGTCGATGACAGCCACAGGCATGACTATGCTAGGACACAGCCGCCCTATTTGTAGTTAGGGTACAGAACAGCACGGCAGTAGTAGAGGAACTATTTCCTTGCCACGAATACAGAGTTAAAACCCAGATCCGAAAAAGACCCGGATGCAGAAAATACGGAATTATAAGCTCAGGTTTGAGGTGGTTAGTCGCCGTTTTTTTTATGGAAGCCTTGTAGGGATCCTGAACAATCCTAGCTATTCAAAAACCCATGACAATTGTCAGCTAGCGCAGAAAATCGAAGATATGTGAAAAACGGAATATTTGGGGCTGTGCCAGAAGTCCCAGGGAGAGAATGATTATTCTGCGTGTCTCCTACATTCTCCTGCCCTGAGATTGTAGATGGGGGGGATTCAATAGTCCCTCTAACTCCTTGCAGCCACAGATTATTATGAGGGGGGCAATCAACACGTGTACATGACCCGATTTTTTGGATCAGGGTCCTCCACCAAAATAGGTGACAAAAGAAATGAGCTCACGCTCCATGACCACGAGCCAGAAAAATCTGAAAATATTTGTACATGGTCCACAAGGTAATAGTATCACATCCACCAACATTCAAGTACAAGAATTTACGTTACTGTTGAAAAATATGAGCAAACATTATTTTTTTCGGATCCGGGTTCCGACTCTGTAATTCATTTGCTCTTGACGACGCGAGCGCGGACAGAGCCTGGGCGACACTGTTTTGAGGAAGCCTTCCCACAACATCCGTGGAGCCATGGTATCGATGGCGGACCAGGGCTCAAAGTGGCTCAAAGTGGCTTAACATCAAATGCACTGAAACCCGTTAGTGGGGTCAGAAAGGCAGCATTTCTAGGCTCAGTTATTCAAAAGCTCAAATGAAGTTACAGAGAATGCACCAGGATTGAAAGAGACTAACATCTGTGTCCAAGAATCTGCTCTGGCTCTGGACTATCTCTCAACCCCTCAATGGATCCTGAGCTTGAGCACCAGAGAGTTTGGCTGGGGAATTTAGATGGTGGAAAATCAATGGTTTGAGACTTCAGAAAGGACTTCAGTTAACTAGTATCTATGAATGAGTTTGTAAATATATACTTTACAGGCAGCAAGGTCGATGGAAAGTTAAAGAACCCAAATAGGGGGGCAACGGCTCAGGTCGGAGCGGACGGCCCGGAGCCAGGGGTGAGAAACTCCTTCCCTATATGGAAGGAGAGGGGAGGTCTGCTCAAGGTCAAAAAAAACTTTTTGGCCATATATCTGTTTTACAAATTCCGATTCCTCCCTTGACGGCAAGTGGCGAGCAGTCCGATGGCGAGAAATTGATGTCCCCATGCTTTGGATCCCGATCCCTGATGCCGTAGCTTTTGATCAACCTATCACTTTTGGCTGAAATTTGTTCTAAACATTTGTTGGAGGTCATACTCTGTTTGTACATTATGCCCAGTCATAATTATCAAGCCCTGGCTGCCTAGCTCTCAAGTAGCCAACTAGGTAAGGTGGCCAGGTACCTGGTCCCAAATAGTAACACCTGAAACAGGTAAGCCGACAAAAGGGAGGAAGGGAAGAAATAAGGTAAGTGCTCTGAACAAGCTTGGTGCTGAGGCTGGTCACCGGCGGCTGACATGAAAGGATGAGACGAATGGAGATGAACTATAGGTGAGGCTGGGGAGAGACAGGGACAAAGAGAAGCGTAGGCAGAGTGAAGCATGAGCATGGGCAAATTGTATGTGCGGGCAAATCGAGAGTGACTTAAGTGCAAACTGCTGGGGCAAACAAAAATGAATTTATTGGAGATAAATCTAGGTATTTATATTGGGCTTGTGGGCCACTGCATGCGCATGGCGGTACGAGTCCATGAAGCACTGTGCGGCCTGGTGTAATGTCTAATGTTCCTTTCAATTTCATGCTATCCACAGTGAATGAAGGGGATCAACAAAGCTTGACATGTGCATTCCGCCGGGTGAGTGGCAGGTCTGCCAAGATTGTGCCGTGCTGAGGCAGGAACCCAGCAGATCCCGAAATTACTCGCTTTCAGACTTTGCCACCCTGTTGGTTCCAGGAAGCAGCATGGCCGAGGACTGTAAACCCGAGGATCTTTCGATGTTTTATATATGTCGATCTTCAGGTTCGTGGTTCTTGCTCACAATTGGTAATGTTTGGTGGAGCTCATCGCAGGATTGGGCCACGGGCCCACTGTTT
This sequence comes from Mycena venus, assembly GCA_014462655.1. NCBI lineage: Eukaryota > Fungi > Basidiomycota > Agaricomycetes > Agaricales > Mycenaceae > Glaucomycena > Glaucomycena venus. The sequence goes on from JACAZI010000028.1 coordinate 1,160,069, forward strand.
CGTGAGCTGTCGGGAAACTGGGTGAAATCACCATCAAGGACATTCCAGATATCGTAAATTGAAGCGCTTACCGTAACTCGATGCATTGAGAAGACAGTTAAAGTACGACTCGATGAGATGGCCTCGCAGATGGCGTTCAATAATGAAGTGGTCGACGAAATTGCAGAAGCTGGTGAGTCCAAGTTCACCATCATTGATATACTCCGCAGCCTGAGAGGGATCGAGTTTGCCCATTCCGAACACCTGTTTGAGGAGAGGGTGTAGATTAATGTGCCAGTCTTCAATTGGGCTACAACCGTGGTAGGGTGTGGTCCCAAAAATGTCGAGTAGATGGGTTAAATCTGCGAGAGGAGCGTGCGCAGGTATGTTCCCAATTTTGGCTTGAAGCTGGCGCATCAAAAGCTGGATAGTGAGGCTAAGTTTGGCTTTTTCTTCTTTGCAGCCTTCCGAATTTTGTCACAAACACCTGTAATAACGTGCTGGTTCAAATTTCCTTGGCCGCCAAACCCGACTTTGACATCAGTCTTGCAGTCGGCGCAGTACATGGTGCTCTGTGCATGCAACAGTTCTGTGCCATTGTCGGGTCTGGTCTGAGCAACTTGTGAGCTACTGCGCACTCGCAGACGCGGTCATGCACACCTGGGAACACTTTTTCTTGGCCATTATCGGATTCTGGTGGTGTGCGCATTATGATGATCAAGGTGAGATGCGACCGTGAAAGTTGGGAGTATTTATTTTTCATGTTCTAGCCAATCCTGGGCAAAATATTGCATTTTCAGTCCACCACAACCAAAAGTCGGCGCAGCACTATAGCATTCTCATTTTGAAGACGGAAATATTCTTTTTGAGTAAAAATCATGGAACTAATTTTTACATCGAAAATAACGGCATCTGAGAAAGTCAATGATCATTTCCAATGTCTTCTTCGTCCAATCCTTTCTCCACTGCTTCCAGTTTCCCCGTATTCCGATGCCCAATGTCCCGAAAGATGCAATGAAGCATCGCCATCTGCAATGCCTTCTGTGCGGGTCTTCTCTCATACACTGCTGCTGCCTCACCTCCAATCTATGCCGCTATAGTGCCAATCGGCGGGGTACAAAGCGCCACAGCAAACAGCGCTTTTAGGCGCTCGGGTTGCATGTTTTCAAGCTGCTGCCGGAATGGCGCTGAAACCTGCCAAGCAAACCTTGTCAACGTGCGACCCGAGGGGAACAAAGCAAGCTGCTGACCAGTGGAGCTGCGGGCAGTTCATTGGGCAAAGTTGCTCTCACGGTAGTGCCAGTCAGGGGCTTCTCGGCATTGTCACTTCCTTTCTTCCATGCTGCTACTAGTTGACAGGTTTCTCCTCCAAGGAAGCATTCCGTGCCAGACAAATTTGGACCATTTTGACCTAGAAACCTAGGTCCTGACTGGACAAAATGTGGGGCCACAGCCGGGATACTTAGGCCCACTGTCCAGACAAATTTGAACACCTGAGTCCAACCTCATCCTGGCTTCCAATGGTTGTGGTAGCATACTTGGACCTTGACTCCCCGCAGTCTGATGGTTGGACATGGTATGTTGCTTTTGTTCTGCAGTGCATAGAGCTGATTTTGTTTCTCTTTTTCTGTCAGTCTCCAAAATGTGTTTCAAAGGCGGCGGCAAGTACGGGAAACACGAGCCCGTGACCGATTCTTCCAATATTTCCACGCTGTCCAAAATTTCTGTCCAGGTTTTCAAAACCTCCATGGAGCTCAATTCAGTTCCATTCCGTCGGCAACCTCAGTCGTTCAAACAAAGCAATTTTGCCTGCTGTGACAGTGCTGTCGGCTGCTCCAAAACTTCTCCCTACCGGTTTCAAATTTCCAGGAGGCAATGAAACCGTTCTGAAAGAGGGGAAAGAAGACGGCGGCAGCCCTGGGCGTGGAATGGGACGATGATGATGAAGAGGACTAGTCTACCATGGTGGTGATGTATTTCGAACAATTTTACATACTACAAAATGGATCAGAGACACGCCAAAAGCCCCCAAAGCCATATTTACATCCCAAAGACAAAAATCCCGATTTTCGGTAGGCTAAGTCCGGTCTGGACAAAAATTGCGCCTCCAGGACAAAATCTGTCCAGACAAGGATCAGCTGATCGGGGTCAGCCGGGACCTAGCCTCTAAAAGGGCTATTCCGGGGTCCTGGAAGCATCCATGGTGGAAAAGAGGAAGAAGATGGATCAGCTGTCAATAGCTGCTACACTACTGCCGGCAAACTGCCGTCGGCATTTATTTCGGAATAAGCCGAAACCAAGTTCTTAAGGTGATATTCACGTTTTTTTTATAATGTATGGTGAGTTTGAGGTATCTAAGAAACTCAAGTCTCTAATCCATCCGAAGTATTTCCAGCCATCCTATTTCCAGCTGAAAAACTTTTGACTGACGACCGTGTCAGCTGTTCTTATCGTTGATCCTCCTTGAGGCCACGTGATACAGCCAAGATCTGATTACCGCATCCATGCAGCTGCCGTCAGAAAAAGCACGTCAGCAAAGATCTGAAGAACTGTCTCATAACGAATTGAGAGCAGCAGACTCCAGAGCCTCCACAACAAAACAGAAGAATATGGGAAGGAGACCACTTGGCACTTACACACCTTGCAAGGAAAAGGGAAAAAAGAAATAGAACAACAGAGCCTGACAAGACCAGCAGTGCAAAGTCACCTGATAAGAGACAGGAACGCGGCAATCACCAACAAGGAGAAGAAACATCCACGGCCGAGCGAATAAAGGGAGAAAACACCGAAAAAAAAAATGGCGAGAGCATGAACAGACTAAAAGACAATGAGTAAAGGGCATAGATGGGAGTATGAACAGACTAAAAGAAGATGAGTAAATGCATAGATGAAAAGCGATAAGGTCGTGCCGCAAAAGGAAAGGAAACACCCACGGGAGAAAGACGTCATCTGGGGTTTTTGAAAATTCTCGCAGAGGAAACGATGCCGTAAGAACGAGTCTAAAAATAAATTTTTAGGACTCGTAACAAGAATAGAGAGGAGTAAGTGGAGTAGAAATAAATAAAAGAGACTAAAAACTCGGAGGTATAGAGGAGAATGAGGCAGTGTCAAATTAAATGGTGAAATAGGGCAGAAAAGTAGAGAGAGTCAGACACGATCCAGGTGGAAGAGGCAGTGAACTGAGTAGCATATCGGTGTGGTAGGGGAGAACGCCTGAGGCGTAGGTTCTCAAAATGGGTCGGTAGTCCGTGTAGAGGTCGAGTGAATGCAAGGAATAATTTGTGGGAACTGGTCCTGGGCCGTAGAGTAGGAAAAGAGCAAGATAACAGCGTAAAAGTGTCGAATAATGCCGTGGGAAGAGAGTGAGGTCGTAATGTGCGAATTAGGGTGTTTGGGTGGCTAAGAGCCCACTGACGGCGTTTCATAATCGAAAGGGCGAAGGGACACTGAATCCCTTCTGGGCACGAGCCCTACACTGGCCGTGAAGATGGTGGTACAAGCGTGAGATTCAATGATCTGGCAATATTTACGATACAAACAATGCTGTAACTAATTATAAAAATAACTATGGAGTATAGCCGAAACCAGCGTGTGGACGGATTTCCACACGCCGGCCATCCGACCCTACCACATTGGGGGGTATCGGGGCTGCAAGATGATGCAATGTCGAGGGGATGCGAAATATGCGTGAGTCGGGGGTGCTGGAGGACTGAGACGATGGTGGAAGTAAGGAGGTGCTGTTTGTTTGGCTCGACCAAAGTGATCGGACCATGATCCGTGTGGGCGCTTGTGGGCGCTCCGTGCTCAACATGCCAGCATGCGCGACAACAACTCGTCACTTATTCTCGGTTTAGCGCCTATTGTCCACTATTATACTGATTCTGCATGTAAGCCAGCTGGACTACCCTCCCTCCGAGATCTTGAGCAGAAGAATAAGATAGTCTTTACAACCAGGGACATGTAGTACATAGTTCCCTCTGTTCAACTCTCAACTTGCGGGATGGGCTGTCACATATTTGCATGGCAGTACTCATAATTATGTCTATTGATTACAGCCATTAACAGTACCGAAGGCACAGATCAAAAAATTTCTGTTTTGGGATGTTTTCAAAGAATTCCTGATATCTCAATGAGTTCTGCACCGATTCACATGAAACCTAGATAGAAATACTCATATAATTCATGCCAAATTAGTGATAGAAAGAAAGTTGTAAAAATGATGTATATTCAGTGACATTGGCTTAATGGGCCATTTTGTGGATGAATGCAGTTTATGTGCATCTAGACACATCTAGATGATGTGGATTTCTGTCAGGTAGAGCTTTGATACATCTCAAAACTTGTCATAGAGTTATTATCCTCAAAAATTCAGTCTATCATGCTTGCAAACACATCAAGACAATGAGCAAGACACTGCAATCAGGAAATATTGTGAAGTTTGAGTTCACTGCTGAGGTCTTTGCAAATCTAACTCTATGACAACTTGCAGAATGTATTGGAGCTTTACCTGACAAATGTCTACATTATTTGGATGTGTCTAGATGCCTGTAAACTGCATTCATCCACAAAATGGCCCATTAAGCCAATGTCACTGAATATATATTATCTTTACAACTTTCTTTCTATCACTAATTCAGCATGAATTAGATCAGTATTTCTATCTAGGTTTCATGTGAATCAGTGCAGAACTTGTTGAGATATCGGGAATTTTTTGAAAACATCCCAAAACAGAAATTTTTTGATCCATGCCTTTGGTACTGTTAATGGCTGTAATTAATTTTCAGCAGTGTTCAATTTGAGCAATGGCCAGACCTTGACAGCTTCAGTTTCTGTTCCAGCTTGAATCCATTTTGAAATGCTGTGTATCAATATCTTTTTGACAACCTTCTAGTCCGCAGAGCTGTCTGAGATGAAACATGTGGTTTTGTTACAGAGAAAGGCTGAACATTTTGATTCAGGTTTTGAACAAATTCTCCCACTAATTGATCAATTTGCTCAGTTGAATATAAAGTATTCTCTGCTTTGCAGATGTCAAGAGATAACAAACAATACTGCTGAGAGTGAATAGATCTGGTACAAAGAGGTCCTAGTTGATGGAATGAAAGCCTTGGGTGATTGTGACTGTGCAGCAATGCACAAACCCTGTGCACTGGTTTCAAATCATGTCTAAACAAACCTTGACAATTCAGCCTTGGTCTAGTACATACCTTGCATCCTTTAATATGGTGGACAAGTTTAATTTGCTCACAGTTTCATGCTTGGATCAGATTTAAAAGACCCCAAGGACATTATACTAACCTGCTGACTTGGCTAGCATCCATCTCTAAATCATGTACTGGGCTGTCCATATCTCTCTGACAGGTTACTAGAACCTCTGGTAACATTTCCTTGAGAAGTATGATACCCCTCCATCATTGCACTTGTGAGAACTGCAGGGCAATAAGGAAAGAAAAAAAAAATGCAACTTGAAGGGGTTGAACCATCGCGAGGGGGGGAACAATTGCCACATCAGCACTGCCAAACCTCTGATGCTTTTCAAAGGGATAACAAAAAATCTAATGGTTCTTCACGTTTCTAATGGCTGTTATGGCATAAAAGCATTACACAATTTAGAAAAGACAAGTAAAATGCGAGATTTCCAAATCCTCACTCCGAATGATCAAGAACGAGAATTATTTAAACATAATTACTCGTAAAAACACATTTTCGTCTTGGACAGAGAAAATATAACTGTTCTCTCGGACACAAAAATAACGAGACTGTGTTCCAAACCAACTATCTAGTCGACGGGTTAAACCAGCCCATGGAACTCTGCAAATGGATCGTCCTGCTGAGTTGCCTCGCGAACCTCGGCCGCACCACGAATGAAACCTGCGGCGCGTGGCCCTGCGAGATGCTCAATAAATGCTAGGGCCAAATCGTTGCCTGTATATTATGACTTCAGCATGGGTCCAGTACTCAAGGGGATTAGATGTAAGAACTGATTGGAGTCGCTCGTACCTGCGGTGACGCCAGAACTGGTCCAGATTTTGCCATCGACAACCCAGCGTGCTTTGGGGACCCACTCAGTGTCCTTCGGAGTATCGGCCTGCAAGCTTATTGCGTCAATTTCACCATTGCAAAAAGCAGAGATTGAATGGGAACATACCACGATTTGACGGTAAAACGCCTTGTTTGTCGTCGCGCGCTTGCCCGACAAGAGTCCGGCGAACGCGAGGTACGCAGACCCACCGCAAACAGACAGAATGTACTTGGCCTTAGGAGCCTGTGCAGCGAGGAACGCAAGCTCATCCTTGGGGGCGGTGTTCACGGTGCCTCCAATCTCGGGGACTGGGCCTGGAGACGTATAAATTTGAATGAATAGGCCAAACGTTGCATAAGCGGAATGAGAAACAAACCCGCGGGAACCCAGATGATATCGAACTGCTTGCCGCTGGTGAGCGCTGCGCTGTACGTCCCGGTGGGGTTCACCGTTAGGACGTCGATGGCGCCAAGGTGGGAGGCGACGGGGTCCAGTGTGGTTGAGAGATACTCGAATTTAAGGCGGTAGGGAACCTCGCCCATGACTGCGCCGAAGACGGGGTGGTCCGCTTGGTTGAGGGTAGCGAGGAGCTCGACATTCGGAACGAAGTCGGATAAAGTGACGCCATCACAGATGCAGACAGCGACGGTGAGCGTTTCGGGCATGTTGGTTGAAATCTACTTGAAGCTGAGGTACAAGTGGTTGGTTGGTTGAATTTTTGGTTGACTGACACCCAACCTTAAATACTCTTTCTTTATGAGAAGTAAGCATACGATTTCAGCTCGCCGAGACGACGCGGCATTCCGCGCGCCCCTTGGTATCCCGACTCAGAATGCGGATCATTATGATTGGCGGCATCAAACATCCCAGATTCCGCAGTTGCAAACTTGTTTCAGTGACAATTGGGCTACGGATCACGGCAACGATGTTAGATAAAATAATAGGCGAAAACCTGCCGGTAAGACGCGTACCCTCCGGCTCGGTTAAATTAACAACAGTCTTTGAATCGTGTGCCAGTGCTGCCTATATATGGGTTGAAGTTCGTGCAACGCTCCAGTTTAGCGATGTTGAAGTTACCGTAGTTATATTCAATTTGTCAATCAAAGACAGTTCCACGGTGGAGTAAAGAGGACAAGCGTCTTTTGGTGGATTTGGTTGAATTGGGAACAAATTTTGCACAAGTTATGCTAAGCGAGCACAAATCACAATTGTGGGAATTGTCTAGATCCGATCGTGCAATTACGATTTGGCAAAATTGTGGCAAATCGGGAGGCATTGTGACACGTTTTCTCCGGATTTTTGACTTGCTTTCCCACTGAGAGAACACACCAAGTAGATATAAATATATATATTCAAGTCAACTATCTAAATTACACTAAGCTAAAACTACCCCGTCATTGATAGTACGTGTGGTCACCCTCATGCTCCTGCGTCTGGGCCTCCCCACCGCCATTGATCTCGAGCGTATACCCAATCTCCTGCTCGAGTCCGACAAAGTTGTATGTATACTAGTCCGTCTTGGCGTCGTCATTGCTGAGGATTTCCGTCTCCTCGGGTGCGCGCAGCTGCAGGGTCGGGATGAAGTTGCACAACTGTGAGGGCCGCGGAATGCCATGCGAACGTGTGAATGCCACGTCAAGCCTGCACGAAGAATACCAGACAGTAGTGACGTGTGGATTGCAGGCCCAGGAACGCTCGTGGCCCAAGGGAAAGACGGAAATGAAGACGGAGGTGAAAGTGGAGGTAGCGGGGCGGGGTGGAAGAGAAAAGCAGGGGATACGCACATCAAGGGTATCGTCGTAGCCAAAGAAAAACTTGAGAGCTGGATGATGAAATTGCAGTAGGTGCTGGCCATGAAGTCGAAGAGGACCGAGGCGGATGAAAACACGATCGTTAGTGGTGCAATGATCGAGCGGGGCACAAAGACAGTTTTTTGAAACAAAACAAGATGAAGGTGCGCAGGTCATGTCATGTACAAATGCATGACCTCCTTAAGCACAGTCTAAAGAGGGAGAGATTAGCGCAATGCATGTGTCGGGGGCGATGGTGCAGTGTCCATGAAACGTCCGAATGCATCTGCAAGACAGTGTACATGCAGCCCACCGATCTCCTCCCCCCTTCCCTCCTTCCCAACAAGAGATGAAGAGCAGCAAACGACACTCACGGGCAACAACGAACCCACTAGCAGGCATGACGGCCAACCGCACTCCACTTGCGCTCGAGGCACCAATCCTGTGTATGGAGAATCAGCAATTGGTCTTATCAAAGTTACAGGGAAGACGGGATGGGAGGCAGAGCAAGGGAGAAGCGAAGAAAGGGAAGATTGGAGCGGCAGGGAGACACTGCGTCCCCACCCCATGTAGACCGACCCCTGTCTACCTAATTCTACCTGCAGCTACATGCGGTGAGCTACAGCTACATCCAGCTACCTATGTGTACGCCGGGACCTGTGGCGAGCTAATTCTACATCCAGCTACATCTGGCCACATCATGTAGACACGGTCCGTCTACCCATCAGCTACCAGTCAGCTACATAAGTCTACATACGTCTATTGTGTAGATGCAGGTAGATTCACCTCACTCAACTTCATGGTGCAAAATGACTCAACTTGATTCTCTTGGGATTCTTCACAGTCCCAAATTGGCCCAAGTGCATGCACATATGTCTACATCCACCTACATGCGGCTACATCGGTCTACGTGTGTCTACGTCAGTGTAGGTGAGTGGATTAATTTAGGGCTATGTAGACCAATGTAGACATATGTAGACTTACTGTGTCTACATGATGTGGACACAGGTAGACAGAGGGTCCGTCTACCCCTTGGTCTACAGGGGTAGACAGACCCTCTATCTACATGGGGTCGGAACGCAGTGAGACGAATGGAATGAGAGAACGGGGTGCAAGAATGTAGGGAAGGTGGGCATGGTTTCTAGTGAAGGTGGAAAGGGAAGCGTAAAAGAGGAGGGAAGGGGAGAATGGGGGAAGGAAGGAATCGGTGGACATGACACACACCCAGAACATCCACGCAAGCCTGCCAACGCTGGCCACGAGGTTGGTGATGATGCACGTGTTGGCAGTGCGCAGGTTTGCAGAGGCCGAGCCGCCATTAAAGCTGGGGGTGGAGTGGTAACCGTCAGCATACGAATCGAAAGTCAAGGAAGCATGAAAGGACTCGTGCACGGCCTGAGATGTAAACCACATTGATGATCAATCATAAATTTCCTCGGGCTGGGAAAGCCAATAAGGATGACTGAAAAACGAGTCTTGTTCAGCTACCCATTTCATTAATATAAAGTGCATCTGGACATAACCTGGGACATGCAATAATCCCCTCCCCTGTAGGGTGCAGAAAGCTGGAGCACTGATTGTGAAAGCCAAATGCTTCAGATATGGGTGAAGAAATGAGACCCAGACTTGTTTCAGTTCACTTATTTACATTACTTACATGTCTACTTACTATTACTTAAAGTTACTTGGGAGTAACTTGGCCTGCCAAGTTAGATCAATACGATCAGCAAAAGTAACTTATGCCATCAGATGACATCAATTCCCACCAAGTCCGTCAAATTATGGTCGCAAGGGCGTGAATTGACACTTTTTACTACTGGTATGGCTGTAGACAAAACTGAAATGAAATCTGGGGCACCCTAATACACATAGAAACAAATTTCGGGGCGGAAGTACTCGGGTTTTGATGTGGGACGACATTGTTATGGGGAATGTTTCATAATGACCGTGTGAGACCTTGAACTGTTATTCAATATCTCTAGTCATCTACTCAAAGTTTTCCGTGGCTAACTTGCCGGGAATCCGTCCAGAATCCCCCGGAATTCTGCAGAAATTATAAGTTGAACATAAAACCAATGAGACCATACCAAATGTTCATCGGCAAGACCCATTCCTCCATCAACTGGGTAAGTTGAGATGGAAAGTACAGAAACGGGGGTCTAGAAGCAGAGTGAAAACCGTTCCTTTGCTATATGAATCTTTGACAAGTAGAATCCTTGTCAGACAAGCCGTAGGGACATAATTTACATGGTATGTGGTAAACTCTGTGTTCAGAGATGCAGACACTACACTGGGAGTCATTAACTTACTCTAACTTCCAGGTACTTTTTCTAGCTTGAAGTTACTTAAGTTAACTTGTAAGTTACTTTTGCTTACTTTACTTTTTACTCGCCTGCCACAAGTAAAGTAAAGTTAGTTTTGGCAGGCCAAGTTAGTTTTTCCAAGTAACTTTAGTAACCATTGTACTCACTCATGCGGCACATGCGATGACCTTTGAGCTCCAGGGCGCCATCATGACCTATGAGCACCTCCACGCCGCGGCTCCTTCCCTCGACCCGTCTCAAGTCGGCAACATCGTGGAGAGCATTGTAAACAACTCGCAATGGCAATTTGGCAATTTGTCCGCGAACCAGATCCTCATCACGCTTGGCGCCGCGTTTGAAGTCGGAGGGTAAGGAACTGTTGCCTTCAGCTTCTGGGCTTACCTGAATATCACTTCTTGCAGGTACAATGGAGTCGGACTGGTCAATTTCACCGGCCTTTGGCACCCACAAACAGTTGCAGAGATTGAGTGCGCCTACCCGAGCGGCGATCTCTACAACACAACTGTTCCCATACTCCCGCAGGAATTTGCGGAAAAGCCCAACTGCCTCCTTGGGCATGTTCCTGGTGGTGTATGTGCTCCTCGTACCGTGGCTCACACTCTGGACTAACCATACAATTAAGCTGAATACACTCGTCAACAACGTGCACCGGGGTCCGATTGTACCTCAGAATTCCACAATCAGCCGCTGGGCACTCCAGAACCCACACTTGCAGTATCTGGATTAGAGGCGCGGCTTTCATTCCCAGTGATCGACGCTTCACAAGTGAATGTGTATATTAGTCAAATTGTTCCAAGTTCAATTTAAAACACATGAGATCCCCCTCGAACAATGGCAGCCTATCCCTCTGTAGCTAGAGTAGAGTAGTGAGTTTGTGGGCAGACTGGTCACTTTTGGGTGTGTAGAAAAAAATAACCTTTTGAGCCCACTGCGCGGCAATGCCCGCTATCCCTCTTCTGCAAAGTGATCACCTCCACATGCAGCTGTACTCGTAAGGGAAAACAAAGGCACTAAACTCCGCGGTAAATTCTAGGACAATCTGGTCCATCCAAACGGCAAAATAAGTGGCCCCGATTCAGAATCAATTCCTTGCATGGCACCTCAAAAGAATAGCACGCACGAAATGTGCCTGAATTTTTCTAACTCAGAGCGAAGTATCACCTCAAGAGTAAGACCGGTGCGTGGTGGACTCACAGCACAACTTTGGGCGAACGCGATACCGCGAAACCAGAAACAAAGGCACTAAACTCCGCGGCAATTTCTGGAATAATCTGGTCCATCCAAACGGTAAAATAAGTGGTCCAGACTCCGAATCGATTCCTTGCACGGCGCCTCAAGAGAATAGCACGCATGAAATGTGCCTGAATTTTCCAAACTCAGAGTGAAGTATCACCTCAATATATATATATACATAATAGTAAGATCGGCGCGTGGTGGACTCACAGTAGAACTTTGGGCGACCGCAATACCATGAAACTGGTGTGTCTGGACATAATATAGCGTAAGATTACGAATGCACCTCATATCGGTTTACATGTACCCCTGAGACTTGCTACCAAAGAACCAAATAGAGTCAGACACAGACCAACGACAATCTTTATCCCAATAGTTTTGGTCGTCTTCACTGGATATCCATACCTCCGATTGAAAGATATTGTTGTGCTTGTCTCCTTTCAACAACCTTTCCAGTTCATCTGCTGCGATTCTTTGTCAACATGATAGCCGAGAATCTCTTGCACACACTGTTGCTGCGAGAGGTTGGCAAAAGGCGTGTCAGTGTACTTCTCAGCGAGTAACAGTCTGGCCATTAAGCCACAATAGATCAGGTTGTTAACATCTACACCATGTCGGAAAAATGGTCCGAAGCCGATAAGGCCGAATAATGACTAATAAGGCGATACGGCACGGGCAAGTTATCATGTCAAGACAATCTCAAAGAACATTATCAGGCAGTGCAGATAAGGCCTGATAATGCCTGATCACGCAGGCCAAAGCCGCTGCCGGATAAGACTCGGATAAGGCTTGAAAAGGCAGGCCGGTCGCTTATCATACGTTTGGGCCGCGGCCTTATAATGCTATTTATATTTTTCCGCACTTGGATCTCAGAGCGGCCTTAACTTGGACTTGTTCTGTTCTGCACCTGGTTGTAAACCTGCATTTGTGATTGACAAAGGTATCAATCATTTCTTTGGCACCTTTGTTTTTGGGGCAAGTCAAAGCCGAAAACAAAGGTGCCACAAAGCTGATTTACACCTTTGTCAATCACAGATCCAGGTGCATGGCCAGCTGCAGAACAAGTGTGGAATAGGTGTGTTTAAGGCACTTGAGATCTGAGTGCCTTGGCTCTTGCCCCTGGTGCTACTTCAAGGTCGTTCCAAATCACCGTAACATCCGAGGTGAGACCCACCCCCGTCTTGACGATATGGGGCGACGCCAAGATGCACCGAAGCTCAGATGGCAACGCTTCAAAGGGTGGTAAATCTAAGCACTTCTAGTTTCAATTTGCACACCTCTGATTTTGGTGAGATTGATGACCCAGACATCCTCCCCTATCAAACAAGCCTTGCCAGCTCTCACCCTCACCACTTCGTTCGGCTCGAGTTCGCTGGTGGCAGCGGCGGCACGCCGCCGCCGAAACAGGGCTAAATATTGGGCCAACGGCGACTTGGAAAACTGATGTATTGACAGATGTGCCACATCGGAAGAGTGCAAATTCATACTACATGTAGAGTGCAGATGGCCTGAGGTGCAGCAGGAACATGAAAGGGAAGAAAAAGAGAGAGGGGACAGGAGGCCACAGGAAGAGCGTCCCTGAAACTAAGCATATGGATGCTGGCATGATGAAAAAAGGAGGTTGGCATTATCAACTCTCTGCAGTGGAATATAGAGGCAATTGTAAATGTTGACACCTTTGATGTGCTACCGCGATAGACGGCCATCAAGCGGTCACTTGAGTGAGTGGGGATGTACTCGTTGGGGAGTCCCACGCAATGCCTTGAATGTAGTGCGAGTGCTCTTAATACCAACAAACTAGATTCTTTCCAAACTCTTGTTGTTTTGAACTTGTGAGCCCAATGTCTTTTTGAGAGAAATGCACACTTGCCTTCTGTGACTAGCATTGGCGCAGTCAGGTTCTAAACCTAAACCAGACCGAAAATCAGGTTCGGTGACTGTAAGGTTCACTGGACCGGACTGAAGGTCCAGTTCAAGGTTCAAAAACTTCCCAAATTCCCCAAATTTCCTGAACAGGCTGGAACCTGTTGAACCTGAATGGGTCTCGGCCTCCCAAACCGAACAAAAATATACTATTGTGAGCATATTGGACTAGCCCAGATGGGCCGGAAGCCGTGATGTGTATGTGCGTACGGTACTACCAAACAGGGCCACACCTGTCTCGGGCAGCAGTGGCCTCCAGCCACTGATACAATTAGGCTCAAAACCAGCTTGTAGATGAGATGAGTCTTGATCTACAGGCTGGTCAATTGGAGTTTAAAATCGGTTAACGCGCGAGTTTCCAAAAAAGGGCTATTAGACAAGTAAGTGGAGTCTTTGTGCCCTCAAGGACAAGAACGGTCAAATAGAGAGGTTGTGCCAAAGCGGCATGAGCGGCATGCCGCTCATGCCGCTTTTTAAGGATTGTGCAAAGCGGCACCTGGAAAGGACATGCCAGGGCACCGAAAACTAAGCGGCAATGCATAATTTATGTATTCTTGAGTTGCATGGGAGGAACAGTGACGTTGATGTGGCTGTGCTGGGATCAAACGGCTGTCATTCAACGTCATCAGTCTCTCAAGTCTCACGGTCCCACACAATGTCGGAAGAAATGATCCTGTCAAATGGGTTTCTCACGCTTACTCCACCAATAATTCATGAAATACACAAACTCAGGCATGAAAAACCAGTATCAACAAGATCTGCAACCCAGGTAATGGCATTTACCTCAGAAAAAATTCTGCCGTGCCGCTTTGCACAAGCGCCAAAAGCGGCATGCCGCTTTGGCACAACCTCTCTAATAAAAAACTTCCGAGGCCATAAGAACACAATATAAGAGTATTGAGAGTTTAAACGAGCTCAAAATTCCATTGTCATTTGGATGACGTCGGTACACCAAAAGCTTGCTTATGTAATAGCCTTTTATGGTAGTTCCCCGCGTTAACCAGTTTCAAACTCCGATCGACCAGTCTGTCTATTGACAGCTTGCTCCATAGACAGACCGGCTCTGGTTTATGATACAATATTCTCTTCAGTGAGGTGTCACTCTACCTCAGACTCTCTGCAGGCATATGCTGTACAGATTGCAATCCTCCGAATAGCTGAAAAACGAAAGCTTTTTTCGGGACTTTTGATTGCATCAAACGGCTGATCAGCCAGACATGATTCCACAAATTGTGGAATTGAACATCGCCAAGAAGTTCAGTTGAGTTTTCCATTTGAAATGAAACAGATATTGATGCTGAGACGACCCTGGAACAAAATCTGAGTGGTTCTGAGCGTGGGAAGGAAAATTAAGTTCAAACCAGGTCCGAACCTGAACTGGGCCTGAGGCTAGATCCAGTTCAAGGTTCAGCGCATTGCCTGAACCGAACCCGAGGACCAGTTCAAGGTTCTGAAAATTCATGCGGCCGATCTGGACCGTGACACCGCTACTTCTGTCTTAGTTCAATACACTCAATGCTATTGAAAAAAGAAAGAAATATGATTAGTGAATCATTGAGCAAGACTACACAGCTCACCATAAATGTCTTGAGAAATTTCCTGGGTCTTGGATCCTTAAAATGAGCAGTTTGAGAGCGAGGGCACTCCTGTGAACAGATTCCTTGCATGGCCCAGTGTAGGTCCACTGGCGGATTCAATCATTCCAGTAGTCGTTAGTCGCGTCATTAAGTATTTGGTTAGTACTTGACGTTCGAGTGAATTACTTACGGGAAGAATCAAGGCTACAAGTTCCTATGAGCCGGAAAATTAGCCGGAGGAAAGCTACATTTGTTCGGGTCGAGGCAGCTTGATGGCTCTTATATGGGACTGGAAAGAGAAGAAGGAACCCACCGTTCGCGGTGCCGTTGATCATCACAAAGGCTGCAACTATAGGATCTGCTCAACCACCCTGCCAAGATCTGTTCAATATACAACTCCTGCGATTAAACTAATCGAGGACCACGGCACATTCAAAGACAGTGGCGCATCCTACGAGGTACGAGTTGAGAAATGTTGTAGCATTTGTTTGAGAGTAGGCACATTCATAGCCTCCATGAGAAATCTTTTAAACTTTCATGTAGTTTATGAGGCTTTGTAGACTTTAAACGAGTGGTAAACAAATGGTAAAACGGTTTCCTGAATATCAGTTCCTTAAAGGGAATTCCTGTGAATACATAAAGCTAACAAGACTGGCAAGAGGGAACACTGACCTGCGTCCCTTTCTTATTGTCTATCGAGTCACCATACGCCGTCAATGTGAAATCGGCGTCGGCAATTCCCGATGGGCTCTCGGGCATCTCGGTCAATGGGAGACCTTGATTCCTTCCCATTCAGCTCAAAGCTTGACAGTAAAGAAGAATATCACGCCGAAGGATACTTTTGAGTATAAAAAAGAATCCGCCTAGAATGAGATCATGCCCAAAGTACTGTTTACAAAAGGTTTGTTACCATTTCCGTTTAATTTAGCCTCCACCGTAAACGAAAACCAAATGGTTAGAGCCTTAACGAGTACAGGTCGGCGTTCGGTCCGGTTGGCGTTGTGCCAAAGATGAAAGACTACATCAGCATTTGCCCGGATTCTAACAGTGTAGGTGACGGACTGCTATTGAATAACCCCCGCTATGTTTCTGAACATTCAAGCCCGTGCCATTCTTTATGGAAGTGTGAAAGTTCGGCAGAGATCTTAATTTTTGGTGCGCAACATTACAATAGTGTAAGCACCAAAGGCAACTGCATCTCCTCAGCGTGGGGTGCACAATAAACCCAAGTTTCACGCAGCCGGCTTCCTGGCTGGCAAAATGCAGAAGGCGGAGAGCAGCACCATGAAACGCGACCTCTATAGTTGGTCAATTTCATCAGTGGAAATACAAAACGAAACATGCAACTCACTCATCTTGAACTGGGCGAATCTGAAGCCGCTGGAACCCAATTACCAATCATCGCACAATTCTGTCTGGGAAAGAGAAACAAACCGCACATGCACATGCCGGGCCCTCTACCGAATAAGACACTCTCCGGGGACAGCTTAATCCAGCACTTCCATTCCTCTGCATCGGGGCTGATATACCCGGGCGCTGTTCACTTTCTGGAAAATGACCATCGGGTTGGTGCCGCCTGGGACGTGCAGCACGGTCAGCTCGGTGCCGTCGCGGCCCTGAATTGGCGTGGAGAACGAGAGTACAGCATCTGCAATGGCCTGGAGGGAGAGAGACGATGGCGGAATCACGACATCTGCAACAAAAAGGAATTGGGTTGGATGGCGCGGCGGTGAGGCCAGTACAGGATGTCAACCTGGAAATTCGGGGACAATGAATAGGGTTCCCGTGACATTCCTGTAAACAACCGGATATGTCTGCGATAGTCCGTATTGTGGTTGTATTTCCCGCCAGTTGGCACTACCATTTTTTTCCCTGTCCATTGGATTGCGAAATAGCATAATGGGACACCAGACAAAATGGGCCTGAAAGTATTAAATTAAACCACCTGAAGACATCAACACAAAAGATCTCGCCTGAACGAGTGACAGCGGTCACATGTGTGTGTATAAAAAATAATGGAGAAAAAGATCACCGAGGGGAATTCGAATGCGGAAAGCCTCCAAAGGAGCGATGAGCGAATAAAACAGGAGCCATTGAATGGTGCAAAAACAGGGGTTATATTCAAGGCATCGGACTTGAACGATCACGCAGAAACAGAAAAGTCTTGAATCAACAAACCCCGAGAAAGGGGCAAGAGGGACTAAGGGAGTAGATTACAGGCATAAAAAAAGAGCACTAAATTTGAAATCAAAAAAACGCGGTCAGGCCGGGTGACGAACGGGAAAAAAAAATGAGGTCGAGGGGAGGTGGGAAAAGCCTGTCAAAACAACGGTTCCTGGGTGAAAGAAATAACGCCATCGCAGAGCTGACGTCGGATACGCAAAGCAAGGCGCAGAGGATGGGCGGGATGAACGGGAGCCATTAAATTGTACTGAAACAGGGGTTGTATGATACGTATCCGAGGCAAATTGGCAATACAGCAAGTCGGTACAAGCACGCGAGAGCCGCACAAAAGAAGAGCACGAGGTGGAAGAAGATTAAGGATGTGGAGCATAGAAAGAGATCGTTTCTCGTATTCAGGCGACCGGTATCCGAAGCTCGAAAAATATGCTAGAAAAAGGAACTTAAGAAAGCGGTGACCAGGTTCAGGAGGAGCTCGTCGAAGAGTTTTTCTTGCGTACTGCGTGTGAGAATCACGTCGTCCGTGTTAACAGGTTGATGGGACGTGAGGAGATAGAAGGAAAGGGAAGAAAAAGAACCGTCAAGTCAGAATGGAAGAACGAGCAAAGAAATAAAGGAGAGACATACCCTCATACCCTAATCGCATCCCGCGCGCGCTCGTCGTCGTACCTGATTGGGACAAGAACAAAACCTAGCAGGCCGACTCTGTACAACCAACACAGATGAATCTGTGCAGGAAATGAAGGAGCAACAAGCGGGCGATGGAGGTAGAAAACACGGGGGGTCGAGGGGCGGGAGGAGAGTGTCACACCATGGTCACGAACTAGGAAAAGAAAAGATGAACACGATCAACTAGCCGGAAGTCGGATGCCGAAAGGAGCGAGGGGCCAACGAATGGAAAGGGGCTATCAAATAGCGCCGAAACAGGGGCTGTGTCCGAGGCACATGGGGACAAACACACAGAAGAGATGAAATCAAGGAAACCCGAAGAACCAACGACGAGATAGATGCGTGCACAAAATGAGCACGAAGCGGGATGAGACGAAGACGTAAAACAGACTGCCAAGAATGAAGTCGTTTCGAACACTCATTCAACTACGTGCAGCAAAACATGTGCGAGAAAAAGAAACTCAACAGAGTGGCGAATCGACAGAAACGAAAACAGAGAAAACTGAGAGCGTTAAATCCGAAGGATGTCTTGAAGCCGGGAATTGAACCTAAAAATTTGGAGTCGAAAAAAGAAGCCAAATAAAAATGACGTCAGAATCCACATACGCAAACATATGCAGACAAACTGTCAATCATTGGGCCAGATCGCAAAAATTAGCTGCCTACAACACCCAGCTATCAGAGATAGCGGGAATTTCTGCTCAGCTGCAGTCCAATTCTTTCGGATTCATTTAAAGCGGATGCACGGGTTGATGACTGGTGAGAGGTGAATGAAAGGATGAGGAGAAAAGGAACAAAATAGCTCGTACGCATTGCAATGATATAAGTGTGGTTCTTTCTCAGCTTCTGATAATACCATCAATGAAATGGGAGATGTTTTGAGTACGCAAGACAGGATCTGCTTTCATGGACTTCCAAGCCTGCATGAAAAGTTCAAAGACGGGAATAATTGAGGCAAGCACGGGTGTGTTGTCAGTTGCCAAGCGACTCTGTACATTGTGCGGTTGCTGTTGCAACTAACTGAGTAATCATACACACACTGAAATCTTGTCATGCCTGCAGAATCAACTCCATCAATTCCAACAGGTCCCAATGTTCCGACATGAGTTGATTTCGCATAGCTCGTGCATCCTGATTGACAGAAAAAAAATCCTGAACAGGCTGAGGGAATTTAAATATGTAAGAGGTCACATGGGTGAGGTGCAAAAAAATCGGCTCACCTGACGCAGATAACGTAGACGACGAAGTATGTAAAAAACTGAATCCCATCGTGTCTTGACATCCAGCAAAACCATGAGAGGTTTGAGTGGAACAACAACTTGCTCAGCCCGACCATCACGTTCCACTATCTCTGTCCACAGCTATTGATCATTCCCCTCCTTGATAGTATTCAAGAGCTGGTCACGACGCTGACCAGATTTTTGAATAAAGCCCACCATCCTCCGTGCTCGATAAATCGGCCCAGTCTTCCGTGTGCGATGAGTTCTGCGGGGAGCTAAGAGCGCAGCATCCTCATATGTAGCAGTCGCCGGCTCAGTGTCCATTTCAGCTAGTCTGTAGTTAACCGCGCGATCATGAATGCGTGGCGTCGTTATTATATAATCGTCGGAGTTTGAATTCTGTCCTCCCACCACTGAGTCTTCCAGCACCTCTAACCACAAAATTCAAGAGGGAAAGTTTCTTTAATGCTCATTTGCAACTGAACTGCCACTTCAGAATCGCAATGACGGTCCGTTTCCTTCCAATTCAGTATCTCGGCCTCTTTCGTATGCCGGACCATCAAAAGTTCGGCATTGCGCGTCTTCGATTTTCCGCCCAACAAATGGCAGGACAAATTACTGCTTTTGTATTCCTGAAGGTAAGTGTTGGGTCAGAAGAGTGAAAGCCGCATCGCTGAACCATTCGAAACCTCAGGAAAATTCTGTGATTTGTAATAACGACGCCAGTGATCATTTGATCGAGGTCACTGACAGACTATAACAACCGAGGTACGAGGTTAAATTGTTATAGCATCTGTTTATAAGAGACTACATTTCAGGATGGTCCCCCAGTGTGTCGTCATCCTCCATTTTCTTAATCACAGCCTGAGAGCACAGATTGATAATGTGTGAAAAACATCGAACAAAGTTGTGTGTCACATTAAAGTCAGAATGACCATGGTTCTCGTGTGTGAGTTGAAGATGGGTCATGAAGGTTGGATTAACGGATGTGTTATCCATTGTGAAGTGGCCGACCTGTTGCCATACCTGAATGGGGACTCTTCACGAGGAAGAAAAACTAAAACAAATACCTTGTCAAAAATTTCAGCTGCATCTAGGATCCCATCACAATTCATGAGATTTATGCACCACTATGTGCCCCTCGAACACAGTGAAATGCAAGGAGGGCTTGTCGAAGGACCACATGACCGGTATCTGTCCAACGACTCAACCAGTGCACGGTGATTGCAAGGTATGGATGCATTCCAAGACTGCTCCACATGTCTGCAGTGAAACACAACCAACCGAGTGCAGACTGGGAGAAAATGAAGTGAGGTTTGAACATGTAAGTATAGCAAGACGCACCTTCAGTTCAGTTTTAAGATCATCCCAGTACTCAACCCACTGTTCAATGATGAGAGAGCGGAGCTTGGATCGGTGGGGAATATCTTGATCATTGAGTGTTTTGCGTAAAAAGAGAAGTAGCACTGGTTGAACATTTCAAGTTTTTCATTGAAAATTCTAGTGAAAAATATTTTGAATTTTACAGCCATTTTTCAGTAAAAAACCAGATGAAAAACTTGAAACTTTTTAATGACATTTTTGAACTTCAAAACATTTTCACCACTTTTTCAGAAAATTTTCACAAGGTTCAAAAAATTCACAAAAATGTTTCAAGTTTTTCACCTGGTTTTTCACTGAAAAATTGCTATAAAATTCAAAACATTTTTCACCAAATTTTTCAGTGAAAAACTTGAAATGTTCAACCAGTGTAGATCACGGAACTCCCGGCTTTCGACAAGATTAAGTGACTGTATACAGGTACAATAAATTTGTGGTTTAGACAGACAAGGATACTGAAACACACCAGATCCTGTGCAACAATGAGTTTTACAATCATTTTGGCGAGATCTTTGGTCGTAAAAAGAATCTGTTGTGTTGCAAGCATCCAAGATTGTTTCAACTTTTCAAGCAAGGCAGAAGGCATCTTGTTCTCCCATCCACGCCTCTGGATCTCAGCAAGATATTCTGATGTGTGCTTTTTCTCAAAGTGCCCTCGTTTAGTTCAAGGGGGTGCCAAGAATAAAATTTTGTACATTGGGAGGGGGGGGGGTCCAGGGTTGGCTGAAAAATTTTTGTAGTGTATGTTACAAAAGGCTTCAAAAGGGCCAATAATGCCTTCAGGAGGTGCTAGAAGGGGTATTGGATACTTGAAGAAGTGTCTAGCACAATACCTGGCTTCTGAACCTCATGTTCAGCACTCAAGCTGAGTGTAACAGGTTGTGAGCACAACTAGAGTACAGTAATTTTTTTTGTTTGAAAAAATCAGAAACTTCTCAAAGAGGCTTATGAGTTACCATATCCCATGTAGAATATAAATAACCATGCTCAAAGTAGAGATAAGTGGTGGAATTCAGCCTGGAAAGCAGCGCTGCAACTCGGACAAACCAGCCCGGCTCTAGGGGTGGGAACCACCTTCCCAATATGGAAGGAGAGGGGGGTGGGGGGGTCAGCTCGGGGTCGAAAATATCTTTTCGACCTGATATCCAATTTTCGAAAGTTGAACCCCCCTTGGTTTAGTTGTGAGGCTGCTTCCTTTGGCATATACCACACTAGGTTCAACGATTTTCAGTCAATTATTAAAAGAAACATCAGCAAAAAAAATAGTACACACCTGCATAAACGGCACTTCTGGGAACCTGACTTTAATGTGACCCGAAAAAAAAAATTGCATCCGGAGCTCAGGTCATCCTGGACAATACCGAATCATCTGCCCATATGAATCCATTCTCATCGATGGTATAACCAGTAGGCGGGTCACCTGCCACAACTGGCCGCCCACGCAGCGGATGAGGACCAGGCTCAAAATCCAACTCAGTGTCACCGGGCTGGGCAGCCTGGGCTCTGCCAGTAGCACAACCACGGCCAAGAGAAGCTCGGCCACGCAGAGCAGGAGCTGAACGGTGTGCTACACCACCCGGTCCCCGACCCCGTCTACCCCTCCGAGCACCAACCGATGCATTAGGTTCCAGCTCCTCTGGCTCAGAATCATCAGAGTTTAGACTGACAATTTGGGCCCATTGAGTGGTTCCAGTTCTGTGCTGATGCCCGACTAATGGAACAGGAAACTCATCTGTGGAGTCCTCCGATACATTGCCCCCACTATCAGATGGATCTGATTCTTGAGTATCCTGCCAGCACTGTTCTACCGGCCCAGGAGTTGCCATCGCGATATTCGAGTTGAGTTGAACAGCTATCTGAGCTGCAGCATGCCGAGCTGGTGTCTGTGGCAGAATGGGAACTATTGTATGATGACTGGAGCCCTGGATCGGAACAGGGGAAGCCGGAGTTTGTAAAATGGGTGACGCCTAAAAGTTAGAAAGTCAGTATCAACCTCATATCATATGGGAGTGTCAAGCCAATGGAAGGAAAGCAACTCACAACTTCAGGAATACTGGATAGATTCTGCCGAGTTGGAAGTGGTGTATGCAGTGGTTGATTTGTGCCTGCCGCGCAGTGTTAATATTTCAGAGGGAAAAGACGAAGCAAATGTACCTGTCAAGGGATTGGGAGGCACATTATTCCGTGCCACAGTAGACTCAGATGTGGTGCCGGTTGACCCCAGATGGCCACGGGTCGACCTTAGCGTGGTGGCAGGTGCAGATGGGTTTGCCGGGGGGTCAGCAAACTCGAGTTTTTGCCGTCGTCGAGAACCAGACATTATGACCTGGAAGGGAGTGTACTGCTGAGTTGCTTTGCGAGTTCAGCCATATCTTAAATATGGTGTCAAGAAAATGGGTCTCTGTATTTCCATCTGTCATAATTTCAGCAATTGATCAGCCCAACTTTGGCTCACTTCGCGCACTAGAAACTTGTGAGAGTACAGAGTCCAAGTTAGGGAGTCTTGGCTCACAATATCAGCTCGAAGTGCCTGAATCATCCTTCTCGCGACATGTAATTGAGGGTTTGCTGAAGAGCCGAAGTTCAAAAATTGTGATATGAAAGTAAAATGAAATGTTGAATCTATCCTACATCAAGTTATATGAGATGATGTAGGTGAAATTCATGAACTCGACATATTTTTAACAAAAGATGAGCATCGAAAACCATTTATGAAAGTGAAATGAATGATTGATTTAAATCTGCCAAGTTGCGACGTTGACGGCCTTCGAAAGCCATATATGAAAGTGAAATGAAAGATTGATTTAAATCTGCCAAGTTGCGATGTTGACGGCCTTCAAAAACCATATAAGAAAGTGAAATGAAAACTCTGAATCTGCCAAGTTGTGACGTTGATGGCCTTTGTTATTTTGGAGATGAGCCTTGAGCAAAGTGCGCCATGTATAACAGAATTACTTTATTCAGTGATCTTTGTTGTGGTGCGTGTGTCTGCAAGTTGACATGAAGTCGGGCCCACAATTCTGTTGGGCTGTTAAATGAATGAGAAGCAAATTGAGGGATTAGTTCATAGCCTTAAAATGAGCACTTTGGCCTACTAAGATAGTGTGCCATGCATAACAGGATTATTTTATTCAATGATCTTTGTTGTAGATCAAGCTATATGCAATGGCACCTACAAACTCAGTAAACCAACACAGCTGCTTGCAATATCAGCCCGAGATGACCGAAGCATTGTTCTGGCAGATGCACCGAACTTGATACGGATATTGTTGCCTAGGAGATGAGGTTTGAAAACCAGATATGAAACCGAAATGAAAGGTCAATCCGTTGGAGTTACATTATATGAAATGAAATCAGCAAATCGAAACGCAGTGTAAGACGATATGCCCACAAACAGCTATTGAACAATTCCGGATTATCAGATGGCAATCTTACATCCTCGCGATATTTAGGGAGTGGCAGATACCCAGAAAAACCAGCAATATGTCTTCCAACCCTCACCCCAACCTGGTGCACCTAACGGTAGATGCTTGGGCTCATGGCCATAGTAATCTCTCGATGGTTTGTGGCATTGATTGTCCAAGTTTTATTTTCCATGATTTATTATTTCTTCCAGATGGGCTTTCAAGCTTTCAGAGCAGACAAGTCATTCTCAAACACTCATTGGCTATCGGGAATCATCTGCGCTGCCCATTGGCATAGCCTCCGGATCCAGGGGCAGGTTCACTTATTAAGGTTTACTTCAAACTTACCAGTCTTACCTCCTACACTCAGATTGGGCAAATGCAAAGCACACAGTCAACTGCACTGTCTATGCGAATTTGTGACTCATTGTTACCACCTTCTTATGTATTCTGTAGTTTTGTTCCATGTTGTATTTGCCCCTATTGATTTGCCAGAACACCATTTTAATCAGAGGGATGGATCCGGCAATGGGTGAGCATCTCTATGATAAGTAATGTCAACCTACCTACTCAGGGTGACTGGGTATGTCTTATGATCCAAAATTTCATACATCACCCCTGACTTAAGTCACTTGAGTCGACTTGAAGTCGACTTCAAGCAGCTCCGAGTCGGGTTAAGTCGGGATACTCGACTCGACTTGACTCGACTTAAAAATCGACTTCGGAGTCGACTTCAACGACTTGAGTCTCAAGTCACGGCAACATTAGGCAAATCTGGTTTTTCCTGATGCAAATGCCCGAAGTTTCGTAAACGATCGCTGCGTATAAATGTTATCACCTGGCTCTTTCCCGCATTCAAGGTGGCCCTTAAGTCGAGACAACACTAAAACGGCCACCTGGTTATATCAATTCGCCTCCACTATGTGTCCGTTCAACATCCACAGGTTCGTTAGTACCTCACGGCAGTTAGTTTACCCTAAGAATGTCAAGCGTCGAATTTCGTTCCCAGCCACCACTGTAAAGGTACTTCTTATTTCCGGCTCCTTTTCCAGGTGTCGGCTTAGGTATCAGTATTACTCCTTCTATTAAGATTTACCGCCCAATCACTCGTTCCACGTGGATCCGTACCTGCAGAAGCAGATCCCGCTCAATAATTCGGGCCAGTTGACGAGAAAATTCTCAACATGTGTTCAAAGCCAAGCCGGCATGAAATGACGAATGCAGACCATGAGCCAGTACTGGCTGTCTCGAACTGCAGGCTGTGGAACTAATCACAATTGGGCAGATTGCAGTCGCTTCTCGTGGTTCAACAGCTCTCAACTGCTGTTAATAAGATCCTTATCTGGCCCTTCGTTCTCGCTCTTCCCTGGCGTTTTGACAGCGTTAAACTGCTGCAGTGAAAGTTCTATCGGCTGATCTTCCACATTGTTAGAATTGCGGCCACATGGGTCTTCCGCATCAAACTGCTGTTCTGTCATCCTCTTGCCAGTCTTTTGGGTACTAGCTATCGAGGACTGCAGGAAAGAGAGCAACATGGAAGAGTGAGAACGAGGGGCCAGATAAGGATCTTATTAACAGCAGTTGAGAGCTGTTGAACCACGAGAAGCGACTGCAATCTGCCCAATTGTGATTAGTTCCACAGCCTGCAGTTCGAGACAGCCAGTACTGGCTCATGGTCTGCATTCGTCATTTCATGCCGGCTTGGCTTTGAACACATGTTGAGAATTTTCTCGTCAACTGGCCCGAATTATTGAGCGGGATCTGCTTCTGCAGGTACGGACCCACATGGAACGAGTGATTGGGCGGTAAATCTTAATAGAACAAGTGATCGGGCGGCAAATCTTAATAGAACGAGTGATTGGGCGGTAAATATTGTAGAAAAAGTGATTGGGCAGTAAATCTTAATAGACCAAGTGATTGGGCGGTAAATCTTAATAGAACGATTGGGCGGTAAATCCTAATAGAACGAGTAATCCAGGAGGTGATCGGACAAGGTTCTAAATCACTTCTCCCTTGCGAAATATTTTAGATTGCAGATATAAGAGGGCCGCCTCGATTAAAAGTTTCATGCAAAACATGAATTCTCCCTCTTCCCTGATGCCTCAGATTCCTCAGATGGGGTCATTGTGGGTACTTTTCCCTTAAGGTCACTGATTCTCTGGTTCACTAAAATTTCCAGCACGATCCCTGTGGTCTGGCACTTCCTCCACCCTCAAGCGGAGCCCGCTAACCTTTAAATTTAGCTAGTTGGCACTCTTGTGAACTGGGCGCTCCTTGGGGCGCTTTTTGTCCAAGTCTGTAAGTTGCCCAACACTCTTCATAAACTGCAGTGCTAAAAAATAACGCTTCTCCTAGATCTTTACATTCTCGCTTTTCCCAAAGACAAATTATGGAATAAATTCGTGGTCGGTTTCATCGTCATCGCCGAAATCCTGCAGACCCTCGGAGACAGTCGAGATGCCATCCGTGTTTTCGGCGACGGGTGGGGCGACCTACAAGCCCTTGAACTCGTCGGCTGGGCGTGGTTTAGCGTTCCTGTCATTGGCTCGACAAGTTAAGTGTTTAGTTGATCCCTTGAGACTGAGACTTGAATTCAAGATTTGTAGTTGCGTGCGTAGGTCAGCTATTTTTCGCATGGCGCATCTCCGTCCTCGGAAGCAATTGGTACATCCCTGGTGTTATCATATTTGTACTTCATTTGGTTGAACGTTAATTGGGTATACTCACATTTTGACAGGTCACCCTCTTCCAATTTGCAGCCGGAATATGGACTGGCGTGTTGATATGCCAAGCCGAGACATTCATACAACTGCAGTTTCGTACGCTTAAGCCCCCTGCGGTTTGTTATTTTGACGGAGAAGGATAATCTATACTGATGTTCATTATTCCTAGGCATGGCTCACAGCAACCGCGTTGTCGGACTTAATCATCGTGGCGGCCACCACCTTCTACTTGATCCAAAAGAGGACGCCAGATCTCAGTCGCAAAACACACGTAGCGCTCTCGAGGATACTCAAAGTTAGTGGTGTCAAGAGACTCACAAAATTATTAACGACCCCTTCTGCTACAGGTCACTGTGGAGACCGGTGTTCTCTGTGCAATCTTTGCCATCGTGAACTTGTGTTTGTTCATGACATACGACGGAAACAACTACCACCTGGGAATATGCATCTGGTTGTCGAAAGTCTATTCCAATAGTATCATGGTGGTACGTGTATACCATACTTAACAGAAATTTACTAACCATCCATCTCACCTTCTAAGATAATGAATGCCCGTGCATACATCGACCATCTTCCGCCACCCGGCGCCAGTCAGGGGACAGAACTGGTTTTTCAGAGTTGTAGTAGCCCGTCGGCGGCTTTGCACGTTGCAGTGGAGAGGACCCAGACAGCCAGCACAGAATTTGGCACTCCTCTTCGTCAAAGCGTCACTAATAGACAAATGGATGTTTAGAAGGTCTAGCAATGGGAATAATCCGAGCTACTTCGGCCCGGCTTTGTTACACAGTACGGCTTTCTTTGCGTTCCTTTACACACCCTGGAATTTGGCAATATTTGGGCAAATCCGGCCCAAATATATTTCATACCTGCCAATAGGACCATATATAGCTGCCCCACATCTTTAATGGGAAACGGCCAAGAACGGAGTGAAAAATACCATCAAATTGATCAATTTAGGCCAAATTCGACTTTCGCTCCTTTACACACCCGCTTTCTAGGCTTCTAAATTCCCAAGAATATTATGGAACATTGAGAATAAGACATAAAGAGGTTCTGTCTCCTCAGATTTATAATTTTTGTTCCTGTTGGTAGCGAAATCACTCATTCACACTTGATGCGTAAGGCAACTGCAAACCCTGTATACACTGCTGTAAGTGTCACATAAGTTATTCTAATTCCGGTTTAAACATGCTGCTGAGCAGATTGGGAGCTGGTCTTAGAATATCTCGCAAGCAGCAGTAATCGACAGACGACTTGAATTCTGTCTAACTGCCACTGTCCATCGCAGTTTCGGCTCTTTCAACAGGGCAAGCGGCCCAATAACCGTATTCTCAACTGCCAGCTCGGCATTCAATTTTCAAAAAGACTAGCATACTGAAGAGTGAGCAGATGTCACTGAAGTCGATTTTTTTGACACTGCCCCAACAGGTAGTTTGAATTTCATTCCCTGTTTTCTATCTTGAGTCTAGTCTTTAAGTCTGGTGGGTGATATCTGGAGATACCTCGTATATTAAGCAGATGCCTCGTATCACGATGCACATGTTTGCCCATCTGATTCACCTCAATTTGGTTTTACTTTCCCAACCACGTTCCCGGCTCGCCGCTGCGGCGCCATTTGAATTGTGACCTCGCCTTCCAGCTCCGGCTCGCTCCGTGATGTTCTATTCCGAGCGACCACTTTCGCGCGCTCAACACCCACACAAGTCTAACCTTCCCTCGCTCTTTTTTTTTTTTTTTTTTTTTTTGGTGTAGCGTTTGGTCTGGTATATATTGGTGACAGCCGACATAAGTCGTCTTCACCGTATCGCTTTTAAATTGATCAGAGGGAAAACTAGAAACCTCCGAACTTGTGTATCGTAACCCCGAGGAAATGCTTTTACGCACTGTGTGTGGGACTCGTGACTAGGCCGGTACAGCCCCTCTGCGGTCGTCCCCATACTTACCTCCCGCATCTCTCCCCCCGCTGTCCATCGGCCTAATACCCACTAAAACCCCGGAAAATACCGTCCAGTCCTTCGGGAGCTTGTGCTCCTCGAGTAGGACCTCCTTCCATGTTCTTAGGACGGTTTTTACCGGCAGAGCCTTTCTTTCGTATCTGCGGTGTGTCATATTGCAATCCATCTGCAGTCTCGCGTTCATCGCTTTAAGCCAGCGGTTTTGTATCTCTATCTCCGTTGGGTAGGCCCCCTTGTTCGTCATCAGCCTATCGCACCTTATTTTCCAGATCAGGTATGCAGACTCAGTAATAATAATACGGTACAGCCGTGCGTCACCAGGTTTTATCCTCCCGTTCTCATCCTTAAAGGTTGCGAGGCCGGCCCCAAGGATGACCCCCAAGCCAGGCCATGGCCACTCTGGATTCTTTTTAGCCCACAACCCTTTTGCTAGCGCCCAAATTTCGCTTTGTCCTGGTATCTCACATTGCGTCAGTATGTGTTCCATTGTATCCACTTTTCCACACTGCTGGCACTCGCTCCGCTGCTTCTTCTCATCGCTATACGACTCTCTCAGCCAGTGCGTGCCTACGCAATATGCGTCATGTGCCGTTCTCCACAAGAAATTCCGTATTGGCCGGGAGAAATCCTCACATTGCATAGCCTTCCATATCCTGGCTTCAGTTGGTCTGAAACCAAAGGCATCTTCCACTTCTGCTTGGGTTTTTTTCGATGTTGACTACAGTTCGATCCCTCTTCTTCAGCTTGGCTTTCATTTTACGACCGCGGATTGCTTTATAGACGAGGGACTGCGTCATGGCTGATAGTTTTGCTCCCGTAACTTTTAGGGCAGGTGGGATGTCCAGAGGGACTTCGTCATGCGTAGATTTCTTGGCTCCTTCTTCTGCCTTGATATCTGCACCTTCATTCCGTGCATGTCCGTTATGGCCCTTAACCCATTTTATCTTTGTCTTACGCTTCCGGTTTCGTAAGGTGGCCACTGTTGCCTGGGTGAGTGCTTTGTTTGTGATCCCTATGTAGCCCTGGTCTTCC
This sequence comes from Mycena venus, assembly GCA_014462655.1. Taxonomy (NCBI): domain Eukaryota; kingdom Fungi; phylum Basidiomycota; class Agaricomycetes; order Agaricales; family Mycenaceae; genus Glaucomycena; species Glaucomycena venus. The sequence continues at coordinate 1,189,481 of JACAZI010000028.1, forward strand.
CATTTTTGCTTGTTCTTCGTTAGGGCATTTATAACATATTTCGAGTCACTTTCTATTTTGATATCCGCATCCTCCTCTAGAGTCCGTACCAGCTCTTTCACAGCAACCATTTCCGCGGTCTGGTTTGACTGCTCTAGTGTAGGTGGTAACCGGATTGCCTGGTTTCTCGGGTCATCCTCTTCAAAGTAGATCCCGGCTCCTGCGATGGCATTGTCGTAGCCATTATTGTCTTGCGGACACGTTCCCGACTTCCTCTAACCCCAAAGTTAGGCCTCAGACGGAGGTTGCTGTGTTTCGCAATTGTTTTATATTTAAGTTGTTACATCGCGCATTTGAACAAACTTAAAAGGAGAGACAAGAAATCATATTGGGTGCTCGCGCGTGTACAGAGCGTATGTACGTATACAGAAAAAAAATAATCTAATACGGGCCTCGGCGGCGGTGTTTCACAGTGGTCCAGCCATTGTTAGCCTTGCTCTTGCCCTTGCGGTCATTGCGGTCATTGCGACGACTGCTCCCCTCCTCGCGATCCTGTTCACGACGGATGCGCTCGGCGTGGCGTTCGGCGTTGTCAGGGACAACACCGAGCCATCCATCGGCGAGGGGCATAGGGCAGGAGTGCCCAGGATGAGTCTTGTTCTTGCACCCGGTGCACTCGACGAAGCGCTTCTCGATGATAAGCGCGTGCATATTGACGACATAGCCGCCCGGGACGTTACGGATGAGGGCAAGCCATTGGCGGTGGAGGGCAGGGTCCTTGGTGATAGGTTTGCCAGTGAGCTGGAAGATGGGGGCGTCCACGCCTCTCGCGTCCTGAGTGGGGATAAAGGTGAGGTCGAAAGTCTGAGTGGCGTACACCACGCGCTGGCGGGCCGACCCGGGGACGGTGGCGGAAAAGGTGCTGTTGCAGAAGTTGATGAAGCGGGCGTCCGTCCAAAGGCGGCTCTTAATCTGCCCGGAGAACCTTGCACTTGGCGTCGTCGCCCTCGTGGACCGCGTCGCCCGATATGTTCATGATGACCCACGACTCTACATCGGGGTCGAAAGGAACGACGTTGAAGGTGAGGCGGCGGGTAACCGAGAAGGTCTGGTGCCAGGTGAGGAAGCGCGCAAGGTCGGCTTTGGCACCAGTGAGGATCATGGGCCAGGGCCCATCGGAGTCTCGCTTTGGTTTGTGGTACGCGATGGGGAGGGCGATGTCGATGCCAGAGACGTCGATCGTGCCCGTGGCGAGGGACTCGATGAAGGCCTTTGTCTCCCGGTTGGCGTGTGGGTTGTCCTCGTAGAACTTCTTGCCCGCATTGTACGGGACCACAGCAAGGTACTCGCCAGGGTTCGCCTTGATGGGGTCGGCCTGAGACTTCGCCATGTTCTGGAGCAGTAGGCCCTGGGTGATCACAACGCGAGGGAAAATGCCGAAGGTGAATGGGGTGGGGAGGAGATCGACATTGGGGAGGACGTCAGGTTCAGGGTCGTCCTGGGTCGTTTGGATGTGGGGGTTTTCGTCCGCCTTGGTGGGCAGCCCAACCATGCTCTCGGGGTTGGGCATGATGAAGGTGGGAGTCTTCATCGTGGCCTGGATTTTGGCAGGGGGTGCGAAGGGGTAATGGGAGGCGGGGGCGCGAGTCTGGCTCGTCAATGGTGTCGGCGTCGGGCTCGGGGCGTGTCTCGCGGTCGTTGTTGTCGTGCGCGGTGGGGACAGTCTCAGCGTTGCCTTTGCGCTTCTTAGATGTGTGGGCGGGGGCGGGCGATGGAGAGCGCGAAGGTGAGCGTACTTCCGACAGGTTGGGCAACTATGCGAACATTAGTTTGGGGTATATTTTGCGCCAGGTTGCAGTCCGTACCTGGAGGGGTTGATCAAGCAGGCACTGGGTTCAAGAGGATAGCTGATGAGGGCGAGAGAGTGGATGAGATTGGCGAATTGTGCGAGCACAGCTCCGCACTATTTATACAGTTCTCCACCCATTATTGCACCAGCAAAGTCGTCGAGAGGAGGACTGAAAGCGGTCTTTGTCAATCGCGGCGACCATCATTCCTCGCCAAGCTCCCATGGGTGGTTTATTCCCTTGTCTCTTCCTCGTGAGCCCTTTGTGTCCCAATGAGCGTTTGTTTCTCGCATTGAGGGCTTTGTACCTTTGTTGTGGTGGTGTCGCCTCCGTCGGGTTCGGCCGGCAGGTGGCAAGGGCCCAACAGGCAGGCGAGGTTGGTGTTGCTGCGTGTAGCGGCCTAGCGAGTAGACAGTGCTCGTCGCAGTCGTAGACGGGTGCGAGGGAAGGAGCAAGGTGCTGGCAGTTTACATCATCGCCTTTCCAAATTGGGTGGCCACTTCGACATATCGTTCGCGGCGTGCCCTTCGTCACTCATACGATCCCCTCCTTGCTCAGCGCTCTTCAACTGCGCGACCTCTGAGTTTCTTGGCTTAAGCACTTATTTATTTATTGGTCTCGCTCTGAGCTTTTACAGGCTTTTTGCCACCCGGTGCCGCTAAAACACTGGTTTGGGCCGCTTCGCCGCCGCACTCGTTGTCTACGAGCCGAATTCCCTCCCTGGTTCCCAGGTAGAGGACGTCTGTTAGCTTCCCCCGAACGGTACTGGTCTCTTGGGCCGCTGAGAGGCCAGACGCCAGATCACCTGTGGTGGTCTTTGTCCAGGAGCCTTCCCTCGCTCTTCCCCAGTCGTAATGTCCACAAGCATCGCTCGTCCTTCAATTTTGTACTTCGCTGCAAGTTTCCGCCTCAATCGTACTTCGTGTATTAAGCAGATGCCTCAAATCAGACTGCACCTGTTTGGATCCTTCCTTATTCACAATGTTTTTGACACCATCTGCTCTATGGCCTAGCAATTTCCTTTCACTTTTTGAGTTCACCGGCTTATCCCGGTTCATCGTCGATTAGTTTTGAGAACTGGGACACAATTTATTTTTGATATCACCGATCAGCCGCTCAACACCCTCTCAAAAGGCATGTACACGTCCGCCATCTTCCTTCGCTACTCCCATCATCTCACTCTGTATTTCCCGCCTTTGCTTCGACTTTTGGGCTCCCTTTGCAAACTAGCCAGGCCTGAACCTTGATCGCATGATTTTGTCAATAATCTGTCCAGCGCTTCACCATCGTCCGCTCAAGGCCCTCTGAAAAAGGCAGGCCTGTCGAGTCTGGCTTGCTGCCCTCTTCTGCCTTCAAGATCATGCTGCCATCACGCTGTCCACTTCCGCCTTCAATACAATTTACGTGGGGCCCTGCATGAAGTCCAGCAAGGTCCGGCAAGCCGGCAAGCATGACGGCGGATTACGTATGAGATCTTCAAACTGACTCGACCTCAACCTCGGAAGATTTTTCAAGACTTGCTTCAATTCACAACACTCATCTGCTGTCACAACGCCAGCACTGCACGACCTACTCAATCCGGGAGAACTCTCGGGCTTCGGACCAAATCATCGCCCATCGAGACGTTGCAAGTCTCAGGCTGACCCGGTGACTCTCCAAAATTGCAAGATAGCTCAAGCCGTTCAGGATTCATCATGTTCCCCTGACTTCGGGCTCCCCTGGGACAATATTTGATCTAGGGCGTAGTTTCTCAATCTCGGTGGCTCCACATATTGTCTGAGACTGGGTACCCGGCCACCTTAGCGCGTTTAGCCTCGAGTACACGCACAGAGTGACGCAGGCACCCGTATATGGGCCTCGGAATGAAGGTATACATCCTAAGAGTAATTAAAGAAATTTCCCCGATTTTACCTGGCAATGTGGTAGCTTGCTGAATTTTGTTTCGGCGATGTCCCCAGATAGACAAAAACTAGCTATCCGGCCACCCCACTAAATGCTTTATTCGCACTTGCACCAGTCACTGCACAGCATTCCAAATTGTTCAAAAGGTCCAAATAAATGATTTTATGTGCACAGACGATACATACGAAGTGTATGGGTAGTAAGAGAATTTCCTTTTTCAGAACAGTGAGACAGGCGGGAATGCCACTGGACAGAACAACCAAGTTGTGAATATGTTATTAGGATGTGTTTGAAGATTTCCAGCCACAAGTGACGTCTCCGACACACCCTTCACCCCTCTAACAAAATCCATCTTTATGCACCACTGAAATTGGCTGAAGTAGGGTAGCAGCCCGCCGCTACCGGGTATTCCTGCAGTAAAAATGCCATCCGAATGGTAGGAGACAGAGTTACTTATACTCAATCCATTAGCCAAATTCCAGGGCCATGGTAAACGCGGGTGGTTTGTTATTGAGGTGGCCTGATTGGGCCAACGGGGATCAGCTGGTGGGCTTCTTGAGAGCTCTGGGGAACGAGATGTATCCAGTCAGAGAGAACAAACTACATTGATTCATTGAGCTACATCAGGCCGCAAAAATGAGCCCCTAACAATCTGGATTGGTGAAAATTGGTGGAGAAAGAGGCGAGAAACGAGTGTGATGACCGCTCGAGATAAGAAATGACATTCACACGCCGGCGACTTGATGAGAAAAATCCCACAACTTCTGATTGTTGGAATTTCGGTGTTGCCGACTCGCCGCCTCAGTTTGGCTATGTTTGCCCGACTTGCTTACTTTCATTCATCCTGTCTTCCTGCTCACTATTACTCATATACATAGCATCTCAGTAGTATCTAAGCTACACTATGTAGTAGATACAAGCATGTGTTTGCGAGGCAAAATCACAAAAGCCTTGATCAAACACAACCCTATTTAGTTTCTCGTTCCGCTTTCGGCGTCATTGCCGATCTCCCTACGCGCGCATCACGAAAACTTCAACACTGATCGCCGGGTCAACTTGGGTCCAAACTGTACCTGCAACATCCCCTTGAGTCATACTCCATTGTACAAGTAGGCATATGCCGAAATTATGATTGCAACCTCTTATATTTGGCAAGTGGCCGGATAGCTAGTCTGGCCGGATAGGCAGTCACATATAATAAACGCCAGGTCAGCTTGTTTAATCCATAAGCTCTTTCCCTTCCATGCTCTCGCGATCTTACGCTACTTTTTCACCAACTTCCCCGCGGGGTTCACAGGTTTCTTCTTTAATTCTGGCGGTTCCGGCGAGTCACCGCTTTCCTCAATACTGTCGCTTTTGATTCATTGATGTCTAGCTTTCTGAACGTACATATTTCTCCGGGTATGGTTAGTCCCTTTTATATTTCTCACTCATTTAATTTAGTTATCCATTGACCTGGTGTGTAACTTGAGCAATGCCAACATCCGGGTATACGCGCGTCGATGACGTGGCCACAGACCAAATTTTCAGTTTCACCTTCATGCGAGCTATCCGCGTTTTTGGTGTGCGAGTATGAGCATTCGCTCATGCTTCCTTCCTCTGTCGTCTTTATTTTCAGCTGGCAAGTTGTAAACGGTCACATTCAATTTTCAACTTCCGGTGAGTCGACCTGTTACGTGTACAAGTCTGCTCTTGACGCACTGCCTGCGCGTATCGTAGCCAGGGGATTCTTATTCAAATTTCTGATGTCCCGCAAGCGAAGCACTATATAATGGCGCGTTTATTTTTTTTTTCGACACCACTGACCCAGCCCCGTGAGCGTTAATGCATCGATATAACCCGGGACGGCTCATTTAGTTCCCTTCGTCGCACCAAGACGCATCAACGACGGGTTCCGGGTAGCTCTTCACCATTTTTGCGCATTGAGCTCGCTGTCTACGTACTGCCACTGACATTTTACTCAGGCCCCCAACATCTGGACTGAAGTTGTAGACTTTGCCGAGGCGGCAGGATGTGCATTCGGTGCGTTACCACATATATACTTCGCTCACCAGAGGGGTGCTAACCAATGCATTCCAGATTTATGAGACAGCGTGTTTGCACCAAAGCCTCAATCTTCCTTCAATTTTCAAAATCTCGCGAGCGACGGAAGCCCAAGTGTTGACGGAGATGTAGTGTGAATGAGTTAGATAGTTAATCTATACATTCGGCCCGGTTTGCAAAAAAGCGGGATGAAGGGATGTAGAGTCGCCGGCGTCGAGCTTCATCTCTATATTATAATAGAACGGTGAACATAAGTGTCAATCACGGAAACACCCAGACACGCCTCCACATGGCGCAACATGCCGTAATGGCACAGGCGGCATTTGATGCCGAGACGGGAAGTTGGTTGCGGTTCAGTAGCAAAAAAAAAAGAAATGAACAACAAAGAGGTGAATAAGCAACGGACAGGAACGGCCAAGCGGCAGGAATGTGGGGAACAAGTGGGCAGACAGGCAGGGGAAAGCGGCAGGCAAGCGGGGAACAAGCAGCATGCAAGCGGGGAACAAGCAACAGGTTGCAAGCAAAAAGGAAATAATACAACCTGGGGTGGGAACAAACAGGTCAATGCTCCACAGCGCAAGTTCACGGGTAGTGACTAGTCAGATCATATTATCTCACATATGAAAGCTTTCAACATGTTCGCGTTTTCGCCGGAGTGAAGCGAAGGCATGTCTTGTATATATTAGCCAGGACCGAGCAAAAATGATATCACTAAGAGCCCAAATGCGAATAACATGATGGTGCTTCTCAAAACTTTTGTAGCAGAATGTTGAAATTTGAACTGCTAAGGAAGTCTAGAAAGTCTAGGTCGTGCTTGAACAAGGGAATTGATCCAATACAACAAAAAACAATGAACCCATAGGCACACTGGAGCCCGCAGATGTTCAGCAATGTCTTGAAGCTGTTTAGTCTTTTATAGTCCTGAATGATAAATTGACCCAAGATAATAGTGCAGGGAGCGCCGAACTCGCATTTTCTGTGAAAGGAAATTGAAATTGAATATAAAGTGGATCTGGGCATAGCTTGGGACATGCAATAATTACTGATAGGCTAGGGCGTGGAAAGCTGAAGCATTAGTTGTGAAAGCCGAATGGCTCATATGCGGAAAAAAGACCTAGACTTGTTTCAGTTCACCTATTGACATCTACTCACATGTACTTACTGCTACTTATAAAGTTACTTGAAGTTACTTAAAGTTACTTGTAAGTAACTTGGCGCACCAAGTTAGATCAATGCAATCAGCAAAAGTAACTTATGCCATCAGATGGCATCAATTCCCACAAGTTCGTCAAGTTATGGTCAGAAGAATGTGAATATGACCTTGACATGACCAGATCAACCTTCTGACCGAAACATAATAGTCACTACCAGCCCCCTTTACCATAAGGATCAAAATTTTGGGTTACGTGCACTCGGGCTTGGATATTGGATATCATTGTTCTAGGTAATGCTTTGTGTTCATAACCAGAATAACAATTGTGCAAAGCCTTGAACCGTCATTCAATAACTTTAGAGCTGTGTATTCAAGGATCCTTACCATTTACTTGTTTTGAACCTCAGCAAAATTAGGGTTGTTCACAGTAGCCCTTTTTGACGCCCTTTTTTGCGCCCTTTTTGATGCCTTTTTTGTACCCGTTTCTCTCCTTTTTTCATGCTCGGTAGATAGTGAACTATAAAATCCAGAAATTTTCATCCCAGTCTTTTTTGAACCTTGGAGGTGGTATGTGACCTTTGAGGAACAATACAAGCACCCAGACTGCATAAAATGGAGAAAAAGAGACAAAAAGGGTGCCAAAAATGGTGGAAAAAGGGAGCCTCGGACTGGAGCGTTCAGTAGCCCTTTTTGCGCCCTTTTTCGTGCCCTTTTTATTTTCATTTCCTATAGATTTGCATGTAGGACTCCGTTGTTTTTGGTTTTCTACCCTTTTTGTACTTCTAATTGAAAAAGGGGAAAAAAAAACCAGGCAAAAAACGAAGAAAATGGCAAAAAGGGTGAAAAAGGGCGGGAAAAAGGGCTACTGTGAACGATCCTATTGTGGTCAAAGCTCAAACGGCATGGAAGCTAAAACTGATGGCTTTCTTTGAGGCCCTGACTGGCAAATGTCGGTTGAAGACTACCTGAAGACTTCCACATAAACAGGACCCTGACTAGTGCATTTCAAAACCTGTGTTGAGGTGAGGGCCAGATTGATGTCTAAGCCAGGTAAAAGCATGAGGAAACTTGCTTGGCATCCTCATACTGCTCAAAAAGCAACAATCGCCTTTGCCATTCCACTTGAAATGGCTCAAAAGCCTCGAAGTTAAGTGCTCCCAAAGCAACGGGTAAGTTACTTTTACATACTTATGTTACTTATAAGTCACTTACAAGTTACTTGTGGCAGGCTAAGTTAGTTTAAACAAGTAGCTTTAGTAACCATCTGCAGGAGTGCAGTTGTTAGCACTTGCAATGCATGGGCGGCGAGTATGCCAGCGGGATGTACGCACCTTCATGGCCGTGAGATCTTGCACATTTTGGGCTCCGTCTCCACCAGCTCACGAGTGATATCGTGATGCGCAGCCTCTATATATGGCGGGATTTAGAGCTCTGAATCCCATGGCTGGGCACTTTGGCCTAAGTCAATTACAACGCCAGCAGGCCCTCAATACACTCTGACGCTCCGCACCGATTTGCATGATTTCCTACGTGTACTGGGGCGATGATGAGCACTTGGGGAAGGCTTTTCTCCATATCTGCAATCACATCCGGATCACTTCCAAAGTATGCTCTTTACTCATGAATTTCCGTCGCCTACATTTATCTGTCAGCTCGATTGGGTCACCCTCGACAACGCCTCAAACAATGACACCTTGGCGTCATTTTTTGGAGGCCGAGCTCACTCGGCGCAGGATAGCTTTTCGGACATTTGAACGGCGAATCCGATGTGTTGTACATATTCTTCTAGACTCAGACTAACGAGAAATCAAGTTGTTTCCCTCATATTATCAACCTCGCTTGCACGGCTGTGCTCGGAGCAATCACTGACATGTATTTTGCTGCGCCGGAAGCTGAGGACTCTGTTCCAGATGTTGATGAGGCGCACTCCTTCATCGACGCTTTGCAGCGAGATCTAGTTGCAACGGTTCGTACAACTGTTTGAGTTATAAGCAAATTGATGTTTTCCTTCGTAATGGCCTCACATATGTCTTTGTTAGACATGAGCTTCGTCTTTACGCCGTCAATATTTTTCTGAGGTGCCGAAGGCCTTACATCAAAAAGACTTCCAACTTCTTCGCGATGTTGATACAAAATGGTCTTCACCACCACTTATGATTGAATGAGCTATCCTGCTCCATGAGGCAAGTATCGCTTCATCTTTGACAATATTCGGTCTGAATCCCTATCGTAGGCAATTGACAATTTTCTTTCCGACCATCAATTTCCAGATCTCCATAAGTATAAATTAGGAGACGAAGAATGGAAGGCTCTTGGTGTATTTAAGAGAATCTTGGACCTCAGCAACTCATTTTAATTTAGCATGTTGTCCATCTCTAATAAGCTTCATAGGTGCCGCATGCGTTTCAACAGAGGCTCTCTGCCAATAAGATACCAACTCTGGGAGACGCGCTTCCGGCCTTTGAGGCAATGATCAAGGCATTGGAAAAGCAGCAAGACAAGTACCCCGAGACAGCAGACGTCATATAGAAGGGCATTGATAAAATCGGCTCCTATCAAGAACGAGTTGAGGAAGTACCTGCATATGTCCTGTCTATGAGTAATATCTTATCATTATCACTCTTCGTCCTTGCTCAACTAGCGCACAGTTATAAACCCAACAGCGAAATTACGTTGGTTCGATAAACATCGGCTGGATCGTGTTCAATGGGCCAAAGATTTATTCATGCAGGAAGTATGTGCGCGCTTCTTTCGTAAGGCGAAACTACTGCTGAATGCTACAAGCTCCGTCACTATCGTGCCATCCTCACCAGCACTCCCCTCTCCCTTCAAAGAATGATGACTGGGTGAATGAAATCCTTGGCCTGGACACGCCAGAACGCCCAAATCATAGCCAAAGCCTGCAAAACGAGGTTCAGTCGTATTTCATGGAAGCTCCATAACTCTTTGGGTCTGTACGGTACTGGCAAGTATGGCATTTCACTTCATCATCTTTCCGAGATTAATGATATTCTATATTCAGGAAAGCCAGCTCCGATACCCGACGATATTTAGGTTTGTTGTTGACTACTTGCCAATCCAGGGGTCAGCAGTTCCTTGCAAACGAGTGTTCTCTTCCAGCACTGAGACCGACACTGATTGACACAACAATACCGCAACTCGATGGAAGTCCTACAAATACTCAAATTTTCCATCAAGAAAGGTCGGCCGCTTCATTTTACCGCGGGCACGTCGAAAGAGGAGGAGATTGCACAGCTGGAAGCGGAGATGGAGGAGAAGGGTTTAGTGCCGGAAGATCCAGCGAGCTATAGTTCTTTTATTCAGTCATTGCTAGAAGCTGAGTACAATTTAAATTGAGATTGTTATTCATTGCATACTGTTAGTTGTTGGTAAATACAAGAAATCACTGGTACTCCCAAGTCTGTCTCGCTCAAGCTTTGACACGCTCATACGCTCCATGGCCCGCTCTCGCCCGCTCCATCAGCTCCGGCACATTGTCGTGCTCAACATGGTCTGTATGCATAAGCCGGCTCCGTGCTATGTCAACATCAAGGTCCCGGAAGTACTGATAGCTCGCGGCGGTGTTAAGGTCCTCT